>OX439136.1:25878523-26576023 GCA_949318235.1 Ecdyonurus torrentis | reverse complement strand
ATATTTAATGTTTTTGAAATTACATACTTTTACATAATTAGTATTTAATCAAGTTAAAAACAAAATGCAAAACTATTATTTTTTGTTATTTAATATTAAAAAGTAAAATTACAAGCAAGTATAAATTAAAACATATAATTAATAATAATATAATTTAGCTTGTTATCATAAAATACGATCTATATTCATTTAATTGCTATATAGTATAGAATAAATAAGTATAAAAAAACACATACTTAATATAAGTCTTTATAAAAACATTAATTAAAATACATAATAATAAACAATTTTTTTTTCTGCATTTTAAATGTTTTAATTAAATATATATTTGAAGTTGTAAATTTTTTGTGCCTATATAATTATTAAATTTATTCAAAGAAAATAAATAGTAATTATTATCTATATAGCGGGTTCATGTTAGGTTTTGGCGTAACTTTATAATTGAAAGGTCGTGGCCTGCTCAGGGTTTTGTTATGACATGCACTGAATGAAGTTAGCAGGATATTTGACCATTTACGATTTTATCTGTGCAACCAAAAATATATTCCATTTTCTTAAAAAAAATTGAGGTAAAGTCAAGTTATAAAAACTGAGTTATTTTTGTAAAAAAAGCATTCATAATTTAAGTCTATAACATGTTTTCATTTAAATATATTTAAATTGTATAGTTTATTTAAATTAATAAATAACAATATTATGTAATTGAATATTGGCACACGGAGGAAAAAAGTAACTTGAATGAAGTAAAATGTTACTAATATATATAATGAAGTAAAATCTATGACACGATTTCTGCTATATATATCTCATTTAAAGCACAATTTGTGCAATACACTATTACAGCATAAATGTATGCTATACTTCATTATGTTATAAAACATACATAATAAATTTACAGCATATTTGTTATATTATTTATTTATTTTATTCTACATAACTTAGCATTAGTTTTATGTTAAAAAGACCTAAATGCAGCATAATTTACGTTTTTTTTATTTATTTATTATTATTATTATTATTTGCTTCTTATTCTTTGAGTATGATAAAATAGAAAATGAGGAAACTTTTGGTATAATATTGAAATGCATTGTAATGAATAAGTATCTCAATTATATTGTGAGAAAAAAAATATAATAATATCCGATTTCCCAAACAAAATAGTCAAAAATGAAGTTTGTCCTATGTTGAGCAATGTTATTCATTACTCCATGTATGGCATTCAAGCGCGTTATAAATCATGCGGATACTGCACCCTTATGAAACTTTTCCATATAGCCTATAGAATACTTATTGCAATTTACAGGATTTTTTTAAATAATAGACCTAATTTTCTTCCATGCGCTATGATGAAAAATAATAAAATAACTAATTGCATCTTAAATAATTTCAGCATAAATATAACATAGACCACAAATGTGTGCTAGCTTCAGAATTATAATATCATACTTAAAAAAACTCCATTCATTTTACCTACTTATGAAGGTGTACAAAACATCATTATACCACTATCAATATAGTCTTCATTAAAGTTTCAATTTGTTAAAATTTAATTATTAACAAAAAATATATATATTTTATATTTAAAATAAATACTAAAAAATACAATATATTTATTTAACAATTAACATTATATATAGTTAGCACTTTTAATGAATAATTTTAATAAATTTAAAATAATAAATAAATTTTTTTTTTGTATTATATTTGCATACTATTATGTTATATTATATTTAAAGAGTTGTATTGTGCTGTAATAGTTTTACTTTTAATTTTAAATAAGATTTCTTGATATGATTGAAGCGCACACGACTAGACGTAACTATATAAACTTGAACTACATGAGAGAGAGAGAGAGAGAGAGAGAGAGAGAGAGAGAGAGAAAGGTTAAATATTTATTTTGTGACACGGATTTTGTGTGTGTGTTTGCGGTTGCAAGCATGATGCGAAGATATTGACATCACAGAGAGCAGCTGCCAGCATCTGCGAGATCCACAACTGATAACAGATCTCACCTATCTGATAACAACACCATGGTAAAGAATTTAAAAATAGGTAACCTAGTGCGAGTTTGGGAGGTAAGACGCTGCAGGGATTATTTAGTTGTTTCTGTTAATTACGCACACACGTATTGAGCTTTTACGTCATCAGATGTTATTTTTATTTTTCACGTAATCGTGACGTCACTAACTGTTTACGCGTTGGTTATGTATGCGGTTCATCTTTTATTTTAATTTTTCTTCGTTTCAGACCTAAAAAGAAAAAATTAGAAGTTTGGAAAAAGAATTACATGCCTCAACATCATAGCTCATTTTCATCAGTTCTAAATAAACGAAAAAACAAGATCAACCAATGAAAGTGTATCTTTTTTCGATGTAACCAATTATTGTGCAAATTTATGATTATTTTTCACTTTGCAGAACCAACTACATAGAGTTACTGGTAAACTTTTACATCTCAATAAAAAATAATAGTATTGTTAAAAAAATTAGTCAAAAATATTTAGCAATGATATGTTTACATAGAGAGAGAGAATCTAAACGTCTATAATAAATCCAAGATTAAATGATATACACCATATTACGTATAAAGATTTAACCAAATAAACGGTTTAATTTTAATTTATATAATGTTTAATTAAGTTATAAACACTGATTAATCGATAAAAAAAAATAAAATAAATACATAATAATATAGTAAGAATCACAAACATTATTCAAAAATAATTCAATAAAACTTTTATAACTCTATTGTCTAAATATCTTAAAATAACATCAAAATAGAGAATGAGTTTTTATACTTTTTTTTTTTGTGTGGCCTATATTATACCCTAATTAAATTATAATATTATTTTGATAAGAATTGATTTTTTGATAAAAAGTAACATGAGTGAGTTTCAAAGATGAAATCACATATCCTATGATATCATCACCATGCACACGTTAAAATAAATAAAGAATAGAAAAAGGAAGTCCAAAACTATATTATAATAATATGGTCTAGTTATTTCAAAATTTTGCAAAAATTTTATTGACACAATAATAATAAAACTATATTTCTATCGTTTTTGAAAAATCTTATATACATTAAATTTTATTATGAACGCTAATTATTTTTTAATGTGATAGTCATTTATTTTTTCTGTTAAAAAAAAACGTTTTTTTTTTAAAATTATATTTACAAATAAAAAAATAACAATATAAGTAAAATAAATTATTTTTATTTGAAGAAAACTTACTAAAAAAAACTTTTATATTTTATAATAAAAACGAATGATGTTTTTAGTGTGAATCACAATGCGTATTCTCCTTCATTATATTACTAATGATTATTAATGTTACTTTGGAAATAATTTAATATTCTAATTACGAAAGAAAGAACTAAGAAGTACTATATTTAAATAACGTAAATGATTGCAAAATAAACGCGCTGTCAGCGTTAAAAAAAAGAAAAAAAAACTTTAAATGCTGAAGAAGAAGAAAAAAAAGGAACACTTGGGACTATGTATACGAAGAAGAAGGTGCCTTACAAAGTGGTCAACTTCAGCTGTCTGTCCATCTATCTGTGGATACGTGTGAGATAATAATCATATGAAGATGGGTGTTACAGATTATACAAGCAGTGAGCGACTTTACAAGAAACATGATGGTAAAATAGAACAGCAGGAAAGCACGCACTTTTCAAAGAAAATAACTATCTTGATTATATATAAAGATATTTATAAATTTTGTACTTTTTGTTGAAAAAGCACAAAATTCCGGCGATTTCTTTTATCATACTAATTTTATATAAAAAGCAAACGCTGAAATGTATATTAGACATGATTTACTGTATACAAAATATTTTATTAAATTTTGAAGTTACACACAAAAAAAATTCAATCCTCTCTTTCATCTGCTGATTACTTTTAGAAATTTGTAAAATAAAAATTATATTTATTTTTAAAATTATTTTTTCTTTTTTTTTTTTATTAGAATAATTGTAATTTTAGTTATATAGTAATAAAAATTTACAATATATAATTACATATATGTAATATTTTTTACTTTAATTTGATTGAATTTAAAAATTTAATAATTAACTACATTTAAACAAAATTGTTATATATTTAAGAATATTCTATCTTTAAGTTTAAGGTACAAGCTAAATAATTACCTACATAGTTGCTTTTAAAGATTTTCAAAATTTTCAATTCAATTTTTAAGATGTAAATATGTTTCATTCTCTTTGACGAAGGAGTTAAACTTTATAGGCTTACTTAACTGAATCGTCATAAATGCTGTTCGTAGACGCTTTTCTCTGGTACAAAAAAATGTGCATTCTATTTTATTAACCATAGCTGATCGTCATTTTAGGAGCAAAGAACAGGGTTTACGAACAGCATTATAGGTTCGAGCCAGTGCTGTATACGAGATGTAAGAGCACAACGCAAATATACGATGTATGTGTTTTTATTTCTACATTCCAGAATATTATATTCCAGAGTATATATCGTCCAAACTGCCCAGAGTTTCCATGGTTTCTTTACGTTTGTAATGGTGAATGTCAGACTGTATTTTTATTGTGTCGTAATTAAGGCATATTTTATATTATCAATATGAAAGTAGAAGGAAATAATAATTATATATACCACCACTCTGCAGTATAATGAAAGTAACTCTGGTATGGGAAGTTACTCTCGCAAACATCTGTAAGAGTCCGGTGTTTGCGTTAAAAATGGAAGAAAAAGAACATAATAATTATAACAAGTAAAAAAAAGAAAAAAAAATCACATTTTTTCTGGAGATCACATACCCCCAAATGTCAGTTGAATATATTTGACAATACATTGCCATCATTTCTACATGCAGCTGAAGTTATATAGTTATACGGGTCTCAATTTGTTATAGGTTTTATATATATTTGAATTTGGACAAAAGGTTCTATGTTTTGTGGGTTACATCAGATAAAGTGCATAAAATGCATGGCACTGATTTTATCTACTCTCTCTCTCTCTCTGTTCATTGCTTGTGGTTCGAAACAGCTTTTGTTGCACTTCAGAATAAAAACTTTTATTTCTTTCACTCGATCTGCCATAAGTTTACGTCACAAGCTTCATATTATATAAACTGACACGCGTTTGCAACCCTCAAAATACTTCGTTTAGTCTTTTACATTCTCGTTCTGTAAGTATACGATTGAAGTATATATATATATATTTTGCATTATATATATAGAGGGAGGCAATTACATATATAGGACATGCATGTTTCAATATTTGTAATTGGTTTTCCTTACAAATGCAATGTTTTGTGATTGTGGCTTTTTATGTGTATACAAAAATGTCACACTACTACTATACTTATTATTACTATTATGACACCCTTATTTATAAATGTATATTAGCAAAACTATTATAGTCAAAAATTTACTAACAAAGTAAATATGAAAATGAGACTTCAATTTATGTTTTTTTTTTCCAATATTATTTTATAAGTAAGTATAATGGAGTAAGTTATACTTATAAGTAAGTAATATATGTAAGTATAAATTAATATAATTTACTATAATATAATATAATTAATAATAATTTTTATTTGCTAAAGTTTGTGTATAATTTATAGACGATTATAGACGATTATAAATAAATAAATAACATACGTTACAAATATAGTAATAGAGAGAGAGAGAAAAAAAAAAAGCTCTACATGCTTGATGCTATATATACGTCATAGTTAATTAAAGTGACTGATACTGAGCGAGGCATGCTCGCACGGTGTGTGGGATGCTGAAGTATAAGATGAAGATAAGGTGTTTCTCTCTGATGGAGCTCAATGTACTCTATGGCTTTATAGACGTAATCGTTATCAATGACGCCAATCTCTTCTCCTCCCTCACTTCAAAAACATTCAAAACCAAAAAGCAACCCTTTATATTAAATATATGCAAGAAGTGAATAGAATTATATACATTGAACAAACATGAAAGGTTTAAGTTTAAATGCTATATAATCAGCATAATGTGTATGACTATTTTGTATAATAGAGCATGTCAAGATTACAATTTTGATATCATTTTGATTTCGTGCTATTATGTATGCTTAACACTCTATAGTTATTTAATAAAAGAGATATATATAAATTCAGATTGATTATGATAATTTTTTTGAAATGCATATTATGTTTTTTTAGTATTTTATCTCATCTTTCTAAATATTTTATTATCCTGATAAAAAAATCATTCATATATAACTGCTTCTAAAATACTTTTGATAAAATTTTATTTTTATAAAATTCATTTTATTTTCTTCTGAGACACGTAAACAATTCTTTGAAATATAGCAATTTGATCAATTGGTTTTATTTAGAATTTACTTTTAAGGTAAAATCGAATAAAAAATTGAAGTGATTTTATAAACTTAAAAAAGAAATTGAAAGTAACATTTTTCTTGAGAAGAAAAAAGTACATGTGTGCATTTTAAAAATATAAATATGCAGATATGTTACATCTCATAATATGATATGTACACTTCCAAATCATAATAATAATATAACCACAAAGCAAGTAATAATAAATTTTTGTAAATATAGACGTTTTGGGAACTGAACTAATGATCACATCAACATCAAGGCTATCTTATTGACGTTTATAATATAACATGGAAACTGCATACCATGGCACAGGTGGCCACGCCCTGAATACACAGCCCGGTATTTGCTATTATGGCCTATAGAGAAACCGTGGAAACTCTAGGCAAGGTAAACGGTGATATATCACACCAATCATGCACCTCCCGAATGCTGTAGTGCATTGTGCATTTGGAACGAATGCATATATGCACCATGTTCTCTATATACACTTCACGTACGCATCTATTGCGCTAACTGGCCGTTCAATTTCCGGTTTACCTTTCAAACTTAGGTAAGGTCCTCCATCTTTTGCAATGTTACATGAAGCATCTGTCATTTACCAAGGCTATATAGCAGTAGCTCGAACCTGTGCTGATGAGTATAATAAAACACTGACTTACGAGTCAGAAATGATTTCAAAACTATTCCATACCCCCGTCTAACAAATATAAATATCATAGTTAATTATAATAATAGACAAACCTTATAAAATGTATGGAAGACACTTTTGCAAAGCATAAAGGTGTAAACATTTAGTATAATATTTTCCTGCTCCGCGTTCGTCAATTTACAAAAGTTGGATAAACTTATGAATAATCGATTTTCACGTCATCCTAACTCTTGTTTGAGTATACTGAGGTTGCAAATGGCTCTATTGTGTATGCCTATAACTTTGCTTATATATATGCCTGCCATATAGACAGACATTATTTCTCAAAATGTCGAGATGTTATCTGAAATTTATGACAAGTCGCATGTCATTTTCGTGAACTTTAATGGAGTCTCAATTGTTCATCATTTTTAGACATTGGAATTCTATTTATCATTCTCATAAATTTTTATTTTATAACATTAAACATATATGTATCGTCTTGCGCTCTTTATAAAGTTTATTTTCTTCCTCTTCACTCATTATTTAATATTGTTTATACATCGTTTAGAAATTACTTTTTATATTGCTTTAAGTATATTTAGGTTTTGTTACAAAAATTGTTTTTATATGCATCAAATCAAATTATTTATTTAATGTTTTAATAAAAATTTAATATAAATATATATATTTTAATTTTAAATATAAATAAAATATATTTTATATGCATTATATTATTTAATAATTTCTTTTGTAAAACCAAAAATAATGTGTGCAAAAATTATAAAATTTTTATTCTACAATAAATTATTTTTTAAATTTATATATATAATTATTTTACATTGTCTATAAGTCTATACAGATCTAAATTCACCTAAAATTAATAGTATAATAGGCAATATCTCTGCTTAAAATTGAGTGATAGCAAATTCGTATATACTAAACTAAGAGAGTTAATTTACACTTTTATAAATATGAGATAGTTGAAAAAGATGAAGGATTTAATAACGTGTTTTTGTTTTTAAAAAAAAGTCGAGAACTGAAGAGGTATGAACTATTTAGCAGAAAACACATTTTGTAACACGAGGGAACGAAAAAAATAACGTCGAATAATTTCTAAATCTTAAAATTTTAACTTATAGAAAAATATAAATAATTCATATATTTCAAAAAAATAATTCCCCTTCACAAAAAAGAAAAAAAATACTATCCTTTATAAAAAAACCATTATATTATTATAAAGTAGCTAGATAATTGAAATCTGACATATAGTGAGTGTCAGATATTATTTTATATAAAGAAGATGAAAATGCCTGAGGGTAAAAGAGCCATTAGCGGCGCGCGGTGTGTCTAATTGAGAATATACCAGAGGCGTGGTAACTAACATTGACTTTATAATCCCCTCTTGGTTCAGACATTAAGACGTCAAAAAACAAAAGTAACATCAAAATACATGGTGTAACATCGTAGCTTTTTTAGATACGATTTTTACTAAGATAAATAATTGAGTTTTTATATATTAGTGTATTATAGATTGTGATAATTTTTTTCTTTGTGTCAAAATAAATTTTATGATATAAAGACAAAGTTTTGTAATGTATTCCAAAAAAAAAAAAAAAAAAATCTTGTTCAGATCTTTACAGTTAAGCTATTATTTGTTATATTATTGAAGAGAGAGAGAGAGAGTACAAAATAGAAGAGGGGAAAACAAGACTAAATTAATTTTTGCAATTTTTTTTACTAGTGCCATAATTTTTAATATGACTAATACTCAGGACCATCTTAATTTTTAGAAGGTGCCTGCTAATACTTGTAATTTAGCTAATAAAAACGATATGTTTTTTTTTTCATTTATAAGTTATAAAATAGAGTAAAAATTTAAAAAAAAGTAAAAAGCAAAAGCCTATATACCAGTTATTCAAAAGTGCACGCTCTCTATTATTATTATTATATTATTATACGCTCTCTCGTGGGGCTACATTAACATTCTGGTAAAAATTGTCATCATGCAGTTTAGAGGATCCCATTTCGTGTTTATTCATTAAAAGCTCATGTTGTTTTATGTGGTCTATGGCTTTAACTATTTCTGTAAAAAAAAAAATTATAAATATATTATGCATATTATATTTTCTCACATACTTGAAAATATAATTCAACCTGCTTATAGAATGCTCTTTTCAGAAAAATTGCTGTAAGTATTTTAATATGGCAAAATGAGTAATTTTTCCATACTGGCCAATGTTATTTACTGCTTACATATATTATGGCGTTGACTATTATTAAGAATTCACCAGCAGCAATATAAATATATTTTTCTTTTCCTTTTCTATGATGCCATTAAATTATTTAGGTCTCAAGTATAATAACATGACTTGGCAAAAGAATGTAAAAATTCTCCCCAAGTTGTGAATTCCAGGAAATGTTTTCGTGTTTAGTTGTCCTGTAAGGCGCCTAAGTGTCCCATCCTCATCACTCACTCCACAACAACAAAGAATAGACTTACGTACGAGATCTTTGTTTAGTTTGTTGTGGTCAAGCGTAGTTACACATGACATACCGGATTAACATCATGCCCTTGTCACTTACTCTCTCTCTCTCTCTCTCTCTCTTAGCTCTTTATATATTAATATACTATAAATAAAATACAACTGTGATAAATGATGATAAAATATTTATTTTAAGAATTTTTCTGCTTATTTATGAAATAGGGTGTATCCGCATAGCAATACTGAATGCGCTTGAACGCCATACTGGATCAATGAACAACATTTTCCTCAGCATATAGGACAAATTTCATTTTTGTCTATTTTCTTTGGATAATCGGTTATTTTTAATGTTGTTTAATTATCATTTTTCTCACTTACTTGAGATATTATAATTCAACCTATTGAATGCTCTCAAAAATATTACTTATACAATTCAGTATTTTTAAATTAGCAAAACGAATCATTTTCCTATACCGGTCCATGTTATATTGAGTGATCCAACACCACCATGGCGTCGAATTTAACATGAATGCATACACACTATACAGAGTTTTAATATAATATAGAAATTATATTAAATTAACCATGCATGTTATAAATATTGACGGTTGATATTTATACTGCCTCTCATCTTATACTCGTAGTAATTTTGATTAAAGTTATTAATTTTTAAACAATGCATTATTTTTAACATCTAACAAGGGCGGGTATCCTAATGAGACACGAGATGGAAGCTGCCACTTGGAGGGGTGAATGACCTCCCGACCAAAAGTTACCTTATAAAATATTACGCCCCCATACGCACTTTTACGGCAGTTATGGCCGTAAACGTAAAACATGGTTTTTACATGTAATTAAATGGGACTAAAATTTCATGAAATTTTTATTTTAGTACCTCGACGTTCAAGGGGTCAAATTATATGTAAAAAATGACGTAGTTTTCGAAAATCAACTTTTTGTGGCCGTAAAAAAATAATTACGGCTCCCAGGGGCTCAAACGCTACATATGACCCCTACTTTAGGTCATTGAATTATCTATGAAAATTCGAAAAATATTTTTTTCGAACTTTAACAAAATTAGGCGGAAACTGCATAAAATTTGCCATCGATTGATGTATATTACATTGGGTTTGCATAAAATACACCGGCGGCAGCGGTCGAGAAAGCGGTCATAATAGGTAGTTTTTGTTCGTGGCCGTAAAATTAACATAGGCTATATAGCCAAATTGGCAAGTTTTTGACCGATTAACATAAAAGTGATGGATCTTATGTAAAATGATGCGTTCTTTTCAATAAAATCACTTTTGAAATCGATATCTCAAATTAGGAGTCACCAGAGGCAATTTAATTATTGTACTCCCTCCTCTCCCATATAAATAGCATTGCAAGTGGTACAAAGTGACGAATAACGCGAGACTGGTGCAAAATAGGAGAAAATATATAAGAGTCTTACCTACCTTTTTTTGGGTCATTTTATCAGAATCGATTACTAAAATTACCTTAATTTCAAAAAAAAAAAATTCCACATAAGCCCCTGTATAAAAGAAAAAAAGCTCTCAAAAAATCGTCAAAAATGACCCATATTTCTTAACAATTACGAAAACATTAAAATTCGTCAAAAGCTATGAAAGTTACAAGGTAGCCCCTGGCAAACTTTTTAAAGAAGACTATATTACTCTCCTTTCCATGTTCGTATTATGAAATTCAGACTATAATTTTTATTAGAAAAAAGGGCCTTAAAGTGGATCCAAAAATAACAGTTTTTTGCTTGTGTAGGCTACCCAAAATATTACAACCCACAGTGCACTATATCAGGATTGCTCAATTTTTTGCGCTCTACACGCTGGTTACCCTTAAAATGTCGTAACTCTACTTTTCACGACGTTTCAGTTGACAAAAGGGTTTCGAGGGGGGTCGAAAGAAGGGGGACCCCTTCTTTGTTTTTTGGGTCAAAAAACTTTATATCTCATATTTTCATGTTACACATGATTTTAGGTCAATTTTGCTGCCCTGATTACGAATCTGAAATCAGTTTTGCATAATTGTAAATATATAGCGTCACAATGCCAATTTTATTTTTTTGTCCTATTTAAACGCACGTTAAATTTCTGAAAAATGGACGAGCTAATAAGTCGCTTAATAATGCAAATACTCAAAAATATGCAAATTTCAAACACACTTTATTTTTACATTTACTTCCTATATACATCAATATAACACGCAAAAATTCAAAATTTTGATTTTTCATTTGCATGAAAGTTTATTACATATAAGCATAGGTAACACGCGCTCGTTACCGACTCACAGGCTTGCTGAGGCATCCCATCGTATAAAAAGTCGTATGCTGGCAATCATAAAAAATAAAATAAGTAAAAAAATGTAACAAATAGCCTATTTTTTTTACTACTCCGATCATCAATAAGGAATGCAACTCGTATAATCACGCCTTTTACCTCCACCAACTGTTGAAATCAAAAATAGCAAAAAAAAAAAAAAATAAAATACTATCCGCATATGTTTCAATAAACATGACGTAAATTATTTTGATAAATAGCATATTTGGTAGAAGGATCTGCTATTTCTCAAATATTTTTAAAGGCGTAGAACACCTTGAACAAAATCTTTCCTAATATCCTAAAATACTTAAATATCAACATTATTTTAGCCGGAGTCATTGATTTCTAATTTATTTTCCATTTACAAAATGTCAGTTGCGGGTTTACTACGTCACAGCTCGCATGGTCCACGCGTGCGGAAACAGGCGAGCTGTGACGTAGTAAACCCGCAACTGATATTTTGTAAATGGAAAATAAATTAGAAATCAATGACTCCGGCCAAAATAATGTTAATATTTGGGTATTTTAGGATATTAGGCAAGTTTTTTGTTCAAGGTGTTCTACGTCTTTAACCTTTTACGCTTTAAAAAAGAATATGTTTATTGATAAAATTGCTTGGCAAATGACGGAGAAAAGAGTTGTTGTTTTTTGCTCAAAAAATCGAGATTTAAGATTACTTTACGGTATATTTTTACGTACGCAACACGAAAATCCACCAATATGTATAGATTATAGTAATAGGGAATTAAAGAATAATATATCGTTTTTAACATAGTTGCGGATAGTATTTTATTTTATTTTATTTTTTTTTTTTTTGCAATTTTTGATTTAAACAGTTGGTGGATAACAAATAGCCTATTTTTTTTACTACTCTGATCATCAATAAGGAATGCAACTCGCGTATAATCACGCCTTTTACATCCATCAACTGTTTAAATCAAAAATTGCAAAAAAAAAAAAAAAAAAAAAAAAAAAAACTCCGCAAATATGTTGAAAACGATATATTATTCTTTAATTCCCTATTCCTATAATCTATACATATTGGTGGATTTTCGTGTTGCGTACGTAAAAATATACCGTAAAGTAATCTTAAATCTCGATTTTTTGAGCAAAAAACAACAACTCTTTTCTCCATCATTTGCCAAGCAATTTTATCAATAAAAATATTCTTTTTTAAAGCGTAAAAGGTTAAAAATATTTGAGAAATAGCAGATCCTTCTACCAAATATGCTATTTATCAAAATAATTTACGTCATGTTTATTGAAACATATGCGGATAGTATTTTATTTTTTTTTTTTTTTTGCTATTTTTGATTTCAACAGTTGGTGGAGGTAAAAGGCGTGATTATACGAGTTGCATTCCTTATTGATGATCGGAGTAGTAAAAAAAATAGGCTATTTGTTACATTTTTTTACTTATTTTATTTTTTATGATTGCCAGCATACGACTTTTTATACGATGGGATGCCTCAGCAAGCCTGTGAGTCGGTAACGAGCGCGTGTTACCTATGCTTATATGTAATAAACTTTCATGCAAATGAAAAATCAAAATTTTGAATTTTTGCGTGTTATATTGATGTATATAGGAAGTAAATGTAAAAATAAAGTGTGTTTGAAATTTGCATATTTTTGAGTATTTGCATTATTAAGCGACTTATTAGCTCGTCCATTTTTCAGAAATTTAACGTGCGTTTAAATAGGACAAAAAAATAAAATTGGCATTGTGACGCTATATATTTACAATTATGCAAAACTGATTTCAGATTCGTAATCAGGGCAGCAAAATTGACCTAAAATCATGTGTAACATGAAAATATGAGATATAAAGTTTTTTGACCCAAAAAACAAAGAAGGGGTCCCCCTTCTTTCGACCCCCCTCGAAACCCTTTTGTCAACTGAAACGTCGTGAAAAGTAGAGTTACGACATTTTAAGGGTAACCAGCGTGTAGAGCGCAAAAAATTGAGCAATCCTGATATAGTGCACTGTGGGTTGTAATATTTTGGGTAGCCTACACAAGCAAAAAACTGTTATTTTTGGATCCACTTTAAGGCCCTTTTTTCTAATAAAAATTATAGTCTGAATTTCATAATACGAACATGGAAAGGAGAGTAATATAGTCTTCTTTAAAAAGTTTGCCAGGGGCTACCTTGTAACTTTCATAGCTTTTGACGAATTTTAATGTTTTCGTAATTGTTAAGAAATATGGGTCATTTTTGACGATTTTTTGAGAGCTTTTTTTCTTTTATACAGGGGCTTATGTGGAATTTTTTTTTTTTGAAATTAAGGTAATTTTAGTAATCGATTCTGATAAAATGACCCAAAAAAAGGTAGGTAAGACTCTTATATATTTTCTCCTATTTTGCACCAGTCTCGCGTTATTCGTCACTTTGTACCACTTGCAATGCTATTTATATGGGAGAGGAGGGAGTACAATAATTAAATTGCCTCTGGTGACTCCTAATTTGAGATATCGATTTCAAAAGTGATTTTATTGAAAAGAACGCATCATTTTACATAAGATCCATCACTTTTATGTTAATCGGTCAAAAACTTGCCAATTTGGCTATATAGCCTATGTTAATTTTACGGCCACGAACAAAAACTACCTATTATGACCGCTTTCTCGACCGCTGCCGCCGGTGTATTTTATGCAAACCCAATGTAATATACATCAATCGATGGCAAATTTTATGCAGTTTCCGCCTAATTTTGTTAAAGTTCGAAAAAAATATTTTTCGAATTTTCATAGATAATTCAATGACCTAAAGTAGGGGTCATATGTAGCGTTTGAGCCCCTGGGAGCCGTAATTATTTTTTTACGGCCACAAAAAGTTGATTTTCGAAAACTACGTCATTTTTTACATATAATTTGACCCCTTGAACGTCGAGGTACTAAAATAAAAATTTCATGAAATTTTAGTCCCATTTAATTACATGTAAAAACCATGTTTTACGTTTACGGCCATAACTGCCGTAAAAGTGCGTATGGGGGCGTAATATTTTATAAGGTAACTTTTGGTCGGGAGGTCATTCACCCCTCCAAGTGGCAGCTTCCATCTCGTGTCTCATTAGGATACCCGCCCTTGTAAGTAAAATTAGTAAAAACAATTCAATATATTTTTCCAGTTTGAAAAGAAAAGGACTTCTCTCTATAGATTTTTGAATAGTGATTTGGTATAACATACAGTATAATGCAACATTATCTATATTTCTAATAGTGTTATGTTTTAATATATGTGCAAAAATCACTATTAGTTTGATATATATTTCAGGATATTTCCTTATATAAATTATGCAATTATATATAAAATAGGCACTGTTAATAGCTCTAAAATTTTAAATTTTTGGTATTGTATGCAAGTATGCATCTACATATTATATTATTTATGCTCCTAATATCCCGCTTTTGTAATTTAAAAATACGATCAATAGTCTCCTGATCAGTTCCCCATGCAGTAAATAATTTTTAAGTTTCTATACGAATATAGATAAGCGAAATATACAGACCGTAAAATTTGTTGTGAGACATTTTTTCTACGTGAAAAGTAAAAAAAAAAAAAAAAAAAAAAAAAAAAATAGAAAGCAATTTTGCAAATCATAATAAAAATATGTGACGTCCAATTTAAATTGTATTAATAGTTAAACTCCATAGATTCATAAACCCGGTTCTACATACTGAACTTTAATTTTGATGAGTTACATTGATTATCTGGTGCATTTCATCTTATTAACATTCAATTTTGATATGATATATATTCTGAATCTTCAAGCTGTTCAAGCATTTAAAAGCTAGAAATTCCCATATATTTGTTACTTATTACTTTTTAAACTGTATAACTCTGAGTGAAGAAATAAAAAATTTAAATAAAATATATTATTATAAGTTTATAAAATATATCATTTTTTTGGTTAAATTATACGATTTTGTAACAATAAAATAACATAAAAAAAGATTAAAATTTAATTAAAAAATAATATTTATTAAATTAAATGTATTAATTTTATATAATATAATAAAAAAAAATTAAAATTAAATAATGTTTTGTAGGAATTCTTATTTTATATTTGTCTCGGTTAAATGTTTAATGTGTAACAGCTTTAAATTTTACAACTGAAATAGAAATAAACAAGTTATACTTTTTTCTTTGTAGGAAAATATGTATATTATATATTATATTATAATAGAGTTTATAATAAATAACATAATAAATAATGCATTTTATCCCTTTTTAAAATAAAGCAAAATGTAAAAAAAAAAAAAAAAAAAAAACTTTTACTTTCACAAATGCATTGATTTTAAAGTATTGAAAGACTTGACAAGTGAAAACATGCCACGCGTCCTTATGTACTTATGTACTTAGAGAGAGAGAGAGAGAAAGAGAGAGAGAATCCTTGACATTTCAAGAGTGTAACTTTATATTTTTCTGTTCAACCAAAAATTTTAAGCCTTATATTCAAGTTGCCTTAATTTTTGTTGCAAATTTGTCAGGAGGAAAAAAATAAATCGAACCCCTTGTCAACCCTTTATTGAACCAAATATGCCATCCAAATTTCAAGGCAATAACAGGGAAACTTTTATTATATTTATGTATAATAATGTTAACAAAATAATTGATATTGACAAAAAAAAAATTTGGTTGCATTTTTTTTTCTATTCTTATTTATTTTTCCGCATTAAAAATACTTAATTAATATATACCAAATTAATTTCGTCGCCAAATTTGATTATATATTCTGAAAACATTCCGTTCCAATTGAGTAATATATAAATTAAAATTTGCATAATATATAAAATGACAAACAAGATCCAGTTATGGAAATTTTGACAGCTTTGAAAAAAGTAACACATAAAAGGTATAATATTATTATGTCTTATATTTATATTATATTGATTGTTATCGAAAATATAACAAAAATATAAGTATGTAAATGATAAAAATAGCAGCTCCTTATTAAGCTAAATAACCATAAAATTTTACGCCTTTTTTTTTTTTTTTTGTCGTTTACAACAAGTTTATATACATGTAAATATATCAGTTTAAAAAGGAAGTTCATTAAATGATTTTATACCTTATTAATATTAAAAGTTACTTTGTCGGTCAATTTTTATTCTTAAATTGAAATTTGCCATTGAAATTGTTGCAAATAACCGTGTGTAAAAAAATAATAATGATAAAAAAGGCAAGTTTTTGATGTGTTCCTGTCATTTACAGCACCGAAATTGTAATTATAAACTTAAAAATAAATGTTTTCATCATTACATTAACTTTATAGCAATTAGAAAAACTTCATACATATAAAGAATTTAATTAGAATGTGGGCGTTTCAGGTGCTACTGTGACCACGCCCCCTGATTGTGACGTCACACACACCTTGCACGCGCTAATGATACCTCAACAACGTCAATCAAAATTACGTAATAGTTTCCAATAAGTGCTCTTTAAATTAATATTAATGGACTCAAATTTATTACCACATAGCTGTATAAAAATATGTAATGTAGCTGAATGTAGCAACATTTGCATACCAACATAATTTATAGGCTAAATAAGGGATAGTTAAGATATTGAGCATATTTATTTACGGGTATTCCAAATTAGCAACATTTGTGCTCTATAGAATATTATATATATATAGTAATTATTCAATTTAATATAAATTATTATATGGAAGTAATTTTTCTTTTATGTTATAATAAATTTTTATTTTAATTTGTTATTGTTTATTAAAATTAGAAACAAATAAAATTTATAGTATAGATTCAGCATTAAATAACTATATAATTTTAGATTATTGCCTAATATATTTTTGTTATATGAAAGGTTTTAGGTCCGCATATCTTCGGATTTTAACTTTTTATTTTTTCATCCTTTTAAATCTGATTGTATAACAGAACTGCTTAAAGAGAGAGAGAGAGAGAGAGAGAGAGAGAGAGAGAGAGAGAGAGAGAGAGAGAGAGATATTATGGGCGTCATTACGAAACAATTTGTTGAAATACACATTTATATGTAAAATTTCCAACTTTTTGTGTTTCGAAATATCTATAATATTGAATCTTGATTCCCCTGTATTTTTAGATATTTGGATTGTTTAACTGATAAAATGTGCCATACGCAAAAAAATTATTCTTTCCAAAACTTTTTATAATCAGCTATAATCGTATACACTGTTCCTAATGCAAGGAAATTGAAATCAAGTAAAATAAATTATGAATGAATAACTCTCAATGTTATTATCTTTGACATAAAAAGAGTTTGTCAATGAAAAACGTATAAATCTTTATTGCAAAGAAGACAAAAGTTCAGTTCTCCCGCTCTTTATATACATATAAATAAAGATTGTAAAAAGAGAATTTGCCTCAGAAAAAAAAAGATAAGAAAATGTGTTTTGTATCCTATTTTAAGTTAAAGTGAGTTTTTTTTTTCTTGAAGAAGAAGCTCGTTGAAGCGAGAGAGAAAGAAAATTTTGTTGCTCCCTTGTGTCTCGTCGTGTGCAAACCAAAGGCGAGATCTTGATGGTTGTCATGGTTACCAAACGTAAACTTGACATCAAGATCAGCTCCTGGTCACTTCTACTGTTCAAATATATACTTTACTTTAGATTGTAACTATCTTATCTTGCCTTTATTGTATGGAAGGATAAGAAAAATAAAATCGGATTGAAGATAATGGCATAAAAACACTGAAAGAAAACATTTCCTATATAGTTAAGTACAATATGCTCGGACCAAAAAAAAAAAATACTAATGCTAGCTCATTTTCATGAGCATAATTCGTTCAGTATGTATATTATATAGAGTGTATGCGCATGACGTCATATTTAATGCGTTTGGACGCCATAACAATAACATGATATTATCTAAGCAAATAGGACAAACTTCTATAGGCTATTTTCTTTTGGAAATCGGTTATGTTTGTTAATATTATTATATATTATTCTCACATATACGTACTTGAAATGTACTGCTTAGTATTTTTAAACTGCCAAAATGAGGTATTTTCCTTTGCGGCTCATATGTTATTGAGTGGTCCAACATGGCATCGACTTTAAATGAATTCATTGTATACAGTATTGTATACAGTGGTACATTACTTAAATACAGTATAAAAGGGGGGTAAAAACGCTATAAATTAATTTCTTTATTTTTGACAGCGAAATTTATTTCTAAAACTAAAGCTTATAAAGGAAATAACAAAAAATATATTTTATAGAAATATTAATACGTTATTAAAGCTTATGCTATATAATATATAAAGTTAAAAATTTATAATATATATAATTTACAAAAAACTATAATGAATATGGAGTCATGATATAGACCTGTTAAAAAGTTAATTGCAATTAGTGTATTTTATTACATCAAAACAAAAAAAAGTATGCGGCAGCATCGCATCCAATGCTCTCTCTATATTATACATTTTATCACGGGTGGTCGAATTTTATTTTGATCTCTCTCTCTCTCTCTCTCTCTCTCTCTCTCTCTCTCTCTCTCTCTCTCTCTCTCTCTCTCTCTCTCTCTCTCGTTCTTGACGTCATTTCCTCGCAATAAAAATTAGATCAACAATTTTGATAATTTTTTTCAATGTATAAATGTATACTGTTTTGATTGAAATTTTAATTGAATTTTTATAAAATAATATGGTTCACCGTTTTATATATAAATATTACATATCAATTTCAAATTGTAAAAATGCTATACTCTTTTATAGATTTCATGGTTACTCAAACAAATTAAGGCAGTATCACAAGCTGAGAATTGATCCAGAAATATATAATTTGAACTAATTTTATTGTATTACCTAGAGTTTAAATACACTGGCATAATGGTATAGTAAAATCGAGCATTGAAATCATTGCAGAAAGAAAGAATGTGTGACTATTACAATTCTTTATAATGCTTTACCTGTATGCGTATATACTTATTATGATTTTATTATTATCTTTACGAATCCTTTATCAAATAAATATATTATATTATGCAAATATCAATACGTGCAAGAAAAGCAAATATAATTTTATTGTATGATGCTGATTTAATGATTACATTATTATAGAAGTATACTTTTTTTTTTTTTTCGAACAGCTAAAAAAACTTAATAAAATTGTCTTATTTTTGCTATATAACAGTTTAAAACCGCTAGGCACCTTTTGAAAGAAAGTTCTGATTTAAAATGATATAAATATTATTATATATAATAGGTTCTTCTTAAGAAAACAAGAAGAAAAATCTGACTATATATTTACGCAATATAACAGCTCCAAATACGAAGAAAAAAAGTCACCATGCATTTTTTTGTTTTTTTGAAAATTTACTCCCATATAAACATTTATGTTAATTTAAATATTTATTTCAATAATTATTTGTTCCCTAAATATCTCATGATGATTTCTGTTTCCTGAAATTTTTATAATATCTGACGGGTATACAGTATAAATATGGAGTTTATCACATCACCATAATATATTTGATTTTAACATAAAAATGTAAAAGCTAGATTATAATTTTATTTTAGGATCGAGCCTTAATTTTAACGATAACTTTATTGAAATAAAAATGACAACGTTGAATATAAAAATATTTGTGAAGCATCTTCCGAGATCGCATTTATGAGAATTATGAGTAATCGAAATTGTGAGCCAATATAATATATTTGTTATAATATAAATGCATGATTAATTTAGAGGTTCGAGGTGTCTACATCATACAAATCAAACAAAAGCAGTTCAGTTTGGTTGTTCAATTTACTTAGGCTCCCAGCAGACTACCCGATTATGCCTTTAACGGTTCGGTAACTTTTCGCTTTCACATTATTTTTATTATTAGAATGCAATTGTTTTTATTTACTTCAATTGCAATGTTCTAACCTTCTGTAACTTACTTAATGAAAATTCACCAATTCACCAATTAGAATATATATTACTATAATGTAATTTATTTGATACAAATATCATTAATTGACGTTTCACCTTTTTATATATAACAAAAATAGGATAAAATAATTTATTAATATAATATTAAAAATATCACAAATTATGTTTAAGAAAATAATATTATAAATTAGTAATATTAAAATATAAAATAAAATTGTACATAATATAATATATTTTTTTGTTCTAAATAAAATATTTAATTAAACATAATATTAAAAGTAGCTCCCTGTATATTTGTGTGTTTTTAGATGTCAAAAGTTTCTCAGTTGTTATGTAAGAAAAATCAAACAATGGTTTTGATATTTCCATTGTTATGTCACGCCCACGATCGCAACAATGTCACATTTTGACGACACAAAACTTACAGTTGACTTCGCCCATGATTGACAAGTTAAAAGAGGGGAGGCTTCATGTTTCTTTTATATTTTTTGATGACATGCATATGCCCGTGATTATTTCTATATGTGATCTGGTTGTTTATTATATATATACCCCTTTGAATTTCAATAGAAAATAGACTATAACAAGTTAGAATACATAACAAGCATTGATGTAATATTATTTTTAATTTATTTTTTGCTTTGTTAACATGTGTGTGGGTTTTTCAAAGGAGATTATCGTGCCAATCAGAAGTGGCGCGAGAAATATGAAGAGACCCCTAATTTTAGTTTTTTTTTTTTTTTTTTTTAGAAAACGAATTCAAAAGAAAAATTTGAGTGAATACACTTTCACGTGTGTGCAACATAGAGTTATTATAGATAGAGAGGAGAGGGTCCAGAGCTCTGCGGTCCTAGCTCTGAGTAGCGCTTTGTCGCCATCGTATAGCTCTACTCTTGAGTGTGTTCGCAAAATCACACACTGATCACACATCAGCTGTTTCAGCTACTTGCGCAGAAACGAGTTTCTCACCTCACTCTGCTTCTACGCATATTATTTTTCGAACGGGCCACTGCTTACCACAAGTGACCGCTTGGAGCAGCACTGTAAAAAGAGCTCCATAAGTTGAGTGTCTTTGTGAGAGTAACTTCTTTGGCGGCACAGAGAACTCAATGTTATTAACATAGGGCTTACCCCTCTATCTATATAATCTCTTTGGTGTGCAAGCTATATAATGTTTTTTTTTTTTTTTCTTCTTCTTTTTTTTTTATCACAGATGATAAACAGGTGAAGTCAAATTGTCAAATAGCATAAATGGGAATCATTATTTTGCCGCGCAAAGTAATGACAAGTAAATGAACATTTGAATGCATATTTTAAGTATATAGTTTCCATATATATAGGACAATACAGTATATCCTGACAAATCGAAGTATTCCATTATTGCAACGAGTAAAAATGTGTCTTCTGCGGCATAGGATTTTTAATTTTTTGTACATGTCAATTTTAAAAGCAATATTTTAAAATAAAGGTACAAGGCGTATTTACTTTTAGATAAAAATAATATTCATGCCAAAACCTATAATTATGTTAATGTTACAATAAATCAAGCTATATCAGAATCTTCTTTTCAAAATACTGATCTAGTTATTGTTATTAAATTTTTAACATATTAATTGCAAACAAAATAGTTTTTTTAATATGTAATAAATCTTGTGTTTGATAGAAAAAAATTACAACGGAGTTAAAAATAGGTATTAGGACGTCACATAACAAAAAAATGAACATCTGCTAATATTATAGGTTCCTGGTATAATGCAGTAGTATGCGAAATGTCATTTTCGTATTGTAATACAAAAATAAACGCTTCTTAGGGTAATAAAGGCAAAGAGTTAAAATTTATATTGCATAGTCTGTTTACGCTTTATCACGTAATAATTAGGTCTAAGTTTAAAAAAAAAACGCATTTTTTGGAGAAAAGTTTTTTTTTTTTTTTCCTTTCTTTTTTTAAAGATAAAAATTGTCTGCCAATATACGTATAAAATACAACATCTATAAGTAAATAGTACATTTGCAATTTGCAGTACATATAAATTATTATACCACAATATTAAAATAGTAAAATGGTTTTAAAACTCTAAAACAATCAATAATAAATTAATGAAAAATTAAGCTCTCTGGAATGAAAAATAGCAATAAAAATATAATAAAAAAAGTATCAAAACCTAATAGAGTAAATTATAATAAATGATGATATATTTAAATTCAGGGCATGTTTTTTCTTAAAAGAATGGCATTGCAAACGTTTGATGGTCTTTGATTATAAGTAAATAATATGTTATAAACTAATATGTTATATAAAGTTTATAATGTAAAAATGTAATAAAATTTAAAAATATATAATATATATATCAAAAAACTGATTGGATTTAATTGTCGAGTCATTAAGTAATTATATATCTATAATTATGTTGAATGCATGATTGTAAAAAAATACGCGAAAACAATAATATATCAATACTAAAAAAAAAAAAAGAAAAAAAAATGTTATTTTAACGAAAACTTTCATTGTACAGTAAAATTTTAATAACTTTATTCTAAATAGCGTTCTTATCATGAAGCATTTATTAAAATATATTAAAAAAAAATACTTCGCATATTATATTCTAGAACAAATAATCAAGATAACTTTTTTAAAAATATCTTTTATGAAAAAAATTATACAACAAGTTTGAAAACAAATATGATATTTTCACACATTTTATATTTATTAACAACGAAAACAATTATATTATCAAGATTTAAAAAAAATCATTTGAATGGTAAAAGAGATACTGTATATTATTTTTTTTTACACGAAAATAAATTTAAAGTTGTCACATTCTCACGTGCCCTCTTAAAAAAATACCATGTTTTTTAAAAAGGTGAATTTCATGATATGAAAACTGATAAAAAAATATAATATGGAAAATGCATAAAGTGTAAGACATTTTAGACATTTCACTTCTCGTGTTTTTTTTTTTTTTTTCTTTTTTTTTAAAATTTTTATGCTGTTATTTTTAATTGAATTAATTCCTAAAGCCATTTTGTTTTACTATTATTTATGTTGCTTGATTTTCACACAAACAGAATTTTTTTTCTCAATATACTTTAAGTATTATATAGTATATTTATTTTATTTGTGTTTTAAATTTAAAGCTTTATACCATTAAATTACACCAAATTTAGTTTTTACAAAGAAGCAGTACAATGCAAGCCAATTTGTACTGTTCCGTATAAATCAAGAATTGGTGCATTTTTTTTTTATTATTATTATTTTTTTTTTCAAAGGCAATAATTGTTTATTTACATTTTTTCCTCAATTTAATTTTTTTTTTTTTTTTTTTTTTTGGCTTCTATATATTTGTTTGGGAATATGAAATATAAAATTGAATAAAATTCAATTTATTTACACTATTTATTGAATATTTTAATTAAAATATATTTTATACAGTATAGTTAATATTTCATCAAAATAATAATAAAAATAATAACAACATAATAATACAAAAGAATCTTGTATTTTATGTATGTATATTATACTAAAAATATTTTATTATTATTTGTTACTAAAAACACAAAAACATTGTTAAAAACTTGATTGTTATAATATGAGTGCGAGTGACATCAACAACAATGGTGAAAAATATTACATTATTATCTCTTTTACATAAGCTACTGTAGGAGCGAGAGAGAGAGAGAAAGAGAGAGAGAGAATATGGCAAAAAGTAAATTATAAAAATATGTCATATACACAAAAACAACACAGAAAAAAAAAGCTAAACTCCAGCGCTTATCATAAAAACAGCTTTTTTTTATATTTCAAACTAATTTTTTAATATTAACGCATGGATTACCTTATTCAAAAATATCATATTAAAAAATATATAGGGACTTTTATTAAAACAAATAAAAAAATATCAATTGTTTAATAAACCCGCAGAATTTGTATCATCTCGTGTTCTTTTGATGAAATAAAATTTTCAATATTATTTTACAATGAAAACTCTGTTTTTATTATTTTATAACATTTTACTCAATTTTACTAATAGATTTTTGTTATTATTATGGTTATTGTTATATATAAACCAAGTTTTATTTTATTAAATTTCTTTTTATTATTATAAAATTTATATATTTTTAATTAAATTTCTACACGTTTATATATTTATAATTAATTGATACAATAAAAATTAATTGATAAAAATGGTTTGATTTTACGACCGAAAATATTAATTGATTTTATGTATTATAATGCAATATTATAGATTATGATATTAAAATAATAAAAATGAATGATTTGGATTCTCTATAATAGTTTTTCCATTTTTTTTTTTTTTTTTTTTTTAAGAAGAGGTAATAATCTCCTGCCAATTAATCATAAATCAATATTGGATGTGAAAAATATCAAAAATATGTTTTCTGAACTTGAAATTCAAAAATCTTGATTTTTTATTTTTTTATTATTATGATCAAGAAAAAATCTCATTAATTATTTATGAATTCAACTTAAAATATTGATTTTACTTTAAAAAGGCCTCATTGGGTAATTTGAGTTATATTTAATTAATAGTTTTGATGGCGAGTGTATACAATATTGAAGAATTAAGAAAAATATATTTTAACATGTACATGTACTGTATTTTTAAATAATGAACTGGTATGATGTGTGTCACGAGTGTGAGAAATGCATTATTGAATACATTATAATGTTACATTAAAATTGTCATAATATGTAATAAAAATGACAAAATATGTGCAATAAAATTAACATTATAATATCTATAATATAATTATAGTTTAATATAAAAAAGAAAACTTTCTATATTCCCAAGGTAATAAAAATTGAACAACAAAAGAAAATATGAAATTTAGCTAATAAAATAATTCGTTCCTATGTAGTAATAAAAATTGCACGCGTTTTACCAGAACCAAAATATTGAATAAGCGTAACCAATCGCGATTTACTGGTTAAGGCGGTAGTATGGATATTTAAGGGGAGTGAGTATTTAATGAGTGCGAGGGTTATTATGTATATCACAATACACTGTATTTCAAGTTATAGTTAATATGAAATTTTTAATCTTTGATGATATTAGTTATCGCTATACCCCAGCGATGAAATTATTAAAAAATATATATGCTGGGAAAACACGTAAAAGTAAGCCTAAATGTATAGTATCCCACATTTAATATTTTCCGTACATAATAAGTCCATGGACTGCCCGATGCAGTGTTTTTATCAAAAATTATAAACAACGTGTTTCTCCACATAAGCGTACATATTGTTAAATTCGGGGTCCCCATAACCTATTTTTAGTGCGCCTCTATATACGTAATTGATGTTATACCGCTATCAAGCATTTGAAAACCATCAGTCAGCAATTCAGTCCTAGAGGACCACTTTTGGGTCGGTTAAGCTCACTTTTGGAGGGATAACTGGTCCGAAAGGTACTAAAGAGGGGCATATTTGCCCTTCAAGGGTGAATCAATCTGCACGTACTGTACCTATATTATAACTTCTTCATATATATATATATATTAATTACACTATTTTATAATGTTGCAATAAAATGTTATCAATGATGTAACATCAAGAGTCACCCAGAATGATTTGTCATAATAATTTACGGTACCGCCCAAGGCAAAACATGTGCGCGAAAGGTTGCGACTCATCGAGTAACATCTCTAAGATCAAAAAAAGATATTGAATACCAAAACAATATAAATATTGACGATCCAGGCGGTGATAATCATAATGTGACGAGTTATAGGACTCACAACTGCACATCATTGTAGCACAATTAAATATTGCGTGTGCAATTTGCATAAAACTGTATAGTATTAAATACTTTTGTGAATTGGACTTGACTGGACTCTCATTGATAAATCGCAAATATATCATAAAATTTAAGATAACAATTTTATTTATTTATTATTATTATTTTTTTTTTTTTGCACATTTGTAAACTTATATAAACTTGAATGCAAATGCATTGGTTAAAAACTTTTTCAGTATAGAATTATTAAATATTAATAATGAAAATCATTATCATGATATGTCTTCTTTATTAATTTATAGAACTGAACCCATGTTCTTTTAGTTTTTATTTCTAGATTAATTCATAAATAAATAATTTGCATATCAAAATATATATATTTTTTTTACATTACATAAAACTCTGAAATTGTGTTTGTTGAATTGTTGTCTGCATTTTCCGATCTATTCATAAGGACAATCGCCAATTTGACCATGAAATATATGAATTATTATTATGTTTTAAAAAGAACAGAGGAGCGCATTATTATTAATTTTATAATTTAATAATAACCATTGCTTTATATATATCCTGCTCATTGTATTTGAGCCGATCCATGACTGCATTTTGTTTGGATTTTGTTTTCCATCACCTAAATGTATACATAAATATTATTTATATTAATTTAATAAATAAAAAAATAAAAAATATTAAAGTATTAAAATTAATAAAAAATTCTATTGTGCATTTATTTTATTTATATATTACAATTTAAATTTAAAAAAGTTAAAAATTTACTTGTTTGTGTGTGGGCCTGTGGGAAGGTTAAGATTTTTTTTTTTTTTTTAATGAGAAGTTTTGAATGTCATGTCAAAAAAGTTATAGATTAATCATGTTTGGCGGTATATGTGACAGTCTCTATATATCTGAAGCCTTTTCTACAGTATATACCCCATGCATACTTTAGGTGAACAGGTTATACTTTTGCTTTTTATATACTTTTATATAATAACAAATTTTAAATTATATAAAAGAAAATTGTTTTTGTTTTACTTTTAAAAGGTGATGAGGACAGTTAAGAAATTCAATACTAAAATTGGTTTTTGGTTGATTAAAATTAAAATTAATTTAAAAATTTTGACTTAAAAAGAGTAAATTTAATTACTGGAAAAATAAGAAAATTTCACACAGTTACACCTGCTTTTGTTTTGAACAGTAGCGTCAAAATAATGTTTTACCAAAACTTAATTTATATTTTGAACTTAAGAGTATAATATAATATTTCATTTTTTTTTAATTGGTAGGCGTTTACTTGTTTGGTACTACACATGCATGCAAGCGTTAAACAACGTATTATTTTTTTTTTATATACACCGCGTCTCTAAAATATTATAAATAATATATTTTATACTTTAAATTTTCCTTTTCACCTGCGTGCAAAATTTATTTATGAGTTTTAAATCAGCTATTTCTTTACTTTTAGTGTTGTTTGTTTCTTAACTATAGTTTCTATAAAGAAGTTATTTTTTGATATTTTCTTACGAAGATGTTTTTAAAGTAAAAAAAAAATATATATATATAAAACCTTCAAAAGTCAAAATATCTTTATTTCCAGTCTCCTTTACAATCGAAATGAAATAAAAACTTATATAATGGAGGTTATCGGTTCAAAAAAAATGCTTAAAAATGACTATGGCTTAAAACACGTTAAAGTATGCCTAGTATTTGTCATTTAAATTTCTTCGAAATCGGTGGAGTAGTTTTCTCAAAAATCGCAAAAAAACGTGTTTTCCCCATAAGCGTAATGTTAAATTAGGGGACCCTTAGCTTTTCCCGCGTCTCCCCGCGCTCTAAACCGATAACCTCCAAACTTATAAACGTATGTATTTACTTATTATCAATAAGTATATTATCATACTGGGCAGTGGATTAGCCACGATTTGGAGACGGGAAAGCTTATGAAATTGACCATACGCTTTTCAGACCTGACGGGAGGGAGAGGGGTCCAGAATCTCCCGCATACCCCTGATATTAAAAGTACTATTTCAAAATTTCAAAGTTATATTCAATATAAAATTAATGTGGAAAGTGCTATAATAATTTAGTAGTATGCCTGCATAAAACTATGAAATTGATTTTAAATATAAGTCCTCTTTACGGATGATTCTTAATATAGATAAAAAAAAATGCATTTTTTTTAAAGATATTTTTGGAGCATGCAAGGTGTATCCGCATGACATCATATTTAATGCACTTGGAGGTCATACTGGAGTAAGGAACAACATTGCTCAGTATAAGACAAACTTGGGTTTTTGGCTATTTTCTTAGAGAAATCGGTTATTTTTTGGTTATTATTATTTTTCTCACATACTTGGTGAGATACTAATTTAACCTATATTAACATCAATGCTCTAAAAAATATTGCATAATGTTTTTAAACTAACAAAATGAGTTATTAATATCCTATGCTGCCCATGTTATTGAGTGGTCCAACATGGCGTCGACTTTAAAATAACTACATACAGCCGATAATAATACTATATTCGTATACATAAATTTCTAGCGTGGTTTGTTGACAACGAAATTAACTTCTGCTTGGACTTTAAACTCATCTTACTTTGATGTTATAATTATGTTGTTCGAAATTTTATTTAAAAAAAAAAAACTTTTAATTTAAAATATTAAAAAAAAAATTATAATATATATATATTTTTTTTTACACTTCATGTTTTATAAAATAATAATATATAAATAATATTTAAAATATGTAATTAAAAAGCGCTATGTAGAATAACAAAATTAAAAAAAAAAAAAAAAAAAAAAAAAGTTCAATGTGAAAGTATAATAATTATATATGTCTTGAATAAATAATTTATCAACATTTTACTTGTAATAAGCATAAAGTGTATATTTTCATGCTTAACTTCTAATAAAATGCAGTAATAATTATTTAAAAATGCAATGAACTTAAAATATCATGCTTTAACAAATTGTATTAACATTTTATGTTTAACAAAACTCCAAATTGTTAAAATAAATGCATAATACAGCAATCACTTCTGCAAAAGAAAAAAAGAAAAAGAAAAAAAAAAAAAAAAAAACGCTTATATATTTTGGTATTAGAATTTCAACATTCAATAGCTTTAAAACAATAAAATATAAAACACACCTTAAAAAAATACTAAAGACAATAATTCTATACTTAAACCAATTATAACACCTTGAAACATATAAAGTGATGAATAATTTAAAATCTCATTTAAACAAATAATATTTCATAAAAAAAAAGAAATGATATATTTTTGGAGGCTCTAAAGCCAATTTAAAAATGACTTATGATTATTAGATCTTTGTCAGTATGTATTTAAAATTTAATCTATAAATCTTTTGTTTTCTCTCGCAGATAACCAATCAGTGTAAATATTGTTACCAGGTAGCTAAATATACTTTCACCTACGACTTGGAGAACTGCTGAAGGTGTAACTATCAGGTCTCGTACCGTAATTAATAAAAATATTTTATATTTTATCTGCATGTAAAATTAATTTTCAAAATATAGTTATTCGATTTTTATTATATAAGAGTATGAGAGTATAGTTAAATCGACTGGAAATTAACTGGAAATTAAATTAAATATCTTAATTTTTTGGTTTACAATTTATATGGCGATAAAAAGAAATTAACTATAAATATATTTATTTATTGTTTCTTTTGCTATCGTCGTTTATCGTGCTAAAAAAAAATATGCATTGCGATTTATTTGTCTTGTTAATTGAAAAATTTGTTACGCGTCTGATATAAATTTTAAATACATTGTTATATATAGAACTATACCCGTCAACGCTATATAGACCATTTGATCCCAATACTTCCAAAATTAACTAAATAAATTAGAGAATCTTCGCATTTAATAACTTTTCAATATACAACATGCTCTTATAATCTTAATCTCTCTCTAATAATCTTAATTTTTCAACATCACGTATCTATATGACAATAAACATATTTTCTATATTTAATGAATATTATTCATATTATACACGTTGGTTCTGTTAAATCATCGTTCGCTCAACTTTTTCCGATCATATTTGCAAGTAAAACGCTATTATTTTTAGCAGCGCAATTTTAAAAAAGCTGGTGATAGTTTTTATCTTGTGCTCACCGTATAAGTATATTATAGTACTCTAGAAGAGTGCTTATTACTATATAAATATAATAGAGTATATTTATACTCTATATTCATATACTTCTAGAGTATACTCTAACTTATGATCAAAAAAATTGTACTTCACATACCGCAACCTCAAGTATTATTATTATCCAAAGAAAATAAGGAACCATTAAAGTATAGCAAACATTATTTTTGCTATTGTTGCCAAGCATTACACTTACAAATTTGTTGTCTTTCTTACAAGAATTAATTAAATTTCTCTTTCTTTTTATTTTTCATTTATTTATTTTTTTTTTTTTTCTGCCCTGTTTTACGTATCTTTTTTTTTATATTTTGTTTCTGGATTTCTTTTTAATTCCCTTGCTTTAGTTTATAATTTTTTTTTCCATCTCTGTAAGTTCATGGAGGTTTAGCAAAATATACTTTGTAAGTGAATAAAATTATATAAATACAAGGAGCAAAAAACATAAATAAATAAAAAAATAAAAAAAAAAAAAACTTTTATAAAAGACAATAATATATTATTTTTGTTCTTCACTTTATTTAGAAAAATGAAAATATTAAAATTATTTTCGTTCAGACATTGCAGTTATCTTAAAGAAAAGCTAAAGTATAAAAATATATTTTAATTTTAACATTTAATAATTATCGAAGCCCAATCTATTCAGGTAGCAGCAGCAAGTTTCAAGTTGTTATTTATTAGATTATGAAATGTCTATGATTTACTGTAATGACATAGAAAATGTGTGAGAAATCAACGGTGGATTTAACTTTTATAATTTGTAATTTATACAGAAGGACTTGTTAGGATTACTATTTTAATAATTATAACAAATCTATACATCAAATTTCATTATATTGACTGCCTAATGTATCATTTTAACAAAACCTCCTATTCTATATTGTATAGAAATTCAAATGGTTATATCCTTGGGCAATAAAGTATTTAAATTATTATTTTATATTGTAATGTTTGCATTATATGCATGTGTTGCTTTTTTCGTATATATATATATATATATATATATATATATATATATATATATATATATATATATATATATATATATATACAGTCCTTTTTTTTTTTTTTTTTTTTTCTTATGCATTCATTTTATATAAAAGTCAATACCATATGTGAGCACTAAATAACGTAGTCTGGAAAATGATATATTTTGAGATTTAAAAGTTAAAAAACTTTTGAAAGAATTGAATGCTGTCAGGTGGAATTACGATTTCAAGTATGAGAAAAATAATATCAATTTTTTTCGCAGAGTTCCCAAAGAAAGTAGTTTAATACCACGTTTGTTCTATGTTGAAAAATGTTCTCTATTGCTCCAGTATGGCGTCGAAGCGCATTCATTATGACGTCATGTGCATATACCCAATAACTTTGATGGTATTTTTAAAATTTATAGACTATATATTGTAAATATTCCAAATATGGAAAAATAAATTTTAAATCAGTGAGATTGTCTTTAAAAATATATGCATTAAATAATTTATAAGGATAAAAGGATTTGAAAGAGGATTTTGTAAATAAATGAGGTTTCGAAAAAGTAAATCACTAAATTTTTATTAAATTCTCACCCATATGCAGCATCCCTTTAAATTAAATATATCAAAATATTATTAATTCTTCTAAATAAAGGTAAATGTTCATTGGAGCATAAAAATTCTCTTTAAGTCTAGTAAATTACAGGAATGTAGACATCTAACACGAGAAAAAAAAATGATGAAGTATCTTTTGACATAAAATTACGTGGGAGCGAAAAAAAATAGACGAGACTTTTTTTTTATATAATACTATTGCGATAAAAATCTTTTATATATATTTAAAGACAACATTGCAAGGATATCAACCTTTTTTTATTATTATTATTATTTTTTTTTTACGTTTCTCAAAATGCAGCAAGCCAAACTATATTGTAAGAAGTCTATATTATTATGTCATGATTTTTGTTAAATTGACGCAGTTGGAGTTCCAATTTTTGTTGACATTTTATTCTTATTCAAGTATATGCGGGGACAAAGAATTGTGTATTGTTAAAAAATAGTAGGCGACCTCTATTATGTTATAATATAATAAATATATAAATGTCTTTATTCAAGGCAAATGAAAAATGTTTTATTTGTATTTATTTGTGTGTGTATAGAAAATGTCAAAATATTTTTATTTCGTTTTTTTTTTTCTTCTTGTATTAATGTTGAGTTTTAAACATATCACGGGATATAAACTTTAATATATTTTAACAGTTTGATTTGTAGTGAGCTTTTATATAAGATCTATGCATTCTAGTTAAAGTCAACGCCATGTTGGATCACTCAATAACATGGGTGATAGGAAAATAACTCATTTTGCCAGTTTGTCAGAAAAAAATTTTTTTTTGAGAGCATTGATGCTGTAAATATATTGAATTTATAGTATCTCATAGTATGTGAGAAAAATAAAAAAAAACAAAAAAATAAGCGATTTCCCAAAGAAAATTGCCTAAAACGAAGTTTGTCCTATGCTGAGCAATGTTATTCACTACTACAGTATGGCCTCTAAGCTCATTAAATATGACGTCATGCACATACACCCTATATTACGCACTAAAATTTTAATGCTATATGTATTTTATTTACCATTTATTTTTATTAGCTCTTGGTTATAATTTATTCAATTTTTTGTTTTTTTGTTGGTTATAATAACCCATTAAACGTATAACTAAATTTAATAGAAGTGCTAAACGATTAAGAGTTAATTGAAAGTAGAGTAACATATATTATTGCATTTAAAAAATACAAAAATAAAGCCTTACGTAGTATACAATACAGTGAACATTGATAATTCATTGAAAAATGAATAAAAAAATACTGGAAAAAAATATAACAAATTATGATAAAAATACAAAAATTGGACCAGAAAACGCCCTTGAATTTACGTGCTTTTTAAAGCTATTTTGAGCAATCTATGGAGTAGGTATAGGGTGTCTGCAAAAGTCGTTTATGACAAAAGAGACAAATTTTTGTCATTCTGAGAGCCGCACAAAAACTTAAATTTACGACAGTGAAATAATTTTTTAAAAATATGATCGAAGAGGCAAATTATAGAAGGTTGAACTTAAAATTTTATCAAACTTGTGTCCATTTTACTTTTTCCCATCTTTCATACAAAATAATGGGGAAAAATGATGTATTCAACTTAGATCAAGTATTATTATGTGGATTGGAGAAAAAAATATTACAAAGTGAAATACAGCAAAAATACATAAGGGTCACCTTTTTTGATAAAAATCTTCTGGTCAACCACTGACCACTGCACTTTCAACAATGATATTGAAATTTATAAACGTATTGTTAGTTTGTGAAGATCCCATGCAGAGTTAAAAATGTATAAATCTTGTAATATTAGTCCTTATTCAGAATTATTGTGTTTCTCATATTTTAAGAAAGTGAATTGCGGGGCTGAACAATTTATATATACACATAATATAAAAAAAAATTTTTCCCGGTTTAAATAACGCAAGTGTCTTATTTTTCATTTCACTATTTGCAGGAATAGAATAAGATATATATAGTATTTATAATTTTGAGTATAACTGCGTGTATATTTTACTTTTCAATATATTTTTTTATATATATAAATGTAAGACCTGACTCATCGTGGCTTATCACTTATCAGAAGTTCAGTAAGATAATAACATTGCATTATGTGCATTACATTAACTGTGTACTTATGAGATTTGAATTATTTATATAAATAAAACTTTAAAATTAATTAATAATTACAATTTTATACTTTTTATATTTAAAAACAAATTACTAATTATAAATTTGTATGCAAAATATACGTAAAAACATTGTTTAAAATTTAATTTATTTATAATTATTCTTATATAATTTTAAAAAAATTATTAAATTATTAAACAAGCTTATATACGTGACAAAAAATCTTTACTTACCATATTTAAGGTGTGAAGTTTTGAAGACAAAAAAATCAACTGACTTTGTTTCTGCAAAAAGAAAACAAAATGTTTTGGTTAACGATGAAATTAAGACTGCGACTTAAGGTAAAAAGATGTGCAGTGTTTCACGCAAATCAGCTGCTTATCTGATTCATGACGTCACAGAACACTTCACCTGTTCAACTAGAGTGAATAAATTATTTCGTTTTTGTAATATTTTGAGATGCATATAAAAAGTTATAGAAACACTTTTTTTTATGAAATATAAATTTAATTTTTTTTTATTATTTTTTTTTTATAATTTTGCAACTTTATAAATCATAATATGAAATTTTAATCAATTAGTAAATAGTATTACTAATTCTTTATTTGGTATATTTAGAATGGTACAAAAAAAAAAAAAAAAAAAAAAAAAAAAAAAAAAAAAAAAAAAAAACAAGGCAAATGCCTTTGCACAAGAAGATCTAAATAATTATAAGCTTTTAAAAATCCTTTATGCAAAATTATTTATTTTATTTATTTCTCTTCACAATCAGTATTATAAAATAATGCATCTGCTGTAAGATTAACATCTTTAAACTTATCTCACATAATTTATTTTGCGTAAACCATGCTTGATGTAATTATGTTATTTTAAACTATTTTACAAAAAATTAATACAGTATTGTAAGACTCTTGATTAAGTTTTGACGTGGTCCAGTATTGATACTAAAATTGTTATATGAATGAAATAAAAATATAAGGTCCATATAATAAAGAGATTGAGCGTAGCACAAAACTCGCATATATAATATTCAATTTCATTTTGCGATGGATTGTATGTACTTGGTTCTAAGCCAATACGATGCCGTTCACCAGTTACGTCACTGATTAGCTGAATAAAGTTGCAAGTGGTGATATGACGTCTTTGGTGAATTCTTTTGCTGCGCGAACCTTGGCTAAAACTTTTCCCGCGGAGTATCTAACCTCTTATTATCTACAGCTATCTTATGGATCTTGATTATTGAACAGTTGATATTTTTATTAGATTGAAAATATGGATGAAATTTAATTAATTACCGATTCATTAATATTATATCTATATAAGATCAGTGATAATTTATATACAGTGTGAGCATGGTCTAGTAAATGCGCAAACGCCAATCATTTTAGCAAGTTTTTTTAGTAACAATATATAGAATTGAGAAATAGTGATATTTTAAAATAAAATTATATATTATAAAATAAACCGTACTTTAAAATAGTAAATTATGTAGCATAATATAAAACATATAATATATTTTACATTTTAATTATTTAAAAATAAAATAAAAAAATATGTATTTTATTTTGTTTACAATTTTATAGTTAAAAAAAATACAAATAATTGGACTACTTTATTATAAATATTGAACACATTCCATTTATCATATAACAACTTCTCCTCTGATAATTTGACATAAAATAATATTAATATATTGCTTACATACCAGGTGATTTTGAATTCACCTGTCTTGAACTACCACACCTTAAATTTTACTATGCAGATTAGAATTAACATCGAATTTGACGTACAACAAACTTAAACTTCTATGATATATTTCTTCCGTTTAACTTATTTATTATTCTAAATATAACTATAATAGTAAAATTATATATTTTTACATTCTAATACAGGAAATCATAAAAGTGACCTTGAATATTATGTATTTATTTTTTTTTATTATAGATTTTATGTTAAGATTAAGATTTAAATATATTTTATTTAACGCGTCATAAAGTAAGTAAATGTTTTTATAATTATAATTAAATATTTTGTTAAAAAATAAAGTTTAATTTATTGTTTCCAGGTATATTGTTTTATTTTATCTTTGTATTGCAGTTTCTCAATTGAAGTTTTACTAAAAATAAATATAAAAGAAAAAGATGACTGGTTATATATGCATGAAACTATTTAATGAAATATATTATGTGTATATTTTTGCAATCAATATTGTATCAAGTGGTATTTTGGTGGTTTCATTCATGTTAATGTCGACGCCATGATGAGTGAGTGCTAAATAGCATTATAGGCCAGTATGGGAAAAGGACTCATTTTGCCAGTTTAAAAATACTTTGTAATATTTTTGAGAGCATTGATGCTGTTAAAAGGCTGAATATATTTTTCAATTATATGCAAGAAAAATAATAATAATCCAAGAAAAATCTAGTTTTTCAAAGAAAATAGCAAAGAACTACGTTTGTCCTATATAATACTGAGCAATGTTATTAATTGCTCAAGAAGAGCATCGAAAAGCATTCAGAATGACGTCATGCGCACACACTCTTAATATTTTATATAGGGAGCGCTCGCTTCTATATATTATAACTTAACTAATCTTTAAAAAAAGAAAAAAGTTTCTTTAGCTCTAAAATATATACACATATTAATTTGCAATGCACCAGTGAGACAAATTACATTTAAATGTATTGAAAACCTCAAAATCAATATTTTTTTTATGCTATAATTACAATTTTTTACAACAATATAATATGGTGTAATGTTTATATGAAATAGAAAATGACACAAAATAATTATTTAAAATTTTATACTATAAATATAACTTTTCTATAAAATTTATTATAAATTTAAAATATTTACTCAAAATGATTCAAGACTTTCAAGAGATCATCTATCTCAGTATATACTTCTTCAATGTCTATAGCAGTTAGTAAAATGTGTGCTTGGTTGTAAGTGGAATCGTTCCATTAATCTTTAATAAATCTATGAGTTGATAATCGTGCTTGCAGACACAGCTCGATCAAAGACAAAGATATTTACTTTAAGTTTATTTTAATTACGCATTTAAGAAAACTAAATTCTATTATAGTCAAAAATATGATTTCATGTCATAACAACAAAAATACAAATTTGTTATTGAAAAAATAACAAAAACTAGAATAATATAATATATTTGACAGTTTATTACGTGACTAAACCACGCCCCATCGCGTGATTAAAAAATACAGTGGACCAGAATGTCATGTATTGTCAGCTATACAGTCGCGGAGGTGGAATTTTTATATCTAAAACACTGATTGGATAAACTTACTTTTATAGAACCGCCTTTTCATTGTATAATTTTTGTTATAAAAGAAAATGTTTATATAAAAATATATTGCAATAATAAAATTTTACTTTTTATATTTGTGTGCTTTTGAGAGAGAGAGAGAGAGAGAGAGAGAGAGAGAGAGAGAGAGAGAGAGAGAGAGAGAGAGAGAGAGAGAGAGAGAGAGAGAGAGAGACTCGAACCTCATAATTTTACAAAGATTTTTTTTATTTATATTCGTATAATATTGTATGCCAATTCATATTTCATTTAATTGTTTATTATCCAAACCAAGACGTACAGCTCTGGCCAAAAGTTTCCGAACGGGGCAGCGGCGGCCGCTGCGTTTTCTCATAAAGATAACATTGTGTGGTTGCGGGTTGCCTATACAAATCGTTCGGGAACTTTTGGCCAGAGCTGTACATCTCATTGTGCAATTACAAAGTTACAAAATACAAGATTTCCTTATGTTTATTGTATATTTATGTACGGAATGAGACGTAAATGTACGGTACAGCTCCGTAACTCAGAAAAACAGCAGATTCCGTTTTTTCACGGTGAAGCCGTCTATCGCACGTTATGAGTAATGCCAGTTATAACACGGCGCACGCAGTTTTGAAACCGTATTCAGTTTTGCTGTATTCGAAATTTACGGCGTACCTGTTATTTCACGGCTGTTGCAGTTACATAAATTACGGACGAGTTTGCCGTTATTTTACACCAAACTTTGCTATAACAGTGTAGTTATATAGTTACTCACATATATGAATAAATTATTTTACATTTTTATATATTTATATGAAAATCAGTACATATTACACATGTCATTAAACAAAAATTTAATTTAGAAAATGAGTCATTAAAAATATCAAGAGTTTACTGAATAAATTTTCCATTCACACGGACTGCACATGGTGAATAAACATATTATTAAAAACATCGATTCTATGTACCAAAATCACATTTAAAATGTTATGCTTTTTATATTATTATTTATACATAAATGAACTATACAGTATCGCAAGTATACAAGAAGTATACAAGTATTTATATATAAACCATATTATTACGTATCAAAAAAAGGTATGCTGTTAATTTATTTCAGCAAGCATTTACGTATGATAAAATGAGTTTAATTTCAATAAAATAAAGTTACGTAAAACATAATTTTGAAACAGTATTTATAATATGACGTTTGTGCAATTTTATTTAGTACAGCACCACGCCCTCTTTAATGTTAATTATAATTACGCACATACAATTTGTAATTACACGTTATGGAACTCGTGACAAAAGATTTATGTCTTTCGAAGTTCACAGTTTTGACTTTTTAAACAGCGTGTTTGGTATATTCTGTATAGACTTATAATTGTAGTGTAGGGGGTAGCTTAGAGTTTGACATGTTTATGGTCTTATTTTTGTTATTCATTACTAATTATACTGCATTAGAAAATTACATTTAAGCACGAGTCTATATTATGAGAGGGAGCCATATTGACGAGATGACCTAAAATATTCAAACCATATTTTCTATGTCGTTTATACGACTACATATTTCCTTAAATGGCTCCAGGCCTCAAACAATTGAATCAAAAACGTAAATTTCATGAGATAGGACCATCATTTATACACATATTATGTCCCTTCAACTCTTCTGCAGCCTCACAAACTGGGGTTGAAAAACTGTAAAGTAGGCAACTTTAGGAATTCATGACGTCAACAATTCCGGGTCTACAATAGAAATGGTAGCGCAGGTTGCCTACTTTACAAGTTTTCTTCCCAGTTTGCGAGAGTACTGAAGGGCTAAGGCACAAAATATGTGTATTTATAAAAGTCTTGTCTCATGATTTATAATTAAGAGGAAATTTGTTTTTGAGGCCAGGGAACCTTTAAGGCGGGAAATCAGAGGTACTGCAGGATTTGACTAAAAAATTGTAAAGAAAGAAAAATGTGAAAATTTGCACAGTGATACATTATAAGATAAGGTATCTTCCAAATTGTAAAAAATTTGGGGGGTCACCGCATGCTAGATTTTAAATTATGATTTTTTGGAGTTTTAGTCCCATAAGAGCCCATGTTAATTTTAACGACTATTTTTCTCTCTTATCTGATGGTCACGGCGGGTACTGAAACTTTTATCATAGGTAGCTGTTACTATTAACTTTTAAGTAGCATCATAAAGTTACAAAGTTTTCTTTTTAGATTTTGAGATACGAGCCATCTATATACAACCCTTAACCCAAAGAAAGTCATATAGAGATATTAACTATTTTTATTAACGATCAATAAGCCAATATACGTATACTTTGATTCCTGAAGCTTTTGTAATTTGATATACGTTCATTTTTATAGTAATGAAAAAAAAAATTAACATAATTTTAAAACACAAATATTAATTTAGGTTACATAATTTCATATCGTGATTATAATCTTTATAACCTTTTTGTTATATATGAATTTCTAGTTCTTAATATCTATAATTATGATTGATGCAATAGACTAATTTTTTTAATAATTTTCTCTTTTGCTTTAAATTTACTCACACTTTCATAAGTTCATCAAATTCATCATGATAAATCATGAATCATTAAAAATTACATTAAATTCATAACTGCAAAATAATGTTAGAGTTCAATACATTAAAGATAACATTGTGAAATGCATAATACGTTAATTTTATTATTACTTTTTAATAGTGCTGCACCGCATATTTATCACGAACGTATATGGACGTTCATATTTATTAAAATGGGAGAAATAAGATTGCAGTTTATACACATTTGAGTATAAACAAAGTGCGAACAATGGAAAAAAATGTGAGAGCCAACATAATTAATTTAAAATAAAATTTATATGGCACTAAATTAGGATTTTCCTGATTTCATTATTTTATTCGCATAACAATTTAAGTTGTGATATAATTATTTATTATTATAAAGAAAAATACCAGTTTTTTTTTGTTTAGTGTGTTTAATAATAATTCAATTTTAATTTACTTAATTTTTAAAAATATAAAATTTTTATTTTTATAACAATTAAATTATATTAATGACTTGTTAAAATTAAAATTTATATTTATTATATTTAGTTTGACCAATAAAATTATTAAAAGTAAAAGTAAAAAATTATAAATAATATAACGAACAGAAAATTATGTATAAATCTAAATTTATATTTACTGTTGTTGAACAAGTTAGAAGTGACAGATCGTTCTATGTAATAGGCTCTTGCTGAATCATGGATTGTGCATTATAAGGATCATAGACTTAACATGATACTATATTACGTAAACACCATGTATTATTAGGGTTACAATTTTTTTTTTTTTTTACGTTTTATAGATGCGAGGGAACCATTATCAATGATCCCAACTTAAAATAAAATAAACATTTAATTTTTAAATATAAGATGGACTCGTTTTTAATTAACATAACAGTAGAAAACAAAGTGAGAGTATGAATGACATAATCAATTAGATCAAAAACACGTCTTCTTTAAAAAGAAATAACTGCCTACCATCTTATACTGTCTTTAAGAAATAACATTTTCAGGCATTTTTTTATTATATATATAATCAAGGGAACAAAAGATACCTCTCTCTCTCTCTCTCTCTCAAACTACATAACTTTGACAGCATTGAAAAAAAAAAATCATTTTTAGAAATAAAGTTAAAAATACCTCTGTCACTCTCGACAGATTTTTTTGATTTGTTATATATATTGATATTATCTGTGTATAGTGTATATAATAATAAATAATTATTGAACAGTAATGCAGTAATACATGGATAATAATAAGTGCCAATTATTCATGCCTTTTTAGCTGCATTTATTGAATTATATTTCAATAACATGTTTGTGCAAGGCATCTTTAAGAAGACTTCGTTATATAGGATGCCTATAGCTTTTTATACCAAGGCCTGCTATTTAATAAAACAACGAATAAATATTTCAATTGATAATGCATTACCATATTAACAAATTGTTTTTCATTTAGTCTGACAAAAGATTTTTTATGCGATAAAATGATACTATAAATAAATTTAGTACATAAATAAATTTAGCAAGTTACACTATATTAGTTAATTATTTAATATTTTTTCTATAACTACTTTTACAAATCTCAAGTATTTTCCTATAAAACACCAAATCAATAAATTCTAAACTTATTTTGAATAAAACTATAACACAGCAAATCCGAAAGAAGACTTTTAGAGGAAAATATGTGGCGATAAAACGATGGTTCGTGAATCTTTTGTTTATATTATGTTAGGCAAAAATATTTATTATAAATTCAAAACCATATAATTATTGATGCAACATGTACTGTAACTGCACATACATTTTAAATTAAACTGTTTTAATTCTAACAGATTGGAAACAATATTTGGAATATCTAAAATTCTCTGTCATAGAGCTGTAAATTTAAACCGGTTCGAGCACCCGCCCGGGCTAAAATCTTCGGGTGCTCGTTTTTTTAAAAATAGTTAACCCGGGTTTCAACCTTTTAGCTCGAAAACGAGCTATTTCGAGTTGAGCTCGTGAAAGACTCGTAAAAAAAACGAGCTTTTGAAAATAAATCGAGCTAAAGAACAATTTTTGCAGAAAGCAAAGGAAAAAAGTTTGTAATAAAGTTTAAAATGGTGTTTTTAATATTCTGTCATGCAAAATAAGCTGCTAAAAATATTATTAAAAATTATTTTATTTTATTTATGACTTTAATACCCTTCAAAAACAATTTTTTTGTAATGAAAATCGAGATTTTTTTTTTCCTAGGCTCGAAAGCTCGTTTTCAAACTTCGGCTCAAATATCGAGCTTTCCGAGCTTTGGCTCGTTTTTCGAGTTTAAGCTCGATTTCACGCTAAACCCGGGTTTCAAGTCAAACCGGGCTAAAAAATTTCAGCCCGGGCTAAACAAATTTCGAGTTTTTTACAGTTCTTCGTATATATCTATCTATTATATACGAACAACTCTGAAGAAGATGAAAACTTAAATAAAAGAAATTAAGTAAATTTATAATTGCATGTTATGTAAAATAGAATTAATATTGCAATTTTGAAACTATATTCATAATTATGCTGTGTATTATATATTTAGTATGTGTATTAAGTATTTTATATATTATCATAAAGCATAAATTATGTTATTATATGAATATGTCAGTGAAATCAGGATCACATAATAATTAATACTCTAATTTTTCTATTCGCATTCTTCTTGAATAACCTATACCCTATAAATTCATCTCTCTATAATATATTTACCAATTTTTTTTTTTATAAAAATCAGTATCTAAAAATCCCGATGACACAGCTAACTATATCAATGTATCAAATGTGTGACTAAACACCCTCAACCCTCCACAGGATTGACATTAATTCCTCTTCTACCCCCTCTAGCCACACGCTTACTCTTATCTCTCAGTAGCAAAAATTGAGAACAAACAATGACAGTTTATATATATAGGAGGGGTGTAATGTATATAGTTATAGCCTGCATTCCAACTTAATTTATCGCAGAGTTTTATGTTGTTTCATTTTATATCAACTAAAGATCAACATCTAAATTTGATTAAAGATGTTTTTATAGTGTATACTTAAATTATGTGTTTTAATTTTATTTTTATGTTTTTTTTTTTTTTTTTTTTTTTACTTAAATTAATAATATTATGACATAAATACTGTATTAAAATATAAATTTATTTATTAAATTTAAATAAAATATCTGTATTATGTATTATGCATATATGTATTCAATTTGGACAAAATGTTACGTATTATTATTATTGTTACAAATAACAAAAAGGAATGAAAATATACTAATATACTTTAGCCATAGGGTGTGTATACGCATTTTACGCATGACGTCTCGATGAGCGTTTTTTTTTATGCTCTGCATGAGCAATGAATAACATTGCTCAGCATAGGACACAGATAGTTTTTGGCTTGTTTTTGGTCATTATTATTTTTCTTGCATACTTGAGGTACTAATTCAACCTGTTAATACCATCAATGCTCTCAAAAAAGTTGCAAAGTATTTTTAAACTGGCAAAATGTGTTGTTTTCCTATACCAGCCAATGTTATTTAGTATACTCACTTATAACGTCGACTTTAACATGAATGAAACCACCCTATAGATTCATTGTGAAATATGAAATTAAATTATAATGAAAGTTAAAAACCATAAACACAAATATTGTGAAGGTGTTGAGAATGATTATATTGGGGATATTTGTGTTATCTTATTTAAAAAATATATATAATTAGCAAGGCTTATTAATCAAAATTTTAAAAATATAATATTTACCCTAAAAAATGTTAACGAGTTTCATTAAAGTATGAATATGAATCATTTCTTTGCATTTTCAAACAGAAATTAACATTTTACAGAAAGCATCAATAGTCAAGTTGAAATTCTAATTTTTACCAGTTCTATATATGAAAGCAGGTGCATGTATCTTTTAATATATTCATGTTGCCTTTTAAAACGTAAATAATTATCTAATGAAACTTCCTTCTTTTAATATTATATTTTATCTTTATCATATCTACTTTATCTACGCGTTATAGCTTGATTAATATTCGATTATACTTTTTTTATGAGATATATATATAACGTTTAATAATATTCTATTAATATAGTCACGTGCTAAATAAAAATATCATATATTAATAATATATAAATAAATATATCAATTAACAGATTAAAATTTTATTGTTAAATATAATATATTTTATATTTTAATATTAATTGTTAATTATTTTATTTATATATAACTTTTATTTATAATATTATTATATATATATAATATATTTGCCACAATCTTAATTGTTTAAGCTCGTGCTTAAATTTTAAATTTTTATTGTACTGCAGTTGCTTTCTTCAATTTAGATTGGGATAGAAAATTTAAGGTTATTCAAAGTATGAATATATTAAAATTCCAACTATAGAGCATTTAGAGTGTAGATTTTCTTCTTGTTAAATTTTTACGTAATTTACGCAACTCCCGTAGTATATAATTTTAAATGAATCGGGCAGTATAAAATTTGATATCCCAAAAAAAAAATTAAAAATATCGAAAATTAAATATTGTTGATCAAGAATGAAAAATAATATGCATGGAGTCATATATCGAAAAATGTTATACAAATATATTATGGTGCACGCTTTATTCATGCATGTTAAAAAGACAATTCCCTACATATTTTTTAAGAAAGAACATTATTCATCCGCATGAAAAAGTTGGGTTTCCTGATTTTTTTAAAAATTTATTTAATTTTTATTCTTAACATTATTTACATGTGTAGGCATTTAAATATACATTTTAATCCATATATATGAAAAAAAAAAAAAAAAAAAAAAAAAAAAGATTACCATGTTGCATACAAAACGTACATAATAATAAATAAAAAAATAATTACAAAAAAAATTCTGCTCACACATTTTTTATACCACAAAACATTTCTCATTGCTTCCCATTATTTTTTATTTTTATATACAATTTCTCTCTCTCTCTCTCTCTCTTCACTTACATTGAAATATGAATACGCAGTAAACATCATCAGTTAAAAAACATAAAAACAACAGTGAGTAGCTCATATATACAGCACACAGACACAGAGATAGCGAAGTATAAAATTCGTGTGGTCAAACGTATATACATTTAGTGCAGGCAGAAAAAAAAATCACTTTATTTTTATATTTTTTTTCTCTCATTTTTTTTTTTTTTTTTTTTTTTTTTTCGTAGAGTGAGAGGAATGGTTTTATATTTTTTGATACGAGTGTTTTGTACATTCAGATATGAATAATAGGGGGACATTTATCCTTTCATTTCGAGCTCACATCACACGAATGTAACAAACATCCCTCCACCCTCTCAGCCCACTCAAAAAGAATAAACTTTTTTTTTTCTGTTATTTTAGCGACTCTCACAAATACATTACATTTATATGCGTCATTGCAAAAACCACACATTTAAATGAGATTTTTTATGTTTTTTCTCTTACAATTTATTGTTTGTTATATTATAGAATTTTTTTTCCTGTATTTTATTGTTATTTTTTTAATAGTAGTATAAATGTTTGCCAAAGTAATAATATTAATTTTAATGTAGATATTTTTGCTTTAAAATGCTGATAATTATTATTGGATTAAAAAGAATAATCATCACAAGCCTTTGTTTTATTCTCATTATTTACATTTGTAAATAATAACAAAGATATTAAAATACATATAAATATTTCAGGGCAATGCATCGAATGAGTTTTTAATGGTTGGTTATAGTAGTATAAGTGCTCGTATCACCACACGTGAAACGTTGATCCATGTATTTAATATATTATTTAAAAGTCAGGTAACTTTGCTTCGTATGATAAATAACTTAACAGGAATCGTAATAACAGCAGATATAGTGATTAGTGAGCAACAACATTGAAAGTTTTATTGGAGTAAAATTTCATAAAATTGTAGTTCAGAATCAAGAATGGTAGCACTAGGCACTAATATAATTTTTTTATACATATTTTAGTTGTTTTATTATAGGAATATACCAGAAAAAAACATAAGTATTTATATCACAAAACACTTGATGGGACTCACATATAAATAACTTAAATTTTTCTCAAAACCCAACTGTAGCTCCATAGCAGTGATCAGAAATTTCGATTTATGCAACCCGTACAACATTTTCATACTAATTTTTTAATGTTTCTGAAGTCAAACATGAATAGTCACCCAAATAGCATACTATATACAGTATTTTCACGCTCTCTCGTGGGGCTACATTAACATTCTGGTAAAAAAAATTGTCAACAGTTTTGAAGATCCCATTTCATGTTTCTTCATTAAAAAGCACAATATGTTGTTTTATGTGGTCGCTGGAAAAAAAACTGCTGACCATTTTTAGTCAATCACTGATGAAGTAATTAATACCAGCTTTGTGTTAATTATATATATGGTTTGATAAATACCATGGATGCATATAATTAAACATCTTTTTATTTCTAGTATTTTATAGATATAAATATTAAAATCCTTATGCTGCTGTGCTGTGAATTTAATGATTGCAAAATTCGTTTTAACATCAAATTTAATACATATACGATACGACTACTTAAAAAAAAGGGGGGTTTATAATATTTTATTTACAACTATTTAATGGATTTGTTTGTCAGTATATATATCCATGGTCAGTATAGAATATCAATGCAGCAAAGATTATAAGTACATATTACAACCTCATTAAAGTAATCAAATGTAATCATTAATTAAAATCTGAGAAGTGCATCATGGAACTCATTGTGCGAAATCAAGAGAAGTTAACTCAGTTTGAAAGTTTCAATAGTTCAAGTTTTAAAAAATATCATATATAACAAAGTATTTTAATAAACTTAAAATAAGTATAAAATAAAATTACTAATTTAATTTTAATAAAATAATATTTAAATAGTATTATTATACATGCACTATTATGGTATTAAACTAAACAAAATAATAAATATATTTTAAATATACAATATATAAAACAACATAATATTCATGCGATTTAAGAAGGGAGAGAGAAAGAGAAAAGATTTGATGTTACACCACCAGTATATGATACAGAGGGGTGACTTGTAAATAAGAAATGGGGGGTGCAGGGGTGTGAAAAATCTCCCCCGACTCTCTTTGCTTTTATATTGTTACTTTTGTACTAGCAACATTGTTACCAAGTCATAGGAAATGTAACAATCTCCGAAAGTGCAAGCAAACAAAAATAATGTAAAATGTATTTTCTTGTTTTTCAATCGTATATAATATTTATGTATTATTTTTCATACGTATAAATATTTTATTTCCTTTTTTGATGTTTTAGAGTGTTTTATTATAATATTTAACTTTAAAATACTTATTTTTAATATGAAATATGAGAATGTGTAGATAAATTCAGTATAAAAGTTATTTAAAGACAAATAAGTTGATTAATAACTCACTAAAGCACCAAATAGAGCTAAAAAGTTTTGGGAAGTCATTCAGCAAAATTTTGAAATTTTACAGCTTCTTAAAGTATACTTATTGATAATTTTTCTTTCTTGTATCTTATGATCATGTAGTATAATGTACGCACTGAAAACTGTATATCAATTAATATGTGTAACAATAATGAACCACTTGCAATGACCGAACTTATTTAACATAAATTTAAACATTCTTAATGCATTTCTTATGCGGAAAACTCATTTTAAATACGTTATAACAATGAAAAAAAAGTTCATTGCAAGTGGTACATTGACTTAAAAATGATATTTAAAAAATCAGGGAGGCAAATACGAATCTATTAAGAATAATTTATTACTATATTAAGAAATAACTTACTAGTCATGTTTATACTGCACTTTGCAATAGTTTTTGCAGATTCAAGTATATCTATAAAAATTAATTGTTATGCAATTAAATTTACCTCAAGCGTATACACAAATCCATGTAAATAGGCCTTTAGATATTTTTAAGTTTACGAACTGCATATTTTTTAAATACTATATTATAACATCGATTCGATACTATCTACGGTACATTATCATAAAATAATTATGTAAAAAATTGGAAACATATTTGATCCTTTAATAGAGGCTCGGTGAGCCATGGTTTTTAATATAGTAAAAAAAATAATAATAAAAAAAAAAAAAAAAAAAAAAAAAAACGCAGGCTGGAAATATTTAAATTAAGGATTACTAATACTTCTACTACATAAACATACTTTTAAGGATTTGAGACTAATAATAAATTTTAAGAACTTTTGGTATCACCACGATAACTTAATTTTATATAAAATACTTTCTTACAAATATAGCAAACTTGAAAGGAACACAAAGTATAAATGTCTTTTTTATAAGATAAAAAGAAAGCAAAATCGGCATATTGTTCATATAATGATTCAGAATCCTGCTTAAATACAAGATTATGCCTTTACAGTGTGACACGTGTCGGGTCAGCTGATGCCACGTGTCATGGATTTGCACGTGTCACTGTATTCAAAGTAGTCTTTCACACTTTTCATAACTTTTTATTCTTTCTCTCGTCTTGCGTGTTTACTGTAAAACAATTTTTTTAAAATTTATCTTTCAATAAAAAAGTGGATGTTAATTAGTTTCCCAAATTTACGTAACGCAATTAGTGCAAATTTGTTATTTACGTTTCAACTATAACAATTATTTTATATATTTCAGTTTTTCAGAATATATTTTACGGATTTTGATCTAACTGCTGATTGTGTTTACTTATAGAATTTCGTTATTTAAGTGTTATTTACCTTAATAAAAATTATTATTAAAATATATATAATATATCATACGTATACATAAACTACCATATTTTTAATTTATAATAATTTTAATAAAATAAAAAATTATTATTATATATTTCTTTATAATTTTATTTTGTAAGTTTTAATATTATTAATTTTTTCTCACATAATATTATAATTTATATTAACATAATTTCTATAATCAATCATACCTATGTAAGCTGTCATTTAAAAATCTTAAGCTAATTCTAAAACGTATTTTAAAGTTGTCATGATATAGAGGGGTGTTTTATAACGCGTTTCCCACCATTTAACCAACAGAGCAGAGGGTGGTAAAGAGTTAGTGAGGGTGTGCTCACCCCACATCTTTGATATGATATACATATATGAGAGGAGGGGAGGGAGGTAAATTCAGACCATAATCCATTAACGTCGCTCCTTTAAGTTGACTTATAATACAATGAATAAACATCATTGAGCTTTTGAATATTGGGATTCTTACTGACGTTAATACGTATATTAATTTATTTCCTTTTTTTTTTTTTTTTTTTTTTTTTTTTTTTTTTTTTTTTTTGTTTGTTTGGGTGATTTTAATCTAATGTTAAAGCTTAATTACTTTTTTAAAAATTTCAAGTGCTATTTAGTATTTTAAATTTTTTGCTTTGAAGCCATAAAATTATTGCTGTTATTCTCTTATATTATAAAATTACTCTCTTTTATTCAAAATCCAAGTCAAGCAGACACAAATTTAAGTTTCATGATTGGCCTTATATAATTTACTTACAACGTATCTTTCACATATAAAACACTAAAAATTAAAATTATTTCTATTTCAATATTTATTGCTATATTTTTTAATTATATAACCAATAAAATTGTATATTAAATTTTAAATAATTTATTTAAAATTATTTTATTAGTTTATAAAACTAATTTTATTTTATAAATATTTTTTATTATTATTATTTGTTATTTATATATTTTTTTAATTCTTATTTATTAAAATCTGCACACTGATCATGTTACGTCACAATTGACAATTGAGTTATGCGGTTATGGACATGGGAAACTATTCTCGCGGCAATAGACAATAAGGCGAGAAATCAAGTACTGCGGGAGTTGAACTAAAAAGTTTTAAAATAAAAATTATGAAAGAAGAATCTGAAGTTATTAACAGCTAGGTATATTAGGATCAAGAATCTTCAAAACTATAAAACAATTTGGGGATCACCATGCTAGATTTGAAATTATGTTTTTTTTTGTTTTTTTTTAAGTTTTAGTTCCATAAGAGTCTATGTTAAATTCAATAATTATTTTCTCTCTTATATCTGATTGTCACGGGTTCTAACAATTTTATCATATAGCTTACTATTAACTTTCAAATGGCATCATAAAGTTTCGAAGTTTTCTTTGTAAATTCTGAGGTAGGTACAAGCCATCTATATACGATTTCCCAAAGAAAAAAATAGCCAAAAACGAAGTTTGTCCTATGCTGACCAATGTTATATTATAGTCATTACTACAGTATGGCATTCAAGCGCATTAAATATGATGTCATGCGGATACACTCTTATCCTCCAAAATTTACTCTTCCGGTTGTCTGTATTATTATGTGTCAATTTCTATTTATTTTCCAATTTAATTTCTTTTTCTTTTATGCTAAATGCAACTCACCTCAAATCAAGCAGAAACATTTAACTTTCTCGATTGGCCTTATATAATGTACTTTGACCATTGCACATATAAATTACTGAAATCTGAAATTAATTCTATTTTAATCTCTATTATAATAATTTATTACTTAAGTAAAAAATAAAAATATATTCATTTATTTAAAGTAATTGTATTATATATAATACAATTACTACAATACTATTAATACAATATTACTTTTTAAAAATAATTTTATTTTATTTATTACTATTTTTATTGTTTGTTATTTATATATTTTTTAATTTGTTTTTATAAATATAAATCTATACACCACACTAGGAAGTTAACAATTATCAGTTAACAATCCAATTGTGTCGTTTGCGGGTCGTTTGTTTATGGGAAATGATATTAATAAAATTGGAGGTTATCGGTTCAAAAAATTGTTAAAGATTTTCTATGGCTTAAAACACGTAAAAGTATGCCTATTATTTCTCATTTAAATTTCTACAAAATCGGTGGAGTAGTTTTCTCAAAAATCGCAAAAAACGTGTTTTTCTCCATTAGCGTAATGTTAAATTAGGGGACCCTTAGCTTTCCCCGCAGCACCCCGCGCGCTAAACCGATAACGTCCATTAAATCTACCGTTATACAAACAGTTACCATTCATTGAAATTAGTATGTTTATACTGCAATAAAAACATTTCCTCGTATTAAAATGCAGTGCAGTGAATAATTTAAGTATATACATTTAGAGACGAGAAGAAAAGTTCGGCAATCTTTTGTAAATCATGAAAAGTGACGCAATATTCTGAAATTACAATATCAAAATAAGATTACAGATTTATGATTTAATATTTGACGTTTTGATGATGGATTACTTTATTGTTATTATATATAAAATATATACATTACATATAACCGGTTGAAAATCAAACAACACATTAATATTGATACATATCAACCCCTTTATATGTTAATTTTAATCAATTATATCAAATTATTGTCATTTTGCAAAATATGATTGTCATATAGAGGAAAATTATTATTATTGAACTTGTCATTTATTGTATATACGTAGAGTTAAATTAATTGTGTGTGACTACCAATTTAGTAAATTAATTATTGTATTGATATATTCAGTGATCTCTCGCTATATATAATTTGAAGTCATACATATAAAATGTTTTGCATATATCAGTTTAATATGTTAAGATTAATTATCCAATTATATCTCTTATAAATAAGTGAATCTACAGTAAATTTAAATTGATTTCATCCTAAAAGGCTAACATAATATTTCAGTTACACAAAATTGATATATGTACAGCTCTGGCCAAAAGTTCTCGAACGATTTGCATCTGGCAACCTACACTACAACCACACTATGTTATCTTTATGAGAAAACGCAGCGGTCACCGCTGCCCCGTTCGGGAACTTTTGGCCAGAGCTGTAGATACTTTTAAGTGTTTTATTATTTATTTCAATGATGTTCTTATACGATTTAGTTTTCATAAAAAATACTAAATAAATGTTTATTATAAGGGTGTATCCGCATGACGTCTTATTTAATGCGCTTGGACGCCATACTGGAGTAATGAATAACATTGCTCGCAGCATATAGGGTGTATGCGGATGACGTCATATTTATTGCGCTTGGAGGCCATACTGGAGTAGTGCATAACATTGATCAGCATAGAACAAACTTCATTTCAGCCAATTTTCTTTGGGAAATCAGTTAACTTTTTGTTATTGTTATTTTTCTCACATACTTGAGATATTAATTCAACATATTTACAGCATCAATGCTCTTAAAAACATTGCAGCTTATTTTTAAACTGGCATAATTAGTTATTTTCCTATGCCACCCATGTTATTGAGTTATCCAACATGGCGTCAACTTTAACATGAATGCATACACCCTATAGGACAAAGACAAACGTATAGTTCTTGGCTATTTTCTATATAAGAGAAATCGGTTAATTTTTTGTTATTATTATTTTTACTTAATTGAGATACTATAATTCAGCATATTATATCAGCATCAATGTTCTCAAAAATATTGCATAGTAGTTTTCGTATACAGACAGAAGGCCTGCGGACAAAAGCCCCTACGACAAAAGACCCTACCTGTGCGCCGCGAGAAAAATAATAATGACAAAAAAATTAATTATTTTCCAAAAAAAAAAACAAAAAAAAAAACGTTTGTGTTATGCTAAGCAATGTTATTCGTTGCTCAATTATGGCATCAAAGCGCATTTATTATGACGTCATGCGCACACACCCTAAATAGAAAAAATATGTTAACAAATAAAAAGGCTATATTTTATTATTTAAAATACCAGAGAGAAAAGCAGTTACTAGTTACTATCAACACTTGCACAGTATATAGTTGTTCCATGTGGTTGAATAGCAATGATATGCTATTTAAATAATCATTTTACAACATCACTATATAGCACATCTGTCTGTATATAATATTACACCAAAGTGCGTATATATTTGATCTTTAATGACCCGCAACAAAGCAATCACAACAATACCATCCTCATGGGATCACAAATGATCAACAATACAATATGATTTAATATCAACACACACCAAAACAGTATTGTTCTAAAATATCTCCCATTGTTGGGAGTATTGAAAAATTATTTTATAAAATATATAATAGTTATTATATGCATATTTCTGGTTTTAGGAGATTTGATTTTATGTAGAAACCGGTTTTGTGTAAGTTTATCACAATTTTTTCTTTATAAATATGCTCTTTCATATTTTATCTCCTTTTTATAAAATTGCACCATGCCTAAATATTTAATATATTTAAAAATATCGAATATGGTTTTATTCTAAAGCTAATAAAGCTATACATGTTTAACGAATAAACCGTGTAAAATAATATAATAAAATTTGATAAATTCACGTTTTTGTGATAGGGCTGTTAAAAGTTGTTTACTCCTAAAATGGACGTCATAGAAAAAGAATAAATAAAAAATTACTATATTTTAACTTTTTTTTTTTTTTTTTTTTTCAGAACGAATTTCTTATAATATACAAAGTTTTTTTAAGAAGTGAACAGCTAATTGTTTTCCACAGAAGAAATAATGTTTATATATACCAAGTTACTTTTCAAATGCATTTCAATTCTGTTTTTGTATTGCACTGAAAAGTTACATATCTGGACGTAACTGAACAATTTGTGAATTTTATGTTTTCCTTGTTACTACTTTTTGCTAAGCAAATAGCAAAGATTTTTTTTATAAAAATATATTTTAAAGGCTCCAGCCGATTTTTAATTATAGCGGAGATCATTTGGGTTAGGTTCTTTTTTATTAAAAACAGTGAAGAATATAAAGCTTTTTTATGAGAAACGAGAGAGAGAGAGAGAGAGAGAGAGAGAGAGAGAGAGAGAGAGAGAGAGAGAGAGAGAGAGAGAGAGAGAGAGAGAGATTTTTTATAAATCGCTGCTCGCTTAAAAATATGTTCCATACGTTAACAGAAAAAAAAAATGAATATATGATAAAATCTTTTCATGCACAAAAACTAATTCTGATTGTAAAAATATTGAAAAAAAAAAAAATAATTATGTTGTTTTTCCATTGAAAATAATTCTATTTATAAAAAGAGAAACAAGCACGCAGCATGTGAGATAGTTATGCAGCTGTTGAGGTATATAGAAAAAAGAAGAAAAAAATTGTTGTGAAGGCACACGTCGACTAATATGAATGTCATTTCACTTTATCTTCAACGTGATAACGACAGGAGGATTTTTATCGTACTTAAAAATCTTACAGTGTATGAATATCCAACAACACAACAAAACCTTTGCTTTTTTTTCTCTACATGTGAATATGTGGTACACAAAATAGAGAACACCCTCACATTTGCTTTCTTTTATATTTTGAATTAACTCAAAAGTTGACACTGAAAGAAATTTTTCAAAAAAATATAAATTCAAATTGAAGAAGACCAAAATAATAATAAATAAATATTATAATTGTCCTGATTCGATAGATATGTAAATGTCTAATTTTTTAGTTCAAGTATTTTTAATAAATTTTTGAAAATGGAAAAATGGCAACTTATGAATATGGGCTTATGAAAAAACCATCAATCGTAGCGCCATTTCACGCTTTTTAAATAATAATTAAAAATACTTAATGAACTCAAATTTTTGAAATACGCGCATATCTATCGATCTAGGATGATACCCTTTTTAATAATATGATATAAAACTAGCCCCCAATTTATTTAGTCTTCCGCATTGTTATTTCTTAAAATAAAGAACATTACTCTGATTCAATACATATACATCTGAATTATACATACAATATGTATTATGTGCTACTTATAAGATTGATACATTATTCTGCTACAGAAAACATATTGTTGATTTGCGCTGATGATGTTTTAAGTATTCCACTGAGAAATTTGCTAATTTACTTACTTTTTTAGACAGATTGATTTTATATATAAAAAAAATATTAAAAATAATAATAAATTTTAGTTATTAAAGTATTGCATTTAAAGTGTATACTCATACTGTGATCTCTAAATAAACTTAATATTACAGCATATTATTTACAAATCACATTTTCTTTTTCAAATTTTATATTATTATTTTAATAAATTAAAGTTATTAATAATTTATCACATTTTACTTTGCCATAGAATGCAATATATTCGAACTGTAAACCTGAAGAGTGCGTGACGTGACTTGAACTGCAGAGCGGTTTGTAAAATTGTAATAAATGAATAGCCTTCGAGTCAAGGAAGAATTATGAACAATTTGAAATACACAGTTCACTAATTCACTATAGAACTTAAGCGAATAATATTATAATACTTCTTGTTGAATAATATAATATTAAAATTAATAATAATTTTATAATCTATACATATTGTACAAAAAAAAAAAAAAAAAAACAGACGCTGCCTATACCTATATATATAATGTTAATGATATAAAAATTGTGAAAACTATGAACGAGCAACATTTATCAATCTTTGATTCTCTAATTTTCTCCATAATAATAAAAATAATCAACAATCTTTTTATCATGACATTTCTCATAAATAAAATAATGTTTAATTAAGAGCAAGTTATGATTGATTCATGTCAGAAATTTATTGAAATTAGAGGTGTAGCGATTATGGACTGTATAAAAAACATTTCATTCTTTGAATCACAAAATTAATTTTGTGTATACATATATAGTATAGTTATAGAAAAATCGAATATTTTTAATGTTATCAAGAAATTATAATTAGAAAATCATATATGCTATAAGGTGTTGTACCAAGATTGCAATTAAATTTGTTGAAAATTTAGATTATAGGAGAGATTATTGATCTAAAATAATAAATTTTCTTTACGTGTAATTCTCCCTATGTATTTCTCTATACTCCTCATGTTATGTGATTCTTATCAGTTGTAACCCCTTTTTACTCTCTCTCTCTCTCTCTCTCTCTCTCTCGTTCTTATCACTACAAATCTCCAACAACTGATGTTTTAGAGAGCAAAAAACATGAGATCTCTCTCCTTCAATTTTCTCATTTCACTTGAAGTACTTTTAAACATCTTTACTTTATACCCATCAAGTCCCAGATGTTATATACTAAAATTTTTCTTGATATTTTAATTATTCAAATTTTAACATCAAAAACTTTTTCCCTTAAACTTTTTTTATGTATATAAAAAAAAAAAAAAAGATGATTATCAAAATTTTTTATGTGTATAGTCTCTGTTACTAATTTGTAAAAATTTAAATTAGTTTTAATAGGCGTAAGATATTTGATGCTGTATCGCAAAGAACGAGCAACGTAACATTAACATGATAAAGATATAAACTTTAGTAAAAATTATTATAGATTGAAAAAAAAAAGGAATAAACTGGATTTGAATTTAAGAGGAGGAGTCAGTACTAAAAATAATGCTATCAGCGGATCAAAAAAAAAAAAAAAAAAAAAAAAAAAATCTACAACTACGTTAACGAGACCTATTTTTTGTACTTTGAACCAAATAATGTAAATTAAGGGAGGGGGGGTCACCACGCAGAATTTTAAATTACTAAAAAGTTTGAAATTTAAGATTCGCAAAATTAATTATTAATTTCGTTGCATAAAAAATATATAATATCCCAAATTTAAAGTGATACCGACTTTGGTAGAAATAAATGAATATAGACGATCAAGAGCTATACAGATATTGAATTTCTGATCTTTTTTCTATATAAGCGCGGCATAGAAAGAAAAAAAAGGGCGTTGGGAGAGGGTGGGGGAATATTGTGAACTTATCAATCTTTTGTTTTTACGCGTATCATGTAAGATTTTTTTTTTTTCTGTTTTTTTATGATATCTCTAATTTCTCTTGAAAAATTATTATACACTTTAGTATTATTATCATTATTTTTATGGGTTTTATTCAAAATTAATTTTTAAATAAATTGATAATAGTCTTGTATATTTTAATACTACTTAAAACGATTAAAAATGAAATAATTAACAAAAAAAATTCTCTTTGCACAAAACTGCATTTCAATAAATAAACGGATTTTTTTTTATTATTTTTAATTACTATACATAATATAATTAAAAGTGGCTTAAAGTGTGCGAACTCCAAAAATTTGATTTTGAATTCAATTTTAAATTCAATTTCAGTTAAAAATAAAATGCTTTTTTTTTCTATTTCATCAAAAAAATATCATATTTTGAAAGCTTTGTTCAAAAATTTGAAGTATTAGAAAAATATGAGAATATTTTCATGCAACCCTTTGCAAAACAGTTTGTAAATTTTAAATTATCTCAAATTTCAAGAAAAAAAAAAAAAAAAAAAAAAAAAAGAGTACAAAATGACATTCAATTTGTTAGCAAAAGATAAGTAAGTAGCTACACAAAAGTTTTTGGTATATATAAGCTCTATAACAATATTTACAAAAGCTTCTTCTTATATTTCATCCCTAACTCGAAGAAAAACAGGAAGCGCGGCCGGAGATGGAACTACAATCTCGCTTAACGCGCCAAGTAATTTCCGTCATTTCCAAAACTTTGGATTATCAAGTATTTCAATGTGGTATATAGAGAGAAAAAAAAAAGTCTTTGTCAAAATTACAAATTAGAGTAATAACATTAAGTCACCAAAGTCTAGAAGAAATAAGTCAATAATTTAAATTTTGTTTAGTCCTACAGTCGTCATATACCTAAATTCAACATTACATAATTATAACAACTTTCATGATAACGTTAGCTCAAATTTGTACTCTACTAAAACGTTACCTTTGACATTAACAGCGTTTTTTAATGAAATGGATTTTTTTTAGCGTTTTAATTTAATTTGTAAATAAAGGTAGGTATGGTAAAAATATCGCATTTTTTGTGTGACAGCGACAGTAAACTAGCTCTCTGATTGGCTATGGTAGCAACCCATAATAATAATAACTACAGTTTATTTTTTATTTTTTTATTTTTTATTTTTAGTCGTAGTATAAAGAAAAAAATTACTTTTGAAGAGTAACATTATAGATATTGCTATAGGGTCTATGCATTCATGTTAAAGTTGACGCCATGTTGGATAACTCAATAACATGGGTGGCATAGGACAATAACTAATTTTGCCAGTTTAAAAACTCTATGCAATATTTTTGAGAACATATTTTTGATGTTGAATTAGTATCTCAAGTATATGTGATAAAAATAACAATAACACAAAATTAACAGTTTGTCCTATGCTCAGCAACGTTATTCACTACTCCAGTATGGCCTCCAAGCGCATTGAATATGACGTCATCTGCATACACCTTATATATTTACTTTATTTTTTGTTAATCTATAATAACGATTATAGAATAAATAAGACTGATTTTTTTTTAATAAATTTAAACTGATATTTATATTAGCTTACAATACATTTAATTTTTGCTGTAGTCTAGAAAGTTAGGATAATTGGGTAAAAAAAAAAAAAAAACTAATGTTTCCTAATATTGCATTTGGAATTATTGTTACTCGCTATATAAACTGGAAAAAAAGTTTTATTTTATTAATTTATATAGTTTTAGTTTTCTTCTTTACAAATTATTTTATCTAAATTTACCAAGTTATTTTTCATTATTGTAGGTTATTCCTTTTATACTATATCATCAGGATGAAACTTTGCTATGGTGAAATTCTTAAAAGAAACAGTTAAAAAGAGAAAAATGTAAAATTCTTGACAAAATCTGTTAAGCCATGTAAAACGTCGGAAGAAAGAAACGATATATTTGAAGAAAATGTCTCGGAAACTCTTTTAAGCGACATTAAGACTTTCAACTTTTCACAGATAAAACTTATATAAAACTTTTAGACATTTTCCATGTTAAAATTAATAACTTAAAAACTTTTCATGAGAAGAAGACAATTTTATTATTGAAGAAAAAAAGAAGAAGAAGAGAGGGAGAGAATGAAAATATGAATTTAAATTAGCCCCTGTAAAATATACTTTCCTTCGTGCTTTACTGCTGCAAAAGTTGCAGATGTTTTAGGATACTTTCTCTCTCTCTCTCTCTCTCTCTCTCTCTCTCTCTCTCTCTCTCTCTCTCTCTCTCTCTCTCTCTCTCTCTCTCTCTCTTTCTTCATTAGTCTCCCAATTTTCAGAGTTTTAATTGAATCCATTGCCAACACAATATATTATTTAAAAAAATGGTTTTAAAATAGGTGAAAATTCAATCAAACATAAAAATAGGGCACTTGCATTATAACTTGTAACAGAAAAAGCTTATTTATGCACTATAAGAAAAATAAATACGTAAATAATTATGCTATCTCAATGAAGCAACATTTATGCATCATATTTTATGCTATATTGTGAGGTGAAAATACTACATAGCATAATATTTAAGCAGTTCATAATTACTTATGTTATAACAAAATAGAAACATTTGTGCTCTACAATAGGCATTTTTCAATGCAGCATAAATTATGTATAGCTTAGTTTTTTATATAAAGCAATAGATTTCTAGCTTTTGTATTTGAAAAAAGTTATTATAAAAGATTATATCAACATTTTTAAGCATTACTTTCTTAATACAACCTAATCTTAAATGCATCGATTTATTTTAGAACTCAACGCTTTATACGTCATTTTCCCTATGTTGTTTTTGACATTAATTTACAGAAATCATTTACGATATTATTTTACATGAGTGAATCTCCTTAAAGTTTTTGATAAAGGATATATAAACTTGAATCTATTCTCTCTCTCTCTCTCTCTCTCTCAGTTCCGTCATCTCTCATACATCTCTGGTATTGGCTCAAAACAGCTAGGCAGCTCGGTAACACAAAGTTTGGTACAGAGAGAGAGAGAGAGAGAGAGAGAGAGAGAGAGAGAGAGAGAGAGAGAGAGGGTGATCACGTCATATCAAAGACTCCCCCTCAACGTCTGCTGCTCTCGGCTTATCAGCTCACTAACAGATGAATCTCCAGCTCAACAATGGGGATCGCATCAAACTTCAAGCCTTATCTCACAAATACAAATAATAACTCCTCCATATTCTCTATTATAACTTCTTTTTTTTTTGTATGTATATTATTGTATATTATGTTCTATATTTTGGCATGACAATTTTTTATTCTATATACATAATATATAAATCTGTACGATATATTTTTATTAGAATCAATTTCCTAATAAGATTAAAAAATATATTTATGTGATAGATTATTATAACGTAAAATACCATTACAGTATAGTAGTACTGGTGATCCTCAAGAAAAAGAAGTATAGAGTTATTAAAGCTTGATTTTGTGAAATTGCAAGGGACTCAGTTCATTTCATATAATCAAAGTCCACAAAATCGAAAGCTCTAAAAGACAGTTTTTAAAGTGTATGACTTAATTTTTAGTGAAAACCTTTTTGATGCTATTTATATATGAATGGTTAGAGATGTATTTAATTAATGGTTTTTATATTATTTTCTTTATTATTAAAAGAAAATATATTATTCTTTTATGTTTAATTTAAAATTAGAGAAATTTGACGAGACGCATGAAGTGAAACATATTATATTGATGTGACATGTGAGGTTATACTGTAAGCTACCAATGTCTAATAAAATAAATAAATGAATATTATCGTTTTTTTTTTCTTTTTTCTTTTTTGTCAGTTTTTTTTTTTTTTTTCCTGCTGTTGCTGCTTTTTTTATGCACCTTCGTCAGTCTTAGACAATATTAAATTCAAAATATATTAAATTTATTGACAAATCAAATAACTATGTTCTTCTTTAATATGCATTGTTATTGTAATGTTTTCAAAGTAAACCCTTTGTGAATGGAAAAAAAATGAAAAAAAAAAAAAATGAAAAAGAGATCATATTCATATGTGATATAATAATGATCATTTTTGATAATACAATACGTTCACGTGGCATACATAAATTTGATTAAAAACCAGAATCCTACAATTAACCGTCATTAATTCCCCCCCCTCCCCCCCTCTCAGAAGAAAATTTGAATTAAAAAAACCAAGTTTAATTTTGACAAAGCATATTTACTGTTTATACATATATTTTTGTAGTATCAAAATGTTCAGTATTTCATTTCATTTAATAATATATTTACGTAGAAATGCTATCGCAATATTCAAATTAAAATATTAACAATGCTTATATACATTTTTTATCAAATATTTTTTAATATAAAAATTGTAAATATTTTAATCTTAAAAACAATTACAATTTTGCATATTTTAAGCATTAAGCATCTGTAACATTTTTTGCCTTATCTCTATTTAAAAAAAAAAAAAAAAAAATGCTACCATTTTATGCGATAAAATTTATCGATAAACCATCCCCCCTATATAATTTAAACGTATAAGGGATGGTTCATCAGTATTTTTTATTATTATTATTATTAGATTATCTCGTTTGTTGAATAACTTGACTTATATTGGAGCATGAAGCCTAAAGGGAGATAACAAACACATTGTTTGAATATCGCGAGCAAAACCTTCACTAATTTCCATATCAACGCTAACATCAACATTTAAAAAAAAATTATACAATTTTTTTTTTTTACGTATTTATAAAAAAAAAGTACATTTGAATTATTATTTAAGATATAATTATTAAATTTTAAGTTTACTTTATATATTATATTTAATTTTAATAGTATTTATTAAATAGTTTTGTATTGTCAGAATTGGAATTAATATTACTTTTTCTGGATAGGATTTCCCAACGTTTCCTTAACTTCTCTAATACGAGCATTAAGTTGAATTACTTAGTTATGATAAATTCTGGATAAATTAAATTGAGTATCTGTTTTAATTTTGTGATTTTAATTACAATGTGCAATGATAAGTTCATTATCATTTGGCTATAAGGCAGAAAATAACAACTGCGGGAGTAGAATAATAAGTTATAAAGAAAAAATAACCTGAAATTTGTCACACCGATCCATTATAGTATTTAAAGTATCTTCATAAATATAAAAAAATTAAAAGGTGAATGCTCAATTTTGACTTTTTGAAGTTTTAGCCTAAAAGACGTAAGAACCTCTGTTAATTTCAACAAATATTTTTTCTCATATATATCTAGGCTGACCATAATTAAAAGTGTGCAAACCGGGACACTGCAGAGCAATGCACAGAAGAGCCTGAGAGGCTCGCGCAAAGCGCGGCCGGTGGTCCCCGCCGGAGGTGAAAATTTTTCAGAAAAGTGGGCGTGCGGCCTCCGAAATTTCATCATTTTTGTGTCTTTTTGCATGAGTTTATGTAAAAGTACATTGATTTCTTTCAATGCTTTCTGCCGACTATTTTTAACTTTTTCATTGCAAAAAAATAATAATAATAATTTTAATAATAAAAAATAAATAAAATAATATATATTTATCTATTATATGAAACAATTTGATACGTGTACTTCCTATTTGAGCCGAAACACCCACTCTCCAAAAAAACTAAAAATTTGGCGTAACTATGGTGTTTAATTTAATATGCTAAGAAAAAATATTACGAAAATGCATCGACTATCTTTTGACGACGTTTTTTTTATTTATTTATTTATTTATTTATTTATTTATTTATTTATTTATTTATTTTTTTATTTTTTTTTATCTCCGCGAGCTTTAAATTGTATACTTTTTATTAATTTTCCTGCAAAATATTAAACCGGGACATTGACGATTTTTGCAAAATCTTGCTGGGACTTTAGTGTTGAAACCGGGACTGTCCTGGCTAATCCGGGACGGATGGTCAGTCTATATATATCTGACGGTCACGGGTTCTGAAAATGTTATCATAGGATCATAGGTAGCTTTTATACTATTAACTTTCAAATGGCATCATTTTAGTTTCTAAGTTTTCTTTTTAGATTTTGAGATACAATCCATCTATTTCTAAATGCAACCCTAGAAACGTATATACAAATATAAAACATACGAAAGAGGAATCAATTATACAAGCCTTGAATTGCGGGACTTGGGGGGGGGGGGGGGGGGGATTATGAAGAATGAAAATGTAAAATATATTTTTAATAGTGTTTTTTTTTTTTTTTTTTTTTTTTTTTTTTTTTTACATTAATAGACATGTATTTCATATTTAATGTTCATGCATGAAATTTTAAAGACTTTTCTTAACTACTTTTTATTCATTTTTTTTTTCTTTCGTTCTTTTTCTTAGTTAGTTAAAATATAAAATTTAAAAGTTTGGCACATTTCTTTCTATATAACAGCCCCCCGAGGAGTTAAAAAATATAAGAGAAAAAGAAGAAGAAAAAGTTTCTTTGCAAAGATAAGTAAAATGAATTGAGTTTTGATAGAATAAAAAGAATAAAGATTTTCTAAACTTTGTCTCTCTGGAAAGGGGGGGTTGGTGGTTTCAGGGGGAGGGGGTTGGGGGAGTTATATGCCAGTTAAGTGACGTCGAGAGAGAGAGAGAGAGAGAGAGAGAGAGAGAGAGAGAGAGAGAGAGAGAGACCATTCATCAAGCTTATCTTCAACTCCAGGGCCCCCCTAATCGATCTCCAATCCACCATCTTTCTCCCTCTCCACCCCCCACCCCAAAATTTCCTTCACATATAAGAAGCAGTAGCGAGGGTTGTATAAAAATAAGGGTAGAATTTTATATCCAATGTATATGTGAGATAAAGAAAAAAAGAAGAGAGAAGAAAAAAATACAAGACTTTTCTGCAGGGATCTGGTTAGATATAAAATGGTAGCTATAGGTTTTTGACTATAAACTTTAGATGTGTTATCTTAATCGATGAATAGTTATTGCCTTGATTTGCAATGTATTATCATTCAAGATACATTCTCTTAAAATTTTTAAACTTTTTATATCTCTATTGATAATAAAAAAAAAAGGGTAACAAAAATCTTTATTATAGATAAGTAGATTATATTTAAACCATTTACATAATTTTATTATGATTTGATAATCATTTTGATTCATCTTTTCTTTTATTAATATCAATACTTAAAAATAATAGCTCAATAAAAAATAAAATATATATATTTGTAAGAGCGATGGTGATTTTTATTAAACATTATAATTTATTTATATTTTGCTGGTAAAAAGTTTTAAATTTTATAACTTTTATTTATATTAAATTAGATGTATGAAGTTTTATTTATAGCCGTAATCTGATGAATATATAGATTTAAATTAACCAAGAGATATTAAAAGGAATTTTTAATTGTTTTAAGAAATACATCTCAAAATGAAGATTAAAATACAAAAGAAAGCGAGGAAAAAAATTAAATGACATTTTTAATTTTAATATTATTGATGGAAGATTTCGAAAAAAATCAATGTAATCAAGCTCATAAAAATCTTTCCATTTAAATCAAAATTTTTATTACTAATAAAAAATACAAAAAAAAAAGTTGTATGTATAATAAAAATAGCCAATAAAATATAAAAAGTAATTATATAATAACTGACATTAAATCAGATACAGTTTAATTTAAAAAAATCTAAAAAATAAAATAAAAAAGAATGAAAATATATCAAAAAACTTAATCAAAAAGAATAAATTATATTTTTGTAATCATTTTTTTTTTTTTTTTTTTTTTTTACTCTCACTTTTTTAATTAAAAGAATAAACGACACATTGTGTTTGCTTTTATCATCAGCGTGTTCAACAACTTCATTTCAAATCAGTTTTTACAGAGGAAAATAGAGTGGACAAAGGTTTTTAGCTTCAATTATCTCCTATTAGAATATAAAGAATAAAGAGGGAAAATTGCGGCAACTCCTTTTATATTTTACTAAAATATATTTCTTGTAATACTGCGGTACAAAGGAAAGGAATAGTAACAAAAAAGTTTTTACAAAATCAAATGTTAAAAAATAACATGCTCTATGATACAGTATGTGACCTAAAATTATGCTATTGTTTATGCAAAATTTCCATGTTATTAATAAGTCATTTTAATACTAAAATATTAAAAATGTATTGCACATTATAAAAAAAAATTTGAAGACTCTTAATTCACTTTTTTAAGGAAATAAATTTCATGAAATGAAGAGAAAAACAAATAATACTGAATATCGCTTATAGCCTATAAAATTTTAAAATTATTATTTATAATATTATATTTTTTTATATCATGGTTTAGTAGAAATTGAAGAACTTTTATCCATGGCATAAGAAATTTGTATATTATATTAAACTCGTGCAAAATTAAATTTGGATTTTTTTTTAATATATATATATATATATATTTTTTTTGCGATAGACGAAGATTGATTGAAATTTTTTTTGATTTATCACATCACTATATCACTCTCTCTTTTTTTTACATATCTAAGAAAAAAATAATGAGGAAGACCAACAAAAGTTTTAGGGGGTGAATTCACTTTATATTTTAAACGAGATCATTGTCCTGAATCCATCGAAACGTGAATTTCTAATTTCTGAGTAAATTGATTAAAGCCATAGACCACATAAAACAACATGAGCTTTATAATGAATAAACACGAAATGGGATCTTCAAAACTGATAACAATTTTTGTCAAAATATTAATGTAGCCTCACGAGAGAGCGTGCAAATACTGTAAAGTATGCAATTTGCGTGAAAATTCATGTTTATGACGTCAGAAACATGCAAAAACTAGTATGAAAATGTTGTGCGGGTTGCATAAATCGAATTTTCTGATCACTGCTACGGGGCTACTATTGGGTTTTGAGACAAACTAAAGTTATTTATGTAAATTCCATCAAGTGTTTTGTGATATAAATGCTTATGATTTTATCTGGTCTATTCCTTTAAGTATTTTTAATTTATTTTTAAAATCAAAAAATGACGTCACGTCGGTAACCTATTCATGTGCATAGGATAAAATTACTGACCGTGACGTCATTTCGCGACATTAAAATACTTAATGAACTTTAAAAATTAGAAAAACGCATACCTATCAAGACGATGTTCTCTTTTAGAATAATTATATGCAATAAAATTACTCATTTTTTTCCCTCTATTTTTTCCAACGTAAACCTGCCCGATATTTGATCACTATACAATTAAGTCTTCAATTTTATATTATTCCATATTAATATTATTGTTGGTATATATTATGTATATTTTAATTATTTTTTTATCAAAAATAGTAATGAATTTGGGAATTTTATTTAAAAGTAACATTTTTTTAGCTTCACTCAATTGTGCAAATATTTCTATTTAAATATTAAAAAAAGTAACATTTATCTGTTAAGAGAATACTATGTGCCTTCTATTTTCTGTGTATAAATTAAGTCTTTGATTCCCGTGTGTCATTCTGTTAATTTTCTCCTCTATTGTTTCGAATGCACACTGTGTGGTCATTGTTTGGAATATTGATTGTTATACAAGATAAATAAATAACTAAACTTATATTTTAAATTAAACTATGAATTGTTTTTAAAAATATTTGTTTTAAAGTATTTTTTATTTAAATAAAAAAATCATTTTATAACAATTTGTAATACAAAATGGTATTTAACACAATTAGACATTATTTTATTATTTATATATTTTAATAAAAAAAATAATTTATTTACTATATTCAAAAACCGATAGGCTGTTTATCTGGTTATAATTAAATTTCACAACAGTTAAAATGTTTGTTAAGAAACTTTACATAATTTAAATGTTTGGTTAGAAGTTAGAAGAGAGATTATAAGAATATCAGAATACGTTAAATTTATTTTACTATTATTATTTTATTTATTAAACATCAAGCTGTATTTATACATATATATTTACATTGCACTCTATAAGTCTACATTTTTGCATATATTGACTTAATGGTACTATTATAAGTTTACGCAGTTCATTCAAGTGCATTTACATGTTTTAAATTAATAATAAATTAGCGCAGCAAAATAATTTGTTCTCATTTGAAAAAATATATGCTAACAATTTGCTGCAAAAAAAAAAAACAAACAAAAAACAAAAAAAAAAACAAAAAACAAAAACAAAAAAAAAAATAAAAAAAGGAAAATGTGAAATTGAAATTGAAGAATTTCTATTCTGATAAATCACGATATAAAACAATGAAGTCTAAACATTAATATAATAATAAATAGGATAGAGGGGGATATTTTATTGACAATAAATTCTAAAAGAACACATCGCCCTGAATCGATATAGATATGCGTATTTTTATAATTTTTGAGTTCATTAATTAATTTTTTAATGTTGCGAAATGACATCACGATTGGTAACTTTTTCCTATGCATAAGTTATAAATATCAAATTTCAACCCCATGCATGTATCAATCAATTCAGGACATTATTATTTTTTTAGAATATGAAATAAAAATAACTCATAAAATATTTTGAATGATGACTAATAAAGGAACAACTGTTTTGAGGCCCGACTTTAAGCGATTTCGCTTACATCCGCTTCCGTTTCGACGTACTGTGCATGCGTAGTAGGTCGAAAAAGATGCAGATGTAAGCAAAATCGCTTTTATATATAGTCAGCCTCACTGCCTGAAGACAGTTGTTGTTTTGTTCCTATGTATAGTTAATAGTCGCGTACTCAAAATTGTAAAAATAAAGTTTTTTTTTTTTTTTTTTTTTTACTATTTCCTTACCAATTTGGTCACCCTCATCGTTAAGTCGACTGCAAGGTTTTAGAAATATTTTAAAACTTAAAAATCGCTGTAAAAGAAAGATTTTTAACAATATGTAAAAACAAATTTTGTCACAAGCAATCGATAAATAACAAAGCCTCTGTCTCTCCTATCTTCTATGACGATAACGACACTGATGTAGGTCTAAAAATCTAATGAAGAGAGATGATGATATATATTTTTTATATAATATCAAGTTTGACTTGGGTTATATAAACATGCGACGGTGATCTTGAAAAAATCATTTTCGTGCTCGAGTGAAAATCGATGACGTTGATGAAACGTCGCGTCGTTTTATTTTGACATCTTGTCATGAAAATATGGGAGACACCTATATAGCTTTAACTCTCATTCCCTATATTATTATTATTATTGGGATTATTTATAATGAATTATTATACTTGTAATTTTGTCCACTAGACTGTCAATTAAAATTGAAATTATTATAAATTGGTATTCATCATTTTAATAATTAATTGATTTTTTTTTAATATAAATATTGTCCTTGAAGAAGCGTCAACGAGTTATAGCTTTTTATGCTATTATTTGTTATAAATGCACAGTACGCTTATTTAATTATGCTTCTATTTTTCATTACATTTTTTTTAAAAATTATATGTATTATTATGCATATTACATACCAAAGGATGGTTGCAAGAGTGGTTGCATTCATATAAAAGTTGACGCCATATGTGAGTACTAAATAACATGGGCCGATATGGTAAAAATTAAAAATATAAATTTTGACAGTTTAAAAATAATTATCAATATTTTATTAGGTTTTCGTTTTTAAGTATGCGAGGAAAAAAATGAGCTAGTTTTTCAAAGAAAATATCAAAAAAACGGCGTTTTTGTCCTACGCAGAGCAACATATATTGCTCCAGTATGGCGTCGTAGCGCATTCAGTATAACCTTTATATAACGTCATGCGCATACACCCTATAAAGTGAGGAGAATTTTAATTAGTTTGTATTATCGCCCCAGTATTTTAAATCGCAGTTTTTTTTTTTTTTTTTTTTTTTTTTTAAATAAACGATTATTTATGTATCGAACATTTATAAAATCTATAGCATGGTATGCATAGCACAACTCGATCAGGCAACGTTTTCTATATATAAAAAAAAATGTAATTGTTTTAAAATATCTAAAATTGAACAATTATGTCCCAAGTCATATTATATTTATCATAAAAAGGAGAAGCTGAGATATTTCTTCATCTTCTTCTTCTTTTTTTTTTCTCTCTTTTTTTCTTTTCTTCAGAAACAATGCGGCTAAAAATTAGACACATATATCCAAGTTGTTCATAAAAATTCATAATACAAGGTGCCTTGTTATACTATATTTTTAATATAAAGCTGTCAAAAATAAAAAAATAACATTAGAAAAAACGATTTGCATTTACGTAATTTATTCGAGTTCCAGACTACACGTTAAACTTATAATGTTTTTTCCCTCCGCGTTGTTTTCCATGTTTTTCTTTAACTCTCATGTTTCTCTCGCACCTCTAAAATAGTGGGCGTGTGTATATAAATATACACACCTTTAATTCTTTTATATAGTTCAACTGTATGCTAATATATTCAAATATATAATAAATTCTTGAATTGTACTTTTTTAGGTATTTGAACTTTGAACGCATTTTGTATTCTTTTCTACCCTGCAAAATTATATTTTTGTTTCAATATTTGCGATCATTTCTTATCAAGAAATGTTATACAATATTTTCATATTCTATATATATTTATGAATTTAGTATTTTACTCTCTTAAAATAATTGCAATTTTTAAACATATATTATGAAAACAAAATAAGTCATTTTATAATTATAAACCCCCGCAATGCATAATTTTTTTCGACTTTTTGGCCACAACATTTGCCCATTTCTAGTTTTAACAAACATTTCAGGAAAAAAACATTACGGTTAAAATTAACATTTACATCTTGACCAACGCAATTTGCAAACAAAGCTGGTTTTAGTCAAATTGATAAAAAATCAATAAAATTGATATTTTCCTCGCCGTTTTTTATTTTATTTTATTTTATTTTTTTTATAATTCTATTTTTAATTTTATTAATACTATTATTATTTAAACGGTGCCAAAGTAATGAAGTGCTCAATAATGTACATAATAATGAATTACTTACCTTTAAAAAAAAAAATCTTCTTAAATTTTGTTATGGAAATTAAGCCACGGGGCTATAATTTTATTTTTTATTCATACAGCATATTGCCGTCACAATTTCTCTAACTTCTTTAAAATCACGACTATCAAGTTTGCAAAAAAACATAATCCACTTTTCATATTATGCACAAATAATGAGCTAAATATAATAAAATTAAAAACACAATCAAAGTAAAGCACGAACAAAAGCATTAATATGTAAGCGCATTTTTTTACTACATCAAACTGAACACTGAAATCCAAATAGGAGAAGTTATTATATTATTCACCGATACCTTTAGACTTTGACTCTTTACGATTAGATACATATGAAATCATTGAAATGTGTATAAGGTATTCGACTCTCATACGAGTAGTATTAATATTTCTATATAGCTTCCTGTTTATGTTCGGATTTCACGCAGTATACTCATATAGTTCCAAAATAAAATATAAAAATGAAAGTATACTTATATGTATTATATGATTTTATTTATTCGTATGCTATAATTTTTATTAATTCGTAAAATGTGACGGTTCACTAACTCACAAATAAAAATATATCATAAAAAATTATATTCCATAAATAAAACTTAAGAAAAAGATATGTGCGTATAAGTAATTAAATTAGTATTATTTTTTACGATCGTTTATATTTATCGATATAAAAATTAATTATTTTTATAATCTTGGAAATAAATAAAATGTGAAAATAATATGGAATAATGAATAAGAATGACATAATTTTAAATAATAATATAAAAGTCAAAATACATTTTATGAACTTAAAAAATATATATATATCTAAAAATCCTTTTATATTATGATTATTTTTGACAAGAGGCTCATTATACTATACTCATTAGTACACTATAGAAATGACAAATTTTGTGACCAAAAGCTGAAAGAAAAATGGGATATATTTTATTTATAAATTTATTTCCGATGTAGGTATTTTCAGGTTTTCTGCTATATTTGCATGTTAATTAATATGTATAAAAATAATGAAATAACTTTGAATTGCTGGATATAAATTTCGTATCTTTACTCCTACATTTTCAAAATATACAACATATCACTTGCAATAAAATTGTAATATTGTCTCCTATTTTTCCAGCAGCTCGCACCATCTGTGTGGACAGTAAGGAATTTGGTCAACGTTTTCCACGATTTTTATTCAGAAAGTTCCATCTGTCTTTATAAATTAAGACTGGATATTTTCAAGTTTTTTTTTTTTTTTTTTTTTTCTCACGGATAAATCAACTTACCATACTAATAATAATCTTTGTATATTATTATTTTCACAAATTCCTTTTTTTTTTCTCTTTATATATATATATATATATATATATATATATTAGAAGGGAAAAGGGTACTAAAAATTATCATCAATCATTATATAAAATTTTTATTTTAAATATTCTTATTGTTACAATACAATTAATAGTTATTATAAAAAATTGCCATTTACAATGCGTGATATGAATTAAAAACCAATACAAAAACACAGTACACAATTGTCACAATATGGAATGAAAATTCATAATTTTCTCTTGCACAATATAAATGTAGTCACAAGCTAAAATAGAAGAAAAAAAAATATAATAGTATTAAAGGGAGTAGGGGACCGACGTCAGCCATTAGACTCAAACTTTTCTCGTCAAAAAAATCTGAAATTTTGCACAATAATACTTCAGCTTGAGTTCAAATATATAAAAAAAATTTGGGGGGTCATTGTACAAATTAATTTTATATGATTTTTGGAAATTTTAAACCCATAATGCCCAATGTTAATTTCAATAATTATTCTCTTTTTTTCGGAACGGTCAAACATCCTGAAATTTTTATCACGGCTAGGTGTGACTTTTAGCTACACAATGAAACCAAATTTAGACCCAAAACACTTCTAGATTTTTAGATAAAAGGTTGGTACCCTACTCCCTTTTTAAAGTATATATTATATTTTTTAAATTTTATTTATTATTATTATTATTTTAATATGGTTATCAATGTAGCAGTGGCAATTCTATATGCTTTTAAAAATAACGTAACTTAAAGTAATAATAACCTAAGGGGAGAAAAAAAAAAGCCTAGGAATTTCACAAGATATAGCAGAAAGCAATAAACGAGCTATTGATTGCCAGTATAAGTGAGAATTTTAAGAGAAGCGCAGTCCCACAAATTTCAACTTCCTGCATAACAAAGGGTCTAAAAGGGTTATTTACTTTCGCAGGCGGCGTTGAATGAGGACTACGACCAATTAAAATCATAAAAATAAGGTGATTTCCGCGCTTTTAATTGTATGTAGTACTTATGCAATGCCGCCTGCGAATGTAGATAACCCTTTCAGACCCTTTGTTATGCAGGAAGTCTAAATTTATGGGATCGCACTTCTCACCTTAAAATTCCATCGTTATAACATAACATTTGAAATTTTGAATTTTAGTTACAGTAGTTATAGTTCTTGTCTACGTATAGGATGTGCAAATATTCACTTTTAAAATTTGATTTAAAAAATAAAACTTGATTTAAAAAAATCAAATAAAGCACCAAACTTATTTAAAACATGAAATAATAATATTAAAATACTGACCTAATTTCTAATGTCAATTTAAAACCAATTAAAAATCACAACTATTAAAATAGGAATATAAAGTATAAATTTATATACAGGATTGATAGTTTTTAACTGCATTTAGATATAGGTACACAATACTATGGGCAAGCTGTACACTTATCCGTGCCCTAAATATTACATGATAGGTGATGCTGCTGTCAAAAGAAATGTGCTAAAAACTGAGCTCAGGTAAGTGCTAGGCAGCCAGCTCTTTTTTGCAACACCTGTACATCTTTTTCATTGACTTCGTGTTACTCATAAAATGTTGTTACTATTAGAGGGAAAAAAAAAAAAAAAAAAAAAAAAACGTAATGAACTCAAAATTTTAGAAATTTGCATATCAATCACTTCAGGACAATGTCCTCATTATTGTATTCTAATAAATATTGTGTTTTTTTTTTTTTTGAAAAATGATAACTTATGTAAAAAAAAAAAAAAAAAAAAAAAAGTTAGGAACTGTGACATCATTTTGCGACATTCAAAAATTAGTTAAAAATATTTAATAACACAAAAATTAAAAATTCGCATACCTATTGATTCAGAACGATGTTTTCTTTTAGGACATGCAATTAAATTACCTCTATTTTATCATTATTATTTCTGGGTCTTCTTAATTGTCATCAAACGTCAATATATTTGTACAAATTTTTGCAATACAATGACAATAACATTATAGTGAGCGACAAGAAGTGTGTGAAAAAAAATCTACAGGTGTTGTGAGCGCGAGACTAGCATTCTAGCACTCACCTGTAATTAGGTTTTAGCGTTATATTTCTTTTAAAAGTCATAATCTCTTTTCGTGTAATCTTTAGTCAGTAAATTAGTGCCACGTCAAAATATAAATAATCTCTTCCATATATAGCAAAACATGCTGCATTGTGTTAATATTATCATAAATAATATTTTTTTTTTCTAGTTTTAATCTTTTGTTTGCAATTAATCCACTTTATAATTCATAATTAAATTGCGTCTGTTGTTTTTCACAAAGTCATAACAATTATTTATAAAAACTAATACTAAAAATTAAAATAATTATAAACTATAGTTAAAATATCAGATTTCTTTTACATAAAATAGAAAGATCCTGAGTTAAAAGTTAGAAATAACATTTATCATTATTATTATTATTTTTTTTTTAAAGGTTTCAACCCCTGGTACATTCTTGTACTTTAACTTTCATTATAAAAATGAAATATTAAAAAGTCACTTTAAACTAGGTTGTACGTATGAAAGAACTTTGTTAAGATTCCAGTTAATGTTCAGTAATTTGGTACTGACCCAAAGCCTTGTGTGTTTAAGGTGTGATCACAATAGTTCAGTTTTTCATGTCAAAAAGCGCAAGACAGGTAATTTAAATACACCAGCCATATTACACAAGAAACTCTAAAATAAATGATTTTCTGGCCTGTAATATGGCCTTGTACTTAAATTATTTTAGTTTTAAAAATCCTTTTCACAAAGAGCAATATCTTACACTATGAAATAAATTGATTTACATGAAAATTAATGTGAAAGTGAAGGATAGAATTACCAGCGCTGGCCTTATTTACCACAGTAGAAGTTGTACGGAGAGGTTGAGGTCTCACGTGGCACACAGTTTAGTTATTATAGGAATATTATTCACAGTAGCTATACAGTAGATTATCTCCTATACTGAGAATGTCAGATCAAATGCACGCCATAATTGCGACTGGGTGAAGACAGCAGAACTAGAAGCCGTCATTTGAAGTAACGTTATGCGTCTAGTTCTGCAGTCTTCACCCAGTCGCAATTGTAGCGCTCATTGATCTGACATTCTCAGTATAGGAGATAACCTACTGTATAATATACTGTGAATATCATTATATTATAAACATTAAACAAAACTGTATGCTACGTGAGACCTTCCTTGAACACTCCATAGAACTTCCACTGTAGTAGGTTCCTTACTGGTTTTGAAATCCTTTATGATTTTTTCTTTACTAAAATTGAATTATTAGTTTTTAATGGTTTAGATAGAGAATTAAAATTGTTGCACATTTAATATATTGCACTCTGTGAATATGGCATGAATCAAATCACCATTTGAATGCACCTTAACTCATTCTTTAAGTTTTGATGAGATTTGGGCATTGATAAATTTTTAACGTAATAAACACTTGAAATTTACTTTTTTCAAAATTTATGCAACACAATAGTTTTTTAAAACTGAGTCATAAATATAAAAACACGATATATATAAAGTAAAAACTCCATTATTGGGTCCTAGCATAATTTTTTTTATTGCATAACATTTAAAGTATATGAACACAATTTTTTATCAACAGATTTAAAAGTTGATGATTATAAAAGATTGATAGAAAAACACTTATAGATAGATTAGGAAACTTGGGGAATGAGATATAGTATGAGCTTATACAGGGACGCAAGGTAGAGAAAATATTTTAACCCAGGCAAAAATTTATTAGAATAGGATAGAATATTTTTCTCTATACCTTGCATCCCACTCATACTATATCCATTCCCCAATTTTTCTTAATCTAGCTATGTGTTTTTCTATCAAATCTTTTATAATTATCAACCATTGCATAGACAATTTTTTCCTAATATTTATAGATTTTAAAGTTGCTGTCCTCCTCCCCCCCCCCCCCCTCCCCCTATATGCATCATTCCCATACCAGATAGATTTGATGCCCAATGGCCTAATGCCCGTCAAATGATACTGACAGAAACTGAAAGGACAGTTACGCACATTAAAAAAAAAATAATAATAATAAAAAAAAACTCATATTGACAGACCGAGCTGAGCTGATATTAACTTCCACGCCCAATCACATGCATTATTATTGACCAACAAATGAAGCTGTGCTAATGTAAACAAAGGCAACAGTTCACATGCATCCTATTCACAAATTTGAAGGATAACCAGTGGACAGCTTTGGTTGTCAGTGCCTATAGGTATTCGTTGATATCAGTTTTAAAACCACGCGATTTTTTGTTTTTGTTTTTGTTTTCCCCTTTATTGTTGCAACTTTGTTTCTGTTGACAAATGTCGACAAACATCAAATTTATTTGTCAAGGATGATACATCACAGTATCTTTCAGAACAAATGCAGTACTTTACGGACATTAGCGTATTTGTTTATTGTTGATGCAACAGTGACATTACACAGAAACTTTTGTCCACTAAAAAAAAAAAAAAAAAAAAAAAAAAAAAAAATCAATTATGCAATAATAAATTATGCTAAGATATCAATTACCTCCTTGTTTAATATTGAAATCTAGGTACATATGGTTTAAGTTTTTAGTATTATTTGTAGAGATTTAATTAATATTTAAATTTAATTGCAAGTATTCATAGCAGCAGTTTCATTTCAATTTATTAAACTTGTCATTTTTACTTGTGTATATCAATCAATTGATTGTTGCTAGGAGTTTTTAAAAACCAGTTCAATGAAGTCAGTTCCTCGTCAGGATTGTATGAAACTGTCTAACTGAACTGAAGTTGTTACTCTGAAAACTTGCATAACAGCCTGCTTACTCTGAAATCTTATATATATGATACAGCCTGCTTAAAACCTGGGTCCAAATGCTCCTTGAGGAGGTCCCTGTCCTGGGAACATTTGCTGAGGCTGCCCTTGGTTTTGCTGATTCTGTTGCTGCTGAGTGACATGGTGGAAGTCAGGGGGAGGACCTTGTTGTCCACCTCCACCCCCTTGGTTCTGACCTTGTGGGGGTGCGAGACGTACTCTCTTTGCTTGATTGGCTGCGTGGTTGCTGTTGTCTCCTCCCTAACAAACACAATATTTAGGTCAAATATTAAAAATATAAATCAGTTAGCTTTGTTGGTGTATCTTGATAAAACTTGAAATATATCCTAACATACCTGATAATCAATGTTGATTTGGCCAGAGCCATTGATTTCTTATTTATTTCCGATTCACGAAATGGCAGATGTGGTTTAATGACATCACAGGCCACAACTCACTTGCTTTATGCGTGCGTCGCGTGCGTGAATATTTTAAAACCACCCCCACCATTTTGTGAATAGAAAATAAATTAGAAACCAATGACTCTGGCCAAATTGATTTTCAGGTATGTTAGGATACTACCTGTCATTAGACTTGTTCTTTGTTCATTATGTTCTATGCCTTCAACGCAGGGGCAGACTGGGCCTCCACGGCCCTTCAAGATAACTAAAGAGACGGCCCCCATTCGCTGGGGGGCAAAGCCCCCCAGAATCGCGCCGCAGTCAAAAAAATTACAAAAAAGGGGGCGTGGCTACCCGCATAAAAATATTCCAGTTCTATATTTTTTATTTTATTTTATTTTTTTATTTTATTTAACTCATATAGAATACATATTATACAGTTTTTGAGGTCATTATATTTTAATCCGCTTCAGAGAGCTATTCGCTCGTGTCGAAGCAATATCATAGTTAGAGATTATAAAAAAAAAAGGTAAGAAAGATTAGGTGATTGTCTTTTCACACATTTGTATAAACAAAAATATATTTATTTATTATCCATTTGAATAGTAGTAAATGCTTTTTTTTTTTTTTTTTTTTTTTTTTTTAGGATATTTATTACTGTTTTTTGAAAACATTGTTTTTTAATAAATTTTTAAAGGTTGTATAATTTTTATTCTTTATTTGATCTGGTAGATCATTATATAACCGAGTACCTTTGGTTAAGATTGCCATTCGTCCCATATTAGTTCGTTGGAAATCAATGTGAATATCTTTAGCTTGTCTTGTGTAATACTTATGAATTTCATTATTATATACAATTTCAAAATCATTTTTTATTAAGTTATGAATTATCCTATATATTAAAGTGCATAGTGCATATAAATTTTAAATGAATTCTTTCAGTTTTTTTTCAATAAATTTGAATTCTTTTACATTGTTTTTAATAAAAAAAGCAGTTCTAAGCAGTTCTATCATTAAATAGAATTTTTCAGCACCTTTCTATTTAATTTCTTTATTATATTTCTTTGACATGACTAGTAACCTGCAATATCAAATTTTTTGTATGAATTTTGCTTTGGCAAAGTTCATCATCTTTTGAAGAAAAAAAAAATGACAAGAATTCTGAAAGTCCGCCATGAGATATTGGTTTGATATTATATAATTTATTTCTATTTATTTAAACTTTTATTTACAACCTTTATATTGTTGGATCAGTCATCACAATAAGATCTAATTATAATTATATCAATTTCTAAACTATATAATATAAAATTCAATAATTTCCTTCGTTCCTTCCCTTCTTGCTTGCTTTTTTTTTTTTTTTTTTTTTTTTTTTTGCTGGTTTTTTGCCCACGACAGCCCTCTTTAGCCGCGGCCCTTCGAGATAATCTCGAAATCTTGGCGCTCAATCCGCCACTGCAGTTCAACGTAAAAATGACCAACTACTAGTCAATTTAGGAACGTAAAAATGTATCCAAAACAAATCCAATAATTTTCAAATAAAATGTTATAAAATCATTCATTTATTTTAGTGACGAAAAAAGTTTTAATAATATTTTTAATTTTTAAGTTTCTAATTTAGCTTAAAAATTGAGGCTAAAATTTGAATTGTCTCATTTACATGTTATCTTTAAAGTAGAATAACTTCATGTTATCATATTTGCATATGTTTAACATGCTTTTGAGTAACATTTCATTGTTACATCAGGATAATTTTATATTTCTCGACCGTTCAGTTTGTCAGACATCAGCGGCTCACCTACTACCTTAAGTCACACACACAGAATTGAGACTTACACTGGCTGCTGGGTTTTGCCTGGACATTTTGCTGGCATCTCCCTTGTCCTCCTGGTCATCATCTGTGAGGAACTCTCGCTTAGGGTAGGGTATTGAACAACCAGCAAACACACTGCAAAACACAAGCCACTGTTACTAAGCTGACGTTGATATGTCATCATCTAGACGATGACCTAGCAAACGTAGATCACCATGACTTATTGCCGTGAACCTTGCACTGTGGGTACAGTACTTGTTAAGTACTTACTCCTGAGTATGTGGAGGGTCTTCTTGGAAGTAAGCATCGTGCATAGCTTGCTCTGAAGTGATGCGCTTTGTAGGGTCCATAAGCAGCAGCTTTTGCAACTGTAAATAACAACCCTTATTAAAGATAAATTAAGGAAAATAAACTATTTGTGGTTAAATATGGAATTAAAAGTAAAGGATAGAGTATGGCTTCTCAACTTTTTCTGAGCCATGGAGCAATAGTCACAAGTATTTACTACCTGAGGAGCACTGGGTGGGGGGAGGGATGGGTGTTAGGGGGAGGGGGGTGCCGTTGCAGGTGCATTTTTTAGAGCAACTGATTTGATACCATTTTATAACGTCTTCTGCCTTCCCTTTTTTTTTTTTTTTTTTCTTCCTCTTTTATTGGTTTTATGGACTTACTCTTATCTCAATTCTTTGGGTCAATATTATTTAATTGACAAAACTGTTAAGAATAATAATTTTTAGTAATGAAAATTTTGTAGTTTGATATGCAAAAGAAAATGCTCCCTTATCAAAAAATAAGATTCAAAATGCATTGCGCATTACTCATTACCTATAGTACCTGTAGTATAGTATTAAATTGTATCCAACTTTTTTTTTTCTTCTATTTTGTGTATTTGTCTGCAGAGCAGTTGGAATAATGTCACGGAGCACTGGTTGAGAACCCCTAGAGAGGAATGCAGGAAATAAAGCTAAATGTAGATACATACCAGGTGGAACGCTTTGCTGTCAGGTTTGATCTTGTGGCGATCCATGTATTTGATTAGGGAGCTGCTCGAGTAACTGAAATTTTAAATATCCATCAGTATACTTAGCCTGGTGAACTATGGTAAAGATATACCACAAGATGGCAAAAAAATGCAAATGTTAAAAAAAAAACAAAAAAAAACAAAAAAAAAAAAAAAAACAGCATGTTCTAGTGTAGACATGTGATAGATAATTTTCTTTTGTCTAATTACTGTGCCTATTTTTTCCCCAAATTAAGAGTATCTTTGCATTTTATTAATTTTCAATTCAACGTGATCTGATTTCTCACTACTATTTTCTATTATAATTTCATCATATTTCAAAATTTCAATCATATATTTTCATCATACAAAAAGTACATACATGCATACATATCATGACGCTATAAATCCCTTTCGGGGTAAGCCAACAACACAGATGTTTTATCCTGACCCAGTGATAGACCTCCACAACTTCCTATCCTGACATACTTCACTTGCTTCCGCCAGTCTCATACCTTGTTTCATACATTTCCTTTTGCATTTCATACTGCGTACATTCTTATTTTTCAAACATCTTCCAACCACCTCAGACCATGATGTTTTAAAAATAATAATATATAAAATGTGGCAACTATATATTTTAGGTAATAAAATAACATCAGTTAAATTTTAAATCAAATATTGAAAATAATTCCCAGTGAAGAAATATGAAGATGTATTGTGACATTGTGACACAGTAATCCAACACAAATATAAATGTATTATGCTATTTCTTAAATCAAATTAATTACGTTTAAAAAAATAATTAGAAAATAGTTGGTAGAGATTAGAGCACGTTGAATTGAAAATTAATAAAACGCGAAAATTCTCTAATTTAAATAGTAAATTGGGACTAAATAATTTGCATCCCTAGTTTACTATTTAAATTAGAGAATTTTCGCGTTTTATTAATTTTCAATTCAACGTGCTCTAATCTCTACCAACTATTTTCTAATTATTTTTTTAAACGCAATTAATACCAACCGCGATGGTTTTTTCCTATATATTATATTTCTTAAATCAAAGGAAAAGATAAGAAAATCAATAAGCGCCTTGCCATGATGAGGCCCATAGCTAGGTGAAGATTTTGATGGAACAGTTAACACAAATATTTACATTGAGTTAAGATGTATAGTATCGATCTTGTTGCGAAAAAAAAGGCCTATCTCGTATTTTGTCAGGGGAAGCGAAAGGCCTATCGCGTTTTTTGTCAGTGGAAGCAAAAGGCCTATCTCGTTCCCGAACGTTATGGAGTTGGCACTCGAGATAGACCTTTTGCTTCCACTGACAAAAAATGAGATAGGCCTTTGCTTCCCCTGACAAAATATGAGATAGGCCTTTTTTTCGCAACAAGATGTATATATAGAAGGTGGTGTAGTTTGCCTAGGTAGCAACAGGTATGAAACGTCATACAAGGTGAATTAAAACGAGGGGAAATTTCAAGCTTCAAAAGAGGAGACATTTTTTTATCCCTCCTCCTCTTCCAGGTACATAATGTATTGTACCTGAGAGACCACGTGGGTCTGTTTACAGTCACCTTGTATGATGTGAAAATTTTGAAGTTTTATGAAGGAAACCAAGTTCTGGCAACAGTAAAAGGGCGTTTTTTTTTTTTTTTTTTTTTTTTTTTGCTTGCCATATTGTGTTATTGTGCTATACACCAATCCCAGTCCCAGTCAAGACATACCACCTTCTATTGTATCTTGCATTGAGTAAGATTTTTCTACAGTGACAGCCAACTTCCTCATTTGCTTAGAATGTAATCAATGTTAATATTTGTGTTAACTGTGCCATTAAGATCTTCACCTACCTACGCACTTCATCAAGGCACTGCTTGTTGGTTTCCCTACCCTTAACTTTGATAATTATATTCCAACTGAAAGGGTTTTAATTTTCTTAACAATTGATAATTATTTCTTACTTTGAGCGCTTGAAGTCCTTGAGTAAGGTGGGATGCTCTGGCATTTTCCTGATATCCTCCCAATCTTTCTCCTGAGGGAATCCCATCACATTGAATATCCTGTCTAGCTGGTCGTGGTGGTAAGGATTGGAGGTCTTGATGTCTTCTTGTCTGCAGTGGAATATTGGCTCAGAGGTGAGTAGCTCCGCAAAGATGCAACCAATAGCCCAGATGTCTGTCAATTTCAGCATTTCACAAATTAGAATTTAGTGTAAAAGCAATAAAATATAGAAAAAATAAATTTGATTTTACTTCATGCTATGCTATGCTTAAAAAAAAAAAAAAATAATAATAAAGGTAACAATGAAAAAGTAAAACATCCTTAAAAAAGAAAATAAGTATCACTCAAATTATTTGCAAGTGCAGATGTGTTACGCTTGTAAAGAAAAGTATTAATATTTATTCCATAATGTTACCTATAGCCTTGGTGTAATGCCTAGCACCTAGCAGTAACTCTGGAGCTCTGTACCAGAAAGTCACCACCACAGGGTCAAGGTCAGCTAGAGGTTTGAGAGGTGCATTGAAGAGACGAGCAAATCCCATGTCTGCAATCTTAACGCGACCTCTCTCTATGCCTTCACCCATCACTAGGATGTTGGCTGGTTTCTGAAATTTATCACATGGATCATGTACTAAGCAAATATAGGATATAAATTAAAATTAAGGACAAGAAAATATCGATGCCTCCTCGTCAAAAGCGAGCATCTACACTTTCCAGATTTCCGACAAAATGACTATCTACACTTTCCGACGCCGAGCATCTGCAATGTTAAGCTTATGGCCGCTAGTCGAGTTACAGAGCTGCTCGGAAAGTGTAGATAGTCGTTTGGTCGGAAATCTGGAAAGTGTAGATGCTTGCTTTTGACGCGGAGGCATCGATATCATGGTTGCATGATAAATGAAAAAGGATAGAAGAAATCAGCAAATGCTAGTTGGTTGATGCCCTACAGTGTAGTCATGATACTACATACAAGATAAGGACACGCTCGGCCAATTTGGGCCGCCGCAAAATTCAAAATGAGCGTCTGAGCCAATCAGCGCCCGAGTTGAAGGTCACGTGATCAAAATAGACCAATCACAATGCTGCTAAAATTAACATGGAACCAATTGGTGTCCCTATCTTGTACGTAGTATCTTGGTGTAGTGAAAAATTATGCTAGCACAGAGATACTAAAGAAAACAGTAGATACATTTTGCAGTCTCATGCCGCAAGCTATTCAAAATGATCATTCTTATCTCTGTGCGAGCCAAGTTTTTAACTATTAAACATCTCTTCACTATAACAGTAAGGTCCTTTCTAGTTTTTCTCCACATTTTCTTTACAAGTATTGAATATGAAGTAAAAACTCATTAATTATTTTAAAATAAAATATTCCACGTAAACACCCCCCCCCCCCTTCTTTTTAGCTAACTAGCTACATTAGTTTACTGTAATTTAATTATAATACTGCATCCTTTATTATTTTACTTTAAATTTATTAAGAGGAACCAATAGAATTATACAGTTAAAATCATTTTTACTTATATAAACTATGGAACAGTACATAAAAAAAAAAAAAAAAAAAAGTCATATTGCATACAATCACAATAGCTTAAAGGCGTAGAACACCCTGAACAAAAAAGCTGTGTAATATCCTAACAAATCTGAAAATCAACATTGATTTGGCCAGAGTCATTGATTTCTAATTTATTTTCCATTCATAAAATAGCGCTATCGGTCATTGGCGTCACAGCTCGCTTGTTTTACGCGCGCGTAGACCAGGCGAGCTGTGACGGCATTGACCGCTCGTGCCACTTTGTGAATAGAAAATAAATTAGAAATCAATGACTCAGGACAAATCAACATTGATTTTCAGGATTGTTAGGATATTATACAACTTTTTTGTTCAAGGTGTTCAAGGCTTTTAATCTTAAAATAATGATTTTTCACACTATATTTAAGAGCTGAGAAAAATACCTCTAAGAAAAAAAAAATAATAAATTTTATTGGGCACTGATTTGTAACAATACGTGCCTCGGAAATTCAATTTGTAAGAATTGAGTGGTACCCAAACAATGGTATCAACACCATTTTGAGCTACTTTAACTTACCAAGTCCCTATGTAGAACCCAATTTGAATGTAAGTAATGAATTCCATCTAGAATTTGATATAATAGAGATTTGACCATTCCTTTAGGTACCATCACAGGTTTTTTGTTTGCCTTGGCTGCTCGGTGAAACTTGATTATATGCTGAAATATAAATTTTTAAAATTAATTTCATAGTTAAATTATTATGAGGCTTCAATACCCAGTTCAATGTGATCCTTGTGAAGAGCTGTTTTCATTGAACTGGATACCAAAGCTGAAAGCATAAATCAATATTGAATTTATTGATTAAAATGAAAATAGAAGCTTCAGTAGCTAGTTCAATGAATGCAATTCTTGTGGCGAGCTGATTTCATTGAACTGGCTACTGAAGCTGCTAGCTTCAGTCCATCAATAGTCATCCAGGGCTTAAAGTAGAAAAATTCTTTTGCCGGAGCTAGGTTGGTTGTACGAGGCTAATTATTTAACTAATTAGCCTATTTTTGGCTGTGGAGCTTTAACGCAGCTCACATCGCCACCATCGATTTGAAGCATTGTTTTTGTTTTCTATAATTGTTTAATTGGGTAAGGTAATTGGGATAAAAGGTTTAGGTTTAGGATTTTGTTAAAAATGTCCACGCCCTTGTGGTCATATGTGTGGTACTATAGGTCTTTGATATTGGTTTCGATTTATGATGATGATTGATGGAGTCAAGTAAGGAGGGAAGGAAACATTAAAACAAAGGAAAAGAGGCGTTACAAATATTTGGATGGAAGCCTACTTGACATGTCATGACAAGCAAACCACGTGATATGAGAATCAAAATGGAGGTACTTGCCCACTGTACCAGGTTTACTTTTGAGGATGATTATAATGATTATGGAGATTGTGTGATGCAGGATTTTTAGTGGAAAGGGAAGAATAGGTATTTGGAAAGAAAGGAAAATTAGAACAAAAGACAAAGACGAAGTAATTAACGGCACAATAGAAAAGATTTGATCACACAATCACTAGCGATATGGCTGATATGGGTGATGGTTGCCGGAGCTAGCAATGCTAAAAAACTCACGATCGCTCCGGAGTTTCCATATATGCAATGTTAAATTTTCAAATTTTTACCGGAGCTCAGCTCCAGAAAGCTCCGGCTTACTTTAATCCCTGAGTCATACATACATGTAAATATATGCTTACCCATAAATCATGTTCCGCATAATCAAATAGCAGCCATACTTTTCTATCATTATGTGATAAGAAAACTCTAATAAGGTTGATCACATTTGGATGCTTTAATTCTCTGAGTAACTGAAAAGCAAAAGAAATACATAATTGTTAATTTAAAAACAAAATGACGAGCGATAAAATGTAAAAAAAAAAAAAAACTTACAGCGATTTCTCGACATGCCGACATTGAAAGACCTGTTCCTTCAATTTGTTTCAGAGCATAGTCTCTACTATCCGACCTACAAAAAGGCTCTTTATAAATATATATTTTCCATACATTAGTTCAAAATTAAACCTTACCCATCTTTTCTTCTAGCTTTATAAACGTGTCCGTATGTACCTCGACCAACTTTGCACCCTTCGTAGTCGAACAGGTCTTCTACTTTAGCCCTTTCATTCGCTGTCTTAATTTTAAACTCGTAGTCCATCATTAAAGAAGAAATTTTAAGGCTGTTGAAAAGTCTTTAATAGGTCGGATAAATCCGACAGATATTATAATAATTTGCAAAAATATTCACAAACAACCCGGCTTTGACTGGCTTTGACAATTTTTTTGATCAGCTGGCAAAAAGATGCGCTAAATATTACCAACATAACCAAAAGTTACACTAAAATTTAGTAACATATTTTAGTTCATTTTTCTTAAAATAAATAACATTTTGGGCATTTAAATGTGTTTATGTCAAATAATTCATATAAAAAATTATTTGCACCAATATATTTAGAAATTAAAACTAAAGTTTAAAAATAAGCTAGATTTTAATAAAATTACGTGTAACTTTCTGATGTTGGCAACAATATGTAATTAATCAGCTGGAACCATTTTTTTGTGATTTCTGTGTTTGTTTCTGCATTTTTGTGTCAAAAATAAATAAAAATGAGTATTAGCATTACAGCAGTACAACCTAAAACTAGTATATTAGATAAATCATTAAGTCGTGGTAAAGGAGAAGTCAGTTTAAGTGCATTTGCTTTACTTTTTTCCGAGGTAGTGCAATATTGTCAAAATCGTGTTTACACCGTTCCAGAACTTCAAGATCGGTAAGAAACTTCAATCATGCATATTTTGTGGTATTTTATTCATTTATTTACTAATCTTTTTTAAATTACAGGCTCTCTGAAATGGGTCGTGATGTAGGAAATAAGGTGGTTGACTTGTTGTTTGTAAGAGAAAAAAACTGCAAACGAGAAACAAAACTTCTGAACATGTTACTTTTTGTAAAGTCTACCCTGTGGAAGGTATGTATGAGCAAGGGCGTATTCCGGGGGGGGGGGGGGGGAGTTCTAGACCACCTGTCAGGTCTCAAGGTAGGTGTAAAAGGGGAGGTTCTCCCCTTAACCCATACTCACTCTAGGCTGGACCCCTCCTGTCACAAAATCCTGGTTACTCTTGGAAAGAAATTTGAATTTCTTATCATATCATTTGCCTCGTCGTCTTTTTAATGTTTCTTGCATCAAGGCTAGTTACATTTTAATAAGGGTTACTTGACACACTCAAAAGGTTTTGAGCCATTAAAAATATACGGTACTTAAAAAATCCACTCATAACACCCACAGTATGGTATATGGTCACCCTCTAGTTCGGTGAACTTTTTAACATTACGAGTGCCATATAAGGTTCAATGTACAGTCAACTGGGGTGAAATTGAAAGCCAATCACAGACACGCTTTCAAAGTGCTCTGTGTCTAGCGAGATTGGGAAAATTGAAAGCTTGCACATGATTTCAATTTCACATTTGATTTGATTTCAATTTCACCCCGCACTTTCAATTTCACCCCGGTTGCCTGTATTTTAAAGGGCACTTCTGTGCTCTTGTTCAAGGCTCATTGCTCAGCCCCTGATTAGTGTATCAACTTCAAACAAACTGATATCAAGTCGTACAGACGTGGTTACAAATTTTCGAAACCACATAAATACATGGCGCACATAATAGACCCCTGAACAAAATAACAACCCGACTAAGAGGGTGACCCAATACCATACTATTATTATAACTCACGCTATAAGTTCAAATGCAATATTCTTATGAAACTTTTAAATTTCAGAGCCTGTTTGGACGTGAAGCAGACAAGTTAGAACATGCTAACGATGACGAGCGTACATACTACATCATAGAGAAATCTCCCCTGGTGAACACATTCATCTCCGTGCCCAGAGATAAGGGCAGCCTCAACTGTGCCGTCTTCACTGCTGGCATTGTCGAGGCGGTGCTCACCTCATGTGGATTTGTAAGTCTTATTAATGCTATTAAATACAAAGGAAAAATCAACAATACAATGACCCAAAAAATAATAATAGTAATGGGAGATAATAATGAGCTTAAACTGACAGGGATGCCGTGATAGAAAAAATAATAATAATCGGCCAGAAAATATTAAAGCTGCATTAATATTTCTTGGACTATTTTATAAATTTTCTCTACCACAGTGTCCTATCATTACTGTCTCCCAATTTTCCTAATCTATATGTGTTTTTCTATCAATTCTTTTTATTACTAATAATGCTAAATTAGAGCATTGGCTTACAATAATAATAATGGATGAGTAAATTGAGGGCTACGCAGCATTTCGGTACTTGCGCAATCTCCGCGGGTGCAATTTTGGCACATGTGCAATCCACGCCACGCCTACTAATGGCACATCTGTACAGGCTAAGTGTATAAAGATGTTTTAAAAAAGGTGAGCGAGGAGAATGCACATGTGCCAAAAATGCACCTGCGGAGATTGCACTAGTGTACCAAAATGCCAAGTAGCCCTCGAAATATAATTATATGGATTTATGCAAGATAATGTCCAAGATAATGTCCTCATTTAGAATGTGAATTAAAATTACCCTCCCCCTTTTTTATCTATGTGATTGTTGATATAATCCCCACTCCCCAGCAAACATTATTTATTTAGTTGTTTTTAGTTTTTTTTTTTTTTAAATAAAATATTGTGTGACATTAACTTATAATTTCAGCCTGCCAAAGTGACGGCCCACTGGCACCAAGGCACTACTTACATGGTGAGGTTTGAGGAATCAGTTCTGGCACGAGACCAGCAGTTAGAAGAGAGATAAACAACTGTGCAGTCAACCACTACTATATCACATACACTCTATATTTACTCGTCTATACTTAAAGTACACTCAACTGGGGTTTAATTTTGTATATCTCTGAAGGTTATCAAAATCATATGGGACAACAAGTTGAAATATTAAAACAGGTTTGAGTGTGCAGTAACAAACAAATGAAAGGTAACCATTTAAACTTACTGCTTTTTTGCACGTCTCAAACTTTATGTGGAAACTATATTATTACGTCATATCCATGTGCATCATGAAGCGTGTTTGGCTTGCGGGCTAAAGCAGCGCACCTAATAAATCAAGCTACACCTGAGCATGCATCAAAACACATGAATACGATGTAACAATATCATTTTCTCGTAAAATTTGAGGCGAGCAAAATAGTAACATGTTCAAATGTTTACTTTTCATATGTCTGAAACTGTACAGTACATTGAATCAAACTGAATTTTTCCCCAATTTTTTTTTAACTCACAAGTCAGTGTATAAAAATATAAGTAGTTGACTATGTATTTCAATGAGGATTCCCACTTAAAAGTACTGGTCAGCTGGAGGCGTGTATCACAGGTCAAAATTATATTGACCAAATGGGCAACAAAATATAGCTTCCAGGATAAAATGTATAAAAAAATGAGCAGAAAATTATTAAATAATAATATTCTTTGTTATATGTAGCCATCTACTTATCATAACTTTATATTTCTCATTTAATGTGAATTTTTCAATGGTAATGTCCATTATTATGTCTTCCGACTCTCGGCTCATTTTTTAGACAAGTAAAATTTTCGTCTCTGAGCATTTTTTTTTTTTTTTTAACTGCAAGTTATTTATTATTAAACTGAAGGTCAGAAATGATATAATACATGACATAATCACTAGGAATGCTTGCACTCAAGTAACAAGATCTTGAACCTTGTGAAACAGTATTTTAGGTAAATAATTGCGTGGTGGCCACAGAAATGATTAATAAATAAAAGCTAAAAAAAGCTTCACTAAAGATTTACACAAGGAGTTGGAAGACATATAATTGGAACATTGGGTGGGACTTTTTGGCCAAGATATTAGCTTCCCTTCTTTTCTTTGGGACATTACTTACTTTAAAAGTCTAAAAACTGCTAGAAAAATAATAAAAATATATAGCCTCCCTAATATTAGCCTATGTTTAATTTCAATTTACAAAATTCCAGTGTTAATTAATTTGTAAATAAATTTATGGATTAAAAATATATAAAAATGTAATGTTGAAAAAACAAACAAATAAAAACATTCAAATTTTAAGCTCCCTTTAATATGTATTCAGTGTTATGATAATTATAAATTTATGTTTATATTTTATGAATTATTATTTTAAGTGTTATGTTAAAGCAATCATATAATAATAAAAAAAACATTATAACATTCAATATTGTTTATTTTTTTTAAGTACATACTGTTAGGAACTACAAATTATATCTGAAAAATATGCATCAATAAGGTCTTCTTGGCTAATTAAATAAATGTTCTAAAAAGTCCTAATTATGTTGGAAATCAATATTTAAAATAAATGAAAGTATAAATACTTAGGAAAAATTAACTATGTGGTGATTGATAATAATAAGATTTGATATGAAAAACACATGGATTAGAGGGTTTCTCAACCGGTGCTCCGCGAGATGGTTTCAGGTGCTCCCCAAAATATAGGAAAAAGTAAAATTAAAAAAGGAAAAAAAAAAAAAAAAAAAAAAGAGAGAGAGAGAGAGAGAGAGAGAGAGAGAGAGAGAGAGAGAGAAAAGGAAATAAAAAAATAAAATTTGTTCATAATTTTTAAAAAATACAGTACAAAACGTCTCAATTTTCATGAGTATTGTGTTTCTGAATTATATGTATATTATTAACAATTTATTTAATTTTAGTTAAGTCATTTATTTAGTTTTGAAAAATATAAAGGTCCCTAGTTTAAACGTTCAGTTAATACTGAAGGTTGAAACTAAGGACAATATTATATTTTCTAAGCAGCCTTAATTGTCCAAAATATAAATTCAAGTTAAATTTTTCAAGCTTTTTACAGAATCGTTTTGATTTTTTTTAACAGGAGTCAGTATTTGTAACAGTTCTATTACTACCAAATATTTTCAGAAAAATATTATCTCTCAAAATGACATTTAAAATTGTAAAATATTTGGGCTGTAAGCTGCAACCTCTAGTTAAACCTTAGTTATCTTTTTTTAATTGTTGCAACAATCAAAATAACAACTTAACTACGGTTTAACTAGTTAGTTAGTGTCGCAGCTTACGGGGGTAAGAAATGTTCAAAATTACGCGTTTAAAAACAATTTATTTTGTTTATTTTTCAATTAACCACACAATTTCTGCTCTGAAGTTACAAATTTATTACTTAATCTTCCTTGATTCCATTATATTTGTAAAATTTAAATGGGGTGAATGTTAATCTTCTTGAAATTATGTTCACTTAAATTCACTTAAATTGCCTAAAAAACGGTCACGTGGTTGAAAAAAAAAAATCGCGCTTGCGGCGGGCTTTTTTGGGGAGCTACGCCCCCCAAACCCCCCAGTGCTCCGTGAACGCTCCTTACTCCTAAAAGTGCTCCGCAGCTCAAAAAGGTTGAGAAACCCTGGATTAGAGAGAGAGAGAGAGAGAGAGAGAGAGAGAGAGAGAGAGAGAGAGAGAGAGAGAGAGAGAGAGAGAGAGAGAGAGAGAGAGAGAAAGAAAGAAAGAAAGAAAGAAAGAAAGAAAGAAAGAAAGAAAGAAAGAAAGAAAGAAAGAAAGAAAGAAAGAAAGAAAGAAAGAAAGAAAGAAAGAAAGAAAGAAAGAAAGAAAGAAAGAAAGAAAGAAAGAAAGAAAGAAAGAAAGAAAGAAAGAAAGAAAGAAAGAAAGAAAGAAAGAAAGAAAGAAAGAAAGAAAGGGAAAACAAAGAAGAAGGAAAACAAAAAATGGGAGATAATGAGCTTACAGTTAGTTATACTGACAGTGACGCTTAGTATAGATATTATTTTCTCTACCAGTCATCCCTGTCAGTCTAGGCTCATTACTATCTCCTACTACTCAGTTTGTCATAATTTATGTGTTTTCTATTAAATCTTTTTATTACAAAATATTTAAGTCAAAAAAAAAAAAAAAAACTGCAACATTTTTTCTGCCCTGTTAGTATATTATATAACCCTATTTTATTTTATCCAAAGCACACAAAATGACAATCACCTAAATGCTTTTTAAAATGGGATTGTGCATTTCTTTGGTGGGGGGCAAAGTAACAGGTTTACAAACAATAAGCCTGTTATAAAGATAGTATACCTTACAAATTTAATTAAATCTTTTTAAAAAAAAAAAAAAAAAAAAAAAACTTATTAAACCTTCACTCAAGTTAAACTTAACAAAAAACTACATAAGCTAAAAAAAAAGAAAAAAAAAAAAAAAAAAAAAAAAAAGACAAGATAAGATAAGTCTTGTTATGTAAAATGTATTTGTAGACATGTGAAAGTACTGGACTCAAGATTGGAATGTTATGGAATGTTTCTGCAAGTGCATATGACTAAGTTGTCTCACAGAACTAGACTTTAATCTACAAGTTGAGTAAATACAACCAATAATAAAGAACATAGGGTAGAATTACCAGCAATAAGGGCCTTACCACAGTAAAAGTTCTATGGATAGGTCGAGGTCTCGCGTGACCCAGTATTTTGTTATAAAAAGTTTATTTTATAACTGAGAGCTTTTGTCATGTGTTAATGACATTATCAACCAAAGTCAAATACAAAATATAAATGTCATTTTGACTGGCTACACTTTCTTTTTGTAATTTTAGCTTAGTTACGACCCACCTCCCTCCAAAATCATAGAAAGTATTTTTAAACAAATTAATAATAATTAAAATTTGACTTTGCAATAATTGATAATTGAAAAGACTTGTTAGTAAAACACAAAGATAGATTAGGAAAAATTGGGGAATGGGAGATAGTAATGAACTTACCTGAAAGGTGCCCAGTGGTAGAGAAAAATTTCTAACTCAAGCCGATATAAAATTCCTTTCAGCTTCGGTTAGACATTTTTCTCTACCACCGCCTCCCTGTCAGTGTAAAAGCTCTTTACTATTCCCCATTCCCAAATTTTTACTAACCTTTCTTTGTGTTTTACTACCAAATCTATTTATTATCAATCATCACATAGCCAATAATTTTTCATTAATATTTATTATTTAACGCAAGTTCTGAAGAAAAAAACAATCAAAACTTGTTTTAAATCTGATTTTAATTTTGACGTCAAAATCAAAGGTGTCCCCCCCCCCCCCCTCTTGTGTAGAGAACTTTAATAAGAGAAGCGCATTCCCACAAATGTTGGCTTCCCGTGCAACATAGGGTCACAAAGGGTTGCCTATGTTCGCAGGCGGCGTTCTGTGACGTCACTCGGCCAATCAAAAGCTCGGATTTTAGGGGTACCAATGAAATCGCGTAAACGTTTTTTTTTTTTTTTTAGCTCGAGATTTAAAATCGAGTAATCTTAGGATGACCGAGGATTGAAGTGTTTCTAGAGCCTTGTTAGAGACTTGCCTACTTATATTTCGCGTTTTATTATCTTCTTTGTTAAATTTGAAAAACAAGATTCTATTTTTACTGTTTTATTTTGTCACGGCAATAAATTAAATACGATCGCACACCTCTGTATACCAACTGCCGTCATATTCCCCGCATATCTATTTTGTTCTGCCGTGTTGTTTGTAATATTTTCATCTGAAGGAGACTATTGAATCAATTATTGAAATTTCAGTTTGAAAGAGAGGAAAACAAATAATAAAAAAATGAACACAGGGCGGAGCCGGCGGAGAGAGAGAGAGAGAGAGTCTGGACGGCAGCGGGGCAGCGCTTTTCCTGCTTGCTAGAACTTTATATACAGATGGTTCATACGACATTCTCATCCTGGCTTGGTAGCTCTGTTGTCTACGCCATGGTGACATGATCGCAAGGTCAGAGGTTCGAATCCATCTGCTATTTTCCTTATTGTTTTTTTTTTCTTCTTTTTCTTTTTCATTATTATATATATAATAATGAAAAAGAAAAAGAAGAAAAAAAAAACAATAAGGAAAATAGCAGATGGATTCGAACCTCTGACCTTGCGATCATGTCACCATGGCGTAGACAACAGAGCTACCAAGCCAGGATGAGAATGTCGTATGAACCATCTGTATATAAAGTTCTAGCAAGCAGGAAAAGCGCTGCCCCGCTGCCGTCCAGACTCTCTCTCTCTCTCTCTCCGCCGGCTCCGCCCTGTGTTCATTTTTTTATTATTTGTTTTCCTCTCTTTCAAACTGAAATTTCAATAATTGATTCAATAGTCTCCTTCAGATGAAAATATTACAAACAACACGGCAGAACAAAATAGATATGCGGGGAATATGACGGCAGTTGGTATACAGAGGTGTGCGATCGTATTTAATTTATTGCCGTGACAAAATAAAACAGTAAAAATAGAATCTTGTTTTTCAAATTTAACAAAGAAGATAATAAAACGCGAAATATAAGTAGGCAAGTCTCTAACAAGGCTCTAGAAACACTTCAATCCTCGGTCATCCTAAGATTACTCGATTTTAAATCTCGAGCTAAAAAAAAAAAAAACGTTTACGCGATTTCATTGGTACCCCTAAAATCCGAGCTTTTGATTGGCCGAGTGACGTCACAGAACGCCGCCTGCGAACATAGGCAACCCTTTGTGACCCTATGTTGCACGGGAAGCCAACATTTGTGGGAATGCGCTTCTCTTATTAAAGTTCTCTACTCTTGTGGAATAAGAGCACAGGGTTTACGAACATCATTATTATTTTTACTCAACTTGTTTCATCTAAAATGAACACTTTAAAAGTAAAGAAGCAAAAAGTACAAAATATCATTATTTTCTAAAAAGAATTATATGAAATATTATAGGCTATAAATTGTACGTTAGATAATGAAGAAATATCATAAAATAGTTTTGTGGTCTCTTGTACTTTTGTGACACATAGCAACAAAATAAATTGATTAAAATTAAATATTTTAAACAAAACTGATATTTTAAATGTATTTGTTGCTCATAAAAACGTGATCAGTATTACAATAGTTAACAATTAAAAAAAAAAAAAAAAAAAAAAAAAAAACTGTTCAAGTCCATTTAATAGGGTGGTTTCATTCATGTTAAAGTCGACGCCATAAGTGAGCGCTAAATAACATGGGCCAGTATAGGTAAACGGCTCATTTTGCCAGTTTAAAAATACTCTTTGCAATATTTTTGGGAGCATAGATGCTGTTAACACGTCGTTGTTTTCAAGTATGCAAGAAAAATAATAATAATAAACAAAAAAAAGCTAATTTTCCAAAGAAAATAGCCAAAAACTATGTTTGTCCTATGCTGATCAATGTTATTCATTGCTCAAGAAGAGCATCAAGAAGCATTCAAAATGACGTCATGCGCACACACCCTATAAGATAAAAGGAAAGAAAAAGTGTAATAACGAAAGCTTTGGATTTTGGAAGTTTTGGATTTATAACTAATTTTTAACTTTCAAGGTAGGGAAGAATTAGAAACTGGAATGCAAATTCCCTGAGATATCAGTGAGAAGAGGTTACTTTACCAATTCTACCCCAGGTGGTAAAGTATCTGCAGCACATCTGAAGCCAAGATTGACTGCAGAACTGTCTGGTGTGTTTTGACTTCTAGCTTCACAACGATATCTGTAACAGTAGCTCTCGTGGCACATGAAGGAACCTCCTTTCTTCACCTTGTCACTGCCACTGCTGGGACCTGTCTGAAATCATGCAAATTATTATTGAGGTTTCTCTAGGCTGGTCAAATTTTCAATTGTATATGGTAAAGACCCCCAGTTTTCGGCACTTTATTTTTTTGTGCATGGGAAAACCGCCCACAGCTGAGCTTAGAGATAAATCAAGGAGGTAGGGGAGGTTCATATGTATGACACAAAAAATCACCAGCTCTCGGAATTGCATTTTTCTGGGGTAAAAAAAAAATGTTAAAGTAGGCTGCTGAAAACTAGTTAGGGTGCCGAAGCCTGGTCCCTTTACCATATATATAAAGAAAGTAGCAAATAAAATAAACACTTGATTTTGTGACATTACAAGGAAGTATGAAAATAGCTACAGTATTTCACAGAATCAAAATTCACACCATTCTAAAGTTAAAACACTGAATCTTGACTGTAAACTTATAGAGTTAAAATATCAAGCATTTAACACTTACAGGATTATCCTGGAACTCTGAACTGTGTTGGACTTTCCACCAATCTTGAGTCCATTCCCATACATTGCCAGCCATGTTGAAGAGTCCATAACCATTAGGAGGGAATCCAGTTATTGGACTTGTAGCTTCAAATCCATCTTCTGCAGTGTTTTCTTTTGGGAACTCTCCTTGCCAAATGTTCATTCTAAAAATTAATGGAATATTATGACTCAACTCTTAATAAACTTAAAATTTAACAGGATAAAAATTGCAATTTTTAATGTTTTTATTCAAAATTCTTTATTCATTTCTTTCATCCTATACACACAATACATAAAAATATGCATCAGTCAAGTTTATTGCTTTAAATAAACAAACAAGCAATTAAAAATGATAGCCAACATATTTATATAAGCCTACACAAAACAATTACATAATTTAAAAATTATTAGTTTATAATTATAATAATTTAAAGCAAAAATCAACTGTATAATAATAATTGATTATTAAAAAATTTGATAGAAACGTACATATTTTTGGAAAATTGGTGAATGGGAATGAGCTTACAGACAGGGAAACCGTGATAGAGAAAATAATTTCTAACTCAGGCTAAATTATTCCTATTTTTATTTACTTTTCATTCTTTTATTATTATTTAAAAGCCTACTACTCTTTAACTGTTTATCTGTTTACCATGTGAGAGCAAGAGCAAGAGCAACACAGACAGACAGACAGACAGACAGACAGACAGACAGACAGACAGACAGACAGACAGACAGACAGACAGACAGACAGACAGACAGACAGACAGACAGACAGACAGACAGACAGACAGACAGACAGACAGACAGACAGACAGACAGACAGACAGACAGACAACAGCACAGCAAGTTGAACAGCCTACCTGTGCTCTCCTTTAGGTTGAAAGTTGTTCCCCCAGGGATACAACCTGTTTTTGAGTCCTCCTCTACACGCAGCCTCCCATTCTCCCTCAGTAGGCAAGCGCTTGCCAGCCCAAGTACAGAATGCAACTGCATCATTCCAGCTCACGTGAAGTACAGGGTGATCCATCTCTGCAATGTAAGTAGTCAAGTAAATAGTCTTGTTTATATCTCTATGCTTACAAGATTTTTACCAAAATATGGGAGTCCCCTTACTTTTTTTCTTGCTAGTTTTTCTTACTCTTTTCTTTCAAATTTATCATAATAATATTTAACCATTATGTTTTGTTTTTTTCCTGAATCTTTGATAGCTATCTAGTAGAATTTTTTTTTCTACCTTGTATTTTAAATGATATTTTATCTTAATAAAAATAAGAATGCTGTAACTTGATCTTATTTGGTAAATGAAGTTTTTTTTTATTGTATATTATTTTTTTTAAGAGCAGCAATAAAATAATTAATTTTTACTGTACCTTATCTTTTTCTTATGATGATTTTATGATTGATTTTTAATACCTGTTAATAAAAATATTGTTTGATAAGTTTTCAATTTTACTGTTAACTCTGAGAATAGTACGGAAGTCACAAGATAGGAAATTTAAAGTTACTTAAAAAAAAAAAAAAAAAAAAAAATCTCCATCATGTTCAAACATAAAACCTTTTTTAACATCGTAACTACTTTCATCAAAGCAAGAAAACAGAGGTTACATTTATCTATATAAATCAGCTTAACTAATTAAATCACAGCTATATGAAAACATGGTACAGGGGGTCTGTTCCGTAAGGCTTTACGAGAAACTCGGTACAGAGAAAGGGGGCGTGGCTCACGATTTTTCTATGATAAACAAGTGAGTTACGCCCCCTTTCTCAATACCGAGTTTCTCGTGAGGACTTACAGCACAACCCCCCTGTAGTGGGTCTTTGGTCGGGTGTCTCTCAATGGGCGCCATTAATTTGTGGTTCTGGTGACCAAGTTCACCACATCCTTACGACCTCATGGAAGTATCCTTCAAATTGATAGATCTACCAGGGGCTGAGCAATAAGCCCTGAACTAAAGCGCAGAAAAGCCATTAAAAAAAAATAATAAAAAAAAAAAACTCCTGGCGCATGCAATGAACGAGATGGTGAAGCCAATACCTCTGCATGTTTATTGAAGTAAAACTCACTTTCTCCAATATCAGAGTCAGGCCCAAAAGGATGCCTCCAATCAGCACCCTTGACAGGAATCCACCATGGTGCTGCAGCAACTGCTTGAGTTATCCCAGCTCTCGTCTCATCACTTACCAGTTGATCCAAAACAAATGAATCGCCGAATTTCTCAGCCTGAAATAAAATTAAAATATTGATGTAAAAATGTGACACTCATCACCATACTACAGAATGCATTCAGAGACTTTGTCCCCATCGTGTAGGAATAAGTTACAACCAAAGGAAGTGAAAGGCAACATTTCAATAACTTTTTTGCCACCCACTGCACTTGGTCTCTACCTTGACCTGTGCCCTACGTTATCTTTGTGGCTATGTTGCAACATTTACAATTTTTTGTAAAACATACTGTACTATCACATATCCAATGCTTTGTACCTTATTACGGAGCGTTCGGTACAGGCTCGGACTGGCCATAAGAGTAAGTCCACAATTGCGGACGTGGCCCCCCCTGTTTGGAGGCCCCTAAGACCCAAAAAAGGGGCGTAACTAGGGTGTTACGCCCCCTTTGTGGCCCCTAAAGAGGGTGGTACACCCCTTTTGCGGACGAGGCCCCTTGATTGTCAGTCCGACCCTGGTTCGGTACATAAATATTGGACAAGAATATAAGTGTCAAAAAAATTAATTTTACTGCAGATTAAATTACCTCAGTTTTATACCCAGCATTCTGAGTAAATAGTTCGAATTCAGCGTTACTAACTTCATAAATATCCAAATAAAAATCTTTTATCGAATAATTTCTTGCAGGACCTTCACCATCGCCTACAAAAATTGGTTTGTTGGTACCCATAGTATAGGTACCACCTGGTATATGAGCCATTTGATTAGTTCTGGGCTTGGTTGATAGAACAGGCTTGTTGGCATTATTTTCTACTGGATTTGAACATTGTAAATCGTCCTTTTCACATGTTCCTTCGATTTCAATAGCACTACTTTTGCGGTTAGTATGACTGCAACCACAAGAACTCGGTTCTGAACAGTCTAAATTTGTAGCTAAAACAGCAATCACTATTAATCTGAGCCACATTGTTGTTAACTCTGTTCCTGATAACACAAAATGACAAATAATTTCATTAGTGAAAGGTTTTTATTGCTTTCTGCCCTTTTTATAACTCTCCAGCTGATAAAAGGTTGTTGACATTGTGCACCAACATTACAAAAACTTTCATAAAATTTTAAGTGTTGAATTTTTTGTAGATTTTAATCACGTTTAATCAGTAAATACAATTTTAGCTGTAAGAAATCATATTATATTATAAAAATTTATATTTTTAAACCTATTCTTTACAAATGCTTCTAAATTTTTTAAATGTAGCACTACCATATTTTAGTCTGATTTTAGTACAAAATTACGATAAGGTTGGTACTAAACTATGATGGCTGCCCTTGTACAATGTGCTAAAAAATTTACAAGTGAAATACAACGTCAAAATTTACAATGTTTCCATAAAATTGGTAAGTAATTAATGGGAAACTTTAGAAAAATATTTATTCTATAAAATGCATTTATAAAATTTTACCTTTCAGTTCTCAGACAAACACGATTATGCTCTTCTGGCGCACCGGCTTTGAAAGACAGCCAAACTTCTAGTAAACCAGCAGAAACCACCCGGCAAAATGTTGTGCCTCCAAACTATAGACAAATTTATCCAGAATTTCTCCCAGATCCTAAAGTAGAATGGAGAAATGCAATGAGAGAAAGATTAGAGAGAGCAGATATGATGAAAAGACGTTCTCATATCGATATCCCTGAATTCTACGTTGGAACAGTATTGGCTGTTACTTTTTCTGATAAACATGCAGTTTCAAAAAATAATAGATTTGTAGGCATTTGTATTCAGAGAAAATTTTGTGGACTTCGAGCTGAATTTACTCTGAGAAATTTTGTTGATGGACAAGGTAAGCGTGCTTGGATGAGAACATAATAAATGTGGTACACGATAGATAAATTGTTTACATATTGGAGACAACTTTTGGAAGGTGCTTGTGTATGTATTTTCGGGAATATGTGAATAATATTCAATTTCAAAGAAATTATTACATAAAAAAATATGTGCACATAGCAATTCTCTATGAATGAAACATAAAATTGAATATCAATGGTTACCCGTCGAAGTTAACGAACTACACTTTACTAATATCACTCAAAATGAACGATCTGCGTTTGGTGCTTCTACGTGTTTAGCATGAGAACTAGATGGGGGAACTTGGAATTTGTAAAGTGTAGTTCGTTTACTTTAATGGGTAAGCATCGATATGTTGGTGGTTACAGACAGCAGTTACAAACATTAGCAGTATTATTATTATTATTATTTTTTTTTTAATACCTTCCGTATTATGTTAGGGTGTTGAAATTTTAGCAATAATTTTTGTGTAAAATTTTTAAAATAATTGAAACGTATTATTGTTATTAATAAGAAGAAAAAAAGTTAACACCTACCGATAATTGCAACAAGCATTCCAAGTATAATTACCATACATTTTTCTATAGCTATATGGTTAGAGAGCGCAGAAATAGGTGTGTGTTTTTCCAAAATAATTACCTATATAGGTGTTTTTTGGGGGGCAAAATAGGTGGTAAAATAGGTGATTTTTAAGAAATAGTTAATTTAATAGTTGATTTTTATTTTATTATATATTCATGAAAAACAACAATTTCAACATTTTAAAAAAAAGTTTAAAAAACAATTTAAAAAAAGTTTTTGTTTTTTTTTTCAAAAAAAAATTTTAACTTTGTTTTTCAAATTTCCTTAGAAATGTACACGTTTTTAACAAATCATGAAAAAAATATGAAAGTAGTTGACAAATAGGTGAAAAATGTTGAAATACTGTAGTTGTTTTTCACGAAATAGGTGAAAATAGGTGATTTTTAGATGGGGTCAAAAGGTCACAATTTAATGGATCGATGGAGATCTGGTTAAATAATTAAAATAGCACAATATTAATCCACCTCATCATTTTGTATTTAGTTTGAAATCTATGTATACTATAAATAAATGAAAATTTTCTAATATTTTCATAACAATATTTTTTTTGATTACTGTACTGTATTGAATGTTCCATAATATGTTTCCGTAATATTTCATTGAGTTCTAACACCCATGTTACTTGACAGGTATAGAAATGAGGTATGAAATATACGACCCCAGGATACAGAAGATAGAAGTCCTGAGATTGGAGAAAAGACTTGACGATGAGTTACTTTATCTCCGAGATGCATACGCAGAGTTTTGTACTTTTCCCTTTGACATGGAGCCTGAAATTCTAGCTGAAGGAGTTCCTGTTCCTGTCAACCCTATCAAGGTAAACCTCATAATATGTATTCTTACAGTTTTTCAGCTTAAAAAATTATAAAAACAATACCGAAGAATAAAAATATAGGTATACCTATTCTGTAGAAAATACTACAAGGGCCTATTTTAATAATTAATGTTTAAAGTAATATTAATATTCATAAGCAAGGTAGATGTGAGTTGAAGCATGTTGGATTTTTATACTAACAAAAAAAAAAAAAAAAAAACTTAAGTGGCGTTGTTAAGATACAAAAGAAGATATAATACAGAAGAAGATAAGAAGAAGAATTCAGTTTACCTCATTATCATGTAAATATATAATTTCTTATATGCTACAGTATCCTATTAACAGTTAACCTCAGTCCTGGAACGCTCCCTTTAAAAAAAAAGATGATCGTAAAATTTTTAAAAATTATTTTAATCGATAGAGCATAGCAAAAAAGAAAGAAAGTCAGAAAGTTTCAAAAAAGTTGTCCCAAATGCTAATCAAATGCAAATTTTAATCCTAATTATCTCAAATCACAAATTTTGAATATTCTGTTAACTGGAGCTCGCAGATCATGATATTTTTTAACCCCCCTAAAGCTTTTCAATAAAGTTGTCAAACCAATTTTGAGATATGTATTGTGCTTTTTCCTTCCAGGTCTGAGGTTAACCCTTAATATTGTCGTTGTGAAATTAATCCAAAATTTGGGGTAGATCCAACTTTTTTTTTTCTTTCCCAAGTTCAAGTTCAAATAGGAATTGGACACTATTGTGGCACCACGATGATATATTTTAATTACTTTAAAAATTGAAAATAAATGTTAACTTATAATTGTAATAACTGTACTGGATATTTTGTAGCACTTTCATCTTTAAACTTGCTCTTAATTGAAGGGGGGGGGGGGGGGGGGGGAGGTGACAATGTAGACACTGTCCTGCTTTGTATGACTTTACGATAAATAAAATATTAACATCATATATTAAACTTGGCATTAGGTAAAACTTCGGCCCAGACCATGGTACGCTAGATGGGAGCGTATGAATCTGCAAGGTGTACAGCCCTTGGAGTTAGCAGAGAAATTCTTTACCCGAGCAAAGGAGTTTGAGAAACCATGGGAAGAATTTGACCTTATGAAACAATATAGGCAAGTATTTACTACAGTTTTGTGTCAAACACTATAAAACTGGTACCTGTATAAAGATCTATGGCAGATATTCTTACAATATTATGATAAATGTATTTTCAAATTTAAAAAAAAAAAAAAAAAAAAAAAAAAAAAAAAAAAAAAAACAGTTTACCTTCAGGAAACAATTTTACTTTCTTGGACAATGGAGCTTGCTACATAAAGTAATTTCTTTTTAAATTATAGTATACCAAAATCATATTCTAGCTACCATCCAGACCAATCAGCACCTAAAAGCATTACGAATTTTCAATAGTACCCAAATGTAACCATGCAAAAAAGCATAAAAAAACTGTAGAGTAGGCAAAACGTACAACTTTTGAACAATTTTGACGTCAGAATTACAGGCATACAATAAAAAAAAATTGTTCAGATTTTACTAGTTGAAAATTTCCCTATACATTTAAGGTTTCATAATTGGGTTATTAGACAATACCTACGGTATATTTTTTTTTTATTATTATTTTATTCAACTCATAAGAACACAATACATACAAAGTTTTAGAGGCTAAATATGTCAATCCACTTCAAACAGCAATCATCTCATGTTGAAGCAAAACCTTTAGTTTTGAAAATCCCATTTTGTGTTTATTGAATTAAAACGGCATGTTTGGTCCCTATGCAGACAGAAGACCCGCGGACAAAAGGCCTTACAACAAAAGACCCTACGTGTGCACCGCTTGCTGATATGCTTTACCTGTGCGCACAGCCAGGGCCTTTTGTCCGCAGACCTTCTGACAGACATTCGTTTGGTCTGGATGTTAGCTTTAAAATAAATCACCAATAATAATGAACGGGTTCAAAAATATGACTATTACTTTCTTGTTTGTAGAGCAACAATTCCTGAAGAGCAACAGAATGAAATCTTTGCTGAAGTTTACTCTGAACTGCATCAACTTGAGCTAACTCGTAAGAAACTGAAGCGACGAAGAACATTCCAGAAGCCAAAGAAACAAGCATGATTCTCTCAATGTAAAAACAAAAAATTAAAAATAAAATATCAATTTTATTTGTAATCATAGTTAGTTCAAGTTTTTATCACTGTAATTCATTATAATTATATTATTGTATCATAATAAAAACAATAAATAACATCTTTTACACTAAACTTTTGTGTGTGTTTTAGTTTCGTAGAAGTAAATTGGAAATAATACTTTGAATGCTGTATATTATTGCAATAGGAAGCAAGTTCTGAATATTTTAATACAATAACTAACAATTAGGTCCTGAAATCTGAAATATAAAATTGCATCAAATGAATAAAAAAAAAATATAGATATAAAAAATAATAAATGGTATACCCCTGAAACTTTACCACTGCCCAACTTCTGTTTACCTGTTAAAATCAGGTAAGGCCCTACCTTTTACAATGTTAAATAAGTGGGTATCTTAAATACAGCTATATGTATAGTTTTTTTAATTAAATAATGTGATAATATTGAAAAAATAATAATAATAACGTTTTAGAATTCAAATAGGAACTGATAGAGTACCATGGTAAGATAGAACAAAAATAAAAACGTAATAATTATGCTAGTTCAATGCAGCAACAGTTATGCATAACAACATATTTTATGCTATATTGTACAGTGATTATATTTCACAGTATAAAAGTTAAGATGTTCAGTATAATTAATAATCATGTTTTATGTTATTAAAAAACATTTTGTGCTCTACAACACTTAATATTCAATACTGCATAAATGAAGTGATTAATTATTTTTTACATGTAGGATAACATTAAAATTTTACTGGATATCTTAGAATTGTCAATCTTTTATAATTAATAATAATATATATTATTTTAAATAAATACCGCAGTGGGAAAAAAAAATCAGGGGCAGATAGGCAACCTGCTTTACTGATATACGCAACTGGTTGCCTATATGTCACGGCTGGAATACAAAATTGATAAATATCGTATTACAGTGTGTGTGTTGTTTTTGTTTTTTTATTAAATAAAATCCGTTCTAAACATGAATATTCACATATCACATCTACCCTAACAGAAATAAAATCATACCTTAAACTTTAAAACTAGCGCTGTTTCATATCGATATTTTTATTAACCAATACGAAAAGAAGACGTCGTTTTTTTTTTTTTTTTCTCTCTCCATATTTTATATTCTCCCTTATACGCAAACTCTTCCACACCCTCACTAATACCAACTAAAAAATAATTAAAATGTCATTTTTAACATAGCTAATACTTAAAATTACACAATTTAACTCTTAAATACACGTGAAAACTTCTGTGTACATCGTCCCCTATTTTACCTTAAACAGTAAGATGTAGACGGTACATAGATATTGGTTAGAGCGAGAAAAAGCTAGTATTTTTTAATAGGATTGGTAAAATACTATATGATTGGTATCACTGCTTAACCCTCCAGTGTAAATTATACTGACATATCTACCCACGTTACCGAGTTAGTGGCAAAGACTACAGGAGTACGATTTTAACCACTGCTTCTTTCAAGAAGTTACACAAATAAATTTCACATCAGTTTATTTAATAATAAATAATGTAAAACATTCAAAACTTCCTTTCATTCTTGTGGAGGATAATTTAAAGGTAAGAAAAAAAAATCTTTATAAAAAAATCACAAAAAAATATAATATTATAAATTTGACTTTATATTTTAAATAATAAATATATGCTAATTTGTACGGTTGATTAATATATTATTTTCATTATAAATTTGATACTTAGCTAACCCATGCTGTTTTACCGACATACGGTAAATCAATACTATTCGTGGTATAACGCAGCGCTCCTTTTACTTTATACCGTAGAGATAAAAGTTGACGCCCCCCTTTTTATTCAGATACTTCGGCTTTAACACTTTCCGTTCATTAAAAAAGTGTTCTTAGAAAAGAAAGCAAATATGAGTTGCGTCGGTGAATATAATACTGCTCTTAGGGAATATAAAAAAAAATTATTTTAATTGTCAAGGAAAATGTTAAAAATAGAAACTTGAATTGTACTTGAGAAAATGAGACACGATAAAAAAAAATATATTTTCAAGAATCAGTAGAGCAGAAAATAATTGGCAATCTTTTTTTTTATATATATATATTACAAATCTAATTATTTTTTCTCTTTTCCTTGCATTATTATTTTATAATATACGATAAAGATATGGCAATGATAATAATCAAAATTAATCATTTTCTCTTTAATATAGTTTTATTGTTTATCGAGTACATATTATCAAGAACAACAAGTTTTTTTTTCTACAGTTCTGGTCCTACCTTAATAGTTTAACACTTAAAGCAATTATTTACAAAATATTACAAAAATTGGAAGAAAAAATAATATTATTTGACAAAATAAAATCATGATAAACATTAATTTTGCTGGAAAATAAAATAAAAAAATATATATCTACATGACCTTGTTTACTCGCTATGTTTATTATAACTAATTTGAATTTACTCTAATGAGTTGTTATTTTAATGAGGTTTTTAGTTGTAAGCGTGAGCCAGAGACGTGTTTTCAGGCGTAAACCTATCTCTAATAAAAAAATGTATTTTTTTTTTTTTTTTTTTTGTCCACAGACGACTATTTAAAGTTGGAATAATTTTAATTTATATAAAATAAATATTTTGTTTTTGTTTATTTTTTTAATAACAATCCAGCGACTTATGTATACATTTTTTTTATAGAAGAAATCCATAATTAATTAAATCTTAGAAAGAAGGTCTTTAGTAACTGTTGTATCGTCCATGGTTTCCACGAAAACCGTCTTCTTCGTTTCGTGTGCCATCTCGGTGCGCAGGTGTTTGGAGGCGAGTGCTCGAAAACTTGCTAGACTTTCGTCTTGGAACTGAGCCGGATCCTGGGTCGCTGCCTCGTAGCAACTGTCCCCTATACGAACAAATATAAATACTCAATAATTATGCTAGTCCATTTTCAGTACAATTCGTACAGCATAATCTATTCTATAATCTTCATAATAATTATATTATAAAAGTATAAATATTACGTTACAAGAGGATAAATATTATGTTCTAATTTAGTAGCACATAATTCAACATAAATTACGAAAATAATTCTTTCCGTATATGAAATCACAAAGGATAGTCGATAAGAAATAGGCTCTTTTATGTATAGCATTTTTATTGCATATATCGAATATTTATTATATTATATTTAAATTAAAACTTAAGAATTTGTAATAACTCCAGTTTTAAAAACACAAAACGATGCGAATGTTTATATTTTGCTATCGATTTTCTACTAGCGTATCTTTATCTTTTAATGATGATTTAAAAAAAAAAAAAAAAAAAAAAAAAAAAAAAAAGCTCACAGAATATGGTAGAACCTAAATTGAGAAATTTTATTTATACATTAAATACATACACGTTTAAGATGTTCGATAATTTATGCCATAGATCGAAGCAATATTAAAAAAAAAAATAATAATAAAGAAATTAGCAAACTTTTCATTTTATTTAGAATCAATCAATAAAAGAAAAAGTATAACAGCAAACAAATTTTATAATTGTAAAAGCAAGTATTGAATAATTCAATACAAGTATTGCTTTTATGATAATAAAATATAATTTGAAAGTATAAAAAATCATCAGCATGGAAGTCTTGGATATTTGAATTTTTTAAAATCACATTATGAGAATATTTATTAAATACTGGTATAAAATAACTGCTCGAGTTAAATTAAATGCAAAAAAAAAAAAATGATAATAATAACAATAAAATAAAGTAAAGTAAAAAATTACGATATAATAACAGTATTATGATTCATATAATATTATTCTCCATTTTAGTTCAGTATTTTTCAACAGTAACTACAAAAATTTAGAAAATAAAATTAACTGTTTCCAAGAAATTCTTTTTGTTGGAAATTTTCTCCATTCATCTACCACGTGATAAACGTTGACCTTTCATTATTCTTCCAATTATAATGACAATGACATTATATTGCTCTGTTTTCCGAGAAATATAACATGTTTGACGCCACATTTATACGTCTATGTTGAAGAAAAAAAAAGGAAATTTTAAATAGAAATTTTCATGAATACAATATTTCGGTATACAAATAAAGTTACAATGCATATAAGCCCGATCATACTAGCTTGTTTTGTAAAGTATAGTGAATCTCATTAACAGTGATTGGCTGACCAACAAAATAAGACACATTCATTGGTTGATCTTGTTTTTTGAGCCGATAAAAGTGAGTCGCATTGAGAATGGAACTTTTTTTCTTGTTAGTTTCTTTCATTTTTATCAGGTTTAAAGTTCTAAACGAAGAAATAGCAATGATAAACCATACATATAAACGTAGTAAACGGGTAACAAAGGAAAATTTTGAAGCTGGCTTAAGAGTTGTGTGTAGTTTATAGAAGGAACTAGAACGAGCTACTGATAAAACTGGAGAAAAGTCTATAGTGTCAAACATTAAAATTTTATTTATTATTATTATAACTGTATTGTACTGTAACTAACATTGTTTTAAAATATTGTAAAAAATTTACTTATCGAAGGCATAATTTAATGTTTAAGATTATTTAATGAAAATAGCACACTTTACAGGGAAAATGTAAAAATAATAACTTGTCAGGATTTAAAATAATAATATGGATAGCTTATTTCTTATTTAGCATAGTTTTAAATTTAATTTTAAAACTAATAAGATAAATAATGTGAAAACTATAGTATGTATCTAATTTAAATAATTTTACAACCTTTTACGTTATATTTAAATATTAAAAAATCAAAACAATTTTTTTTTAATGAACGGATATTTTGCCATCATATTTTTTCTTATACTTACGGGATCAAAAGTTAATATCTGAAAAACAAAGCAAATTGGAAACTGTTGTCTTTTAACTTGTAAGCTATCTTGATGTCAACATATACGAAGTTTTTAACGAAGAAAAATGAGCAAGGGAGCACAAAGTAAAAATTTATCAAACCTTAAAAAAAAAAAAAAAAAAAAAAAAAAAAAAAAAAAACTTTGGTACAGTTTATAACTATATGTATATACTGAAAATAAAATCAATCTTTAAAAAAAATATTAATTCAACTTTCAAAGTAAAAAGCTTTTTTTTTTTTTTTTTTTTTTTTTTTTTTTTTTTAACACCGCGCACTACGAAGATTATAAATCAAACATTCCTTTGTAAAGTCCGAAATAATTAAAATTGACTTCAGTTTATTAATTTCAACAATGTAAATGTCAACAGCACCGTTTAATGACCGCAAGCAAAGTTAGATTAAAAAATAAAATCTGTTTAACAAAACTCATCAGAAAAAGTTAAATTAAAACGCAAAGTGTAAAGTGTTACTCTACAATTTTACAATACACACAAAGAATCTTTTATGTCAAATACAAACTATTTCAATGCTTTTTACGATGGAATATTCTCTTTATATAAGCTAGAACTTTACTTTGTGAATAAGTCATTTCAATTGAACTTGGCGTTTTGTCCATTACTTTTTGTTGTGACCTGTATATATAGCTTATCGCTGTTAGTATTTCTGTATTTATCTGATTAGGGACTGTCAAAGTGATAGATAATCGATATATAAACCATGATTGCATGGAAAAAATAATCAAATGAATGAATGAATGAATAAATGAATGAATGAATGAATGAATGAATGAATGAATGAATGAATGAATGAATGAATGAATGAATGAATGAATGAATGAATGAATGAATGAATGAATGAATGAATGAATGAATGAATGAATGAATGAATGAATGAATGAATGAATGAATGAATGAATGAATGAATGAATGAATGAATGAATGAATGAATGAATGAATGAATGAATGAATGAATGAATGAACGAACATGAAACGAACAAACGTGAAACGAGCGATCATGTGTATAGAACGAACGAAAATAAATATATTATAGATACATAAATAAATGTGTAAATTAATTAATAAATTAAGAACACCAGTTAAATAAATAATCAGATAAATAAAAATCAAGAAATAAACCATTGTCAAAACAATAAGATGAGAGGCTATTTCAACCCCTTTTCCTCGGATTCTAATCAAAGTTACTGGAGTAAAATAAACCATGTCTTAATACATTGATAACCTGTAAAATTTTAGTGTTTATCTAGGAAAAAATGTTTTAGAAAAAGTGGTTACATCCGACTGTAAAAAATCTCTGATCATGTATGGTGTTAGTAAATAAATAGATAACGTACCAGGTAGAACAAAGGCGATGCCGTCGGTTAGGCTGACGATGACCGGTAGAAAACACAGTTTGGAGCAAAACTGGTGAGCCTCTGCAGCTCGTCGTAAGCTCTCCAAGTGTTGATACCGAGATATTTTACTGATCTCGTACAGTTGTGGGGGTGGTAGCCACAGAGAGCCATCATTGTGTTGTTTTAGCAGCTCGGTCGGAATACTCCACTAGAACATTAATAATGTAATTTAATATTGTATATTTTTCCACGAAAATAAAATAAATGCGATTGCAAGATAAGTTTCAAGAAAGAAGAAGATGAAAAAAAAAATTTAGGGTGTAATTTTATTTTATATTCTAAACGAAGACATTGTCCTGTATCGATAGATAAGCGTACATAGTTCAAAAATTTTAATAGATTTTTGAAATCGAAAAATGACGTCACGGACGGAAACTTGTACTTTTGGGCATACAAAAAATTACCGCCTGTGACGTCATTGCGCGACTTAAAAAAAAAAAAAAAAAAACGTAATGGACTCAAAAATTAGAAAGTTACATATCTATCGATTCAGGAAGATGTCCGTATGTAATAAAATTACCTTTAGCTTTTTCTATTATTATTTTTAGTTTTCTTCATTTATTCATGAAAATAAAATTTCCCATAATTATATTATTAATAAAGACAGTTACATTATAATCGACTTTTATGGTGTTACGGGTAAAGGTAACATATTTAACAGTTCTGTTGTACAGCATAATTATTTATACCTTTGTATATTTAATATAAAAACATGTTAATTATTATGTAGCGTACATTATTATTATGTTATGTTTTACTAAAAAACTATTTCGTAAAACCTAGAGGAAAAGTAAAAAAAAAAAAAAAATGTACTCATTAGAATTCCCATGTAAAAAAAGGCAATTGAAAAATTAGTTTGAGATTAAATTTTATTTAATACTGTTGGATTCACTGAGTGCAAAATTTTAATTACGTGATATAAAAATGTCAATGGTTTATCACGTAACGTATGAAAATAAAATATATGACCTCTTGACCTTTTACTGCACAGCAAATACAATTCTAATGCGCTCTGTTTATTTTGTACGAAATATCACAGCTTGCTAGCCAAGAATACAATACAAAACAATTAATGAAGTTTGTAAGGCTGAGTATATCTTCCTAGGTTTGTTTAAGCTTCACGCAAAAAAAAAAAAAAAAAAAAAAAAAAAAGAAAGTAAAATGAAAAAACATTTTATCCCAACGATTTCAGATCGATTTTTCGAAAGCATTTATTCGCTTATGACGTAAAAACAGCAAAAAATAAAATTCCAGACCCTATTTTTTTCGTATGTTCACATCGTTTAACTTTCGTCATCAAATCTCTCTCTCTCTCTCTCTCTCTCTCTCTCTCTCTCTCTCTCTCTCCTTTTCGCTTGAAGGAAAAATAAGATTAATAAAAATTCTAATAAAATGAAATTTTATTTATAATATTTCTTTCTTTGAATAAAAACAAAAATAAATAAATAACAAAATAATATCAAAATTAATAAAGTGGAAACAAGAATAAAAAAAAAAAAAAAAAAAAGTTATGACTTAAAAGTTTTGGGTGAGTTCGCGGATAAAAAAATATATTACAAAGAAAGTATAAACAAGATTACGGAAAAAGTTCTGTATACGTTAAACCGCGGCGTAATAATGAAGAATGGTTTATCTTGGCTTTTTCAACAATACGTGATACACAGAATATGAGAGAGAGAGAGAGAGAGAGAGAGAGAGAGAGAGAGAGAGAGAGAGAGAGAGAGAGAGAGAGGTAATTATAACAATTTCTACCGCAAGTAAAAAATAAAATTGTGCATATTTTTTAAGTACAAACAAAGAGATAAAAAATATATACCCTTACAGTGTGTTTGGTGTGCATTCATATAAAAGTCAACGCCATACGTGAGCACTAAATAACATGGGTTGGTATGGTATGGTTTGGTTGGTCCATACCAACATGGGTTGGTATGGTCAGTTTAAAAATACTTAGCAATATTTTTGAGAGTATTGATGATGTTAACAGGTTGAATTAGGTTTTCAAGTATGCAAAAAAGATAATAATAATATCAAAAAAAGTAACTAATTTTCCGCAAAGCAAATAGCCAACAATTACGTTTGTCATATATGCTGAGCAATGTAATTCATTGCTCCATATGGCGTCAAAGCTCATTTAGTATGACGTCATGCGCACACACCCTATATAGAAAAAATACGAATATTTTTAACTGTATTCAACAGTCTCTCTCTCTCTCTCTCTCTCTCTCTCTCTCTCTCTCTCTCTCTCTCTCTCTCTCTCTCTCTCTCTCTCTCTCTCTCTCTCTCTCTCTCTCGTCACCTTGCATGTTGGAGATATAAAATTTTCGTTGACGTCATATCTTTTATAATAATTTACATATGTAAACAATATCGAAAATCTTACTCATTTGTAATGTTAATACCTTGCATATATGTATGAAGTTTTTTTCTTTGTTACACAATCGATATAGATTCTCATTTAACTTTTGTAAAAGGTTCCTTTGAACTCTCTCGTGGCATTATTTTCTCTGATATTTTGTTATATACATCCGTCAAACCCAAACCACATTGCATGTTTTTGAAGCCATACAAAAAAGTATAAGGTTTGTATTAACCTTGCCCTAGCGTTTGAGAAAACTTGCTGATTTATGTAATAATGTTTTACTCTTGCTTTTCTTTGTCTTTTATTGATTTTTTTTAAAATATATTTACTGCGAAAAAAAGTTTTAAAAGATTCAAAGCAATAATTTTCTTATAAAAAATAGATACTGGACCAAAATATTGTATTATTTTATTTGTATGATCTTTTATTGTACATCAAATTCAATATATTTATTCTTTTTACTATTAAATACGTAACAAAAAAAGAAAGAAAAAGTTGTTAACGCTTATTTTGCTCAACGTAAATTTAAATAGTATCTGAATGAATAATAAATAAAAATATTAGGGCTTTCTATTTTTCTTCTTGCTCATTTTTTATTACTAAAATTATTATTTTGACGATATATCTACTAATCTGAGCGATTTCTATTACGTTGCTGAAAAAGTTGCATAATTTAAGGGGTTTAAAATTACATCGCGCAGTAATTTAGCGTAGCGTATAAATATTATAATAATTCGAAATATTTTTTCTATTTAAACTATATTTTAAGTAATAGTGCATGATTTCATTCTGAATGCGCTTCAACTCCATATTGGAGCAATGAATAACATTACTTAGCATAGTATAAACGTGTTTTTTGACTATTTTTTCTCAATAGCATCAATATACTCCTGAAAATATTCTGCTAAGTATATTTTAACTGGCAATATTTGTCATTTTTCCCTGTGTCAAATATGGCATATAAAAGCACGACGAGAAGACGAAACAAATATTTATTATAATTTACAATAGTATAATAGTAGTAATTTATAATAGTATATTATAATATAGTGCTGTACCTTGATTTCGGAAACTTCTCTGGAATCCATCGTTGTCACAGGAATTTTCTTCAGAGCAACGAAGAAAAACGCAGTGTCAAATCTTTTAGGCAAGTGATTTGGAGTTAACCAATTTCTAGCTTCGTGTAAAGCCCAAACATCAGGAAAACATTTGAGAGCTGTGCAGACCTCTAAGAAAGGACGATCTCTATGATCTGCTTGCATTATATTCTTGCCAGCCTCTATAATATTCCCATAACCCTCAGAATTTTCATCATTATTTCTACATAGCAAAATTCCGCATTCTTCAAATGCTTCTCGTATTGCGGCTATACGAAGTGAAATAAATCTTGGTAAATATTCTTCTTTTGGAGTTTTAAATATTTCTAATTTATCACTATGAATTTTAAAATCATCTAATTTAAAACTTTTACTAAAGTTTAAATTTTTATGTAATTTTTCCCATTCTTGGCAAGAATCTTCACGATCCAAAGCTCCTCCAGGGAATACATGACTATTTGGCATAAATCTACTTTCAACGTTCCTTCGAGCAGTTAGGATACGATAGTCACATTGCGAACTTGATTTTATGTTGTTTTTAGCAGCAATAATTACAGTTGAAGCTTCTCTCCAATTCTTCATAGTGACAAAACTTTTAATGTAATAAATACCTTGAAAATCGTTGTAGAAACACACTTTTTCGTGTTGTTTTTATCAAAAATCCATACTTTGTGACACGACCCTAAAATCAGCTGGTGCAACTTGAGAGATAAAAAAAGAGATAAGACAAAAAGATAATATCAAGTTTTAAATCAAAACGAAATTCATTTATCTGACTTTTAAAACATACTATCCAGTGTGTTCTGCAATTTTTTTTCCAAAAATTAAAGCTATGTCTTCTATATGAAATAATCATTAGATTTTGTACTACCTGTTTAATTTATTATTCTTGGTTTTGAAGCTAGGATTGCTCCGATTGGTTAGAATGTATGCAGTGAACGCGCAATTTTCTAAATATGCCTTGGGGACTAAAGACCGCCGCTATAAACACAGCAAATAACACAGACGAACATTTCGTATAAAATTACATCGAAATCGAAACTAACAATATAGCTTTCCATGGTTGTGTTGTAACTAATTTTGTATTGCATATAAAGCTAATGGCTAATGAAACATTCAGTTTTAATAACTAATAATTATTACATGGAAATAAATAAACTTTTATGTGTGTATAAGTGTATAGAATTTTGAATCATATTTATAAATAAATAATCTTCACGTATATATTTTTATTAAATAAAATCATTACTTTAGAACTAAAAATTGTGATAATTCTAACTTATGATTACTTCGCAGTTTGGTATATTTTGCTGTTATCGGACAAAATAATACTGCTGATAACAAAATTCTGATAACACGTATAAATATAGTTGCGATAAAAGAGTAAACAATGTTGTTGTTGACTTTTAGAGACATTACTTTTTTAATTATCTTTCATACATTAAAACTTCTCGCTGCTTTATCATAAAAATTAAATAAAAATTTATTGAAATTAAATTATAACGAAAAATGAGCTGTTATAGCTGCTGTGTATTATAATGTTTTTTTTTTTTTTTTTTTTTTTTTTTTAGAATTTTGTAAATCATTTATTATATTTCAAAAATTTATATTAGATGAATAAAAAAACAAAAACAATAATAAAAAGATTAAAAATAAACTTTCAAAACTTTCTTATGGGAAAAAAAGAAAACAAAGCTCACAAACCATAAATAGAATATATTATAATGGATTTATATATTTTATTATTACATCTAATTTTTTCTTCTTCTTATCTTGCTTCTTTTTTTTTTAACACATTCATTGATGTGGGATTGGAAGGCTCACGCATGCTTATATAATATGCATATATTATATAATGCCAAAATACTAATGCACTCATAGGGCACCCTAGCTTGAGGGTTAATTTGATGTTAATTTAGACAATAATCTTGCTGCCCTGTCTGTAGTGGTGACGTCAATTTTGTGGGCATGGTGGGACAATATTCCTTATTCCGCGAGCTCTATAGAGCTGCATTTCCACAAAAACTGAGGAACGAGGAACTTAAAGGTTGGATGGCTGTCCAAACTAATGCATCAGCTGCCTTGTGTCCGCATTTGTCCTATGCCCACATGCATAAGTGGACATAATTTTTCGATTTACAAGAATTAATTAAACATACTTAATGAACTCAAAAAGTAGAAATATGCGTTTCAATCGATTCAGGACAATGTTATATTTTAATATATAAAGTAAAATCTTCCCCTAAAATTTTCGTCTTCCTCAATTTTCAGATTTTAATTTTAATTTTTTTTTCTTGCTTGATGCAATATGATGTAATTTTGATGTGGTATAATTCATACACTGCGGTGAAACAGAAGCTAAGAGATTTTCCCTCTAAGCATGCAGCTCAGCTCGTCAATTCCAGTGTAGAGAACGTATGCCAGGAATAACAAGTGGACGAGCTGAATGCGCTTCGTGAGCCAATGATGTAAAATTTCACATTGCTCTCTGTAATATCAAACATGTACCATGAATACCATGATGAAGCAAAATAAGTGCTGTCATGGCAATTTTGTAATGTTCATTTTTTTTTTTTTTTTTTTTTTTTAGCTAGTCTTTCCTTCTTTTTCTCTTTCACCTACACACCTTTGAATTATTTAGACTTTTTTATTATTATTATTATGAATTTTTTTTTTAGAAAATATAAAAAGAAAAATTCACTTTTATATAGTGTAAATTTTTGGACAAAATGTACACACGTACAAACGATAGTGAAAAAATATTTTAACATTTAAATCCAGCGCGTGTTTGTCTCATAAAAATAACATTGAAAATTTAGCGCCAGGTTTTGACTGGTACAGTATAAAAAAAAAATTATAATCGTGAAAGTATTCCATTTGCGTTCTTTATTATGACAGATTCAATCATTGAGGAAATTTTACAAATTCTAAAATTTTAACAAAAATTAAAATATAAGATTACGCAGTTCTGTAAGTCTATTTCTTATTCTTCCTATAGAAGAATAAATTATCTAAATTATGCTGTATTTATTTCATCAAATCTCGAATGATTCTAAATTAGAACCGCATAAATAGTTATGACAAAATATTTATTCTATGTAATGTAACATTTAGTAATGAAGTATAGCATAAATATTATGTTGTATTGAACAAATTGTGCTAAAAAGGAGCTATAGCTAAGCTATAGCTTATAATTATTACATAAAATCATAAAATATAATATATTTGTCTATGTAAATGAAAATGGTATTATAATAAAAGTCTACATGAAAAAAGAAAAAGAAAAAAAAAGTAGTTATATTTATTTCAAAATTTTAATTTGCCTCCGAGAAGGTGGAATTAAAACAATGCAAAGATAACATACAATACATACAATATAATCAATAGATTGATTCATAGATAGAAGCACTTGTCTAAAAATTGATATTCCGTCTGTATTTAAGAGTGGATGTCACAATTTTTTGTGATTTAGATAAAAGTTATCTTTCTGACTCTACTGGGAATTCAGTTGTACATCAATTCGACATACACACGCATGTGTTCAGCACGCAACTATCTCAGGAATATACAATGTATGCACGTAAGCAATTATGTATATTTAATCAATTTATTGAAGTTCAAACTTGTTGTTTATTTCCTTATAAGAATTGAGAATATTAGTGGCCTTTTTTTTTTTTTTTTTTTTTTTTTTTTTTTTTTAATTTGCTATATAAACTCACTTAAAAAAAAGGTGCATTACTTCAGTTACAAATCCTTACATATTTGATATATTTGAGATATTATAAGCAGCTAAAATAATGCATTTTAGCAAATCATTAACAATAGCTATTTTAACTTAAAATAGCTGAAAACAACTTAAAATAGCTATTGTTAATAATTTGCTAAAATGCATTATTTTAGCTGCTCATAATAACTTAAAAGTGTTTATCTTAACTAAGTTAGGATTCGTAACTGAAAGTAATACACTTTTTTGTTTGTTATTATTATTATTATTTTAGTGTTTAGAACACTTAAAAGTGTGTCTAGTATTATATAGATCAGTGAGTATCCCTCATTTAAATATTTTTGTTCTTGGTAGTTAAAAAAAAGTTCCTCAATATATAGAAAATTATCGAGACAAAAAAAAAAGGTGGGGGGGGGGGGAATTTTATATTTATTGCATATTCTTAAATACGACATTATCGTGAATCAATACACGCGAATTTCTAATTTTTTAGTTCATTAAGTATTTTTAATTAAAAATATTTAATGAACTTAAACATAAGAAATTCACGTACCAATCGATTCAGGAAAATGTTCTCGTTTAGAATAAAATATAATTCCTTTTTTTTTTTTTTTTTTTTTTTTTTTTTTTTTTTTAATTTCACATTAAGGGACCTCAAATGCCTCACCGATAACCTTCTTTATAAAATTGTTTAAATTTGATATTTTTGAGCTGTTATTTAAAAATAAAAATGCTAACAAAACATTATCTTCCTATGTACACAAGTTAGTGATAATTTATTAACATTTAAATTCAGCACGCGTCTTTCTTCTAAGAATAAAATTACAAATTAAGTACGAGTTTTTGAATAGTAAAATATACTGTATTACCCCAATCATAACTGGATATGATGTACATAAAATTTTGCTTTACAATTATTATGTATCAGGAAAACATTTCCGCACCCACTTTGAAATTGTAATTTTAGTTGAATTATATAACAATTAAAATGGGAAATAATAATTTCTTCCTCAAGAGAATTTTGAGTGAACTCTGTTTCTTTGCGATAGAATTTTTTTTCTATAATATAAAATTATTTTGCATGTAAATTGGTTAATTAAAAAACTTTAAATTGGATTGTTTGTGAAATAAATCCAGTTTCTAGGAAGGCAGCTGATGTCAGCTTACTGATGTAAGAAGAACTAAAATGGAATCGATTTGGTTCGCATGAACAGACAAATTATACCACAAACACACACAGTTAGTTTCGAAATACTAAATTTTCTACTGTAGGTTATAGCATTGAAACCTATAACATAGCTAATTTTTAATGCAATTAATTATGGAATTAGCTAAAACGCTTAATTTTTATTTTTTTATAGGGTGTATAAGACATTATATTTAATGCGCTTGGAGGCCATACTGGAGTAGTGAACAACATTGCTCAGAATAGGGCAAACTTCGTCATAGGCTATTTTCTTTAGGAAATCGTTTAGTTTTTTGTCATTGTTATTTTTTTCACATACTTGAGATACTATACTGTATAACAGCATACAGCATCAATGCTCTCAAAAATATTGCTTATTATTTTTAAACTAGAAAAAAATAGTTATTTTCCTATGCCGCCCATATTATTGAGTGCATCCAACATGGCGTCAACTTTAACATGAATGCATAGATCCTATATGAAAACATACTTTTTTAAAAAGGTAAAATGAGGAAGACTGAAAGAAAAATTAAGTGGGAATGTTATTTCATATTTTATTTTTCTGAATTGATTAATCCAAGAATTTCTAATTTTTGAGTTCAATGAACTCATAAATTCACATATCTATTGATTCAGTATTTTAGAATATGTAATAAAATTACCAGCCAAAATAATTTTAATCTTCTCATTTCATGTTTATAAGATCGAAATACTTTTTTTTTTCTTTATATGCACATAATAATGTACAAATTATTGGTTTAATGTCCTTATTTTGATTCTCTTTGGGATTTCAAATCCACAAATTATGGAAAGGATATTATATTGTATAAAAAGCAATAATTTAATTAAAGCATAATGTATATCGATCCTTTCGCGTCAAGATGAACGAAATACACTTTACAAATTTGCCGTGAGTGAAGCTTGTACACTTTACAAATTTCAAGGCGGATGAACGATCTACACTTTACAGATTTATAGTGCCGTGAAGCTTCTACACGTTTCAAATTTACGTTGCTTTGAAGTATCTACATTTGAACTATCTACATCTAAGTTTGCCCACTTTTTTAAACTTAATATTATTATGATATTTTTGTTAAATTATGTTTATTATGACACGGTATTATTTAAACTGCTTTAATTTTAATATTATAATGTAACTTTTTTTTTTTTTTTTTTTGTTGGCTGTGAAAGATCCTATGTTTTGCTGATTTTTTTTTTAATATTTGATGATAATATACGTTTTTTTATTAAATATTTATATAAATTACGATTTTAGATGATATTTTTAATACGTTAATTTTCTTTATAATGTTTAATTTTTATGTAATATCTTCTTAAGTTAATGTATAAGCTGCTTTGTGATATGCGTTGCTTCATTAATTTATATTACTAATTTTTTTGCAATAAAAATTATTACGATTTGTACAGTATAACTGTATGCTTTTTATATTATGACTTACTTATTCTGAACTAAACCTTGCTTATTATTTGTTGAAATAAGTTTATCCTTTAATAATTGGTTAAAAAATTACTTACGTTTTAAATATAACTTCGTAGAATTATTTTGAGTAGATATTATAGGTAGTTTTTTTAGTAAAATTGTTAAAAATAATCACAAAAAAAAGTTTTAGGAATTCACTTCAAATTTATCTATAAATTTTATAATATATAGATAATGCTGAGTTAGGAACATGCAAATTAAACACTGCAAAAATCAATATTTATTTCAATATATTGTATTAAGCCACAAAATAATTCACGACCACTCCACTCACTCTCAATAGTCAAACTGAGCATAGGTGAATTGATAACATCTATTGATAAACAGGAAACCGGCAGGATTGCCCATAAAGTAAGGGTTCACAGTACAACATATACAATATTACGTAATGTTCAAAGTCTACAATGAGTAATAAACAGCTTATTTATTATTATCTTGTTTTTACAAAACATTTATATAAACTCAATTTATTTTATTCGGTTATATTCTACGCATTCATATAGTGAACGAAAGAGTGAATTGTTCGGAATTTTATTAACAGAATTCATTTTTTAATTTTTAATAGTGACTTGTGTTTATATTTATATTAAACTCATATAATAATTAAATTTTTAAGTTCAAAAGAATAAAAAAAGTGCAAAAAAATGTATGTACATTTAAATTAATATTTTTTAATTATTTAAAAGTTTTGGTGCTGTATAATAGAAATAAAAAACATTTTTTAAGAAAATACTAATAAAACAGACGTATATATAAGATAATATCAAATAAATAGATTAAAAGAGCTCCGAATTGTTCATATAATACTTTTAATTTATTTGTAAACTGTAGATGCTTCAAAGCAACGTAAATTTGAAACGTGTAGAAGCTTCACGGCACTATAAATCTGTAAAGTGTAGATCGTTCATCCGCCTTGAAATTTGTAAAGTGTACAAGCTTCACTCGCGGCAAATTTGTAAAGTGTATTTCGTTCATCTTGACGCGAGAGGATCGATATTTACTCTCTTATATAGAAAATACTATAATGAGGGCTGTGTGTGGTGGAGATGTATCGAGAGGAGTTGTATACCGCACTTGCGGTACAAAGTGCTCTGTGTCGGTTGTACACTACACGGAGAAGTAGATTACAATATAGCAGACAGCTGTGGTCTCTAGACAACGCTTCTGTCTGCAACAATTTACAATTACATGTACGTCTCTATTGTTGTGCAAGAGTGAGCGCGAGAGCAGAGAGAATCAGTTAGTAAGCGAGAACTGAGAGAGAGAGAGAGAGAGAGAGAGAGAGAGAGAGAGAGAGAGAGAGAGAGAGAGAGAGAGAGAGAGAGAGAGAGAGAGAGAACGTAATATATCATCTGATTAAATTTTGCAAATAGTTGAATTTGATACCCAAAAGGTTAGTTTTATTATTTTTTCTTTCTTCAGTTTTCAACTACGCTTTTTTAGCTTGTGAAATATAAAGTACAAAATTTATTGCATTCTGCTGAAACAACTTGATTTTTCATCAATTTACTGTAATTATTTAAAAAATTTGGAGCACTCTTATAATATAATATTTTTTTTAATGTTACGTCAAAGGCTTTAAGGTTGCATTCACATATTCTTAAATTTGTTATTTGCACAGAAAAATAATTTTTTTCACATTAAAAACAAAGATATTTTACAATTTGCCGCACAGTTATAACAAATTTAAGAAAATGTGAATGCACCTTTGCACCTGTTAATACTTATAGTATGAAAGTTCTATCATAAGTCAATATGCAAAATATTATCCGTTTTCAATATGGATTATAATATTATTATTATTTTTTTACTATTTGAAAAAACGGAGTAATAAAATAAAATAAACTTGAACAGATAATATGCAGCAATTTTTTTTTTATCGATACTGTAAAAATGTAATTAATCTACAATGTGAAGTATAAAATGTTATGCTTCAATTCAACCTATTTTAATATTTAAATGTGAGACTACTAACTTGTCTTACTAATTTATTTTTTTTACACATCCTACATTTTCTCTCTCTTTAACTTCTGCTTTTGAAATTGTATTTTGTACACTTTTATTTATTCACGTTAAATTGTTTCCTTATTTAATTTATTTCTCATTTACTTCTCGTTCTCACTCTCGCTTGCTTCTCTCTCCTTCTGTATCTCATTTAAATAAATTTATGTGACATTTCTCATTTCCAAGTTCTAAATATTTACAAAATGTAAATTGCTTTGACACAGTTGTGTTTTATCCTATCAATTTTAATATATTTCAAAAACAAATATTAAATAATTTAATTTTGTTTCTTTTCAACTTAATTAAGTTAAAAATGACATTAAATTTACATTTTTATCAACTAAAATTAAATATAATCCAATCATTAAAAAAAATTACACGAGTTAATTATTTTCATTAATTAAAACGTTAACTGTAAATTGAGTTTTATTTTAATTTTCCGCAAATTAAAAAAAAATATGTATATAAGATGCTAACTTGGATTATTATTATTTAATTGTTTTTACTGCTAACTCCGAAAGAGTTCAACTCATTATTAATATTTTTACGTTGAGTTTAAAAATAAATTAATATTACTTGATTTTAAGTCAAAGGGTAGCAACAATAGCGAATCAATGCGCATAAGAAGTTATAAAACGCGTGTGTGATATTTTCTACATTAAAAGACATTAAAAAGTAAATTAAAACAGATACTTTGAACTTTAAGTTCGTATTAATAAACTAAGTAATAATTACTAAATTTATGGTATATATAGCATATATTATGCAGATTTAAAATAGTATAAATAATTATTCAGTATATTTATATTCTGTTATTTTATAGTATAATTATTTTACTATGAAGCATATTCATCATATTATTATTAAATAGAGTGTGTGCATGAAAAAGCGCGAAAATGCGCTTCGACGCCATACTGAAGTAATGTGTAATTTTGCTTAGCATAGAACAAAAGTCATTGTTGGCTATCTTCTTATAGGAAGCTTTTTTTTTTTCTCGCATATATACTTGAAACCCCAATTGAACCTATTAACATCGCCAATCAAAAATATTGCTAAGTATTGTTAAACTGACAAAATGTTGTCATTTTCCTATACAAACCCATGTTATTTAGTGCTAACAAATGGTGTCAACTTTTATATGAATGCAACCATACCCTATTTATTGAAAGAATGATGTTCTAATGAACAAAATGTTGATGAAATCAGCTAGCATAATTTTTGTGCTTATTTTTATCCATTGTAATAAGACCAGAGAAAAACATTAGCATTTATATCACAAAATACTTGATGGGACTTATAAAAATAACTTAAGTTTGTCTCAAAACCCAACTGTCGCTCCGTATCAGTGATCAAAAATTTCGATTTATGCAACTCGCACAAATTTTTCATACTAATTTTTGCATGTTTCTGACGTCAAAAACATGAGCAGTCACTTAAATTGTATACTTTACAGTATTTTTACGCTCTCTCCTGGGGCTACATTAACATTCTGGTAAAAATTTTCAACAGTTTTGAAGATCCCATTTTGTGTTTATTCATTAAAAAGCAATTAAATATTGTTTTATGTGGTCTTTGGCTTCAAGCGTACACGTAATACAAGGATAATTTCACAAACTTCAGAGCAAAATCTAAATTGGATTTTTTTTTCGTAATTTTATTTTAATTCTTTTTGAAAGTGAGTTGATGACGATGGTGTCTACAAAGAGGATAATTATTTGGTAACCATAGCAACGGTCGAGTAGAATGGACATTTTTATTAATATATTCTCTCTCTCTCTCTCTATCTCTCTCACTGTCACGTCACGTCAACACAACGTCAAGTGTGTCAGGATTTAATGAAGCTCCACATACAATGAGGGCCACAGGGATTTACATATGAATCGCTGACATTTTTAATTAATTGACTCCAATTTATTGGATATATTGATTGGATGTTTCACCTGCTATACGAAGTGTTGATGTAAAAGATTTATTATCGTTGTCAAAACATTTTTTTTATATATAATTCAATTACATTGGTTTGGAATAATAAATGATTTATTACCTATAGATAAAATTTCACTTTCTTTTTCTTTCAATATTTAAGTAATATTTTTTAAAAGGAAATAATAGAAAATTGACATCATCTACCAATATAATTCTGTATTATTTTTTTATATCCTTGAAAACGTTTGTTTTAAATATTTGAGTATACATAATTTATTTTTGAATAATATTGTTTATCACAAGAGAGAAAAAATAGTCTCTTCTCATCAAAATTTTTAAAAAATCTGAAAATAGTCTCCAAAAATGTTAAAATAGTCGGAAAAGGGTCTTTGAAATTTATACGTATAGCTTCATAGTGATTTTAATAGCATATTTTATTAGTTTAATTTTTCTGAATTTATCTGTTTTCTAAAGTGTCTCTTAGAAAGTGCCTAAAAAAAAAACATTAAAAAAAACACACACACACAAATTTTTTTTTTAATATCGGTCTACGTGTTTAATAGTGTTTAAAAAAAAGTCCCTAAATTTTGTACATAGTCTTGAAATCTTGTGAATCGTGGATATTTTTATTAAAACCCCTTATAGTCTCATAATATTGATTATAGCCTAAAGATGTATCCACTCTCTATTTATTAAGATAACAATTTCTTAAAAGATTTGGCAAATAAACAAACCTTTTAATTATGTAAACTTTCTTCAATTACAGTAAGTGTTATTATATTTCAATTGAGACAATTATAAAAAAAAAAAAAGGCTAAAAAGACCAATGGCTGATCCTTAGACTTAAATATAATAATAATAGAAAATTGATAAATTTGTCTATCTTGCTTGGGTACAAAAAAAATTAAAAACGTTGAGATAGTTACGATTAGAATTTAGCATATAGTATTATGACAAACGCCAAACGGACTTACATTTTCACGCCAATATGATTGATTCTCGATTTTTTTTTTAGATCAATTTAAAAGACTGCTTTTCTTTTTACAGTTAATACTATTGTGTAAAGCACTGTAAATAAAAAAAGTTAAAATATATTTTTAAAAATAATTTTTTTTTTTTTTTTTTTTTTTTTTTACTATGACATGACGTTGGACTCACAAAGTCACTGACCTTTTTCCGTTATATAAGTTTTAAATTTTAACCATACAATTTTGACCTACTACCATGTTATCCGTATAGAGCATAATAATGCAGCATACGATTTTGTGCACATCATTATACTCCAGTGTCTCGTTCATGAGAATCACGAGAGGCGCAAAGTAAGACGAGGCTACCGCATTCACGTCCGCAGTTACCTTGCCTCGTAACTTTACCATGCGCCACTTTTTTTTAATTATAATAAAAAGAAAAATCAATACGTGTATGTTTCATTCAACTAGTGTGGTGTACAAATTTTCTGTTGTTTTGTTTATAGTAATATATTTTTCAAATATCTATACGTAAAAAGTAATTTACGCTACGTTGAATAATTACTATATTGTGGAATATACGTAAATGTTACTATTTTTTAATAATAAAAGTAATTATGCTGAGCATCTTAACTGTTATGCTGCGTAGTATATAAGCACTGTACAATATAGCATAAATTATGGTGTTAAGCCTAAATGTTGCTGCATTGAACTAGCATAATTATTACGTATTTATTTTTGTAGGTGTATACATTAAAGATGATAGTCAAGTATAAAATTAACAGAAATAATTAATAGTTTAAATTTTCATATTTTATAATATTATTGGTTTCATATTTATTATACTACCTCATTCTTTTACTTCTCTCTCTCTCTCTCTCTCTCTCATACTATGTTTCTTTTTTTTTTATGTGCGGTTCCGTATACATTAAATTCAAATAACTTACATGCAATCTCTGCATTAAAAACTCCATTCATGCAATCAAGTTTCTTGGATAAGTCAAATTTTACTTAGTGAGTAGGCAAGCCATACTATATATGGAAAGAAAAGAAAATTATATTCGTAGCGGATTACCATGAAAGTTGTTTCATTGTAAAAATAAATAAATAACAGTTGTTTTACAGTTTTATGTGGATTGTTTTGAGGGGGACAAGGGACAAGAATTGTCTATTTTTTTACACCATTAGAGGTTTACTGAAACCAGAAATACATGATACAAGCTTTCACAATGGAAAGTTTCATATATAATTATGCAGACAATTATTTCAATATTTTTAATTTACTTTTTTTATATATTTTTTTTCATATACAATTCCACTTTTACCGTTATTCATAAACAACAAACAATTTCAATTTTTTACACTAGTTTCCTTGTTTTAAACCAGCACAAAAAATGACTATAACATGATACTGCTTTATGATAACACGAAAAAATAATAATAATTATTACAACAATAACTTTAATTACCATATTTTATAATATGAGCTGTTGTTCTTTTTTTTTATATATATGCTTATTTATGTATTTGCTTTACAGTTATAGGAGCATCAAATATTCATTTGACTTTATGTTACGTAATTATAAACATTTATTTATAAACACCTATAATATATACATATACACAATTAAAGTAGTAACCTTTTTTTTTTTCTCTTCATGTGCGTGTTTAAAATGATCAAATGTACAATTACAAATTGTTTGTTTTGACGATGAGTAATCAGTTACTACAAACTGTAATACACATTTTTATAATTGGAATATAAATGTTTTTATATGTATATATTATATTATGTATGTATAGAGAGAGAGAGAGAGAGAGAGAGAGAGAGAGAGAGAGAGAGAGAGAGAGAGAGAGAGAGAGAGAGAGAGAGAAAGATAGAGAGAGAGAGAGAGAGAGAGAGAGAGAGAGAGAGAGAGAGAGAGAGAGAGAGAGAATTATTAAATAAAATTGCTAACAATCATGGCAGCTCAGTCAGTTTAATAATTTTAAAGTTAGTATTGACTTTTAGTTATTCAAGTGACCCGTGTATGCGGTTTCCACTGTACCTGTCAATAATACAATGTTTTTACGAGACTATGGAGAAGGTGTAGCACGATAACACAATATGGCAACAACAACAATAAATGTATATTTATTATTATCAATTATCTATTAAAAATAAGTGGAAAGAAAATTTTCTAAATAAAATGTTATGTTTATAAATGAAATAATTGTAGTTTAAAATTATTACTATTATAATTATTTAAATTTATATGTATAACATTATATGTCTTACATTATTTAACTATTTATTGTAACTGACTGTGTACTGTAAAACAGTTGGGTTAAATGGTTAAATTGATTTCGCCCGATAAAAGCCGTTAATTATCATTATTATTATTAAATGTTAAAACGTTAGTATCAACAATGACGTAACAATATATATATATATATATATATATATATATATATATATATATATATATATATATATATATATATATATATATATATATATATATATATATATATATGTTGGCAACCATTGCCGAATTCGCTCATTGGCCGAAATAGGCGACCACGTCGCAGCGTGGCAATGCAATTTTGCCGAGATCCGAAATTCAGCACTTGTGCATCGTAATGTTGACCATAGACAAATTTTTTTGTCAAATTTAATAAGAAATCATTTTTATAAATTTATAAATATTTTAATTAACTGAAAACCATAATATAAAATGATGTGTTATAATAATAAAACAATATATGATATTATTCATACTTATACCGAATATCGTAACCTGCGTATTAAACATTTTGACCACGCTGCAGCGTGGCAATTATCAAAAACCACTCCACGAACTGGCTAAAATGTATTTGCCAAAAATTTAGTTTGTTAAAAAACACTCCGCAACGTGGTCAAAATTACGATGCATTTCGGATCTTGGCAAAAATGCATTGCCACGCTGCGACGTGGTCGCCTATTTCGGCCAATGAGCGAATTCGGCAATGGTTGCCAACATATATATATATATATATATATATATATATATATATATATATATATATATATATATATATATATATATATTTTCTGATATAAATAAATTAACATATTTCATTTATTAATATAACAACTAGATTAAAATATCATGAATTTAACGTCTATTTACAGTAATTCATTTCACAAGGACAAAAATAAATACGTGATTATTTTGCTAGCTCGCAATGCAGCATCATTTATGCATAACAAGTAACCTATATTGTATAGTGCATATATGATGGCTTAATAGTTAAGATGTTCAGTATAATTACTTATGTTATTACAAAATAGCAACATTTGTGCTCTACAATATAATTATTATTCAATGTAGTGTAAATTACCTTTTTTTTTTTACGTGCTTACAAGAAAATATAAATATGTGAAAAGTGTTAACCTATTTTATTATATTAAATAATTTCTCCTGATTAATAAAAACTATAATAGTATACCATATAGTCCGCTCCAGCTAGGGATCGCTCTAAAAAAAGGTGCATTACTTTAGTTACGAATACTAACTTACTTAAGATAATCACTTTTAAGTTATTATGAGTAGCTAAAATAATGTCTTTTAGCAAGTTATTAAAAATAGCTAATTTAAGTTGTTATAAATTTTTTAAGCCATTTTAAGTTAAAATAGCTATTGTTAAGACAGAATAATTTACTAAAACGCACCATTTTAGCTAATCATAAAATAACTTAAAAGTGATTATTTTATTATTATTTGTAAATAAAGTAATACACTTTTTTTAAAGTGATGTTCGATATTTCTTAAATAATCGTTTATTTAACCAAAAGCTGTCACTTGAAATGGGCGATATATCTGTGGGTGATGATGCGAAATAATATTTTTCTGGTGATATTACTATGAAAATACCAAAGTAGCAATGCTTTTTTTAGTTTTTAAGGAATAAATATGAAGTTACAAAAATAGTCCCCAGGATATTTAACAAAATACGATTTATACTGTCAGTATTATCTGTCACTTAATTTTTGTAGTCGAGTCCCCAGCCGTCACTATAAATTTTAGATGAGAAAACTCGCTATATGACAACAACGTGGGGTGATGTATTTTTCAGACATGTACTGTATACGGTATATAAACCGCAATCAATAGTACGCTCAAATGAACTAAAAATCCATAAATGTCTATTATTTAAGAGAAATTTTAAACTACGAGTCGTTATAAGTATAACGTGATATGAATGTTTTAAATACTCAAATTATAATTGTCGATAAAACTGTATTGTGGAGTCGTTGTGGTCTGTCTGGAGCTCTAGGGGTCATGAGTGGAAATTAAGGAATATAATTAAAGTACACATACAAAAATAAACATGTATTAGACAACTTGCATGCCGTTTTTTTTTATGGTCTTAAAAAATTCTTTGGGAGAAATAAATAATATTGGTGTATATAAAACTTCTTGAAAAATGCTCCTTCATACTTAAAATAATTTTTGAAATTCAAATTTTATTTGAAGTAAAGACGGTATACACCAATATTATTTATTTTTCCCAAAGAATTTTTTAAGACCATAAAAAAACGGCATGCAAGTTGTCTAATATTATACTAGCTCACAATGCAGTATCATTTATGCATAACAACATAATTCATGTCGTATTGTATATAGTGATTATACTGCATAACATAACAGTTGAGATGTTCAGCATAATTATACTTATGTTTTAGCAAAATAGCAACATTTTACCATATAGCAATTGTTCAATTTAGTATAAATTGCGTAATTTATATTTACGTGTAAAAGTTATTATTTTTATTTGTGAGGGAGTATTGTTGTATTTCTAAAAATAAACTAAAATGCAAGGCTCTTATATTTAGTATTAATTAAATAATGGCTTTTATTGGGCTAAATAAGGCATACAACTTCTCAATTTAACCAAACTGTTTTACAGTAGTTAGTTATAATTTATATTGACTGTTTTACAATGTTACAAATTATTTTAAACAATTTACTAGTTAATTTGAATGAAATTTATTTTATTTGTTCACTGAAACTTTAATTTAAGGTATTTATTTTTACTTAAATTTTTATAATTGATAATATATTTACATATTAATATATAGTTTATTGAGAATTTGATTGATTGATTTGTTAATTGGTTCGGTGACTGATTGATTGATTGATTGATTGATTGATTGATTGATTGATTGATTGATTGATTGATTGATATATCCTTGATTGTTACAGGTGAAGTGGCACGATGTTTGAGAGCACCGTTGCCTGGGTTTTAAACCGTTACCTGGGTAAATATATCCAGGATTTGGACACAGAAAACCTCAATGTTGGAATTTTCAGCGGAGAAGTTCGTCTTACCGATCTCAGACTTAAACCAGAAGCTCTTGTAAGTTTCATGTTTTCTTTTGTACGTGTCACTTTTTTTTTTTTATTGTTGTTGTTGATGTTGCAAACTTTGTTAATTAAGATTAAGGTATCGATGTTGTTTTCTTAACGTTGATAAAAGCTGCTCCTAACCAAGTAACTTTTGTTATTTTAATTAGCTTTATTTAAAATTGAATGCAAAGACTAAAATCGTTAAAAAATAAATTTCAAAGTATTAATTTTCTTTTAACTAAATAATCTGAGATTGAAAAGCATAATGAGTTTTTTAATCGAAATATAAATTAGTTATTGAATTTTAATATTTTATACTACTGTAAAATAATAGACTGTCAGATTGACTTCTTAGCAAAAATGTGAAGAAATAGGAAATGAAATGAGATTTAAATTTGTGTGAATAGAAACATAAAATATTTAATATTAATACATAAAGTATATTTAATAATGAAAAAATATATTACGATTTTCATTTAATTATAGATAATTAATTTTTAAGCTTCACAAAATGTGATAAAGAATATTTGTCTCAGAATATATACAAAGTTGATATAATAAAAAAATTTGACTATAAAAATGGAGAACATACTCTGTGCATATTTCTAAGCATAAGAACTGTTGAGGATAATTTTTACGTGGGGATGAAGCAAAAATCGTCTCTAAACAAACCAATAAAATGTCCCGTGTGTATTTCTCTTTTGCCAATCATGTCAAACAATGTGAAACATATTCATCCCTTAACTAAACAATCGGGTGAAAATTACTTGCTCCGTATTATGTTTTACAGTGTTTCAGACTATCTATCATCAAATAATGTGAATTACTGAGTTTTATGTCCCTGATTGACAAAATGAATTATCTTGCTATATTTTGATTATACATAGCTGTGGCTGTGCTATCATGTGTTAGAATATTCTATATTATGTGTTACTATTTGTTCTACTCTGTAAAGACATGGAACGTAATATCTTATTTCAGTACGAACTAGAGCTACCAATTGAGGTGAAATGTGGCGTCGTCGGTCATGTGTCCATGTCTATTCCTTGGGGTGGTCTGACGTCACAACCTATCGTCCTGAACGTGGAGGACGTGTTGGTTGTGGCTGGACCTGTCCTGGGGGACATGTTCGATGCCGAGTTAGAGAAGAGACTCATTCGTGCTGCCAAGAAGAAACTACTCGAGGATTTGGAAGGAGCACCGATCTTGGCTGATGGTGAGCTAAATTTTGTGTATATAAATATTTAAATTGCATTTTTTTAGCATTAATTTTTACTGTTTATTTTATAAATAATTCAAAATATCTAAAATATCCAAAATCCCAAAGCAATCCAAATATTTGATTTTCTATGTAATCAAAGATGTAATCACAAAGCGATACCAATTTAATTACCATTATGGCGAAGTGAGGTGTAACCCGTGTATTATAACGGTCATAATGCACAAATATTGCTGCGACAAATATTTTGTTGCATTATTATTATTATTATTATTTTGCGCATAATTAAAAATACATAGAAGTCACGCCGCACCGCAACATAAAATGCAGCACCAGGTGAATACATTACTAAAGGCAGACTAACGTATACAAAAAAAAATGGTGCTCAAATATAGAGATCAAGATAAACTAGTTAAACTCAAATAGCTTTTTTTTTTTTTTTTTTGCTAAACTTGTTTACCAGCTTACAATTTTAACAAGGTTTGATAAAAAGGAGATACCAAAGTAAATGTCAACACATTATCAAAATAAATAAACATTGACGTAATGTAAAATAGTTTTTGTGTTGCTTATTTTTCACTTTAAAAAATATACAGGCTGTGTACTTTTATTATTTTTTTCCCCTTCAAAACTACAGCACTTTGCGATAAACTTGTTAGAGAAAAATTGCTGGATAAGCTTTAAATTAAAAAAAAAAAAAAAAAAAAAACATTATTAGTTTAAGAGTACGTATACAGTACAGTCTTAGCGTTAATGTAAGCCACTATAGAGTTAGCTTTTACTTAAAACAGTCAACGTAAATATTTGCATACTCGCCGTGTTTAGGTTTCGGCTAAATGCTAATGGTGGGAAAGGTGTAAATATAAAAGACCTTTGGTATGGCGGTATAAGTACAATGGATAAATAAAACAAATAAAAAAAAAGCAGAAAAAACCCCTGTAAAGTAGGCAACAATTGTGTTATATATGACAAGCGGGTGGCATAAGCTCAAGGATACTTTTAAACTTTAAACTATAAATTAAAAAATTTCAAAAAAAAAAAAAAAAAAAAAAAAAAAAACTTTATTTGTTGAGCATATTTTGGTCAAAAATAATTACAAATAAAAGTAAGTCCCAATACTTTTAGAAATAAATAAATGTCACGCATCGTAAATTTCCCCAGTAAAAGTTTTTAGATCGTTTCTCTATTTTATTTTTCTATTTTAATTAAGCTATAACTTAAGCTGTCTCGTTTTCTTTTGAATGAAGTTTCTAGTGTTCTTGATTTTATTAAAAGTTCGTGTGACGGACAAAACAAACTTTGAGCTACGGATAAAAAAAAAAAAATCTACGCTGAGACTAACACTGATTTATTTATAACGTGTCACATTTCACTTCCAGTTGCTTAATACATTTTTAAATCCAATAAAAGTTACCAATACGTTTCACGATACCAAACTTAAACATTTAGTAAACCAGGAAAAAAATGTAATAAACTGAGAGAAGAAATGATATTGAACTTTAGTTTGCATTATTGCCCACAAGAATCGCCCATTTAAAATAGCAGTTTTTGTTTAAATAAACAATTATTTAAGAAATATTAAACATTCATAAAATCTCACAGGTATATAAGCAGAGTTTTTAATTTTTTTACATAGTTTTTTTTATTATAATTATTATTATACATGCGAAAGATATAAAACTATTATTGTCCAAACTTGCTCTTACTTTGTGATTCATCACATCAATTTTTACTCCACAAGTATTTATTGACCTGAACTGTTTAAAGACCGACTTCAAGCGATTTTGATCACATCCGCTTCCGTTTCTACGTACTGCGCATGTACATACCCATAAACGTACGCAGATGTGATTGAGAGCGCTAAAAGGTGGCATTAATACTAAAAAAATATGCATTACATCAGTTACGAATCCCAATTTATTTGAGATAAACCTTTTTGAGTTATTATGAGCAGATAAAATAATGTTTTTTTAGCAAATTATTAACAATAGCTAATTTAAGTTGTTTTCAGTTTTGTTGGGCTTTTTTAAGTTAAATTAGCTATTGTTAATAATTTGCTAATATGCATTATTTTAGCTGATTATAATAACTCAAAATTGTTTATATCAAATAAGTTAGGATTTCTAACTTACTGAAGTGAATGAATTGGGTGAAGTAATGCATCTATTTTTTGAGTGAAACCAGTTGCTTTTTTATCTGTTGATTACGAGATATTTTCTAGGTAAAGGTAACTTTGAGCTTTTAAGTTGACTATTCCTATAGAGTGCAGCGAGCAAACATTTCCTGGGTTATTTTTGTATGTAGACCAATGTTTTCTTAAAATTAACTCATGATTCGGTGTCACAAAAAAAAAAAAAAAAAAAAAATCTTGCATGCTCTGTTAAACATTTCAGCATTGACTTAAAAGATTCCTTCTGTCATTGTACAATATTGTCTGTACAGGAACAAGCAAAGGCTTCCTAGAACAGCTAGCGACGAGCGTATTGAACAACCTCCAGATTTTTATACGCAACGTACACGTGCGATATGAGGACACCATTTCGTGTCCCGAGTCTCCACTCACGTGTGGCGTGTGTCTGCAGAGCCTCTCTGTCGAAACCACCAACAGGTAAACACAAATCAATAAGTAATCGATATCAGTAGACTGCACGTACATTTTTATCTGATTCTGTAACCTTTTATTGCATTGAAACAATATCTTGGTTTATTTTAAATAATACGACGATTCAAAATAATATAATCTGGAAATTTATGATAAAGACTGAGATCGTGATGTTAATTAATTTATGTTAACTCCTGAGTTAGGTGGTGCGTAAAATAAATATTCCCTTTTTTTTAGTTACAAATTTAGGTTCAAATTACTCAAGAATTTGATATCAGATATGATTTTCAGATTTTCACTAGCATTTTCTCCAAGAACGACTAATGTTGCATTTCTTGTGTAATAAGTATAACAAATTTATAGAACTAAAAAAAACTTTTATGTAAAAGGGGGGAGGGAATCTCTAAGGTTGAAGTTACAAATAAATGCTAAGAATAATAATCTTTATTGACCGAGGCAGTTCATAGTAACAATCAAAGTTACAACATATAGATTCAAAGCAAAATACAAATTTCCTATATAACTCATAAGTCATAAAATCCTTCGTTTTTAACAATATGATTTTTTTTTTAATTTTTATATTTATAGATAATTACATGGAGAGGTCTATTTATATGGTTATATATATCAACATTGTTACTTATTTTATGTTTTGATTGATACTATCAATACAATTTAACATTTTTTTTATGTAAAACTTATTAAGCACTACTAAAATGCACATAGTTTTTTGCTATTCACTCACAAAACATGTTGCAGTAAATGGAAACCCGCAGTATCACCCCCGAATGCGAGTGCAGTTTACCAACTACTACGAGCTGAAAGTTTCTCTTGCTATTGGAACGCATGTACACCACCCAACGCTCTGGTTCTCTCGTGTGTTAATTGGAGACAGGCAATGAACCAAGGACTTCAGACTTTCAGTATCAACGGAGAAGACTTTGACTTTAGTAAGTTTACATTCAAATTTTGACGATTAATTAAGTATATTTAAATTCACTAGTAGTGAATGCCTTTGTCATACCCTTTCCATTGATAATTTTTTTTATCACTTTATTTAACATTACAATTATTATTTTGTTATTGTGTTACATGTAATTGCCGTGGTGGAATAAATAAATAACAAGTATATAACGAATAAAAATTTGGAAATATACTACATAATATTCTATACGAAATAGTTATGCTATATAACATATAGCTCAATTTTTGTACAGAACTAATGCGAAACAACAATCTTCAATATGGAAAAATATTTATGCTTCATCTTCATTGCATATGCAATTAAAAATTGCAGTATTTATGCTAATATTAATTAAAACGTACAATAAATTACGCATTTTCTTTTATTTGTGATATGAAACGTAATATATTTCTTTTGTTCTTTTTTGAAATTTGTACGTAATTTTTATTTTCTTGGAACAGAAAATTTGTAATACTAATAACGTACTGTACGTACCTTTAATTTAATATGTATTGCTGATTTTAGTACCAATAAATATCGTTGCAGAATTGTAGGTTTCGACGATAAAACTCTGTCAGCTAACTTAAGTTTTTTTTTTTTTTTTTTTTTTTTTTTTCTTCCCCTTTTTCCTTTCTTTTCAAAACGTTTTGCAAATTAAATTTCTTAAGTAAACGTTCAAATATTTCTTCTTACTGTTCAAACCAGGTTCAAACATTCTACAACAACACACAAAATATTTTCATTATTATTAATTAGCCACAAAATTAAGTTATATTATTTTTAATCAGAAACTAAAAGTAATTCCTAAAATAAAGTAAAGAAACGATATTAATTAAAAAAAAGTTAGCAATAAAAGTTGTAAAAATATACAGAACACTAACAATAGCTATTCCAAATATAACTAATAATTTTTTAATTATTTTGTATCAAAATTTAAATTTATATTATGATTTATACTTATATACCTTATTTTTTACTAGAAAAAAAAATCTGAAGAAAAAATTATATAAATAATAGTTTAAGATCAATGAATACTGTAAGTACAGTACATCATGTATTGAGTATTGCATCAACAGTAAATCGTCTGAAAAGTTCCAGCTAACAAATTGTGACAAAAAAAAAAAAAAAAAAAAAAAAAAAAGTTAAAATATTTCGTTAACCCAAAGTTAAAATTTATTACTTGAAGAAGTCATAAGTCGCGAGAAAAAAGTTTGCATATAAATCTTTATTACGATTTTCTTTTCTTTCTTTGTTATTTAAGGTATACAAATAGCTTAGTATACACGAAATAATTTTTTCGAGTTTTTTTTTTTTTTTTTATGTTATGTGATATAATATAGAGCCTTATTATTACTGTTGTTGTTTTACTTTCTCTTTGTATAATATAATTTCAGATCTTTTGCAAATCCTTGTGGTTGTTAGTTGCCATCTTTGTGGTGGTAAATATATTATACCCGCTGTCAAAGGAAAAACCACTTTTTTTTTTTTTTGTCTATTTTTCAAAAGTAAATTTTTTAAAATTTTCTGAAGATCTTAAAAATTGGATTCAGTTTAAATTGGTTCATTAATTTTTTTATAATATTAGACAATATAACTTTTATCGTATGCTGGTCTATGTATTTTTTAACAACAAACTTGCGTGAGTTACAACGGTCGATAATTATGAGGAAATAAGATATAAATATTGAATTATACTGTATTACCATAATATGCAAATAAAAGTACTTTGAATTTAAAAGTAGTGCAGAAAAGAATTTTTTGTTTAACAGTTTTCAGTTAAAAACTAATATGCATTACCGCGTGTTTTAACACAAATAATATGACAAATAAAAATATTTAGTGCGAGAGTAAAAAAAAAATAAAGATGTGAATAACTAATGTAATTTAAATGTAAATGGTTATGGTAATCAAGCATACCAAAAAATGATTATTTTTAAATAAAACCAATAAATAAAAATTAAAATAAGACTGTGAACCGATCATTTTTATGCTAAACTGTTCCTTGCTAAAATTATGTAACGTATTCTGGTACTATACTTTTTATTTCTATATTTATTTATAAATTATTGATTAATATATAAAATTCATTGCTTATTTATTTATTTATTTTTTAAACTTTTTTATTTGTCCACAGTCGTGAAGCCTGTATCCGCAAAGGCAAAGTTGATCGTAAGTCGTTCGACGGAAGCGCGAGTACCGCGACTTTTACTCGACGTGGTGATTCAAGACGCCGCGACACAACTCTCCAGAGCTCAGTTCATTTCAATTGGCGCTCTACAAGAGGCTTTCCAGCGCATGACAAGGAACAGGTAATCTCACTCTATCAGTGATAATTGAAAAAGGTCGATGTATAAATTAATATTTATTGTGTATGTTTAATAGAGAATTTCGTGAGTTTCATCCCGGCGTGAATCCTCACAGCAACGCGGATAAATGGTGGAAATATGCATTTACCTCTATTCTGGAGCAAAGAATCAGGCCTTATTCTTGGCCCAGGATTAAGAAACACAGGTAAAAATTAAATGAAAAATAAAATTACGTGCAGAAATATTGGTACTCCCCCCCCCCCCCCTCCTTCCTGATTTTGACCTTATTTTATCTTTCCATTTCGAAAATCTGTAATAAGCGTAAAAGTTAATAATATTCCTTAAATTTAAAATTATCACTTATGTTTTTACAGGGATAACTACAGGCAATACAGTAGAACATACAAAGACGCATTGCTGCGTCCAAACGACACGGAACTCAAGATGGATTTACAAAAACTTGAGGATCAGCTTAGCATTGTGGACATCGTGATTGCAAGAGAGCACGCTAAAATACAGGTATGTATAAGTTTATTATAATTATTGTATTATGCTAGCCTGCTATTGTAAGGTTATTTTGTAATTAAGTGCTGGTTTTATTGAAAACCATATTTAAATTTTTTTTAGCTTTAAATCAGTTTTTGTTATTATATTTTTAAAGTATTTATTTTTTATTTTATTTTTTTAAGATTGAAAAAGTTCTTGAACAAAATAATAATAACAATAATATAAAATTATAAAAATTCAGTTAATAAAAGGGGTTTAGCTTTCGTGTTACACCGTGTTATATAAGCAGTAAACTGACATTGAAAAGGAATTCGGCTCGACCGGGACCGAAGTCCCGGTCGAGCCGAATTCCTTTTCAATGTCAGTTTACTGCTTATATAACACGGTGTAACACGAAAGCTAAACCCTTTCATTAAAACTACCCGTGTAAAATAGGCGTTAAATTACAAACTCTCATTCAGTTAATAAGTTTAAAAAATCAATCATTGCTTTATAATTTAATAATCGTTTGCAGTTTGTAATGTTTTTTTTTATTGTTAATTAAAGAACGCTAATAATGGAAGGAAAAAAAATGATTCTGTAACTTCATATAAAGAAAGAAATTTCTATTGCAAATTTGTTTGTACACGGAAAGAATAAATTACGTAAGTTACACTGTATGCCATTATAGCATAAATATTACTAAATCAGAACAGCAAAAGTAATGATATTAAAGGCGTAGAACACCTTGAACAAAAAAATTGTGTAATATCCTACCAAACCTGAAAATCAACGTTGATTTGTCCGAACTCATTGATTTCTAATTTATTTTCCATTCACAAAATGGCACAAGCGGTCAATGAGGTCACAACTCACCTGGTCCACATGCGCGTAAAACAAGCGAGCTGTGACGTCAATGACCGCTCGCGTCATTTTGTAAACGGAAAATAAATTAGAAATCAATGACTCTGGACAAATCAACATTGATTTTCAGGTTTGTTAAGATATTACACAAATTTTTTGTTCAAAGTATTCTACACCTTTAAACATCATAGTATTGCAATGCTATCTGTTGCTGAAATTGAAAAAGTTTAATTATTATTTTATCCATGTTGTCAACAGAGTGAAAAAGTTACAGAATTAGAATCAGATAAAAATTAATTAACGTAGGATATTATCTGTCACTTACCTGTTGTTACAAGTTTTATCTGGAATAAAGCTAAAGTGTATTACTGTAAAAGACAGTGTTATAATTAATATTTATTACAAAATATTATTTTATGGTATAATTTTTTTTTATCAAGGTGATTGGCTGCTATCTGACAAACTGAATGGTCACGAAGTTTTTATTAACGTGACATAAAAATGAAATTTTACTAAAAAGTTCAGTCATATCAAACACGTGCAAACACCATTAAATATTCAAGTTATTCAATTTTGAAGATAAAATGTAAAAATTAAAATTTTTGAGTCAACTTTAATGTTAAATTAGAAACTTTTTTTTAAAGATAATAAATTAGTAAAGCGTTTTTTTTTTTTTTTTTTTTTTTTTTTTTTTTAAGTAAATGTTATTATAGAAGATGGCATATATTTTTTACTGGATATAAATTGCCCATAGAAGGAATCATTGTGAAAACACAGTTTTTTGACTAATGAAGTCGTTCCCCATCTACCTTAATATAATTGAATCTTATATAATCTACATAAAAATTAAAAATGATTCTAAAATTTCTATCTATTTCTGTTACAGCTTCACGACGAAGCACCAAACCAAGTGAGTGTTGAAGAACACGAACGTACGTGGTTTGGACTTTGGCAGCGTGGAGAACGCGAACTACGTATGGAAGTAGCGGGGAGCAAAGAGAGAGGTCTGTGGACCAGACTTAACTCTCAGGAAAGACAGACCTTGTATGACGCTATCGGTTACGTGGAGGGACAACATAGGCCTGATAAACCTCGGCAATATATCGGTACGTATAATTAATCACACTCTAAAAATTGGTGCATTACTTTAGTTACAAATACTAGCTTAATTAAGATAATCACTTTTAAGTTATTATAAGTAGCTAAAATGATGCATTTTAGCAAATTATTAACAATAGCTATCTTAATTTGAAATAGCTTAAATAAACTTAAAACAACTTAAATTAGCTATTTTAATAACTTGCTAAAATGCATTATTTTAGCTACTCATAATAACTTAAAAGTGATTATCTTAAATAAGTTAGGATTCGTAACTAAAGTAATGCACTATTTTTTATAGTGCAACAGTAAACTTTAACATTTATTAATATGGGTTTTATTAATAATTATTTTTAAAGTGTATTTCAATTCAAAAATACGTTTTAAAGCTACTTTTCTGCCTCTTATTTTCTTTTAATAAAATCACAAATACTTTTTTAAATCAATAAAATTTGAATTTGAAAAATGTGTAAAGTTATAAAGTAATACAATTATTAAGAATACAATGCAATTAGATATTTCATAATCCACAATATATATTTATGTTCGTCAATTAACATTAAGTTGAATTTCAAAAATGTATTAAAGGAATAGACCAGAAGAAAACTTAAGCATTTATATCACAACACACTTGATGGGACTTACATAAATAACTTTAGTTTGTCTCAAAACCCAACTGTAGTTCCGTAGCAGTGATCAGAAAATTTCAATTTATGCAACCCGCACAACATTTTTTTTTTTTTTACTAATTTTTGCATGTTTCTGACGTAAGAAACATGAATAGTCACGCAAATTGCATACTTTACAGTATTTTTACGCTCTCTCGTGAGGCTACATTTACATTCTCGTAAAAACTGTCATCAGTTTTGAAGATCCCATTTCATGTATTCATTAAAAAGTGCATGTTGTTTTATGTGGTCTATGGCTTTAAGTTATAAGTAATGCAATTATTAAGCATACAATGCAATCAAATATTACAGAAATTATCCTACTTATATATACACATTTAAATGTTTTATTTTAAAATTTATATGGTATTAAATAATGTATATTAAAGTTTGAAGTTAAAAAAAAATTTAAAAAAAAAAAATTAAAAGGTTTTATTTATAATTTATTTTTATGTAAATGTTAAAAAAAAAATATGGTGATACTGTTTCTCATACCTTTATAATTCTATTTTAAATTTGAAGCTTCCTCCCCCCCCCCCCCCCCCAATAAAAAATACTTTAAATTTAGATGAGCTTGTGTTGAGCTTTTAATTGTTTTATTGCTGTAAAGTATCTAGTAGGAAAATTTGGTTGATGGTCTGTTATAGGATAATATTACTTGCTTAGAATTGGAACAATCAATAGAACATTTACCTGTAACTCGTTCTGTGTAAAGTAAACTATGAGCTGATACTTAACCATTGCTGAAGTCAGAATAGCGTACTTTTTGTTTCATGTACCTTTGTAAGTACTTTTGATATCTTTTATCCATTTGGTTACGATTACTTGTGCTCATCACATCAAAAAATCGAAAACAAAAATGTTTCTTACTGACGGAAACGTAAAACACCAATCAGCGAGGTGTCCTAGATATGAAAAAGCGCAAGTTTTTTTTTTTTTTTTTGCGATGTTTGAGAAAACTACTTTATTGATTTCGGAAAATTTAAATAAGACATATTATTGTGGAAATATTTTTATTTGTTTATTTTTTATGACTGTTATTAACTTGTTCTCATTGATTATTATTGGCATTGACTTTCCACACGGAAAAAATTATCTAAAAAGTTACTATTTAGACTTTTTTCATAATAAATTCGTTAGATACATACTAAACTTTTTAGAATCTAAAGAGTTAGCTATTTACCGCTAAAGAAATTACGTTTGTACCAACGAGTTACTCTTTAAACTTTTTGCAAGAGAGTTATTTTTTAGTACTAAAGAGTTATTGATATGTATCTGAATAATTTATTAAATTTATGTTTTCCGTGCAGACCACTTATGATTTACGTATTGCCAATTTTGTCCCAGATCACAAGCTCAACTTCACTCTTGCCAACCTGGCAGTGTCACTATTGAGTCACGGGCACGAGATCGTCGTGGCCAACTTGACTCAGTTCCTTGCCAGTGTAGAGACACGACCCGCGGCCTCGGCCTTCAAGTTCTCAGCTAGAGCCGAGAGTTTTGTACTGGAGGGTGCGGGCCCGGAGAACGAACTGATGCCTCTGCTTTCTGCCGATACTCTTAATACAGGTAAGGAGTGAATTATTATTTTTTATAAATTGGAATCTTCCAACCATTTTTTAAATTTCTGATGATATAGTTTATATTGAACATTAATATAACTATCATTTTTTCCTTTAGTTCTAAATAATAGAGTCAGAATGAAGGACAAAATATTTATTTTTTAAGTAATTATGCAGAAAAAGTTGTTATGAAATATATAATATTATTTAAACTTCATAATTTTAGCAAACAACAGTTCAAACATCTTCTCCTTGGACTTTGAAAAGAATCCTCTGGCTCATGAAGCGGACTTCAGTTTGAGCATTGGACTGGAACCTGTTGAAATCGTCTATAATGAGGTTAGAACCAAAAATTTAGTTTATTAAAAATTTTCAAGTTTTTTAAATTAAGTTAATTATTTTAAGTAAGTTAAGTAAGTTAATCTTACATAAAATATTAATTACGAAATATTTTTATAATAAAAATAATTTATTTGTTTTCTTTGCAGCACACATTATCAGAGTTGCTTGGATTCTTCCAAAGCCAAGCTGCATCTCGACTGGCGATGGAAAGTGTAGAGAAAGTTGGAGAGATTGGTCGAGCTGCCATTGAGCATTCTCTCGCACGAAGAACTACGTTCTATCTAAGCCTCGATCTCAAAGGACCGTACATCGTCTTCCCAGAGCTAGGCTCTCTGCAGCGGTACGTAGTGTGTAATGTATGAATGAATAGACAGACAGACAGACAGACAGACAGACAGACAGACAGACAGACAGACAGACAGACAGACAGACAGACAGACAGACAGACAGAGATAGATAGATAGATAGATAGATAGATAGATAGATAGATAGATAGATAGATAGATAGATAGATAGATAGATAGATAGATAGATAGATAGATAGATAGATAGATAGATAGATAGATAGATAGATAGATAGATAGATAGATAGATAGATAGATAGATAGATAGATAGATAGATAGATAGATAGATAGATAGATAGATAGATAGATAGATAGATAGATATATAGATAGATAGATAGATAGATAGATAGATAGATAGATAGATAGATAGATAGATAGATAGATAGATAGATAGATAGATAGATAGATAGATAGATAGATAGATAGATAGATAGATAGATAGATAGATAGATAGATAGATAGATAGATAGATAGATAGATAGATAGATAGATAGATAGATAGATAGATAGATAGATAGATAGATAGATAGATAGATAGATAGATAGATAGATAGATAGATAGATAGATAGATACTAAATAGCATAAACTGCCTGGGTCAATAAAAAGTCTTATTTCTTAATGTGCTTGACCTTTGACTTCAGGGGCGGCAACGTGTTAGTACTGGACACTGGACGCTGTGTGGTGACCACTGAACTTCAGAGTGGAAACCTGTCCCTCGAGGATGCGACTCAAACAGAACTTGAAGAACGACTTTACGATCGTCTGCATGCCGAGTTCTCGGGGGTTCAGGCCATCTTCTGTGACTGTGGGGAGGAGTGGAGAGAGGCGAGAAAGCAGCAGGACTCTGAGCTGCATTTGTTACCTAGGCTGAGAGCAACCACTGTCTTCTCTAACAGCGTCAGGCCAGACTATAAACAACTGCCAAAGTAAGCCTCTTCCTCTAATGCTATTATACTGCGAAGTACAGACTATATGTTAAAATATAAAAAAATATATGTATATATATATAATTATATTGGCAAGAAAATGCATGCAACCAAAATTATTATTATTTTTTTTTCAATTTCAGATATTTTTTTACCGTTTTTTTTTTATTATTATTGTTATTTTTTTTGTATAAATAATGTTAAAACCAATGAGATTAATTTTAACTCATTATGAAATTCAAACTTTAAAGTTTTTTTTTTTTTTTTTTTTTTTTTAATTTATCTTCCTAGTTTCGAAATCCCTAATTTAAAATTTTCTTACTGATATATTTATTTCCAGACACAAACTGAACTTAACAGTGGCAAGTTTCAAGATCAACTTATCAGATCGTCGCGTGTCAGCACTTCTCGACTTCCTCGACTCAGTACCTTTGCCTGCACCAAACAGCGTCCACTGCTCCGTGGTAGATGGTCTGGTTCCTCCACTAGCACCCGAGGAAATGGTACCACTTGCACCGAGGTCTCCAGAACTACGTCACATCCGTAGTGTGATCGTGGCAGCCGAGTTAGCACGACAACGTGCGAACAGTGACACACCTGACAGGGGGAACATGATTAGAATGGCAACCTTGGATGTTGACAAGTAAGTCAAAGGCTTTTATAGATTGAAAATCAGGTACTTTGACTAATATTTGTAAAGGCATAAAAATCTGATTTCAAAGTGATACGTAACGGATGAAGCATGGAGAAATATTACTAATATTAGAATTATATGACGTATACAATTGGTAGAATGCGTACTTTTTTAGTTTTATTTTATTTTTATTTTTCCTGCTATATTATATATTATTCTTTTAGCTTGCAAATTTTTATTTTTATGAAAAACTATTGCTAAAGTTAACTCGCACTTGTAGAAAATATTATTTTTTTAAAATTAAATAAGTAACATTAAAGGTCTTTTAGATACAAAATATTTAAAGAAAATGAAACGAAAGAAAATATTATAAAATGAAAAAATATGAGTCAAATTTCAAAATACGAGGCAGTTTTCAATGCTTTCTACATTAATTTTATATTTTAAGTAAAACTAACACTTTTTTATATTTTTAAATATTAAAAAAAAAATCTTAAGAAATTAAAATGTATTGGCGATTATAATAATCGATAATAATAATATAATTAGGTTAATTATTATGATAGCCATGAATAATATATTATTTTATTATTTTTATTGAAAGTTATAAGCATATAATCCGCGCTTACGATGAAAAAAAAAATGGTAATTATGAATGAAGCAAAGAGAGATTTGTCAGTAAAGTTGTGGAGGTCAATCAAAAGGTCAAAAAGAAATGCTTTTGGGTTACCCCAAAAGTAATATAAAGCGTCATGATATAAACTTCTGTACTAAATTTTTTATTTTTTCCCAGGAGCGTGTTATCTTCGGACCACAGCGATGAAGAGACAGAATTATGGGCGAGAACGATGGACCAGCCTGGTTTTGAAGATAATGTTTCCCCACGTAACACCATTACTGTACTGATGCGGTTCACGCTCGGAGAGGTACGTTGATTAATAATCTGTTTTGCATACTAATTTTAAAAATAACCTTTATATAATATAGACATCTTTTTCAAATACGATTAGTCAGAGAATGATATGTTAGGAGTAATATTATCATATTTTATTTTCATTTCGTAACTGCAAAAAAAAAAAAAAAAAAAAAAAAACGAAATAGTTTTATTTTTTTCATTGTGAGTTTTTTTTTTTTTTTTTTTTTTTTTTTTTTGTTATTTTTATTATTGAAATATTCAGTATTTTAAGACTTAAGTTTAAACACGTAATATCTAAGATATTAGAAAATTTCATTGAAATAAATTGTAAAATTGTATGCGAAGGTCTTACTTTATGATTGTTAAATCTTGTACTCAGGTGGTTGTACACATGTTCCGGTTTGAAGAAAGATCAGAACGACCTTATTTGATGCTACGCTTGGGCAAAGTGTGTGTGGATGCTGCTCTGATGGAGTATGGACCTGCCTTACAGCTCAGTTTAGGTTCACTGCAGCTGGTAGATAAAATACATACCTGTAACGGAGGACGATATTTAGAGCTTCTCACCGCTGAGACACAGCCCAACTGCGATGTAGCCACGTTGTTATATCGCAAGGTATGTCTATTTATTACGGTTATTTTTAATGTAAACTTAAGATGAGATTTTATTATTGCTTTTCTTGTTTAAAGAGCGTAAAAAAAGTTATAATTTATAATGGTGTTCACAAATGACGCGTAAATTCACGTAACTCTTACTTGCATAAAGATACAACAAAATCAATATTATTTGGATTCTTACGTAAAAGTTACGCGAATTTACGCGTCATTGTGAACAGCACTTAAGACCCTGCACAAGAAAAATAAATTGCGTAATTTGTTCTGTGTTAAACAATAAGGAATAATAATAATAATAAAATTAGTGGGGTAATTTCATTACATATTCTAAAAGAGGAAATTGTAATGAATCGATAGATATGCAAATTTATAATTTTTGAGTTCATTAAGTATTTTGCATTAATTTTTAATGTAGCGAAAATGACTTAATAGTCGGTAACTCGTTCCTATGCTCACATGCATGTAACAGACCGTGGAACCGTTTTCGATTTTCAAAAATTAATATTTAATACTTTATGAACTCAAAAATTAGAAATTCACGTATCAATCGATTCAGGACAATGTCTTCTGTCCTCTTTTAGAATATAAAATAAAATTACCCCATTTTCTTTTCTTTTTCATTAATATCTTTATAATTTGCGGATTTTTAGTACATTAAAGCTAGAGACGAATGCCTCGCTGCGCAACCTCATATTTTATACAGTACAGTGTTCACTTCACATTGAATTTATATATAAATATATATTAAATTATTTAATATCTAAAATAATATATTAGATGTATAAAAAAAAAATTACTGAGCCAGGCAGTTTATATCAATATTAAACATGTTACAACAAGTCGTGTCAAACTCAAATTGAAATTAAAAACAAAAATATTATTTTCAGGTTCGTGCCAACTGCCCAGACTTCAAGTCACATTTCCACAGCGTAGAGCAATCTCTGGTGTTTGATTTATCGAACGTGTCTCTCATGTTTCATCGCGAGGCTTTTGTTGCTATCAACAAATTCTTCCAGAATCTCACTCATAAGTAAGTACATGAATCACAATTGAATTTATTTATCAAAAAAAAAAAAAAAAAAAAAAAAAACAGTTTTGTTTAAAAACATATTTTATTTACTTTTGTAATAAAATAATTAAGTAGAAATTAATTATACACGTCAATATTCAACTCGTAAAAAGTGCGGCGATTTCAAAATATTATATCGAATTAAAAATATGTTTTATTAATTTATCGTTGTCATTTCACAAACAAAGAATGTTTATAAAGTATGTGCATGATTGTTGATGTGCAGTATGTATCATTAATCAATCTTATCTATCTCTAGAAGAGGAAAAGTAAAAGTTTGTTTTTGAATATACCCAAAAATTATTATGTCTTTAATAACGAAAGAGGGTAGAGCGGAAATATAATTAAAAGTGGAACTTTATTTTCACAATAATTATTTATATATTATTTATATCCAGCAAAACAAGTACTATATAATTTAAGACAAAATTCAATATTCAGTAAGATTAAAAAAAAAAAAAAAATTAAAAAAAATGTTAAAAAAAGTTTTAATTTTATATTTTTAATTCTGAAAAAAAAAAATCTAATTCGACTTAAAAGTTGGTGGCAAAAGTTTTATTTTCATGTTAACATGTTACTTGTTAATAACTTATTAAATATTTAATCGTGTTTACAAGTATTTGACACAACTAAACTTTTAAATAACGTTTTATCTTTACTTCTTGCTAATTTTATAATGTCACAACACTCACAACCGTTTAGTTTGCCAGATATATCAGTGGCTTTTGTTAAATTAATAAGAAATAGTGTGTAATATTTAAACTTTGTAATTTTTTCTAGGGTTCAGAGTCATGATTCAGTACTAGGTTCCATTCTCTCCACTTCCGTGCTTGCTTCTGAAGACTCCCTCGCTTCACTACGAACCACCCCTCTCTCATGGCTTCTAGGGGGTGAATGTGATCCTCCCATCCCCCCTGGTGCAACCAAGTTCAGTTACTCTGCACGATTAGGGGAGGTCAGAGCTAAGCTGTGTGACACAGATCTCGATTTTCTTGAGTTAAAGGTATATGAAGTCATATGTTTAAAAAAAAGTTATGCGTCACTATATGGAAAGAATAAATTACGTAATTTATGCTGCATTTATGTCATTATAGCATAAATTAGAACAAAATAAATCATTATGTTTTACAACATGATATTTATGATATGTAACATAAATATTATGCAATTTAGCATAGATAATCCTGTATTGAAAAAATAGACTGAAAATGACCTTGCATATAATTACGTCTTTTTTTTCCGTGTATTGTGTTTCAATTTTTTATTCACTGCGATATATAATTTAAATTCTTAATCCATTTATCGTAAGGAAATACCCTATTCTATTATTATCAGGTAACATTGATTATTTCTTTGGCTCTAACTGTATTTTTATTGTTTTTATGAAGTTCTATATGGTTTCAAGTGGTTACAATTTAAACGTAAAATTACTTTAATGATGAATATTTTGTGAAAACAATTTGTATTATTATAAATTAAAATCATATTTATGATATAACTGTCATTTTAATTTTGATTTTAATTCAATTCTGTAGATCTCTGGTATGGAGAGTGATTGTGTCTTCAAAGCAAACGAGAGAATGGTGATGAGACTTTTCCTAACGAGTTTGAGTATCGAGGATCTTTCCGATATGACTCTCTATCCCAAGGTAAGACATTATGATGATTAATAATTAAAAATTACTGTTAGGCCTAATTAAAGTTTTGGAAAATATTTAAATTGCATGCGTATTATAAAAATTCATAATTATTTTGAATAAATCAGTCGAATCTTATCCATAAATTTCCAGCATATTATAAATAGAACCTTCTAACTAAGTTCCTTGTATTAGCTGCTGTACATTGAGGGTGATCACGTGCTTGACGTGAAGTACGTACGTCACAGCCCAAGGTTGTACTCGAACGAAGGCATCGAGGGACGTGGTGATGACGTCAAGTCAGACGGCAGTCTGCGCGCGCATCTTGGTCGACTGCATGTTGTCATGCTTTGTAAACTCATCTCAGACTTGCAGGTAAATAAATTTACGTGGAAAAAACAAATTTATAATGTAAAAATGATTTCTATTTTAAGAATTAATCTCAGACGTGACGGAACTTCTTTTTTTACTCGATAGATTTTTTTTAGCATAACTTTGTATTGCCTGCAATAGTGTACCAAATTTCTAATCGATTTGTCCATTGGTTATATAGGAAAAAATAACATGAGAAATATAGTACTCAATATGCTTACCATGCTATTTTTTTCTCACATAACCGAAGGACAAATCAATATGAAATTTGGTACACATGCTATTGAAGGCAATACAAACTTATGCTGAAGTTTTAAGAAAAAATTTATCTAGTAAAAAAAAAAAAAAAAAAAAAAAAACATCACGTTTGATATTGCTTTTGGCAAATAAGTGTGGGTAAAATAACTATGTTTTCATGTTACTCAGCATTTCCTCGATCCATTCATCCGACCTAGCGCTGCTGTTGCTGCTGCCAGAGACGCAGAACGAGCTCTCGAGGCTCAAGTGACGGCTCTACGTCATTGGCCAGCCAGGTTACATCTGGCTTTGGATCTACACGCACCTACCTTACTGCTACCACATAAACCTGACTCCCCCAACCTAATCATCGTCAATCTAGGTAAGATCAAAGCAATGAATCAATCAATCAATCAATCAATCAATCAATCAATCAATCAATCAATCAATCAATCAATCAATCAATCAATCAATCAATCAATCAATCAATCAATCAATCAATCAATCAATCAATCAATCAATCAATCAATCAGAAATAAATCAAACAGCCAATCAATAAGTGACTGACTTTATACCAATGCAAAGTTCTCCCCTCATGATAATTTTTTCTTATTCCAGGTGACTTGAATGTTGAAAATTTCTTCAAGGAAATTACCTGCAATCAGCCCAGTTGTGACGTCACACCTCCCGTGATCGACAACATTCTTATTAGACTGGAGAACATGCAGGTAAATATTTGAATTGAAAATTAAATGTATCCATTGTATTGGTTTAATTTGAAATATTATTTAATGACAGTTTTTAGTATTTATCACAAGATAATTATTTTAGAACAATTTTATTGCAGAAATAAGTTTTATATTAAATCACTTTATTAGCAATAATTGACATGATTAATATTATTATGATTTTTGGAATCACACAAAAATAAGAGAAATTATGATCTCAATGATCTGGCAATGCCCTGTTTTGCTTATAAGCAATATACATTTTAAAGTACTATTCAAAATATAGAAAATAGACAAAAAAAATTGCATTATAATAAAGGCAAAGTAAGTGAAAAAAATAAAATTGCGATATGGAAGTTTTTGCAAAAACTTCCGGTGTAAAAAATTCATAAAAAATTTCTAAGGCTTAAAACATGTAAAAGTATGTCTAGCATTTCTCATTTAAATTTTTCCGGAATTGGTGGAGTATAATTTTCTCAAAAAAAAAAAAAAAAAAAAAAAAAAAAAAAAAAAAATCCTCGAAAGCGTAATGTTTAATTATAGGGGACTCTTAGCCTTCCCCGCGCGCTAAACCGATTGTCATTTAATAATTACAATCAATAATGAAATATATTGAAAATAATTAGATGGTACTTCGTGAACAATAAACAATAAAATATTAATAAATAATTATAGAAAAAGCCTATTGGGTAAAATAGTTTTATTCGAAACCATTCCAAAAATAAGATTTAATTCGTAATTTAAGTTTTTAAAATCACGGATAATTTGTCATTGCATCTATTAAAATTAATTCCAACAAAATACAAACATTCCGCATGGAATTAAATATTGAAGTAAAATAAATATTATAATGAATACCAAAAGTTTATTAAATTTAAAATTATAAAAAGATTTTTTTTTATACTCTACTGCATTAATTATACTAGTAGATTCTACTAGTATAATTAATGGATCCACATAATATATTGCATACAAATCAGGGATTTTGACATTATTACTAAAAAAGTAAATACTGAATAAAGTGTAGGTGATTTAATGCATGTCTCTTACATTACCAACGTATCATTATCAATATTTTGTTTACTTTTTCTTTTTGATTCTTTTAATGTAAAAAAAAAAAAAAAAAAAAAAAACTTGTTTGATAATTCATAGCAAGGAACTGAAATTTGCTAAAGCCGGCAGAAAATTAACTTGCGTTACCGCTCATTTAAGTGATAGTTCTTATGGAAAGAAATCATTAGTTATGAATAATAGAGCACAGTACAATAGATAATACACAATAATAATAGATGATAATAAACGATATAGTTTAATAATATATAGTAATTGTAAATAAATAATGAAATTTACATATCACATTAAAATAATATAACAATTTTCAGGTATCTCGTGCTGTAATGACATTAGCAGGATCTTTAGAAGCCCAAGAACCAATTTTAGAGCCAGCCTCAATACGTCTTGATGTAAAACGTCTAGTACCTACTCCTCAAGTAAGACAAGGTCAAGATGTCAAATCAGAGGTCACCAGGTCAGGACCTGATCCATTAGTATTCCAAGTATCTGGAGTGATAGAAAGTGTAAAAATCAACTTGGGACAGCGAGATCTGGCAACACTGCTTACTGTTTGGTCAGATAACTTTGCGGATGGTACGTTCTCAGGTGAGAGGCTTGTGTTGAACAGCCTGTCGTGTGTGTTAGTGTCACATTTTTTTAGACTGCATGTTACACGTAATAAGGTTCTAGTATATCAAATTTTTAACTCATATTCTAAAAGAACTTAATGAGGGAGGTTAAACAAATTAAGGGTGTAATTTTATTGAATTTTAAAAAAAAAAAAAAAAAAAAACATCATCCTAAATCAATAGATATGCAAAATTCTAGTTTTTTATTAATAATTATTTATTTTTAATTAATTTTTGAAAGTCGTGAAATGACGTCACGGTCAGCAACTTTTTCCTATGCCTACATGCATAAGTAAATCAAGTTTTTTCTTTCAAAAATTCATTAAAAATGCTTCAATTTGAATAGAAATAAATAAATATAAATTCTCATATCTATCGAGTCTATCGTGTCCTCTTTTAGAATAATATGCAATAAAATTAACACTTTTTTTTAAAAATTTTCCTCATTGTCCATTTATCTGCAGAATTTCTTGAGTAATTGGTATTTACAGTAAAAGAAAATGTGTTAGCTTCAAACACATAAGTGTTGCTGATATTCTTCATTTAAAATTTTTAGAGTAAGTACAGTAGAAATGTCAAAAAAAAAAAAAAAAAAAAAAAAAAAAAAGGAAAGTATAATAAAGAGTAAGAAATTTGTGGAAGCGTGCCTTTATCCACGCTGCTTGTGATTGTCTAACACAGTTCAATAGTTACATTCATTAAAACATTTTTATAACAAATTTAAAACTGGGTTAAGTTAAATTTTAGTGAAATTTTAAATATCTCTCTCAAAGTGAAATTCAAAATATTAATTTTCTATTAAAAAATATAAAACAATAAAATCATTGGACGAAACTATTACGTTTTTTTTAAGAAAATGCAGTGAAAATTAAATACTAGAACCCAAATGTATTTACCTAATTTTCTGTACATAACTCCTTTTTGTTGGTGCAAAATTATTGGTGTACAAATTAAAGGTATTGACAAATTAAAATTTATTTAGGATTGTTCTTATAGTAATTTATAGTTAGTTTGATGAAGAAAATGTAATTTTAATTATAATTAAATGTGATTTTAAAGCTAAAAATAATAAAAGTTGAAAGTTAAATAATATTTAAAATGACTTAAAATGTATAGACGCGGTAAAATTTATTTTATTAAAAAAAAAATAATAGTTTCTATTTCTATGCAAATTCAAACTGTTTATAACTATTGATAATCTCATCAGTCATCACTAATGATTGACAATGAAATAAATATAGTATTGATAGTTAGTCAAGTTAATAAAAAGTAATATTTGCAATGAACGATAAATTTGAATATCATGCAATCAACAATTTAATATTAAAAAACAAGAAATAATAATATGCTATCAAATTTATGAGTGCAACTATTGCATTGTGAAAATCATGCTATCAAATAAGAACAAAAATTATTCTAAACTATATTAGAGTTTTTTTTTTTTTTTTTTTTTTTTTTTTTTTTTTAATAAGCTATTATATTATATACCTATAACTATTGTACCATTTTATTCTACATCACTTTTATTTCTTACAAAAGTATATTTTTCTTATTATATCTTTAAATATGACACATTTTTCAGTGTGATTACAAAGATACTGAAAAACTATGAACTGTTTCCTAGAAAGTAATTGTTGCAGTATAGCTCCTATATGTGTCGCATGGAAACATCACTTTAATTTTGTTGGGTTTGTATGAAGTACGTTATTATTATTTATATCACTTTGATTATCCTTTTTTTTTTTTTCTAAATTGTTTTTTTTTTTTTTTTTTTTTTAGAATTTTAGGTGCTTTTACAGAGTTTTAATTGTTTTTATTTATATTTATATAATTAAATATTATGTATACAAACATTTTATTATTTATCAAAAAGTTAAATAGTACTCGTAACATTTGCGGAAAAGTAATCATACTATTTAAAAAATAAATAAATTATATTTCGTAAAAGAAATAAGTATGTGTAGCTCTATAATGTTTTTTTTTTTTTTTTTTTTTTTTTTTTTTTTTTTTTTTTTTTTTTTTTTTTTTTTCGAAAGAAAAAATAAGATTTTGTGAATTATTAGAGAAAAACAACACTCATAGGAAATAATTTTAAAAAAAAGGAGCATTATACGTATACACTATCGTAACACTTTGATGTATACTGCACACTACCTTACTGGTTTTCTTTGTACACTTTTTTTTTAATTAATTTGATTTTTTCCATCCAGTTATTTTATCAAAAGTAGTTTTTTCCCCCTATAAATGAGCTCAAATTTGTGAATAAATGTAATTATTACAAAATGAAAACTTAAAGCAATTGAATACATTATGAATAGTGACACAAATAAGTTATAAAAATACAAATCAATTTAGCAAGATGATAAAAAAAAAAGACAATTATTTAGCTGATGTAAACGCACCTAAACACCTGCACGCAAAATTTCAGTGTACAATATTGTTGTTCTATTATATTTGACATATTCTATACCAAGTGTTGATCAAAGTTGTTATATGTACTAAAAACGGCTTCTCTGTGTGTGTGGGTACTAAACGCTATGTAGTCTTATGTAAAACCATGGCTACATTGCGTTGTACAGATGTACATCCCAAGCCACACTCGCTCAGTCCCTTGGATTCTCCCATGCCTGGGATTTCTGGTGCGGAGGAAGTGTCGGTGAAGCGACTTCAAGCGTTCTTGTGTCAGGGTGAACATGCGAGGCCCGAGTCAAGTGTGAGGTTCGCTCTCGACTCTTTGACCTTGACTTTGTTCTCTGATATGGATGAGGTAAGAAATTTGAACTTTGATTAAATAATATTGAGTATTTTCTAATAAATAAACGTATAAAATTAATTATACAAATTTGACGTGTGTATATTGACGCGCTATTTTTTGGTAGCAAATTTTGAAGGAGGGAGGGAGAAGGAGAGAGAGAGAGAGAGAGAGAGAGAGAGAGAGAGAGAGAGAGAGAGAGAGAGAGAGAGAGAGAGAGAGAGAGAGAGAGAGAGAATGGAGATAAAAATGATGTTTGTAAAAAGACATAATAAATTTAATAATAATTATAATAAAAAATATTGATGTATACAATTTTTAATTAAAGTTTTCAATTGGTTTTTACATTAAATTTTGTATAATTTAAATTATATTATTTCTTTTAAATAGTCTCTTTCGCTCTCTCTCTCTCTCTCTCTCTCTCTCTCTTTCTGTAATTTTATTATAATTATGGATATCTATTTGTCAAAATTTAGAAGTACAAAAAATCATACTCAGTAACAAATTTTTAGTTTTGTGAAAAATTCATGAAATTAAAACTTAACTGGGGGAAAAAATAATAATAGTAATAATTCGACATTAATTTCTTAATTTGCAAAATTCAGTCAATATTATGGATTTTAAAATAAAGAACAACTATTACGACATGTAACAATATTTTGCACGTTTCTAAATGCTCATTTACACTATTAAAGTGCATAAATTTGAATAAATTATATTATGAAGATATAACCATGGTTCAGTAAAAAAAAAAAGGTATAATTTTTATTTACTAAGTAATTTTGTTTCATATTGTTAAAAAAAATTGATCTATAACTGAAGTAACAATTTTGTACGTTCTGTAGGTGTTGAGTTCTCCAGTGCGTGATCTGGAGCACGGCTTGTGTAGACTGCAGTTGAGTGAAGCGTCTCTCAGTGTTGACACGAGCACTGATCACAGCATGGAGCTACGAGCAGCACTGCAGAGTTGCCGTCTTGAGGACATCCGCTCAGAGCCGAACGTCTACATTAAAAAGTAAGAAATTAAATCAATCATCTTATTATGTTCTATGGAGAGGTCTTACGTTGCAGAAAATATAAATTTGACAAATTGTTCAGTTAAATAGATGTAACTCTTCAGGATACTCCAATAGCTCAATTAAAAAACGTTTGAACAGTAACTTGTTATTTTATTTACATATTAAAAAGCTGTGTGTGCAAAAAAAGTCTAAATAGTAACTTTTTATAATTACTTTTTTACGTGCAGAGTTATAATGTTTATATAACTGATAGCTTTCGTTATCGTAATTACATTATCAATAAAATAAGGAAATTACTTGAGCACATCACAGAGTCGCGGGTAGTTTTGTTACCAATTGATGTGCTTAAGTAATTTTCTTCTATGATTGATAATGTCATTACGTCATTACGATGATGAAAATTCTCAGCTATACAAACATTATAATAACTCTATGCCATGTGAGACCTCGACCTCTCCTTAGAACTTCTACTGGGGTATGGTCCTTGCTGGTATCTCTATCCTTTTCTTTAATATTGATTTTAACCGCGATGTGTTTTTTTCCTTGAATTGATCATCTTATTGTGTTAATTCAAGTAATTATCATTAAGTTTTTGTAATAGAGTTCCACAATTCATTCCTTTAATTTATACTCTAGAGAGATTATTGTAGTGATTCTTTTCAATGTAGGATATTTATCATGTTTATTAACTAAAGTTTTATTTTAAAGCATGATGCACGAGAATTTCGATAACATGAGGTATTAAAACTGTAAATATCAATATTTATATCTTTACTGCTTGCTAAGTTACAGCTAAAAAAAACTTTTGAAAAGGTAAAGAAAGTTTTTGCTACGTATAAAGTATTAATTAATTTTCACTGTAGTAAGTTTAAGTACCACAAAAAAAAAAATCAATAAAACAAACAAAATAGTTGTAACAAAGTATGAGCTCAATAAATTCATTATATTTTTTTTCAGTTAACTCATTGCTATCACTACTTATTCCTACTCTGTAAAATGACTTTAAGTTTAAATGATAATGTGGGCCCAATGACTTGGTTTGAAAATTCAGTACAAAAAATATTAAGTGCTAATATAATACTGATGATGAAAAAACAATGCAATAAACAACAAACCTTAAATTTTTGATGTGTAATATTGATTATTTTACCATTTAAATGCTAAGTTATTTAGTATTGAAGCGTAATTTGCAAATATCCTGCCCATGCCCATATATAGAAGTATCCTTGTGTTTATGCAACGTGCTTGTCAGATGTAACGTACTTTCTGCCTACTTTACAGGGGCTTTTATATATTTGATTACGATACTCTTCTTGTTATTTATTTTTATTTATTTGTTTGTTCGTTTATTTATTTATTTTATTTATTTTATTTATTTATTTATTTATGTATTTATTTGTTTATTTTATTTATTCATTTATTTACATAAACAATTCCATACTTATTCATTATACGCATGTTTGTGCTAGATAAAACTTTATTAACTTTTATGACAATTTTCTAGGATTTTCGAATCGCACAGCGGTGGCACTGGAGGAGGGCATCACGCAGGTATTTCCGTGTCAACGCCACCAATATTAGACCTCAGTCTGAGACAAGCTTCGTCAGGTGAGCCTTAATAAGAACCTTACATAATATTTTCTAATTTAGATATCAGATGGCAAACATAAATATGTAAATATCAATGCAAAAAGTTAAAATATCATGAAATATATATATATATAAAATAATGGATTTTATTTATAATTTGAAGAAAAAATAGAAATCATCGTAATTTTTAAAATTTACTTTGATAAAATACTTAAATTTCTATTTAAAATTCTTAACTTTTTTAAATATTATTTTTATTGAGAGTATAAATAATAAAAATAAAAAAAGGATGATAAATAAATATATGTATTTATTCATTGCTTCTCTCCATGAAAATTACCGTAGTAAAATGAAATTAAATAATGTCATAAAATATTGCTAACTCAACTGAAGTTATCATAAAAAAAGTGTATTTAATAATAAAAAAAGTTCAATGGCTGGATAAAATTTAATTTAGAAAAAATATTCTCCAATTTAAATTTTGAAATTTTTGAAAATATAAAATATTATTTTTAAAAAAATTATATTATCTTAAAATACGAATAATAAATTAATACATTTCAGTAAGAATATTTATTGACCCTGGCAGCTTATAGTAACAATTATAGTTACAACAAGAATTTTTGTCAAAATATCTTAAATTTATTTTATTATTATTTATTTTTGGAATTTCTTTCAGGTGATCGAGTTTTAGACGTGATCATAGAACGTACGCGACTTAATCTCTCGGTGCCTTTCCTTGCAAGTCTCGTACGATTCTTGCTCGACACGTTACCTGGAGAAAAACCCATAGACGGTGGACTAATCAACCATGGTTATGTAGGGGAAATGACGAGCCAGGTAAAGTATCACAATTTTTTTTCAGTAATTTATTATTGTTTTAAAATTTTGTTGTTGTTTTCAGCATGCCAAATATATAAAAATAATTTGAATAATAAAAAATTAAACTCAATTTCTGAATATATATATATATATATTTTTATGTAATTTAAATAAAAAAAGTTGCAAATTTTATATGAACGTTTTATAGAGAGGTAAAAATTGGGGTTATTTGCAGCCTAAATGTGAAGGACTGAAACCCTCTTCACAGCGACCTCCAAGTTCAAATGACAGCACGAGTGGTTACTTTTCATCCAGCACCTCGTGCAACGATGAAAACTCAGGTAGAAATTTGTCTTTTACAAACTGCAAAACCAAATCCAGTATATTTACTTACTTAATAAAATGAGAAGTAATCCTTTAAAATTCATATTTTATTTACATAAATTTTAAATTACTACACGCCACTAATGATTACAGTTAAAAAGCTGTCTGGATTTAATTATGAAAAATACATAAGTGTAGATAAATTTTAACATTTAAATGTATTTGTTTTTGTTCCCAGGTTTGACGATATCCCTGCAGTTACGGCAGCCGGAGGTTCTGCTCATGTCAGACCCCGCTCTGGGTCCCGCTTTGCTGCTACGCTCAGAGCTCATGCTGGATTACAGTCGTCACGCGCCGGGAAGAGAGTCTCTCAATGTAGCCCTATCTCAGCTACAGGTGCGTGGAGATAGCAGTGAAACCTTTTTATTTAACTTCTTTTTTTAACCTTTAAATTTTTATATAATAATATGTGGTATAAAATCGTACACAAATTTAAAAAAATCTATAATACAATGATATTTAAATAACAATAAATGATAAAACACTTTCAAATTTTATTCATCCTACAATATTTAGATTTTTTTTTAAAGATTGTTATTATTATTATTGATGCAATTATACATAACATAAATATATTGAAATAAAGAATAGTTTCTACTTTTATAATAAATAATATTTTTGAAAGTACATATAATAGTGGTTGCAATCTGAGAGGTTAAGCCTATTATAAACTATTTAGACTGCATAAAATAAATGTTTATTGAAATGCAAATTATTATCATTGCTAGATAATGGATATTTAATATAAACTATTTTACAATGTAAAAATATTTTTCGGCTCTTATAGCTTATAGCCTTTTTTTTTTTTTTTTTTTTTTTGTTTGAGCAAAAACTTTTTTAACCTTCCAATTGATTATTTTGTATATATTTTATTAAATACATGTTTTATTTTCAAATTTCAGATCTTATCACGACAGCAAGGTAAAGGACGTCATCAACCTTCATTCCTCGTCTTACATCCTTGTGACATCGAGCTATCAAAACACATCAAATCAATTGAAGAGGGAATTAAGATCAATTTATGTATGAGCCCTGTCGTAGTGAACGTCTCTGCTAGCGTTGTACACTCGTTACTTAGCATGGCCGATGACGTAGGTTTAGTATTAGTAACAGAAGAAACTGAGAAACCATCACGTCTACCAATAAACTTTTTAGAACTTGAAAATCTATGGTCACCAAGAAAAATTCCACCTTATGTTCCATTAGATGTAGGTGAAATTCATCATCCTGAAACATATTGTCCACATTTTCCTACTGAATGTAGACCAAGTGAAACATTATCTGTTTCAGTACAAAAGGTACAAGTTGTATTTGAATTAGAAGAATTAACAAAACGTATACCAGTTTTATCATTCAAATCTTCATTTTCTGGTAATATGTATGATTGGTCAACTCAAATGAGAATTACAGCAGAATTTCAATTACAATCTTCATATTATAATGAGGCATTAGGAGTATGGGAACCATTTATTGAACCATGTACGGAACAGGAGAATGTATATAGACCATGGGAAATGTTAGTTAAAGTATTCCATGCTAAGGCGTTCCCAATGTCAAGTCGTCTCTCTGCTCCTGAATGTGATAGAGGAAGAATACGATTTGAAAGACCAGCAGATGCAGTAGATGGACCAATTCCTGTAGATGGAACTTGTACTCCACAACCATCAACACCTAAACATAGGTTGGAAGAATCTGAAACTTCTGCAGATGACGAGGAAGATGATAATACATGCAGTGGTATGATGTTTATAAAACGACAAAATACTGAGACTAGATCACTTTGTGGAGAAGCTATGGTAGATTTTAGAGAAGATTCAGATTCTGAAAATGAAGAAGGAGTCTTAGAAAAGTTAGCAGGTTCCATCGGGCACCTATTTTCAGGTGATAGTAGTGAAGGTGAAGAAAGTGAATCTGAAGAATCAAGTAATGAACAGTCATTAGATGACTTGGATGAAATTGAAACACCACATAAAAAGCAAATAATACCTGATTGTGTTGATTCGTGTCTAGTTGAACATCAATCTTCAAAACCAGAATCAGCAGCTACTTATATACTTATGAGTGCAAGAGATAAATTAGAATTCTCATTAACTTGTACAGCTATGAAAGTATTATACGAATTGTTAAGTGCATTTAATAGAGATCAGACATTTTTATGTAAAGAATTAACAGATTCTTGTATTACTTCATTTCATAGAGCTTCAGAACCTGAATTATCATTGAATAATGATCTCGGACCAGATTCAAAAGTGATTCTATTAGGACGTGAACAAGATATGCCTGATCAAAAGGATATTGAAATAATGACAGCTACGTATGAAACTATTGAATCTGAACCTAGTAGCCCTGCATCAACAGCAATGATGACTGAAAATAGTATTGGAGATTCAGATACTGAAGAATTTGAAGGTGGATTTGGCAAAATTAAAAATGTAATGATATCGGAACAAGTTACAACTCCAGTATTGAGTTTTCGTGAAGATGTGATTTCAAAACTATATCGTAAAGTTACAGAAGAAAAATTATCAATTGAAATTGATGGTTTTAATAAGTTATATATAATTGCACCACATCATACTGGCAACAAATTACATGTATTACATCCAATGAAAAATAATACTCGTTATCATGCTGTGGTATCAGTATCTATACATCATGGTAGAAGAAAAATAGTAGTCAGATCTCCATTACAAATTAAAAATGAAACTTCACATGCTTTGAGTCTGTTCTATAAAAAATCTGTATTAGATACGATTGGTGAGAAACAGATTGGTGAATCTCCGAATCCATTTGAAGATTCTGTGAGAATGGCAATCGTGGAACCTGATGAAACTTTCAATGTTCCTTTATATATTTCGTATCACTGCAAGATCTTCATGCAACCCGCTTACATGGAAGGTTGTGCCGTTAGTGATGTGGGGCTTTGGTGGCAGGAATTGGCCGCGGACTTACAAGTACCTAAGGATATCACCTGCGCTAACAAGGATGATAAGGTAAGCCCTATTTTATTATTATTTTGTAATATTGCAGATCATAATTTTTAATGATTTTAACTACATATTTATATATTTATTTGGAGAAAGCAAACAAGAACAATTAAGTAAAAATCAAGCAATAATTGTTGAAAAAAATATTTAAGAATCAAATTAAAATTCATAACGCACGGTTTTACTGTTTAATATAAAAACTGTTCTCTCCCAATTACATTTTACTATAGTTATAAATTATAGTTAAAAAGAGTTCTATAATACACGTATGCGTTAAAAGAAAAAAGCATACATCTAGCTGCGTTGAAACATATTTTTATTAAAAAAAATAAAAGAAAGAAATTATTTTATCCTCAAATCCAACACGTCAATGTTATACACATATGTCATTATCTTATTCAGCAATGTAAAGTATAAGAATATGAAGAATGAAAATAAGGTTTGGCTTTCGTGTTACACCGTGTTATATAAGCAGTAAATTGACATTGAAAAAAAATTCGGCTCGACCGGGACTCGAATTCCTTTTCAATGTCAGTTTACTGCTTATATAACACGGTGTAACACGAAAGCCAAACCCTTTCATTGAATCTTCCCGTGTAAAATAGGCATTAAATTACGAATATTTCTTTATTGACCCAGGTAGTTCATAATAATTTTTGTTACAACAAGCATTGGTCTTGTAAGAGCTTCATTCCAAATTCTTTTGGTTATTTAAGCATAATCATTCTTAATATATATATATATATATATATATATATATATATATATATATATATATATATATATATATATATATATATATATATATATATATATATATTTATATATATATATATATATATTTATAATATTAGATTTATATTCGTCTATATAATAGGTAATATATTAAGAAACAAAATTATATTGGTTCCAAAAACTGCTTCTTACATTTTTCAATAAAGATAAGATTCCTATAAATATTTGGTACGATATCACCTTTGTTGAAAATGTAACAAGTGGTTTTTGATACTAATGCATTCTTATACTATTAAGATGGAAAGAAAAAATGTTTAATTTTTAAATCTTTAACTATTAGTTTTATTTTGAATCATATTTAATAACACCTTTTTCAATAAAAAGTTAAAAAAATTAAAAAAGCACGCTCTAGTGTGTAGAATAAAACGATAAATAAATTAAGTACTTGTATGTCTGGATTAATTATCATAAATTTACATAAATAAAAATTGGACACAATTTCTGAAATTAATCTTTAAACATATGAGTACATTTTATATTATATAATATTATTAAATATAAATAAAATGAAGTAAACATTAAAGTAACATGAGTAAATGAAAAAGGACAAATTAAAGTTTTATTGTACCTTTAAAAAATATATATTTTAAAAGTTACAATATCAATATATAAATACTATAAAAATTACGTATTTTTTTTTGTCCTTCTAGGTAGATATTTAAAATCATGCAATTTTTTATTTCATTTTCTCGTTTTTTTTTTTTTTTTTTTTATATATACTTTTTCTTTAAAAATATTTATTTGCTGTTATATTATTCCCCTCCCCTCCCGCCCCTTAAAATATTACAATAAACAGTTTTTATGTTGGTCTATTATTGCTAATTCCCATATATAGCGCAATCACGGCACACAAAAACATTAGCCAGAATGCCGCATTAACGAAGCCTACACTGAATCGAATCCTACTGGCTGTTCCTTAATGGACCAAATAATAGAACCTATGATTAGGCACTAACTTGTGAAAATTAAAGATTGCCTTGCAATATCATACCACATTCTGGTATTCAATAAATTAAACATTTACTTTTCCCAAAACTTGATTCTTTTCTACAAATTAATTTCCACGTGTATAGGATTTTGCATAGAAGTTTCTGCATTTATGATTTTATTTAATTCCAAAAATATTGACTCCATCTTTATAACATTCTAATTTTAAATAAAATTGATATTTTGCTTTTATTTTTAAGCATTTTCTTTTTATAATTATTATTATTTGTTAGTCAAATTAAAGTTATGAAATCAATGAAAATTAAAATTCTTCCTTTTTTTTGTAACAAAAAGAAATGATGAAAAATTGCAATGAAGCTTTATAAATGCAAAAGAATTGCATTTTAAAAGCATTTTTAAGCATTTATTGCATTTTTAAAGCGTCATTGCAATTTTTCTTCATTTCTTTTTGTTACAAAAAAAGGAAGAATTTTAATTTTCATTGCGATTTCATAACTTTAATTTGACTAACAAATAATAATAATTATAAAAAGAAAATGCTTGAAAATAAAAGCAAAATATCAATTTTATTTAAAATTAGAATGTTATAAAGATGGAGTCTTTATAGTATACAGTGTACTACATACTAATTAAAAATTCAAAAATATCGGTTAAAATGAGCCAGAAAATTAATATGAGGCACATTATTAAAGCAATAAAAAATTTATAATATGTTCCAAATTAAAATATTATTCAAATAATTTCTCCTTTCCTCAATCAGGAAATTAAAATTTAGTAAAGTTCAAAACCAAAGATTTAATAATTCAGTGGTAAACTCTCTTATAACAATCTTATTAATTATATTAAATATAATTGTATTATTAAATTTTAATACACCCTATAACATGTGTATTTTAATAATTAACTTCATTTGTTTACGTTTTAATTAAAATTTTAATTAAAATTTTTTACCACAAGTATATTTTCTTGTATTTCTGATTTCCAAAAAATAATTTCCAAAATGAAACGATCAAACAGAACAAACTACTAGTAAATTAATAATAAAATAAACAAATAAATAATGAAATTGCTGGACCATAAACTATAATAAAAAAATTATAATTTATGGTACCCAATACATTTTGAACCGTAAAACGTAATTATCCACACCACTTGTAATTGGCTAGCGTTGCACGCTGGTAACACTCATTGATGAGATAAGTAATTTTCGTCTTGAATTTTAACTGAAAATAATAATAATAAATGATTTTTATTTATTTTTTTTTTCCATTTTTTTTTTGTGTGTTTTATAACTTATTTATTTATTGTTTATTGTTCCCATTCCCTCCCTCCCCCTTATAATATTACATTAAACACCTTTCAATCTTCTATAATATGCCTTCTAATATAGACCAAGCAAAGAATAAAAGAAACAAAAAAAAGTACACAAACAAGAATACCCAAATAATCAAGCCTACATTGAATCCTATTGGCTGGTCCTTGATGAACCAATCTATAAAACCAATGTGATGACAAAAAAGTGTGAAACTTAAAGAATGTATTGCAATATCACGCATCATTCTGGTATCGATAAATTAATCATTTGCGTTCTCGTGACGTTCACTCCTTTCTTCAAATTAATTTACATGTTGTTAGGTATTTTCACAGAACTTTGCGCATTTATGCTTTTATTAATTCTAAAAAAAATTATCCCGTCTTTATAAAGTTTTAATTTTAAATAAAACTGGCATTTTATTTTTACTGACATTTTATTTTTACACTTTTTATTATTATTTGTTAGTCATTTAAGAAAATTAAAATTCTTCCTTTTCTGTAACAAAAAAAAAAAAATGCAGTGAAATTTCAAAAAAGTAAAAAGAAAGAAGAAAAATTATAAAGTGTAAAATCACAATACACATTTTTATTAAAAAAAATTGATTGTTTGACTGATTGTGGGTAATATAATTATTAAAAATTTAAAAATATTTATTATATAAAATGAGGCAGAAAATAGAATTATATAGAAATATATTGCTCTAAATTATTACAATAAAAAATATTTATACTATATGTTCCAAATAAAAAATATTAATAATATCCTTCCCTCCCTGTACTCATATCAGTCAATTAGAATTCTATAAAGTTCAAACCAAAGATTCGATAACCTAATGGTTAATCTAACAAAAATCCTACGAAGAAACCAACAGGCTACTTGCAATACTGTATGTTTGTTTTGCTATTTATATTTCTTACAAAAAAACTGCAGGCTTTACCGAAGAATTTATATAAGGACAATAGAAAACGAACAACGAATATAATCTACACAATTATGCAAATATATATTTTTTAATGTTCATTTTTATTACAAAACACATTTAAGTTATATGGCTTAAAACATTGAATATATATATATATATATATATATATATATATATATATATATATATATATATATATATATATATATATATATATATATATATATATATATATATGCAATTATTAAAAAAAAACTTATTTTTAATTGAAATAATTTTATTTCCCTTTCCCTCCCTCCCACCCGCAACCCAAATTGATATAATTAAAACATAGTCATATTTAACTCAAGCATCTTTGCAAAAGAGCACCTAAAACCAAACCCAATAAGAAGCCATTTGGTTCACTTGTGATAATATCAATAAGTTTAGGCCTGACCTCTAATAAAATTGGAATAATGTAAGAGATGACAAAAGCAAAGAAACAAAAAGCAAATATTATAAAGAGAGCCATTTTTATCGATAAATTTTTATACCAATAATAATATTATTTTAATTTTTTAAATTTTTTTGTGAACGTTTAGAATTTTTTGTTTATTTTTAAATACGAAGTTACAAAACAAATAAAACTATATTTTTTTCGGTTTACTATCTTTTACTATCATTTTCAATAAAACCAGCAATAAATATTATTAAAAAATAGTTTTATAATATAATAAAATATAATAAAAAAATGTTTCGCAAAATTTTAAACTGATTTTTTTTTTAATGGAATTTAATCATATTGCAAATAGATAATATAATGAGTTATATTTAAATTTGTTTTCTCAAAGTTATGTAACAATTTAAATTTTAATATAGTTTTAACAAAAAGAATGCAATCAGATTTTATAAAATAGTTTCAAGTTAAAAATAAACGCTTTACTACGAAATAAATACCTGATAAAAATTTACTATGAAAACGCACAGCAAATTTGAATAAATAGACGCAAAGAAACCATTAGCATTTGCATCACAAAACTCTTGATAGAACTTACTTAAAATAACATTAGTTTGTCTCAAAACTCAACTATAGCGCCGTAGCAAAAATGCAGAAAATTTCGACTTATGCAATCCCCAAAGCAATTTCATGCTAAATTTTTACCTGATTTTGACACCAGCAACCGGGATTGTCATGCAAATAGCACAATTAACAGTATTTTCACGCTGGAGCTAAATATTATTCTGGTAAAAATCGTCAGTTTTGCGGAGATTCTATTTTGTGGTAATATAATCATTAAAAAAGTCAAATGTAAAAGCATGGTATATATGGCTTTAATTGACTAATAATATAACCATTCCTTTATGTTTTTTAAAAAAGTTAATTTTATTTTTTTTTTTTTTATTCTGGCCTAAAATATAAGCTATTTTACTTATTGAAACAATGATTAGTCCTAAAAACAAAAAAAAAAACAAAAAAAAAGATTATGATAAAAATAATTTTTATTTCCCTTTCCCTCCCACCCGCAACCCAAATTAATAGTTCTAGAATTAAAACATCCTTAGATTTAATTCAAAGAGAACCTATACAATAGAGTATACTGTATACAATTAAACCCAATAAGACGCCTCTTGGTTCATTTTTAAGAATATTAAAAGCTTTAAGAATAGCCTCTGATATATATTTGTTAAAATTAAAATGAGGAAAATTAAATGAAGAAAAAATAAAAAACATAAAAAGAATTTACACACCAATCAAACAAAAAATCAAGAACCAAATTGAGTGTCATTTCTATAGCGATAACTTTTAATTCCAAAACAAATATTTAAAATTCTTAACTTATTTTGTGTACGTCAAGATTTTTTTTGTTATATTTTTTAATGCAAAATAAAAAAACAGACAAAATTATTAAGTTTTGCAATTTGCTGTTTTTTACTATCATTTTCAATAAAACCAGCAAAAAAATGTTATTAAAAAATTAAATTAAGTAATAAATAATAATAAAAATGTTTCATCACTTTTTAATGAAACGTAAAAATAATATTGTGTTATGTTAACAGATTTTTTGTTGTACTGTTTAATTAGTTATTAATGTTATTATACAGAAATCCAACCAACGCTAAGTCTTATTGGTTGGTTCATTATTTATTATTTACCTAGTTTTACACATTAAATCCTCTATTAAAGGCGTAGAACAAATTGAACAAAAAAGTTGTGTAATATCCTAACAAACCTGAAAATCAATGTTGATTTGGAGAAAATCGTTGATTCCTAATTTATTTTCCATTCACAAAATGCCACTGGTGGTCACCGACGTCACAGCTCGCCCGGTTTACGCGCGCGTAAAACAAGCAAGCTGTGACGTCAGTGACCGCCAGTGGTATTTTGTGAATGGAAAATAAATAAGAAATCAATGACTTTCGCCAAATCAACGCTGATTTTCAGGTTTGATAGGATATTACACAACTTTTTTGTTCAAGGTGTTCTACGCCTTTAAGATAACAAGAAAAAAACCCACAATCTTCTTAAAGCTCTAGATAACTTGAAACAACACGTTCTCTTTAACGATGAAACAAAAAATGGGATCTACAAAACTGATGACAATTTTTACCAGAATGTAAACGTGGCCCCACGACAAAGAGAGCGTTAAATAACTGTAAAATTATGCAATTTGCGTGAATATTTCTGTTTATGACGTCAGAAACATACAAAAATTAATATGAGTTGTACTGATTACATAAATCGAAATTTTCTGATCACCGCTACGGCGCTATAGTTGGGATTTTAAGACAAATTTAACTAATGTTATTTATGTAAGTTCCATCAATTGTTGCTTGTGATATTGTTCTGAAATATAAAATGAAATTTTATGTAAATATGAAATTCATTATGAATTAAATACAATGAACTATATATCATAGCTATGATGCGGTATATAGGCATGGAAAAATTTGTGCTAAAAAATAAGCTAGCATTATTATTACCTGTATATATTTTTAATTTTTGTCCGTTGTAGGTAGATAATTAAAACAACATGCCGTTTTCTTTTCATTCATTCATTCATTCATTCATTCATTCATTCATTCATTCATTCATTCATTCATTCATTCATTCATTCATTCATTCATTCATTCATTCATTCATTCATTCATTCATTCATTCATTCATTCATTCATTCATTCATTCATTCATTCATTCATTCATTCATTCATTCATTCATTCATTCATTCATTCATTCATTCATTCATTCATTCATTCATTCATTCATTCATTCATTCATTCATTCATTCTCTCTCTCTCTCTCTCTCTCTCTCTCTCTTTATATATTACTATTTATTTGCAGTTTTATTATTCCCCTCCCTCCCCCTTAAAACGTTACAATATAAACACTATTTTTTTCTTTATTATCACTAAGCTCATGACTTAAAAATTAACCCAAGCAAGAAAAGCAAAACCACAAACCAGAATGCTCCATTAACCAAGCCTATACTGAACCCTATTGGCTGTTCCTTAATGGACCAAATCATAGAGCCAATGATTAAGAACAAACTTGTGAAAATTAAAGATTGTTTTGCATTATCACTCAACATTCTGGTAATCGATAATTAAACATTAAATTTCTCGACAACTTTATTATTTTCTTCAAATTAATTTCCGCGTGCATAAGATGTTGCATAGAAGTTTCTGCATTTATGCTTTTATAATTACCAAATTTTTTATATCCATCTTTATAAAGTTCTAATTTAGAACAAAACTGATATTTTATTTATTCTAACACGTATTTTTTTTGTGTCATTATTTTATATATAATGTTCTTTTCTTTCTTGTTCTGTAACACCAACACCGGAATCATAATAATTATTTGTTGGTTTATTAGTATTCTAACTATATATATATATATTTTTTTTTAAGAAAAGAAGAAAACTAATTGCTATAAAGCTTCAAAAAAGCAAAAAGAAACAAACGAAGAAAAATAATAAAAATTATTATTATTACGATAAATAATATTTATACCTGTATTATTTGTATTATACTTATTAAAAATTAAAAAAATATTTATGCAATTTTTTTTATACATTCTTTATATATATAATATATATTATATATAAAAAAGTTTAATTGTGATTGACATAATTTTATTTTCCCTCCCACCCGCAACCCAAATTAATATTATTTAAACATAGTTATATTTAACTCAACACAACCCATACAATAAATTAAATATAATTAAACCCAATAAAACGCCTCTTGGTTCTTTTTGAATAATAATCAAAGCGTTAGGCATGGCATTTGATGTAAATTTTAAAATTAAAATTAACGTTACTAAACCTATAACACTGATAATTATTTCATCGAGTGTTTTGAACATTTTTATCGATAACTTTTAATTACAAAACTAATTTATAAAACTTTTAACTTTTGTGTGCACGTTAAAATTTTTTTTGGTATATTTATAAATAAAAAATTACAGAACAGATGAAACTATAATTTTGTTCAATTTTCTATATTTTTCTATCATTTTCAATAAAACCATCAATTACAAATTAATTTATTAATATTTATTACACATTAGTAGTTTACAGTATCACATCACATCATTATAATGTGTTAAACTGCATTGAAATGTGATTAAAAAATAGTTATATAATAAATATAAAATAAAAGTTTCATAAAATTTGTAACTATATACATTTTTTTAAATGGAACTATGCATTCATGTTAAAGTTAACGCCATATTGGATCACTCAATAATATGGGTGGCATAAGAAAATAACTCATTTTGCCAGTTTAAAAGCACTATGCAATATTTTTTAGAGCATTGATGCTGTATATTATCTTGAATTAGTATCGCAAGTATGTGAGTAAAATAACGATAACAAAAAATTAACCGATTTTCCAAAGAAAATTGAATAAAACAAAGTTTTTCTTAAGCTGAGCAATGTTATTCACTACTCCAATATGGCCTCCAATCGCATTAAATATGACGTCATGCGCATACACTCTATTGACGGCACATATCAATTTGTGCTAGTAGGCTTCTTTAAATTGCCTTGCATTTTTTTCCTCACCTAACCATGGCCATTAAATTTATTCTATTATATTAAATGCATGTGCAATCACTGTTTTCTTTTTTTAATTTATGTTTTTTTGTCTTTTTTATGATGAAAATAAATAATTAATATTGCATGATGATGTTTACGGATCTTATTAACAACAATATTTTAAATAGATAACTATGAGTTACATTTGAAATTATTCGTCTAAAAATGTTATCAGAATTTAAATTTTAATACTTTAAACAAAAAGAAGTCAATCAAATTTTATTTTTAAAATTGAAGTTAAATATAAATACTTTACTATACGATATAAATATAAAAGAGCCGACGAAAGTTATTATGGTTGTAAAGCTATTTTTTTACTACTGCTCGACTGTGAGGTAGTTTCGATAAATAAAATTAAAGAAGATCTTATTTAATCACATTATATCTGTTTTATTTGAAAAAATGACATAATTCAAAATACTATGAAAGTATAAGAAACATATTATATTATTATTATTTAAATGCTTCACTACTTCCTAAATAAAATATTGATTCATATTGATACAGTGCTTTCAATTTTAAGGAAATATTCTTTGAAAAAACCATCAACTTCTTTTTATTGTAACAATAAGTTTGATTTACACATAAAATATAAATATTAAATATTGGAAATTGTATTTAAATACCTAAAAAATTGTAACATGTAAAAAAAAAAAAAAAAGAAGCCTCAGAACAAAGCAACGTATATATAAAAAATGTTTATATGATTTTTTTTTGTTTACAAAATAAACACCCATACCACTGAATTGTGTGTGTCATACGTGAGGTACAATTTATTTGTTACTAAAAAAAATGCAAAGAAAGAAATTTTAATAGGATTTGATTCATAAAATATATTAATAGTACAATAAGGCTTACTTTAATATGGTGTTCGTAAACCTTGATGTTCCTTGCTCTAAAAAATGCACAATTCCATATAAAAAGCATTTAGCGATCGTCATTTTTTCTTAGCTTTGATTTAGTGCAACAACAACAGCAAAACAGAGTTTACGAACACTATAAATTATTCCTGCTTAAAAATGACAGTTAAGGTGTTACAAATAGTTTTTATTGATTTCAGGAGTCCACCGTGTTCTCTGTACGTGCTCTGTGTAACGAGGGGTCGCCACGTGCACGTCAAGCACGTCTTGTGCCTAACTACGTGCTCCGTCTGCTACCTCCACTCGTGGTGCATAACCAGCTACCCTATGCAGTACAATTGATTGTGCCAGACAGTAAGCTATCCTGCAGGATTGAGGCGGGATGTAGTGCTAATCTATATGCGCTTAATCTCATGAAAACACACAAAATCGTAGTCGAGGTAAGACTTAAGCTTATTTTATACTATATATTGTGTTATATTATATTAACAATAATACTGGCTACTAAAATATAACATTGTCATACCTTACTATATCCATAACTGAGACATAAACACGTTGATTTTGTATTTATTTTCATTTTGACGCGTTAGTTATTACTTATCATACTTATCATGACGTTATGAATTTATATTGCATTTATAAATTGACTCTGTCTCATCAGCCAATCAGAGTAAAGTTATAAATTCAATATATCGTGACGTCAGATATGTGATGTGATAACTAAACCACGTTAAAATAAAAATAAATACAAAATCAACGTGTTTTGTCTTTTTTATGGATAATAAGGTATGAATTATTATTCTAACATTTTATAAATTATATAAAAAATTTTTAATTTAATGTGCCTTTTAAGCTAATCACCTAATAATTTCAGGTTCCTTCGTACCTTGCAATACCTTGGACCGGATCTTTCTCACTGACTCCTGAACTAGAGGAGAAATTGGTTGCCATGGCAACTGAGCAAGACACGGAGGGAGGCAACAAACAACTTGGACTCAGTGTCCGAGTGTCCAGAGTGGACAGTTGTGAATTGCACCTTCATGCACCTTACTGGCTCGTCAATAAGACTGGACTGCCTCTTCAGATCAGGGTAAGCCCCTGAAAATACGTTAGTGCTGCAACCTGCTCAACACATTGGACACACTTGTTGCCTAACTTTCAGGATACAGTATAAAATTGATAACAAGAAAACACAGTTTATAAAACACATCATTATATTTCATAGATTTATTAAAAAATATATTTATTAAACACTCTTTTCCTCTCCAGGGTTCGATGTCGGATGTAGTGTACGAAAGTCAAGGTGAAGAGCCCCTACTCTTCAGTTTCCGGCGTCGCAGACGACGTGCAGTTCGCCTGCGTGTGTACCAGTCCTCATGGTCCTCTGCTTTCTCACTGGATGCTGCAGGCACGTGTGGGCTGGTGGTGTGCAGAGACCGGGAGAGAGGCAAACGTTACCGGCTTCTCATGTCAGTCAGTGTCTCGCACTTGTGTCCTCAACTCACACGCATCGTGACATTCCAACCTGGCTTCTTGATCACTAATGAAAGTCGTAAACATCTCAGGTTTATGGAGGATAATGAGAGAGCGGATTTGTGGATGGATATTACTCCAGGACAGGTAATATATTATAAAGTGTACTGAATACTGCATGCGCTTTGAAGCCATCCTGAAGCAATGAATAACATTGCTCAGCATAGGAAAAATGCAGTTTTTGCCTATTTAATTTGAAAAATTAGTTTTTTATTATTGTTGCTTTTCTTATGAATATTTAAAATCATATATTTTAACCTGTTGACAGCATCAATGCTCTAAAATATTGCTGAGTATTTTTAAACTAGCAAAACGTGTCATTTTTCTCGTTCCAATCCATGTTATTTAGTGCTCACTTATTGCGTCAACTTTTATATAAATTCAACTACGCTATAGCAAGCAATCAATATTGTAAATTACATAAAAATTATATTTATAGTTTGTAATATTATATTTTTACGTTTATATTTCAGACGGTGCCATTCTGGCCAGAGACAGACTCTTTACGTATGTTCGTAAAGATGCGAGACAGTAAACTCGTATCTCAACATTTCCCTATTGCGCAACGTCACGTGACTGTCCTGCGCATGGACAAAGGTTGTGGACTTACTGTGGAGGTTGCGGGTGGGGCGGAGACACCCTTCAGTGTGGTCTTCAGAAACTACAGCCAGGGGGATGCTCCAGTTAGGGTGGATAATTTGTGCGAGGAACTGTTCATCAAAGTCCATCAGAGAAATCAAGGACAGGTGAGTTGTTTTAAAAAATATTAATTGAAATTTATGTTTTAATACTTTACTATTGGGTAGTAAAAATATTTAACAAATACAAGCGACGCATTGTTAGTGATATTATATTAATACCGCACTTGTCTACTTTTCACCATTCAAGATTTGTCCCCTCCTGATTTGCTTACGATTGTAAAATAAATACGTGATATATAAAAAAAAGAAAGAAAAAAGTAATTTGTGCTGCATTGAACAAGTGCTACGTTGCTATTTTGTATTAAAACATAAAAGTAATTATGCTGCACATCTTAACTATTGTGCTGTAAAATATAACATAATTTATGTTGTTATGCATAAATGTTGCTGCATTGATCTAACATAATTATACGTATTTCAACGTGTGGTCAAAATAAATAAATAAACAAATATTTAATTACTTATTTCTTATTATCATTTACTTACTTACTTACTTACTTACTTACTTACTTACTTACTTACTTACTTACTTACTTACTTACTTACTTACTTACTTACTTACTTACTTACTTACTTACTTACTTACTTACTTACTTACTTACTTACTTACTTACTTACTTACTTACTTAACTACTTACCTACTTACCTACTTACCTACTTACCTACCTACCTACCTACTTACTTACTTACTTACTTACTTACTTACTTACTTACTTACTTACTTACTTACTTACTTACTTACTTACTTACTTACTTACTTACTTACTTACTTACTTACTTACTTACTTACTTACTTACTTACTTACTTACTTACTTACTTACTTACTTACTTACTTACTTACTTACTTACTTACTTACTTACTTACTTACTTACTTACTTACTTACTTACTTACTTACTTACTTACAGGTTGCACTACTCAGCCCCTACCAGTCCCTATTATACACCTGGGATGACCCTTGCAAAGAAAAGACCTTACTTTGGAACGCCTACACCTCCAAGAGTGAAGGCTACATAGCTGAGTTCTGGAAAGACGGATACGGTCATGAGCGCGTCAGTTGTCAAGCTGTCAAATCTAACAACAACAGCACACCTCCCCCCGCCCCCTCCAGTAGTTCTTCCGTATCCTCACGTCTCTCGGCCGGATTACGTAAACTATCTCGAGCCTCCACCGACCTTGCCCCAAGCTTAAGTAGTGATGAAAGTGAAACAGAAGAAACCAACACAAAAGCTTTAAAGAAAACTAGAAGAGAAAGAATCGTAGTATACTGGGTTAGCTATTTAGAAGGCCATCAAAGAGTATTACTATTTACCAGAGATGAAAGAATTGCAATCCAGGCAAGAAATTTAATAGATGCAGAACGTAGTACGTTTGAACTATGTTTATCCATGGCTGGAATAGGAATATCTCTATGTACAGAAGATGGTGGTAGGTGTAAGGAGGTAGCTTATGCAAGTATCAGTGATTCAGCACCTACTTGGGAAGTATTAGGAGCAAGGAGATGGAAGCAACTACCTCCTGAGTTAGCAGCATGGGCGGAGGATAAATGGAAACAAGATAATACTAAAGCACAATTAAAAGACTTTTTACATGTGGACTTTGATAAAATGCATATGACCAAACCTTTCTTTGGAGAACTTAGAAGAAAACATGCACCTGGGATTTGGTTACAGTATAGAAGATCTGAAAACCAAAGTTACGTGCATCTCAAGTTGCATCGATTACAGGTAAAACTTAAGTCAATCAATAATAATATTTAAAAATATATATAATACAGTATAAATCATCAATATTTAATAAACTACATTTCATTTTTCAAAAATCACTCGAAATTAATATCAGCATAACTTTTTTTTTTATCACTTAATTAAAAAAAATTAATCAATATTTAATATAGTTATTTAAAAGGTTGCGCACTTTATTTATTATTATTTTCAGAAATCACTTCTAAAAATTATTATCAATATTTAACAACTGCACTTTTTGTTTTGTCATTCTTTTAATAGAACTTAGGTAACTATGAAATTATTTGATTTACATCTCTTCTCATTGTTACATGATCTTTCGATAAGCCAAAGTCAATATTTAATTATATTGTTCAATATTAAACGTAACGTTGTGATATTATATTTTACGTGCATATAATGAAATTATTTTAGCCCCTGAAAATATTTTAGTGCTGCAACCTGCTTAACACATTGGACACACTTGTTGCCTAACTTTCAGGATACAGTATAAAATTGATTCCTCTACTTTTTATCTTTGCAATGATCTGTACTGTACATACACACTACAACTAATTAAATACTATAATAGTAATAATATTTAAATACTATATTAAATACTATGATATGATAGACCAACACTGTCAATTGTTTCTATTTTATATCTATTATAATAACCAAATATAATAATTAAAAATTATTTATTATTTAATTTTTATAATATTATATATTTTATTATTTATTCGTTAATAATACCTTTGAAGCTTAATTTTGGTCTAAATACGTGCAAGTATCCGCTAAAGCTTGTAAAATAACACTATACAAGTTATTAGGAATTTAATATTAAGATATCAGTATGCAAACTGTAAAGTTTTGTAAAAAATAAAAAAATAATTTTAATTTCATATAACATTGCTGTAAATTTCTTAATTCGTTTTTTAGATAATTTATAACTAAATTGTTAATTATTAATTTTCTTAAAGAGTACATTTTTATCCATTTCAATAAATTAAAGCCCGTTATACTGTACGGTACACAATATAAAAAGTATATTATATTTGCTGTTAATTTTTTTTGTATGTTTTGATTATAAAAATAATATTCGTAAATCCTGTTTTTCTTGCTCCAAACCACAAAAAAAAATGACAATCACCTAATGCTTTTTAAATGGGAATGCGCATTTTTTTGGAGTAAGGGAACAGGGTTTACGAACATCATTAATGTATACTTGTGAACTTGCTCTGTTGCTGATTAAATAGAACATTTGATTTTAATTTGAATAACATTACTGAAAACTTAATTTTCAGGTTGACAACCAATTACCTGACGCAATATTCACTACGGTACTTCACCCCGTGGTCCCACCACAACCCAAGCACAAAGAGAGCACGGGACCTCAGGCTTGTCTTGAGTTGGTCGTTATGAGGAGACATCTGCCACACAACCAGCTACTGTACAAGTAAGTAGCTTCACATCATTGTAGCTGGGAATTAGCTTTTACAAATTTTAAATCTCCGTTTCCACTTTTTTTTTTGTTTTAAGATAAGGAGGCGGGAAATTATTTTTAGTTTTTTTTTTTTTTTACTATTATAATTATTTTTTAATAATAATAATAATAATAATAACTTTATTTAAAGCGTTGTGAGGGCATGACAGCCCTATTATAAAAAACCTTTGGCCTAGAGTAGATTTTGCCGTTCGTTCAAAATCACAAAAAACAAATGAAATGAGTTTTCACTACCTTACGTTTCGGATTGTAAAATTTAACATGGGCAATTTGCGTTTTTATTTTATTTTTTCATTTTTTCGTAACGAAATGTTAATATTAATTTTTTCAGAACTTAAAACTTATACGTTTCCGGTTATTTTGCATTTAACTTATTAACAAAGCTACCTAAAATGCACATAAAAAAAAAAAAAAAGTATGCTGATTAATTTGGTGTAACTTTTACTGTTAACATTTCACGTGTTTGGAAATTATAATGTATTTAGTGATTTTTCCTACGCCTATGCATTGGCGAAGGCAGGAAACTCTAAATTCTATAACCAATCCGGAGCTAGGAGTGAAACTACCATCTATAAAAGAATTCAATTTTCATGCAAACCAATATTATATAATACTAATACAAAATTTGCTACGTGTGAACTTAAATAAAGTAGCTTTCACAATTGACGTAAGATTTCTTCTTAAATTGACGTATTTTGATCGTTTGAAAATATGTCGGTTTGCATTAAAATATTACGTTTGTTGTGAAAGCTCCTCAATGATTGAAAAATTAGATAATTTTGCTTTTATTTTTTTTACAGTACGTTTTAGAAAAAAATACTAAGTTATTTCTTGTATTATTATTATCAGACATATATTTAACATTTTATTTTAATTATGTTCCACACAAAAATGTTGAACTCTTCGCGCCAGCATTATATCATTATTCAAAACGTTTTTTACTTTGAGCCAGCGTCTATATCACCATATTTGTGATATGTTGTATTGAAATCTGAATATTTTTTTAACCTCCATTTTTAACGATATTTTGTGTAAAATTTTATATTTCATTCCATATTCAAACATTTAAAACGTTTTTTTTTTAATAAAACTGACAATTTTGTTTTTATTTCCGTCTTGAATTTTTAAATACACACGTACAGTATATTGGTAAAAATCAAAGCATACGCACCTGATCTTGTTTTACCAACGCAAAATACTACTTTTCGTTACCTCTAAATGCAGTATTGAGTGCTAACGCTGTGTTAGTTTAGAGTGTTTGCATGAAAAAGTGCGGAAATGCACTGCGACGTTGCTCAGCATAGGGTAAACGTCGTTTTTGACTATTTCCTTTTAGAAATTGGGTTATCTTTTGATGTTATTTGTTTTTCTCGCATACTTGAAAACTCAATTTAACCTGTCAACATGCTTCAGTGCTCTCCAAAATATTACTGACTTTTTTTTTAAGCAGGCAAAATGGATCATTTTTCCATACCGGCCCATGTTATTTAGTGCTCACATATGACGTCGACTTTTATATGAATGCAAGCACCCTATACCATACGTTTCTATTTTGTAATGTGTAAAACACGGGAACGGCTGAGATGTTGGATAAAATACAGGCTATAAATTTGGTATATGACGTGAGTTACGACGATGTTACTATATGCATGATTATTGTGTAGGTACGTCAAGTTGATTGCCCGTGAGTTCTCAATTCAGCTAGATCGAGGCTTCTTGTTGTCAACTCACGAAGCGTTGAACGCTTGGCAAAGTCACGAACCCTCAGAGATGCGCATTCGCTCGGACATCGCTTTCATTCACCAGCCTGTCACTGCAGCAGCTTCGAAAGTAAGTCTTGTTGTCAAAACTATATTGTAGTAATGTATGCAGATAATTTTTTTATTAAATCTATTGAATTGATACACTCTTCATATAACGTACTGTAACGTTATAATAAAGTTATGAATTTTGGACTATCTTTTCCATTAAAAAAACATATATTAACTATAGTATTGTTTTTCAATTTAACTTTTAAAAATTTCAGTCGCTGAACGAAGGACCACGCGTGTTACTCGAGTATCTCTATCTGTCTCCTCTCAAACTGAGGTTCAGTTTCTCTCCACGTGGAGTGGTCCACGTGTGCAGACCTGCAGGCCTCAGCATCACTCCTCCTCCAGCTTCCTTCTCTGATGACGTGTTATCTTTTGTCCTCAACTCTCTGGGAGCTACCGTCACTGAAGTTAAAGCTGTGCGACTCAGGTAATACAACATACATTTAGTCACTTGCATGTTTATTGTTTCATTGGTGCAATAATTATACTTTTGGTTGTAAAAAAAGGGTGGGGTGGGGAGGGGCTGGTAAGTGGTGTGAAAATTAGTTTCTTTACTTTTTATATGATAAAAGTTTTATTATTATTATTTAAATTAGTCACGTTTAAATTGGATTAAAAAAAACTATTCACTTTATTGCTGGCTTCAAAGTAAATCAAAATTAAGCTAAAGATTAATTTATCTAGAAATATTTTTAAACGACGATTGCTTACAATGTAATAACTTTTATTTCAACATTTAACTGCTTTAATAAAATAAAAATAAATTAAAAAAGAAACTCATAATATTTACAGCCACTTTTTTGCATTCACATAACAGGGGAAAAATGCATTTTTCCCCCCCAATGTATCATGTATATTATTGCTCTAAACTGCATGAAATAAAAGAAAAGCAGCAAATCTTTCTTATAAATCATGATGTACAATCGCCATAAACATAGACATAACTTTGTTCTTCAGACTTGCACAATTCGAGGTGCACGGTGGCATGGTGCCCGGTCAGCTGCTGTGGTGGAGACTTGGACGTCATTATGTCGCACAGACTGCCCAGCAGTTCCACGCCCTCGTGCTTGGACTGGACGTGCTGGGGAATCCTTACGGTCTTGCTACAGATATTGGCAGGGGACTTGGAGATTTCTTCTATCAACCTTATCAGGTATTTAATGTATTCATTCGAAGAAAAGTAGTGTCATGTATTTACAAATACTGCAATTTAAATACTAGATTTGCTTATATTAAAAATTGTGTCTTCTTTTCCCAAAATTAATACAATTAAATAATAATTTTATATACAATGAATACGGCGTATAGTTTTGTTTTCGTTATTTGCACTATTTTCCTATATGCAATATTTTTAGTAAATCGATTCCATTTAAAATAGCTCTATATTTTAACTATAGAGAGACGATTAAGTGCACAGATTATACTCTTTCAAAAACAGTTGCAGTAGCATTTGAGCAGTAGCATGCAGTGGATTTTGTATAAATTGTGTTTAAAAAAACAAAAATATAAAAAATAAAACAATTTTAATAAATGAACACACGGACAAAAAAAAATGTAATGATTTAGCTCATTTTCAGTTTAAATTGTTCAATACAGCATAATAACTATGCTACAAGCTACAAGCATATAAATAGTATGTTGAATTACATAATTATTTATGCTGTTCTAATTAAGCATAATTTATGTTATAATGACATAAATTCAGCATAAATTACGTAATTTATTTTTTCCGTGCAGTTAAATTTATTAATATTTAAAAACAAATTAATAAAAAAAAAGAGGTTTTCTTGCTTTATCATAAATATAATTCTAGGGTCTAATACGCGGTCCTGACGAGCTAGCAGAAGGTCTCGCAGTCGGTGCTCAAAGTCTCCTAGGTCATGTAGTGGGAGGCACCGCAGGGTCATTGTCCTTGATCGCTGCGTCGCTAGGTAACACACTCAGCACCCTCAGTTTTGATGAAGAATATCGCAAGCGACGTCGCTACAACGTGCACAGCGAGAGTGACCTGCCGCACAGCATGCTCCGTGCAGCGCACACCTTTGCCATGGGAGTCGCCCTGGGATTGTCTGGACTCTTCACCAAGCCCGTTACAGGTAACATAATAAGCAGTGAATGAATAAGACAATTCAATCCATAATACGACATGCTCAATATATCGTCTCTTTCATCACGGATGAAAACAAACACGTAATGATTGTTAATTAATTGTTGTACTATTCAGGTGCCCAACTGGACGGTGTGGAGGGATTCTTCAAAGGTGTTGGTAAAGGTGTGTTGGGTTTGATGACCAAGCCAGCTGGTGGCGCGGTGGATTGTATCGCTATGGCGTGTGATGCGATCAAAAGGTAAGGACATTAAATTAAAAATATTATGCATTTGCATGCCTAAAAAAAAAATAATAATAATAATAACAAAAAAAAAACTATCTATTTTCTCTTGCATTTTTTATTGTTGATCACTCAAAGTTTTTTTAGCTGGGCCGTCAAACTCTCACATTATATTAGATGTTACATAAAACGACCCATTTTTTTCTCTATATCTTTTAAGGAGGTAGGGGACCGTAGATGGCAGTATAGTGAAATTTTCAAATAAAAAATTGACTACATTGATAATAGCTGATGTTTTACTATTATTTAAAAATGACATGCTGCCATTTACGCTCCCCTACTTCCTTTATTTATTTTATTATATATATTTTTGTTATTATTATTATCCAAATTTATTTTACTGATAAGTACGACGAAGGCCAACTTTGTGCTGACGATGTTTTTAATATAATTTTGCAGAGCGTGTGAGACGGGAGATGGGATCGTAGTACGAGCAAGATTGCCGCGCTACATGAACCCATATTTTGTAAGTTACAATTTAAATTTTATCAGTTTTATTTGAAATTATATTTCCATACTATTTTAATCAATATTAACTTGTTTTTATTGTTTCGTACAATTGTAAATAATATAAAAAGATAGTTAAATGCCGAGAAATGAAACATCGATAATATTTTTGAATGTTGTGTTAGTAAGAAACACAGCTATATACTGTAGTACCACTGACTTGCAATGGATGGACCAAGAAAATAAAAGTAATAAAAACAATAAAACAATATTATCTTATTTATTTGTCTACTATTTTATCTTACGTACTAAGGCAATAGTTTATGATGCATATATTTTGATAGAGCTGAATCTTTTTATAATAAAAATTGATTTTATCAGATTTCTAGAAACAATAATATTACTTTGATTTTGAACTAAATTTGAAAAGAAACATTTTTCACATCTTTTAATTAAACTGCCTAATTAATATTATTAATAGTGGCATGTAATATTTATTGCTTCTCGTCGTTAATTGAATAAAAAATAATTAAAATTTATGGTTCCAAAAACAAAAAAAAAAAAAAAAAAAAAAAAAAGCATTTTTTATATAACTTTATATAAATTAGTATGAAATCTTTGTTGGCAGGGTGTGAAACCATTCTCCACGTACCAAGCAACTGGACAGTTGCTGCTAAGCTCGCTCAGTCGTGGACACTACGCAGACACAGACATTTACTGGGCGCACGCGTCACTTTGTGCGGAAAGCAAGGCGTGTGCCCTCATCACGCTGCAGTAAGTATTATCAGCATTTTTATTTATTAAACAATAATAGAGTAAACAATTATTTCTGAGACGATCAGCTTACCATATAGATTACATTAATCACATTTTATACTCAAGCGAAGGAATAATTTGACATAAACATTTTTAAAATATAAACTATACTCATTGCTTATACTTTGATTTTTTTTTTTCAAATAAGCATCGTAACTAGTCAAATTAAAGCTAAATAATTGTTAATTCTGTAATTACGAATAAAACTGATAAAATAGAAATTATAATTATAGCAGAGGTTATTGTAAGCAGAAGTGTTATATCCAATTTAATTGTTTCGCCGTTTTTTTTTTTTTTTTTTTTTTTTTTTGCTTTATTTTTTATTTTAATTAATGAACTAATTTAGTATACAATGCACAATAATGCCGGAAAAAAACACACACGGAAAAATTCTTTGATATTCAGTTTAATTTTTGTCCATTAACTGTATTATATTCGATTCACAATCCGGGTTGTATGTAAATGATAATTTTTTGACGTTCAGGTCAATATAAAAATGAATTATTTTTCCAACAGTCCGAGAATTCAGGGAGTTGGGGAGGGGAATAATAGTTACTAGTTAGTGGAAAATCAAGTTCTTTCAGAATAACAATAAAAAAAAAAAAAAAAAAATGCAGGGACATGCTATAGTACAAAATTACATTATACGCAAGTATCGTCCAATTTAGCGAACTAAAATTCTAGCCTAGCTGTTTTGAGTGTAATTTGTGGATATTTGTCAGGCCTTTTACACTTTTTTATTGTTATTTTTGAAGGCATACGATTATTTACATGTGTATTCCACAGACACGTATTCCTGCTGGGTAAATGCCGACTATGGGGTGGCTGGGACGTGGAGTGGGCGGTGAGATTGGATGACGTGGTGGCAGTGCCGCATCTCGTAGCCAATAAACTTATCTTCAAAGTTAGACAGGTGAGTTTACCTATAAGTAAGTAGATAACTTATGTAATCCAAAGAGGATTCCCTCTGAAAAGTACTGGTCAGCTGGAGATGTATAATTAGATGTGCTATATCTGTACCTATAGAATCGTTGGTATTGAGGGTCAAAATTACATTGATCAAAAGTGGGCAACAAATTATTACTTCCAGGATAAAATATGCAAGAAAAAATTGAATAATGATATTCTCTCTTTGGTATACCTAAGCCATCTATTTACCTTGCGTCTGTACCTAGCGATCTAATATAACATAATATGTCCTATATACAATAAATATTTACAGAATACTGTATATTAAACTAATGCGTATAACTAATAAAAGTAAACGAAAATAAAAGGAATTGAATATCAATACGGTATTACAATTGAAACCTATAAGTAACAGTTAACTTTTATTTTTTCTGTTAAAAAAACTTAAAAGAATCTAACGTTTTTAATTTGATGCTGGTAATGCCAATATAAAATCATTATTATCATCGAGTAAGCTATAACTTATTTCAAATTAGTATAAAAAAAGCTTCAAGTGTGTAAACCAATAAGGGTATCAATATCATGTAAATTTTTAAAAATTTACTTAAGCCTCACAATACTCGAAACAACTCAATACGCTCACGTTAATTTACATATTTTCTCCCCGTTTATCTGCTAGTCACGGAACGATGCTGAAATTTTTATTATTAGTACAGTTTTGTGACTCAAAAATAAAGAAATGATCAAAATTTAAATTTTAGCGATACCAATTTATACTCTACATGAAACTTAACATAGTATTTAAACATATACCATTAACCCACTTGCTATTTCACTAGGAGGAAAGTGCTGCTCTCCTGGGCTCCGGTGACGAATGTTTCCTCCAAAGTGAAGACACCGCGGTGCTCGAGTGGCTCCAGAGTAGAGTAGAGACAGCCATGATAGTCAATATGGAGGACAAACCATGCCCTGCCTCACTTTGATCTGACCTTAGAGCATACTAAGGTCATCATCTCTAACTCAAACTTTAGGCTATTTTATATAAATCGAGGCTGGCGTGAGCTTCAGGCCGCTCACTTGACAAATATTTCACAACTTTTAAATTTATATTTTTAATTATTACAAATACAGTAATCGTTTGTCGCACTATTACTGTATGTAACAATTAAAATTATTAATTATATAGAATCATCTTTTTGAGAACCGATGTTCTTTTATGCCATTAGATTAAAGAGTGGCAGTAAAAATACTATTTTTTCTATATACAAACGGCCTTCTTTTAATCACGCCAACTTCGTGCAGTCACGATTTAAAATAATCTTCATCCCAACAAATATTTAGGTGGATTCTAAGCTAAAAATAAATTAATGGACATGAAAATAAAGTTAGAGCTTTTTCATATGGTAAAGATAATGAAAAATCTCATATGTCAACTACGCTGTACTGTACAACCCACAACTCATATGGTTCAATTTCGGTAAAGATTTTGCTAAGGAGGAAAAGGTACGTAAATTTTGACGTAACTCATCACGTTTCCCATCTTCATGTATTACGTGAACCTTTACGTGGCTTCTTCCATCCTTATAAGTTAAAAAAAAAAAAAAAAAAAAAAAAAAAAAACGAGCCAATCACCTCAAATAATAATAATGACCTAATACGAGCCTATATATTTGTCCCAAGTCTTTAAGTTAGAGATTTGGTCAAAAAGTCACTTCTGATCTATTTCTGAACGGATTATATTTTCTAATACGAAAAAGGTTAAATCTAATCCAATCAAGCACAACTTAGATTTGAAACGTTGTGTTTTTTTTCAGAGTCAAACTTTAAAACAACGAAATAAAACTGCAGTTTATACGAGGAAAACAACACAATTATTGCTCGATATATAATGTTTATGACTTTAGGAAAAACTTACTAATTAAAATCTGTTAATTACAACAGATTTGGGCAATATTTAGCTGCAGTATGAAAATAACACTCAAAATGTAAGCACGAATCCACCTATATCAGTGAAATAATCACGCTTAATCATCAATAATTAAAAATATATAATTCCCGATTTAACAGAAAAAAACAACTATATTTTGTTTCCTATGTCTAAAATATTACGTTTTCTCTCTCAAATATATTTTTAAAGAAAAAAAATCTTTACTGTTAAAAAAACGTATTCTCTAATAATCTTTATATAATAATAACTCGATAAAAATTAATTATAAAAACTATTTCAACTATTAATATTATGTATAATATTTTCTGCCATAACATGACAAACTTTAAATATCTATATAAAAAAAATGACAATAATTGAATTATAAATTGATCGAAATATTTCAATTTTATTTATAAAATCTATTTAAATATTTAAGTAAAAAGTTTTATTAAATTGACTTTTAATTATCAATCTATGAAGCATCATTTTTTTTAAAATTGATATCTAAAACATTTTTATTTTTTTTTTGTTTCAAAAATATTCTCAATTTTTGTCATTTTAATGAAAAATAATAAAAGGCTGTTTTACTTTTAACAGTCATGAAATTTATTTTGATCTCGCAATGTGATAAGTTCTTGAAAAAAAAAAAAAAAGTTTAGAAAAATATTAAATTTTTCTGCATTTATTCTTCTGCTCTCCTCAGAACTACATAGATTATTTTGTTTTTCTTTTATTCTATACCTTTTCCTAAAACTTAAAATATAAATATGTATAGCTCCAGAAAATAGGAAGACAAAAATAATATATAATATATGAACCAAAAATAAAAATAATGATATCGTTAGAAAAGAATGTTAGATATATAAATAATTACAAACAGAATTTTTTTAAGTTATTTTTTATGCACTATTTTTTTTTAATGAAAATAAGTCCTATGGGAAAAATATCTAATTGAAAACGAATAATTAAAGATTTAATTGCAAAATGCATTTTTTTTTATTAAAATTTTAAATGGTTTTAAAGGGAACATCAAGTTCTTGAAAAAAACAAAACAAGTAAATATGATTCCTATAGAACTCCATTGATATTGAAAAATTATATTTATTGAATTATTATTTTTTAACAATAGTTCTATATATAAACAGCACTAAAGTTAAAAGTAAAATTCATCTCAGACAGCATGCATGAATATATAAGACCAAATAAATGTTACCAAAAAATATATTTATTATTATTGCAAGTTATAAAATGTTTTAAATTTATTTTTAATTAATGCTTTATATTGTTGTGTGGTTGTATTTTTTTACTGTAAAAAAATGTGTTAAAAAAAAGTCAATTGAGTAATAATGTTGGATGCAACACTTAAGAATTCAAACAAATAAGATTTCAGTTCTTAATCTTTTGTTGTTTTCTTTTTTTTTTTCCGTTTGCCCAAATGATGCTTCTGAAAACCTGCACATTTTGAATAAAATAACGCGAAAAAAATTCATAATTACTTGAAACAATAATGTTGTTTGTAAACCCTGTTTCCTAGCACCAAAAAATGTGCATTCCATTAAAAGCTGATTGTCATTAAGTAACAGAAAACAGGGTTTACGAACAGCTTTTAATGATTTAACACAAAATGGGATCTCTAAAATTGATGAAAATTTTTACCAGAATGTAAACGTGGCACCAAAAGAGAGTAAAAATGCTGTAAAGTATGCTATTTGCGTAACAATTCCAGTTTCTGACGTCAGAAACTAGATAGAAATGTTGCGCGGGTTCAATAAATCCAAAAATTACTGATTACTGCTACGGCGCTGCAGTTGGGTTTTGAGACAAAGTAATTTATGTAAGCACCATCAAGTGTTTTGAGTGTTTTGTGATAAATGCTTATTATGTTTTCTTAGCTGTTCTATTCCTTTAATAGATTTCACAATGGACAATTCTGTGTAACTGATCGCTATATTGTCACTGTTGCAACAATAATAACGTAGTGGAAATACACAGAATTTTTTGTACATTGTGAAAGCAGCTTTAAAATAATAATAATAAAAAGCGTTACGTCGAAGCATAAAAGGAAAGTATGTGGGAGTTTTTAATTTTTTAGACTACATAATTAAAAAAAAATTATTTATTACTAATTTAAAAATAATTGTTGCATCTTGACAATAATATAACGGAGAAAACAAAAATATTAATGTTGATGTTATAAAAAAGAAGTAAAAATAATTGTTGTTTGCCGGCTGGTATATGATTGTATATTAAAACTTAACCAACTAACATTGTAGTGTTACACTGGACTGAAAATACATTAGATATCACTTAAATATATATGTATGCAAATAATACGTATTCTTTTATTTACTTAACCTTTCCTTAACGAAGAGGGTGACTGGCGTGCGGAAATAATCAAAAACGGAACTTTATTTTCACAGTAATTCTTTCTACGTTATTTAAATCTAGTAAAATAAAAATATATATATATAATTTTCAAATAAAAATGAATTAATTTCTAAAGGTTTTTTGTTCAGATTGTTTTTTAATATTATATATATATATATATATATATATATATATATATATATATATATATATATATATATATATATATATATATATATATATATATATATATATATATATATATATATATATAAAGAAAAAAAAAAAAAAAAAAAAAGAAAAAGAAAAAAAGAATGTGACATGTAAGTTGGCGTTGAACTTTAAATGTTCACATTTACGTTATCTTTAAAGTGTAATAACTTACATATTTGATCGTGTTTGCATGTGTTTGACAAACTTAACTTTTAAGTTTAAAGCCATAAACCACATAAAATAACATATGCTATTTAATGAATAAACACAAAATGGGATCTTCAAAACTGATGACAATTTTTACCAGAATGTTAATGTAGCCCCACGAGAGAGCGTGAAAAAACTGTAAAGTATGCAATTTGAGTAAAAATTCATGTTTATGACGTCAGAAACATGCAAACATTAGTATGAAAATGTTGTGCGGGTTGCATAAATCGCATTTTCTAATCACTGCTACGTGGCTACTGTTGGGTTTTGAGACAAACTAATGTTATTTATGTAAATCCCATCAAGTGTTTTGTGGTATAAATGCTTATGTTGTTCTCTGGTCTATTCCTTTAATGCAATAATGTTTTTTAATATTTATTTTTAATAATAATAAAAAAGTCAGTTATATTTAAAATTGGACGATTTAACTATATTTTATAGTTTTTTTAATATTTTATTGCTTAAATAATTATATAGACCTATATATACTTATAAAAAAAGGCGAATAATTTTTTTAGTAATTTTTTTATTGTGAACTTGGAAGTAATTATAAATTTAAATTTTTAAATACTAAATTGGATTAAGGTGGACAATTTATTGTAAGAAATATATAACTACACATTTGCAGATATAGACACCAGGGAAATGTTCAAAAATGTACACTATAATAGTTTTCTTAACAACTAAAGATTTACAATACAGTAAAACTTATTAAAAAAAAAAAAAAAAAAAAAAAAAAAAAAGTAAAAACATGTTGTTATAAATCAAATAGAGTAATATTAAAATAAAACTAACTTTTAATAAATGCTGAGGTCTTTTACTGCCACTTTTTCTGAGGCATTATTATGAATTTATTTTTAATTTAATAAAAAAAAAAACTAATGAATATATATTTTTTAAATTTACCTAATACAAAAATTGTTTATGGTTGCATAATATCTGACGCCATAGAAAAAAAACATCTCAGCAACATTAATTTTGTACAAAAATTAATATAAAAATCTGTTTCCATTTAGTTATAAGATGTTAAAAATTACGAAGAATTTTCAACAATTTTTTTTTTTTTTTTTTTTTTTTAGTTTTGAAAATAGTCTAATACTAATTAACCTAGATAATCATTCCTAAGTAGCGGTCCCATGGTGTGTAAAATTGACGTGTGTTGATAGACAAACATATTTGCACCAATACTCTTAACTAGGGTGAAAATGTGGGTCGAAATTGAAACACCAATGAAAGCTTTCATTTTTCCCTATCTCACTTGACACACAGTACTTTGAAAGACGCTTTATGATTGGATTTTAATTACACCCCACATTTTCAACTTCACCCCAGATGACTGTACATGAAATTTACACACCATGTAAATGATACTTAAGAAATATTAAAAATGGAAAAAAAAAAAAAAAAAAAAAAAAACTATTTGATACGAAATTGAAAAATTGTACAATAATTCACAATGAGACAAAGATACAAAAATATTACTACAATAATAAAGTCAATAAAAAAATGTTACTCAGACCCTGGTGCTCAGCTTGTATCCCTCCTAGTGAGCCTTGCCACTTGGCTTACATGCCTTGCAAAGATTCCTCCATGAAGTCTTTGTAGACAGTCATGAATCTGGCAAGGAAGGCTTCAATGTGAAAGATGGTCTTGGAGCCTTGATGAAGTTGGTCTTCATAGTGGGCAGCCAGCTGAGTCACTTTAGCCTTCAACTGTCCGTCACAGTTCTTCACCAGCTCTCGTAGCAGACCCTGTAACATACACATTATATGCAGGTTAGTAAAAATTTGAAGAAAAAAAAAAAAAAAAAAAAAGGGGGGGGGGGGGGGAGGGAAAAAATGCAGTTGGTATATAAATGTTAGAAAAATAAAATTAATGACATACGAAAAAAAAAAATAGTAGAACGATTTGAGCACTCCAAATTGAAATTAATTACACGCAAAAGTTCTCTAATTTGTAGGTGTTTGATCGACAGAAGGTTCAAAATTCTAGCATAGAATATGCAAATATAAGCTATGTGAAAAAAAAAAAAAAAAAAAAAAAAAAAACCATTGTGGTTAATGATAATAATATAATAGGCTAGAAATAGTGTGTGAGGAATAAGAGCACTCTCCAATTTTGCATTTATTTTCAATACACAGTGCTCTAATTTCTCTCATATTATTTCAGTATTGTTGGGTGATGGATTTATTTACTGAACCTATTTTACTTGTCAAAAAATATCTCCCAAAATTTAAAATTTCACTTTTGGTGGCCACAAGGTATGTATAAAGTTAATACATTTTCTCAACTATTTTGTTGCACGTACTTTAAAGATAACTTCAGTAGGGATGCCATGTGTGATGAGCTCATACACTCTGTTCCTGATCTCCTCCAGACGTGCAGGGCTCTGCTCCTGAACTGCCAGTGCAGCTGTACGTGTCACATAAACCTCCCAGTCAGGCAAGGGCAGAGTCATCTTGGAGTCAAACGGATATCTATAATCATTAAATATTCATCTGTTTGTTAGTATTATCAATTTAAGGAAAAAACCATCGCGGTTAGGATCAATATTAAAGAAAAAGATAGAATAACCAGCAAGGGCCTTACCACAGTAGAAGTTCTATGGAGAGGTCGAAGTCTCGCATGGCACAGTGTTTTGTTATAAAAAAATGAACTTTTTTGAATACCTATAACAAAACACTGTGTCATGCAAGACTTCAACCTCTCCATAGAACTTCTACTGTGGTAAGGCCCTTGCTGGTTATTGTATCCTTTTATTTAATATTGTTTGTTAGTATTACAAAGGATTAGATGGGACATTCAATATGTAAAGAAGCTATAGTAGAAACACATGTCCGCAACTTGACAAGTGGTAAATCAGGTGAGTTTGGTTGCATTCCATTCACGGCAGTAGTAAAATTCTCTCATTAGCAGCCTTGAGCTTCCAAATTTGCATCCCCCTTTTTAGTATCTAATTAATTTAAGACTTTTGCGTTATATAACTTTCAATATAATATACTGTAACGTGCTTTGATTATTGTAATCTATTACATTTCTTTGATTTGCATATTAAACCAAAATGTTTTTTTCTTATATTTAGGCCTGCAGTAAATAATTATTGAAGCTATTGTCAAGTTCAACAACTTGTGTCGCACAGGTTGCGCACAGGCTCCTCCTACGATTTCTATTTAAACCCCCATCCCCAAAATACCACCCTCATTATGGTATGGTTACTCTAACTTAAACTCAGGAAATCAGGGTGCATCTTACAAACCACCCTGCCGTGCCATGACTAGATAGCCTACAAGATGCACTTTTTGGAAGGGAGAATTTAGGCAGAGTCTGTGCAACACAAGCTGCTGCACTTGATTATAGCTTAGAAGCTGGTAAATGTAGAACATTACATTAAACACCTGATAAAGTTTAAATAAAGTGATAATAAATATTTAAGAAAATTCTACTTGGCGATGATTGATAATAAAATTATTTGATAAAAAACACACACACCCTGGCCAAAATAAGAACACAGATTTTTGCACCCCTTTTTCTCAAACAATTTTCCACAGATAAACACCAAAAAAAATTTACTGGTAATATTGAAGTTAATACGAGTTAAATTTTATTTCTATAACTTGATTAGAATCCGAGAAAAGGGGGTGCATCCGGTTATAATAACCTCTAATAATGGTAATGGTGTACAGTAGACAGGTTAGAAAAAATTGTGTAATGTAATGGGAGATAGTAGTGAGCTCACGTCAGATTGACAGGGGAATGCCGTAGTAGAGAAAATAATTTCTAAACTACGCAAAAAAAAATATTGATGCATAGAGCATTAAGCTTATGTACTAGCTGCTCATATCGCTCTCTTGAAGCTAGCTTTCTACAGAGCAATATGAGTGGCTACTACATACACTTAATTAATGCTCTATGCATTAAGGTTGTTTGGCCTGGGTTAGATATTACATGTTTTCTCTACCATGACATCCCTGTCATGTAAGCTTATTACTTATTACTAAATTACATAAGCTCATTATGGTACTTTACTATCTGCCACTTGCTTAAAGGCGTAGAACATCTTGAACAAAAAAGTTGCGTAATATCCTAACAAACCTGAAAATGAACGTTGATTTGGCTGGAGTCATTGATTTCTAATTTATTTTCCATTCACAAAATGCCACTGCCGGTCACTGAAGTCACAGCTCGCCCGGTTTACTTGAGCGTGGACCAGGCGAGCTGTGACGTTAGTGACCGGCAGCGACAATCAGGCAGTTCAAGGTGTTCTATGCCTTTAATTTTTCTTTTCTTATCAAGTATTTTCTAACAAAGTGAGCATGTTAAATTACAAAGTACTCACTGCTTGACTTTGCAGGCCTCACACATGAGCAGTGCTCGACGCAGGTTACGATCACAAGCACTGGCAATTCTCTGCGCCAGCTCTGACGGAAGATTTAGTTGTTCTTTGATACACACGCTCTGTCAAACAAAACATTAAATTAGTCCCAGTGCAATACAGTGAGGACAAGTTATTATGCAATTGAGTGGAAGTTCTATGGAGAGGCTAAAGTCTCATGTGGCACAGAGTTATAGGTATATAATGTTTGTGTATAACAGTATAACTGAGAGATTTTGTCATTGTCATTAAGACAACTAAAAGCTCTTGGATATATAAACATTATAACTATAGCTGTGTGCCTCGAGAGACCTTGGCCTTTCCAAAAAGTTTATTACAATAGGTTGTTATTAATACTATAAATTGAACGTGTTAATGTGCTTCCCCCCTTTTTATATCATACTAATATATTATTATAAATACTGTAATTAGAATAAAAGGTACAACCAGAACAAGAATCTAAATAAAATTATTGTTTGACCAACATTATATAATATTTTACGGGAAAGACATTAAATGTTTCTATTTGTATCAAAAAGCGCTTCTTAAATTTTCAATAAAGGTGAGTTTCTTATCAGTATCCGGTATGATATTACCTTTGTTGAATTTGTAAGAAGTGCTTTTTGAAACTAGTAGACACAAATGTGTGTTCAACTGCATTTTAAATATTAGCCACCTGCAAGACTGCAATGATTTCTTTGTCAGTTGGAGAAGGCACCCTGATGCCGAGACATCTGCTCTTGATTGCTGGAATCACTCTTGCTGTGCTGTTGGCAATCAAGATGAGACGGCAAGTGGTCACGTACTTCTCCATGGTGCGACGAAGTGCGTGCTGAGCGCTCTTGCTCAGACGATCAACCTCCGTCAGCACGATTACTGCAAGTACAAAGTATATTAGTCAGAGCCGTGACTTTACAATGAAAATGCAGTAAATGTTCTCTAATAAGAAAGACTAAAAAAAAAAAAAAAAAAAAAGGTTATTTTATTGCATGTTCTAAAAAGAGGGCATTGTCCTGAATCAATAGATATGCAAATCTCTAATTATTGAGTTCATAGGGTATTTTTAATTCATTTTTGAAAGTTGCAAATGATGTCACCGGCAGCAACGTTTTCCTATGATCACATGCATAAGATACTGACCGTGGTGTCATTTCCCAATTTTTAAAAATTAATTAAAAATACAGTACTGAATGAACTCAAAAACTAGAAAGCCACATATCAATCAATTCAGGACTATGTCCTTTTTTTAGAATATGTAATAAAATTACCCCCCTTCTTTTGTTAGCCTTCCTCATTGTGTAGACCATTTCTGCCCAAAGAACGAGATGAGCCAATATCACATAACACTAATCTGTTTTCTCGGCTGAGTTTTTTTGCTTATCTTATTCTATAATGTTCAGCACGTAATATGACTTGCTCCACCGTGAACGGGTTAAATTAACATCATAATGTAGTGTAAAATTTGCACCTTTAAAAGAACGTTGCCCTGCGGAATCAAATTGCTGAGTTTGTGCTGCAGTCTTCACCATTTCTTGAATTACAATTCTATCGTGAATCCCAACATCACTTGGATTTACCTCGATGTGGTAGTTACTGCTCACGGTAGCAATGTCAAGGCGCTTGTTTGATGCAGTCTATACAAATAAGTTAACAATTATTTTCATGTCTCCTTACAACATTAATTATAAACTGTACATATGTACAGCCACTGTAGTAAAAATTGAAAATTGAAGCGTTTATATGGGAACACCAAACCACATCCCACCACAAACTTAAAGGCGTAGAACACCTTGAACAAAAAAGTTGAGTAATATTCTAACAAACCTGAAAATCAACATTGATTTGGCCGGAGTCATTAATTTCTAATTTATTTTCCATTCACAAAATGCCACTGCCGGTCACTGACGTCACAGCTCGCTTGTTTTAAGCGCGCGTAAACCGGGTGAGCTATGACGTCAGTGACCGGCAAGGGCATTTTGTGAATGGAAAATAAATTAGAAATCAATGACTCCGGCCAAATCAACGTTGATTTTCAGGTTTGTTAGGATATTACACAACTTTTTTGTTCAAGGTGTTCTACGCCTTTAAGTAGAGCTGAGAAGAGAGGAGAAATCTTTGTCACCAATAATCTACGTGATTTTAGAGACCAATGAAGAAGTGTTTACTATCTCTTTGTTCACCTGAACGTGGCAGGCAGGCACGTAGCTCGGAAGCTCTATTGTACGACACCCTGACCTTACATTTCAATGCACGACACTGCAGACAGTCTAGCAGTCCAGGTGTTAAAGATTTCTCCTCTTTTTCAACTCTACTTTAAGGTGGGAAACAACCCACTCTTGTATGTTTTATGACTTTCCTATTTGGTTTTCCCATAATGATGCTGCAAAATTCATGCAAAGAGTGACATGTATGTATGTATTGCAATGTATGTATGTATACCTGAAACTGCATTTGCTCAATACGGAGACGTTCAACTCCAGGCCCATATAATTCACGAAGTAAACATAAAACTCTAGTTTTCTTGCCGGCTCCTGGAGGACCGTATACCAGTAAATGTGGAAAATCACCCTGAGCAACCTGTAAACAAAGTGTAAAAAATTGCAATTAAATAATGCTTTTTATAACGAAATTATTAAATAAATTATCAATTTGTATGTTTCAGTTTTAATCTTGATTATTAAATTTATGTTTAAACGCAAAAACTGTTCATTTTTTATAAAAATATCAGGCTGGATAAAATATAATAGGAAAGTAGAAATGGCACAACATGCAAATAGAGCCCCATATTTACCAGTTGTTTAAGATGTAATGCTTGCTCTACATGGTAATCCAATTTTAGAAGAAAACGAGGTCTATGTTTATCTACCCACAGAGACATTTTGATGAAATTTAATTAACAAATAATGCAGAAAACACAAAATAAAATCTGAATAACACAGAAAACAATCACAATGCCGACTGGCGGGAAATTTTTCGATGATGATGATTGATGATTACGTTTTGAAAATTATCCACAAGAGGGCAGATCAATCGATAAAAAAAATATTTCCAGTAGGATTTCGTAGCAACGCGTCAACAAAATTGATTTTTCCGTGGAGTTTACCCCAAACATTTCTTTAAATCATTCTAAAATGACTACAGAAGATATGGGAGAAGATGTGAGTATAATTATTATATTATAAAATAATTTTAATACAGTAAAAATTAATGTCATCTGTCTTTGGGTAATGAAAGGCCCATCCCACTTTTTTACATTATTGTAGGCGTTTTTTCATTTTACTTTCCACTTATGCCTTTTTATGGCAACATGATGTCATTACCTTAACTAATAAAATATATTCTTGTTTCAGAGCATGTTTAATGCAGATGAAGTTAGTCCTATTATTAAAGAAGCTGTTGAAAAAGTCATCGGCGGTAATGGTTATGACCAAACAAAAGTCAATATGTGGTCTAATTCAGTCGTTGAAGCATGTTTAAACACCTTAACAAAACATCAAAAACCTTTCAAGTATATTGGTAAGTAGAATACATAGTATTTCAGTTTTTAAAAACAAGAAAAATGATTTTATTTTACTGTATTAGGGGTCAGTGAACTTATGGCATGTATGTACAGGCCAAAAACCCAGTTTTTAGTTCATTGTTTTTAGCCCATGTTTTTTAAATTTTCTATTAAAGTAATTGAAAATGTTTTGTTTAGAACATTATGATTATGCTTTTCCTAAATGGGGAAAACATGCATTCAGACAGCATTCCATGGAACGCACTTAGAACTGCCGTTAATCTATTTTTGTATACATAGAATATGTTCATAATCATTTTATGAAACATTGACGTGATAGGCATATCATTGTATTACCTCATAATGCTTCATTTGAGGTTGTCACGAGAGCAGCAAATATTCCTTTAGCTGCTTACAATATATTGTAATGGGTCACCCTCTTGGTCTGGTCATTATTTTGTTCAGGGGTCTCTCAATTTTGTTACCAAGGTCACCACGTCTGTACGACCTCATAGAAGTTTGTTTGAAGTTCATCAACTATCAATGGTTGATCAAGGAGTGCAAGTGCAGAAGAGATATTTAAAATACATTGCACCTTGTTGCACTCGTAAATCATAATGTTAAAAATTCTTGGAATGGGAGGGTGACCCAGTACCACATGTAAATATAACACTTTGGTGATAACTTTTACTACGTAATGAAATGTTTTGGTGCTGAAATGTTTTGTGTGTTTCACTATCCAAATCAAATGCAAGCCACTTTCTCCCCTATGCTGTAAAAAAGTCTTAAAATTCTAATTACAGTAGCATACAGTTTACAAAACATAAAAGTGTGTATAGTATCCCTCATCTTCTAGCCTCAGTGAAAACCAGTGCTGGCCTTACCATAGTGAAGAGAGAGTCCCATAGCTCAGTGAAAATCTTGCTAGCACAGAGATGAACATATTGGATAACTTTCGTCACTACACTACAAGAGAGATGGTGTGTTTTGCCTTCAACTGTCCTTAAAGACTTGGAGAGAAACTACGAATGATCACTCTGAGTCTGTAGGGGCTGACAAAGACAAAACATACTCCATCTCTCTTGGAGTTTAGTTCGGAAAGCTATCCAAACTTTTTTTTTTAAAATTATTTTTATTTTATTTTTTATCTTTGTGCTAGCAAGATTTTCACCAAGCTATGGGACTCTCTTTACTGGTTTCTCCTATCCTTTTTATTTCAAATTTATCATTAAGCAGGAATATCCTATTTTGACAGTGAAACAAAAAATGTTGTTTATGTTACAGTTACATGTACAATAATGCAGAAAAATGGTGCTGGACTCCACACAGCTAGTTCTTGCTACTGGGATAATTCTACTGATGGAAGTTGTACAGTCCGTTGGGAAAATAAGACAATGTATGTGATAGTTTCAGTATTTGGCCTTGCTATTTAAATTTAAGCAATTGATGTTTATATTATGTATATCTCCTCATCAGTGTTTTTATATTATGTAATAGTAAGGCTGTTCATAAACCCTGTTTTCTGCTACTAAAATGATGATCAGATATTGATGTTGTTGCGAACAATATGTGTATCTTGTTTTTTGTCACGTTAAGCAAAATGTCTATCTTATTATTTGTCACGCGTAGCAAAATGTGTATCTTGTTTTTTTGTGCACGTAAAGCAATATGTGTAATTTGAGCGCTATCTCCATAACGTTCGGAAAGGAGATAGACATTTTCTACTCGTGACAAATAACAAGGTACACATTTGGCTAAAAGTAACAAAAAAAATGAGATACACATATTGTTCGAAAACAGAGTTTAAAAACAATACTAGTTTTAATTTTATAAATTACAAAAATTTCACAGCGCCAAATTTAAAACTTTATATCACCATATTTAAATAAAAACCTATATGTTCCATGAATATGCAGGTATATAATGCTGTAAATCTTCGTGAAGCTACACTTATGTATTGTACTAGCATTTTTTTTTATTGTTTATTCCAAAAGATTTTTTTAATTTTTTTTGTAATTTTAAATAAAATTTGTTTTAAAGTTTAATTTTAATGACTAATTAATTAGCCTGCCTAATTAACTAACATGATATCGCCTTTAGCATGCAATTTTTATTGCTCTAAGAGAGAGAGAGAGAGAGAGAGAGAGAGAGAGAGAGAGAGAGAGAGAGAGAGAGAGAGAGAGAGAGAGAGAGAAAGAGAGAGAGAAAAGAAGTTAAAACAATGGGTGTTTTAATGGGACGTTTTAAAAAAAATCATTATAAAATGCATATAAATGTCTCCAGTATTACTCATAAATTTCAATCTTTGGTGAAATAGTCCCCCACCCCCTCAAATGCCACTAAAAGGATGGGTATCAATTGCTGCAAGATTTTTTTTTTCTATGCCACCTGCTTTTTGTGAGAATGTTGAACCAATAACATCCATTGAAAAAACATATCTTTCAGAATAGGCAATAATAATAATAAAAAATGCTATACAATACAATGAAATCAGCTTGTAACCAAAATTGTATTGGCACTGTTATAATTATCATTTCTTTCTTAAGAAATCAATATTGATTTTATATAAATTGAAAGTTAAAGCAGTGTATACCAGGGGGTTGATTCTATAACTTCATAACTTATTCAAATTCTTAATTGTAAATTTGTTTGGTTGAAAAACAAAGCAAACAAATTCTAAAATCTACCTCCTGTTTATTTTGTAGTACATAATTATATCTATGGCTTTAAGTGTAGCAGTTAAGCACAAACTCATAGAAAAAAAACAATTAAGGTATACAAGCTGATTTTACAGAACTATTTAATTAATAAATCTAAAAAAAAAAAAAAAAAAAAAAAAAACAAACTCTGTCACTGTTTTGTTATAATATTATAGACCTACAGTATATGTGTTTATTATTATATGACATCTAATGTAACAATTTTAAAATCTCTTTTTGTTCTCTTTTAAAACTATTTTTTAGCAATATCTAAAAATAATATAATAATTTCTATACTAAATAGCAGGTTTAAAATTTATTTTTAATTTGCAAAGAAGAAAGTAAAATATAGCGGTCTAGTTGAAGATGTAAAAAAAAGTGATAGAGGAAACCAGCGCTGGTCTTACCATAGTAAAGAGAGTACCATAGTTTCTCTCTGATTCTGTAAGGACTGAAGAAGGCACAAATACGTACTCTCTTTTCTCTTGGAGTTAAGTGCCAAAAGACGTCAAATATGACTTTCTTTTTTTATTTATTTTTATTTTTTAATCTTTGTGCTAGCAAGATTTTTGTCAAACTCTCTTCACTATGGTAAGGCCAGCGCTGGTTTCCTCTACCCTGTTCTTTTATATCTTCATTCTTTTTAATTTGTACTAGTTTATAACCAAAACAAACTATTATAAAAATTTTATCATCCTACTAAATTTTAAAAGATTTATCCATGAGGGAAAAAAATGTTAATTTTATGGCAATTTAAAATTATGTGTATCTTTTTTTTTTTAATCAAAATGAGGGGGGGGGGGGAACCATTTCGGTTGATATTATATGATGTTTAAAAATTAAAAATAAAATTTGTATTACGTAGAGCATTGAATTAAAAATTAATAAAATGCCAAGATTCTATAATTTATATACCCCCGTAAGCTGCGACGCTAACTAACTAGTTAAACCGTAGTTAAGTTGTTATTTTGATTGTTGCAACAATTAAAAAAAGATAACTAAGGTTTAACTAGAGGTTGCAGCTTACAGCCCATAGTTAATTGGGATTTTCAAGATTAGCGCTCTCCTACTATTTTCTCTTACAATTTTAAATTTTAATTTTTTAACATCATACCTATTTATTATTATTATTATGTTACATTACATTATGATAAGAACTTTCATATATTTTAAAGAATTTAGTTTTGTGTAAAAAATATAATAATAAATTTTATTGCAAGTCGCTCCACCTAATTTTTATCTTTTGATAAGTGAAGACTCGTGTGTTTATTTTGCAATAAGATAAGACATCATGCAATAAGCTTATTTGATACTGATTATTAAATATAAACTTTATGTCATTGCTGTTGCATCATGTTCTTCAAAACGTAAATACAAACTTATTCAATCTACATTTAAAAATCTGTTCATATTTCTATTCTCAATTTAATTTCTGCATTTTCTTCACTTTTTTTTTATGGTCTATAGTGCTAAAATAATATGTAAATTTTCCTAGCAAAATAAAGAAATAAGCTTTTTATATTGTCGTTAATTTAAATTAATTTTATTAGTAAATATTTAGGATCATAATTTTTAACAATAAATTGCATTTTTACATAAAATAAATAGTGAGCGTAACTTGATTTTATTATACCTTTCCCTACTTTTTTGAATATATAATTTTAATTTAAATATTTAATATTCTAAACATTCAAAATATGCAAAAATTAAATAATTCATCAGATGTGATGAAACTTTTTTTTTTTTTTTGGATTTAATAGATTTTTTAAAAAAATTCAGCCTTATAGCCTCTTCAACAGTAGGTATACCAAATTTTAAATTGATTTGTCCATCGGTAATGTGGAAAAAATTAAAGTGGTGAGCATAGGGCTACATTTCTCATGCTTTTTTTCCCCCAATAAAAACTTTCAATTTTTTTTTAATTCATCAAGTAAAAATAACAAATAAATAAATTTATTGATCGCAGAAGATCAGATGATTACATAAAAATTTGTAAAAAACATTCCTCTGTGCCGTCTGAGGTTAATCCTCGGTGATCTGAGATCAGTGGGTTATTATTAGATTCACTAATTAACTTAATTAATTAAGGATCATTATGAGAGAGAGTTTCTTTTATAAGTGGTGGGACGAGGTTGTACGTGGGTCCTGCGTGGGTCATCAATCATCATCGTGTTCGTTCGAAATGGACGTAGTTTTCCCGCGATTTATTAAAATCGTTCGTAAAAAACTTTCACAGCTGGTTTTTGTTTATGTTTACGATTTGAAGTCGCTATCAGGTCGTTATTAGATTTCATGCAATGAATTCGTCAAAAAAGATAGAAATAAATCGTTCTACGGTAAGTAATTGATTTTATTTTAATGAAGCAATATATTTACTTGATATATTTGCAGTTGGTAAGTTTGAAAGCCGAGCTCAGTCGGAAACAACAAGAAGTAAACGAGGCGAAAGCTCATGGTCAACGTATCAGAACAGTGACAGAGAAGAAACCAACAATCTGGAGCAAGCAGAACGTCGGTGTTGGCCAGAGAGATGAGAGAGATTTCGAGCAAATAGAAGAAGAAAAAATTGCAATAAAAAATTCAAAGTATGTATTAAATTTCCGGTATCTTTCAGTACATACTGAGGTGTCAAATGCTTCCTTTAAACGTATTTCTAGCTTCAGAATATTCTAGAATAAAATCAATAATTTGCCTTCCATGTTATTCTATCCACCCAAGAAACCTTACCTCATTTAATGAGTTTTATAGTTTAATTCTTAATTTCATAGTTTAACAAGGAGTAGCTTCCTTGACAAGGAAGCTACTTTTCTGTTGTTATATATGTATAATAATGTGGCCCAGACCCAGGAGGGGCTCATAAGGCTTTTGTGACGTCACTTGAATTGTTTTGCCCATATACTTAACATTGCTGTTACCGGAACGCGTGACGTCACGGCTGCTAGTGAGTTGAGCAGCTAATCCAATCGGGCTGCTAGTGAGCCCCCCCTGGCCCAGTCCCAGTTGTTGGCAGGTCCCAATTGTTGACAGATGGGTTAATGAAAACTTAAAAAATTATTATCTCCTCAACCAATTAAGCTAGAGACTTGAAACTTAGATAATTGGACACCTAGGGTATAGGATTGGACATAGGTGGCATCAAAAATGCTCTCAAGTCAATATTTCTGGTGCCAACAATTGGAACTTGACCTTTTTCATTTAAATAACTCATAAAAAGCCTTAAGGGTTGTATATAGATGGCTTGTATCTCAAAATTTTATAAGAATACTTCGAAAGTTTATGATGCCATTTGAAAGTTAATTGTAACAGCTACCCATGATAAAATTTTCAGATCTCGTGACCATCACATAAGAGAGAAACAAATTATTGAAATAAATATGGGCTCTTGTGGGAATAAAACTTTAAAAAACCATATTTTAAAATCTAGCATTTTTGAAGATACCATATCCTAATGTATCACTGCAAAATTTCAGATTTTTCTTTTACAATTTTTTAGTCAAATCCCGCAGTACCTGATTTCCCACCTTAACATGCCATCAGCTGGGTATAATTAAAGTCTCTAAAATACACATTTATATTTCAGGAGTTGTCTAGAAGCCAAAGCAAAGCTCTACGACCAGCTGTCCAGTGCAAGTTGTTCTAAAGAAGACACAGCCAATGCTCAGGCAACGTTGCTCGTAGATTTTAAGCAGAAACAGAAAGAGAATGTCATACAGCAAGCCCAGCAAGAAGAGGAAGACGAAGAGGAGGAGGGACAGTGGTCAGATCATCCCTCAGACCCTGATGATGAATGGTATAATATTAGTTTATGTGTTTGGAAATTAATACCAGTTTTGTAGATGGTTTGTGTCTGATGTTTACCAACCTACGTAAATAGAGAATGTCGATCATTATGGCAGCAGTCACGGGCATGCCATTATTATCTTTGGTTGAATATTTAAAATAAATTCCTCTAATTTTAGAGCTTTGAAATTTTAGCATATAAAAACATATTGCATTCATCTGTCTTGTGACAAAATTTCAAAGTCCTAAAATAAGTGGAAAGTACTTCGAAAATGCAATTTCCAATAATTACAGCCTGCTAATAACTTATACAATTACCAGTACCTATAATAATTGACGGAGCCTATGTCATACTGTCATGTGTACTGTATAGTTTTTTTTTTTTTTTTTTTATATATAGTTGTAGAATTTATTTTCTGAAATTTACTTATGTTATTGGGCTATCAATTGATGATCAATTTCCTATTCCTGAATTTTTCAAACCTATCTATGTGCTATTCTATCACCTATCAATCAGTTATTGAAAAACCGATTTCTCTTAATTATCCACCAGCTCAAAGGTATTGAGAATAACTTTTTTCAATATTAAATATACGTACTGTAGCTTTCTTTATAGACCACATCTATAACAAAAAGAAAGTAGAGGTGGGAAGTTATTTCTAAATATTTAATACTGGTAAACACACAACAAATATGTACATAAACAATTTCTTTTTAGGGTAAACCAACAGCATTCATCTTTGACCTAAGTTTTGGATCAGAATTTAAATAATTTTTTTCGTCTTCTAAGCTAGTAGTTGCAATGATAAACTTTAACATGTTAAATGGTTAGAAAAACCAACACGTGCCTTATCATGATAAAGTCAGTAGCTAGGTTAAGATTTTGATGGCACAGTTATATGGATATATTTTTTATTAATTTATTTATTGATTGTCATTTTGTCATGATTGTCATTTGTATTGTATTAGTATGTACACTCTAACCCAGTAAACCATAAATTTGCAAAGTACTTGTCCAATTGAAGAATGTCACTTCCAGCTCTTGTGATGACACTGTGACATTCTTCAATCAAGCAAGTCAAGTACTTGCAATCCACATGTGAAAAAGCTGTGGTTTACTGGGGAGCAACTGAAGAAGAGGGTTGTCGCATTTGAAACGTCTTAATCAATTTAAATATTTGTGTTATCTGTGCCAGTAAGATCTTCACCTAGCTACGGACTTTGTGGTGAGGTGCTTGTTGGTTTTCTCATCCTTTTCTTTGAATATATATTTAGTACTGAAACGGTTTTTACTTTGTAAATACTTAATAATTTGTTATGTTACAGGGTTGACTACAAAGATTGCTTAGGACGTACAAGACGATGCTTGCGTTCAGACTTAGAAATACTTAAAAAGCAGGACTCAAAGTTGTCACATTCACTTGGAGGTGATGAAACTAAGACTGAAGTTGAACCTGAACCTATTGAGGTCGTCCCTGAACCTGTTGAGCAACCTCCAAGTCTTCCTTTAGAACAACAGCTTGTGTCTGGAGTATTGCATCGCGAAGCTCTCAGGGCGAAGTGGGAAGAGGAAGAGGTGGAACTCAGGAATAAGGACTCGGTGCATTATCAGGATCTGCTCTATGATGGTAAGTACATTTTTTTTTAATATAACAATGTTTTGGTGTTATTGTGGTGTTTACTAATGTCAGTGATGGGCAGTACTTCATTACTGACAGACATGTTAGTGGGGGGATGTATGTACAGCTTAGGACAAAATTTTGAGAACGATTGGTATATGCAACCTCACTATGCTATCTTTATGAGAAAACGCATCAGTCACCACATCCCCATTCTTAAACTTTTGTCCAGACGTGTATTCAATGACAATGACAATGACAATGTGGGGTGAAATAGAAATCCAATCACAGACCTGCTTTCAAAATGCTCTATGTCTAGTGAGATAGGGAAAAGTGAAAGCTTGCACATGATTGGAGTTTCAATTTCACCCCACATTTTGAATTTTACTTCGGTTGACTAAACCAATAAACTATAGGGATGAAACTTGAACATTTGGATGCCTTGGATATAGAACTGGGTATAAGAAATTGCATCATCATATGAATTGATCATTCATAGTTTATCTCTGAGTATGTAAGAACTGATGAAGGCATAACATACTCCATCTTGCTTGGAGTTTATTGCTGAAATATTACCAATGTGTTAGTTTTTTTATATCTGTGCTAGCAAGATTTTCACCAAACTATGGGACTCTTCATTATGGTAAGGCCCATGCTGGTTTCTCCTATCCTCTTTTTTCAAATTTATCATACCTAACTGCGATGGTTTATGTTGAAGAATAGCAAGAACGATTTATTTATTATTTATTTAATAGAAGAAACAGGTTGCCCTAAAACTGTAATTTATATCTGAAACTCACAAAAATAAAAATATATATAAAATCAAAGTTATCGATGCTACTTTGCTTAGCGACCTTTTTTAAAAAAAAATTTAATCGAGGAAGAAACATTTGTTCGTAAACCCTGCTTTCTTGTACCCAAAAATGCGCATTCCATTTGAATAACCATAGTTGATCATCATTTTAGGAGCAGAGAACAGAGCTTACAAACAGCATTACGTATTAAATAAAAGAAAATCAGATTTGACATTTGGAAGTTTATACACTTTTATTATTTTTGTATTTTTTTTTTTCACTTTTGGTACAAAGTTCTGATTTTTACATTTGAAACAGAAATAAAAATGTGATTATATTTTAAATATTTGTTTTTTCATAGAATCAACATTAGACTTATACAGAAAAATTATAATTTGTATACTTTTTTTTTTTATCTATAGTTTTAAAATTCCAATACAGTATTATCATTAACTATAATTTAATTTTTTTCTTCTAGATATTAATTGTTATTTACATTAATATTATTATTAAAAGTATAAAAATGTTAGAAAACACAAAGAAAATGACAATTGAAAATAAAACAAATATGCAAAACGGAAAATAATTTTTAATTATTAAGCATAAATTAAAAAAACAAAAACAATAAAGACACACAATAGCTTTATCAGCTCTGTTTCATAATTGTTTTGGTTGGTAGCATTTTGTTTATTGCACCATTTAGTATAAGTTTTTAAAAGAAATATGTACTTTTTTTCTTGCATATTATTTTAAAATTAGACTGATTTAAATTTACAGATTTGTTTGTTTGTTTTGTTTCAGTAAAATTACGCATTTTAAGTAATTCTATATCTTTTATCAAGTAATAGAGTAGTTACATTTTTATATCATTATTACTATTTTTGGTGTATTTTTTATTCTTCTTTATGTGGATACTTTTCAAACATTTCATGTTGGACATAAACTACAAGAACAATACATAATTACTGTAATTCTGAACAGCTCAAAATTTATAATTTGTGTTATTCTTTCTATTCTTATAATTTTGATATGAAAACTATAAGTTTTCAGTAATTTTTTAAAGGGTATGGGTATGGGGGTCAGTTATAGTGACTAGCAGATTAAAAAAAAAAAAAATAATAATAAAAAAAAATTTTTTTTTTGACTGGGCTTAAATTTTTTGCTCACTGATACTTCATACTTTTGAATAAGAGAAACTTGATTAAAAATTTAAATTTGCAAAAATTGATATTCTTGAGAGGGGTTTGAAATTTAGGCCCATAAAGCTCAAATTTAATTTCAGTAAAATTGTCTCAACCTTTGTATTTTATGTAAACCTATAAAAATAGGAAAAGGAAGTGTCGGAAGCAGAAATGACGGTAAAAGTGGGAGAAAACTTCGCGCCAGCAGCAAGCTAGGCCTGAGCCACCTCCCACTTTTAACATCACGTGGTTTCCTTTTCCAGCACTTTGTTTTCCGTTTGTTAACTTAACATAAAATGCCCTTATTTCATTGTTGATCTACCCTGAAATTTTTACAAGAGTAACTTGCAAAATATGCTTAAAATGATTCAAATTTGGTGGCTATAGTTTATATGTTAATAAAAAAGTCTGCGTCCAACAGAAAATTTTAAAATAGATCTTCTGATAGGCAATAAGTTTCCATTTTATTATGTATTGCATTTCATTTTCATTTTTTTTTCTTAACAGTTTATATGAACTTTGTTAATTTTTTGTTCAACAAATATAAAAAATATAATTTAAGGAACCCAATTTTCTAAATTATTAAATAATTCAATGTTTCATATATTTTTTTTAAAATACTCTATTATTTGTAATTCTAGATTACATTATTACTTTTTTTTCTTTCTTAGGAAATATTTTACAAATTGTATATTTCTTTATTTTGCCAGCATAAAAATTTGCTGTTTATCTAATCTCATGCAGTACAGCTGCATTAAAACATGACATTTATTTTATTTTACTCATTCATAGTAGGGTGAAATTAATAAAATCACCATCAACAGGATTAAACTGTCTATGAGAAAGGTGCCTGAAAAAAAAAATGACTGTGCATTATGATTGATAGATAAAGATTATGAAGAAGACACCTCAATTGATAGGACAAATTGAGGAAATTGGTAGGAGACAGAAAACTTTGTGTGTGTGAGAGAATGGTTTCTAGCCCAGACTGTTATGGTTTTTAGTCTGGGTAAGTAATATTCTCTTTCACTCAAAAGAGTCAAAGGTTCCTGTCAGCTCAACTCCAATTTCCCCATTTTTTTTTCCAATCCATCTATTATGTACGTGTCTTCTACCAATCCAAGTAATAGTTATGTTATTAACTATTAATGTTCAGTGATTAGTTCACTGATAATAATAATATAATTTTATTTGAAACATTTAAGTAGTTCAGACAAAGTAATTTAGTAAAGTACAGTAAATTTTAAACAGAAAAAGAAAGAAAAAAAAAAAAAAAAAGGGGGGTAGGTCTTTGGTGTAAAGGTTCGTACGCTTCAAAAATAAAGGTTACGCCACCCATAAAACCCTTACAAAATAAAATATCCAAGACCCCTATGGTCATATCAGGGACAAAGCCTATCACATACTTATCCTACCCTAATGGGAATTTATATTTTATAGGCTTTGTATAAAAACCAAAATTGACAATGATTCACTAATTAAAGGTTCAGTAAAAATCAGTTCATCCCCATGTTCACTACTAATTGAACTGGCTACTGAATTTGCTACTATGAGTTATTATTATTTTTTGCAAAATAAAATGAGCACATGTTCTAATGGCATCAACTTTTTTTCTTTAATATATATAAGATGCGGTCTCAACTAATTACTCTATTTTAGTTTTCACTTTATCATTCATATAATCAAAGTTTTATTTTAATAATTTATGCCTTTCAATTCACACAATTGACAAATTTTTTACAAACTTTCTTTCATTTTTATTTATCACTCATTTATTATTTTTTTTTTGACACACGTTTTATTTTATTATTATAATCTTTTAACCTACATTTTTTTTCAAGCATTTTTGTTTTCTTAAATTTTTACATATATAGAAAAATTATTCTAGCTATATTAAAAAAACAAGAATAAAGAATACAAGTGAAATAGAGTTCAAATTATATCATTATATTTAAATTTTTTTATATATTATATTTTTGTTATAATTAAAATCTGTAATATAGTATAGAGTTTGTTAAAAAAATTATGTTCAAATATGTTTTTGGAATGTAAAGTTAAAAATTTTTCATTAAAATAGTTTAAAATTGTTATACTGGAGCTGCAACTATATACTACAGTAATTTACATATAATATATTGAACTGTATTTTTTTTATGCACTGCATTTTTTTTTTAAATATATAGGAAACAAAAATACATTATTATTTTTAATATAAAATCACGACAAAGCGATTTTGAATTTTATTATTATCATTTTTTTTTTCTTCTTGTTGTATTATATAAGTACAATTGAAAGCACAGAAAAACAAACAATCATGCATTATGATCATTATTTATGCATATAATTACATTGAATTAAAATCTAATTTTTTTATATTTTTCGTAAATATTTTATATTCTATATATAGTTTTATAGAAACAACACTTTTGCTTTTAAAAGAAAGCTTTTAAGATTTGTATTTCTAAACTTACAAGAAAAATTGTATGTAATCTATTTTATTATACCAAAGAAAAAGTTTAAAATATTCAAGAAGCCTTTGTATGATTTTTTTTTTCTTAAATAGTTTTACTTACTCTTTATGCATTGTTAAATAAAGTATATAGTAAAATAAATAACACAAAAAATGAGAAAAAAAAATCCCCTACGAAAAAAAGGGATGAGTTCTTTTGATTATTTTTTTTTGTTATTTTCTCCCGTAAAAAAAAACATCATACAAAAGCTTCTCTTTATTATTGATTTTTGTCAATATTATAATGATTTTTCTTTTTACTAATATTGAAATAAATTATTACATCCCCAATGAATGAACACTTTGGACCCCATACATATACATATTGTTTTTTGATATAAAAAACAGGGAAATAATAATATTAAAAAAAAAAAAAAAAAAAAAAAATCACACATTAAAATTATACCTGACTAATTTTTTAGACCAAAAAAAAAGTGACATGAAAATTTATTAAAGGCGTAGAACACCTTGAACAAAAAACTTGCCTAATATCCTAAAATACCTAAATATCATCTTCAATTTGGCCGGAGTCATTGATTTCTAATTTATTTTCCATTCACAAAATGTCAGTTGCGGGTTTACTACGTCACAGCTCGCCTCGTCCACGCGCGCGGAAACAGGCGAGTTGTGACGTATTAAACCCGCAACTGACATTTTGTGAATGGAAAATAAATTAGAAATCAATGACTCTGGCCAAATTAAAGATGATATTTAGGTATGTTAGGATATTAGGTAAGTTTTTTGTTCAAGGTGTTCTACGCCTTTAAGAACTTAGATCAGTACTAATATTTTGAATAATCTCTTCTATAGTGGTCAATATTTTTGATTTTATTCATTTATTGCAACTTTATCTGTTTCTTTGAAGCATTGCAATTAAATGCACTCCCCCCCTACTCTTTCTTTTTAGCCTGCTTTGCAATTTTAATATTCATGGTTTTCATTCATTAAAAAAAAAATAAAAAAAATAAATCTATTCAAAGGAAATTTTAGGCCATATTCATAATATAATCATTCCAGTTTGATTTTTCAGATTTTTTAAAGATAAAAAAAATAATAATAATAAATAAATAAAAAAGGAAAAAAATAAATAAATAAAAAAATAAAAAATAAAAAAAATAAAGGACAATAGTACTGAAATAAATTCTTATATTAAACCAAAATTTGAGATTATTGTTATTTGATTAACATTGAGCTAAAAGAGTTTGCGATATGTATAATAATAAATAGAATATAACTAGACTTGTAAGATTATTACAATGGTTTAAATTATTTGCATCGTTTGAGCTTTGCTGAGATGGGGTATTTTTAGTTGGTTTTGTAGTAGGAGATGCAGATTTAGGTGGGGATTGATTTTTTACCACTCCACCTCCACTACCCTCTCCCACAATATCATCTTCATCATCTAGGAAACGATGTGTTGGGGTAGGTGGGGTGGGAATAGGTTTTGCAGCAGGGGTAGGCATGGGAACAGGAACAGGGGGTGGTAGTTGACCACCAATATTGCAAAGTTCACCCCTGCAATAGCAATATTCAACTCCATTGGCTGATTTGCAGTCTTGTACCGGGATGTTACTGCATAGTTTGACCACTTGTTTGACTGAAACAAAAACAGAATAAAATTAATTGGTTTTAAAATAACAAGTAAACGTTAGGCTTTAAAAAAATATATATAATAATAGTAATAATAATAAAATATAAAAAATAAAAAAATAAAATAAACAAACTTTTTTTTTTTTTTTTTTTTTTTTTAAATTTATATTAATCGATGAAAAAAATTGAGGAATTGGTGAAAAGCTATCAGGCCAAAAAATTAAGATAGAAAAGAAATTTTGGATCATGTTATGTATTTGAATCATCAGTGATTTGAATAAATAATATCGTTTTGTGTAAAGGAAAAAATAATTTATAAATCAGGGTCTTATAAAGGCACAATCAATAAGTGATTTTTTAAAGTACATTTAATATAATGACATCCCAAGGTCCGTGTATATTTTTTTACTGTATGTTCTGATCCAGCTTACTTTGTGTACGTTTTTTTTTTTTATTCAGATTTTTAAAAACATCTGTAATATTTTCAATTTTATTTTGAAAAACGTATATTTTGTACATCCCATTGACTAGAAAAAAAAAAGAAAAAAAAAGTATAGTAAAAATATAGAAGAAAAAATCCAATAAAATTGCATTATTTAAATTTGACCTCGATCGCTACTTATTACGATGCAAACGATATAAAATCTTGCACACTCTAAAAAACTTGATATTTATTTAGAGTGCACTTGTAGAAAAAAAAATGCAACTCAATAAGTCGGCATCGACAAAATCTCGTTACTTGACGAAATTTTTTGCTGACGATTTATCTCCTTATTTATGCTCCACAGTCTAAATAAAATAAATACGTAATAATTATGCTTGCTCAATACAGCAACATTTATGCATAACAATTAACATAATATTATACTACATTAATAGATGTTAAGATGTTCAGCGTAATTTCTTATTTTATTACAAAATAGCAACATTTGTGATCTGTGATCTACAATATAGAATTCTTCAAGACAACATATTTATTACGTAATTTGTTTTTTACGTGTATATCATAATAATAAATAAAATAACATTCAAAAATGTTTTTGCATTTTTTAAAACATTTAGAAAAAATATAAAATATTTATTTATTTTAGTAACAGGAACTATTTCAATTTACCCACTTATTATTTAATATACCAACAAAACAAAAAGTTTTAAATTAATATTTTTAATGTCCAAACAAGATATTAATTATTTTTTATTCCTTTTTTTTTTTTTTTTTTTTAATTTTTTTTATTATTATCTTTTGCGGATCCGGATAGTAATTATGATGATATTTTGATGAGCAGTTAAAAACAATAGAACATAATATTTAAGGCTATCACTCTGTAATGTCAAACAATAATGAAGGCTGGTTGTTGAATTTTTTGTTGGTGCTCGATTTTTTTTTTTATGACAGGCGCCGTTCATATAATAATTATAATTTAGCACAGAAAAATAAAGACGTAAATAAATAAATAAAATACAAAATAAAAAATAACAAATTATAATGAACGTTTAAAATAAATAAATAATAATAATAAAATGAATGCACAAGAAAAAAAAGTATAAACTTGTTGCAGTATTAGATAAAAAAAAAAAAAAAAAAAAAAAAATTAAATTTCCTCCCTTCTTGATTCAAGTATATCGGCCTAAGATCCCTGTATAGTAGTTATAATAACAAATTTGCGTAGAGAGAATATGGTTGAAGCTAAACGCGATCAGATGAGTATGTTGTTCTCATTAATAATTTTCAATCTCGTCTCGAAGGAGGAAAGATAAACATGGATGTTTTCATGGACGCGTGAGTGTATATATAATAAGAATAAGAAAAAAAAAAAAAACAAAAACAAAACAAGATTAATTATTCTTTACTATCATATTTAAAGTGGGTGATTATTTTATACCTGCAAACAAGATGTAGGAATAAAATTTAGTTAATGTATGTTGTAGGTCCATTTATAACATCTGTTGGTTGGATATATAATATTAAGTTGGTAAGAAACCATTCCGTGTTATAGTATGGCAAAACTATTATAAAAAAATTATGTAAAAAAAAATATATATATTATAAAAAATTAATAAAAAATAAGCCAATCCAGTATTTAAAAAAAATTAAGTTTAGTCTTTCATTTTGAGCGTCCCGGAATCCAAAATTTAGCTTTGTTGTTGTTGGTGGTGTTGCAAACAAAATGGTAACGGTTATCAAAATTTTCAAATTTGTAAATAAAGATTTTGCAACTGTTAAAATATCGACCGCAGACTCTTCCCCTTTCCCTAGAAGTGTATAAAGTTACATAATTTACGTTGAAATTGAAGCAATTTTTACAGTAAATTGTATTATACACATATTCACAATTATTTGAGCAAACTTGTTAACGGAATTGCATTATTTTTAAAAATTATTGAAAGATTCGACTGTATTAAAAGTTCAACTTTATAAATGTTTCTATCATAGACTTCTATGGTTTCTATTGTACAAAATATGTATATTATGTTTTTTTTAATAATTTCTAAGCCAGTATTAAAAATATTTGCACAAAAAAATAATTACACGACGGTCTTTAATTCTTGATTTTAAATAAACCTGATAAATTATTAATAAAAATAAAAACTGCTTTGAAAAATTTATACGATATTGTTTCTTTCATTTTTTTTTCTATTAGCACATTTTTTTCCCAACAAGATTATTGATCTTTGCTCAATGACAAATGTATTTCCTTTTTATTATATCTCCTTCTTTTAAACTCAACGCGTAAAAAAACTTCCTGAAAAAGAGATAAACAATAGGAAGGCTAAAACTTTTATGAGTAAAAAAAAAAAAAAAAAAAAAAATTATGATGACAAATCGATAATTGATTTTCAGCTCGTTGCATTGGATTTTATTTTTAAGTAAATGTATCATCCGATTATTTATGATATTGCGGTAATATTTAATGTTTCGTATTTTTAAAATATAATTTTTCATATTAAATATTGATTTAAAAATGGATTTTTCTGTAAAAGACAGCATGAAAAAATCATAAAAATATTTTTGACGTTATATTTTTCTCTTTGGTGTATGCACGTATTGAAGTATTTAAAATACATGTTCAAAATTATCGTGATCTTAAAATGAGAATATGAATAAATTTTTAAAACGTTTCAGTTTAAAACGTACTTGTATCATGTCATACTTTTTGATTGATTATTTTATTGATTTTTCAACTGATCGAAAGTATGAATAAATTTTTTTATTGTTTGGGGTTTGTTTTGAAATGCTTGCTCTTTGGAATAAAAATTTTAAATGGTTGTTAATAAAAAGCATAATATTCTTTTTAGTAGTAACTTAAATATAAAAATTATATAACTTGAAGAAAAAAAAAATTTAAAAAAAAAAAGGAAATAAATTGAAAATAAAAATGAGATAGAACTTATTTAACTTTGTTAGAGAATTAGTTTCCATAAATATAATTTTTTTTTTAATTTTTTCAAATTTAATCTGTCGTTATATGAATTGAATTTTATTATTGAAAATAACCTTTTCCAGCTTCATTTCAAATTAGAAAAAAGAAAATATTTCTGCATTTAATATTTTAATATTTAATGTAAATAATATATTCTAAATGAATTTTACAAGTAAAACATTCTCATGAACCTATGTATGTATGTATACTGAACTGGGGATAAAGTAATTAAACCTGTAGTAATAACTATATATATACAGTTGATAAAAAATACATTAGCCAGAGCGACGCCCCCATCCCGAGGGCCTCAGCCAGAGCATAGGAACAAAAAAAAAAAAAAAAAAAAAAAAAAAAAAAAAAAACAAGAAAGAACAAGAAAGAAGAAAGCTCATTTTCTCTTTTCTCCCCCATCGTTTAAATAAAAAGTAAAGTCCCCTTTCTAGGTCCCAATCAGTCTTCATTGTTTTTTCCCATGCATTTTTATAGCTTGGGGGAGTTTTTTTTTACATTTTGCAAATCAGTTATAAATTTCAACGCTTTCCCCTTTAAGATGCATAATAGTTATAGTTGTGACCTGACCACTACATATAAACATCTATTCTTTTATCATTATTATTTTCAAACACAAACTCCTAGAAAAAATCGATAAAGATGTCTCAAGAGACGTCTCTCCTCCCCCACACACTACTAGAAATTCGATATTTTGTTGTTATTTTCAATCTGATAAGTGTACTACATCTGTGTGAAAACTTAAAAGCAATTGATTCCTATTGAAAAGAGTTCCAATTTTCATGTTCACAATTCGTACGTACGTATATATATAGAAACTCGATATATATTGTTGTTTATTTTTCAATATGATAAAGCTCGCGACATTTACACTGGATTATTTTGATTGACAGTATAAGAAGTATCTTGACAACAGAAACAGATAGTATAATGTGATGTGTGTATATAGTACACGTGAGTTCACATTGCATTGATCTATAGCGCTTCTTCACGCTTTCTGCGTTTAACTTTGTAAAAGAGGGGAAGAAAAAGAGAGAAAGAGAAAATGGAAAAAAAAAAAGTCAATCAATATCTTGAAGGAAATGTCAAGGAAAAATAAAAACGTATAATATTTATCAAGATATAAATATTTGACGATACGAAAAATAAGAAAATAAGTCATTGAAAAAATTAACAACATATATATTTAAATTTATACATAATATTATTGCTTGCATTACTTCATCAATTTCTTACAAGTGTGACTTCTTAAGCATACATTATGTAAACTGCTAATAGACGAAAAAGTAGAGAAATTTAAATTTTAAATTAATTGGAGGGGGAAAAAATGCAAAAAAAATATGTAGTACATTTTTTCTCCTTTTTTTTTTTTTTTTTTTTTTTTTTGTCTGCATTTTAATGTTAAAATATATTTTTACCGATGAATCTTTTCGGCTTACTCACAGCGGGATCATCGCATATTTAACAATTTCTTATTACTTGATTTCTATATAAAATTTGCTCAATACTTCAATATTAGACTTACGACCTATGGCAAATGTTTGAGTTTCTCCGATTACTAAACGAGCTGAGAGATTGAGAGAGAGAGAAAAAAAAAAGTGAATCCAAGTGAGATAAAATCCATTGCGTGTATTTGATTTTTTTTTCTTTTTTTTAGTTAAATACATAACAGGGTACATAGTGGGTACTGGTTTCAGCTTCACTTGTTTTGATTTTAAAGTCACAACTATAGCTTAATTTTTAATTACGAAATATTTAATTGTGATGAGATTTCAAATTCCTGAAATTTCAAAATAAAGCCCTGCAAATTTCAAATGTGTTTTATTAACGAATGCCGTATATCTGTGAGATTGTATGAATTTTCGATTGTTCTTAAATAATCGTGTGTTTAAAGCCATAGACCACATAAAACAACATGTGCTTTTTAATGAATAATCACGAAATGGGGTCTTCAAAACTGATAATTTTTTTTACCGCAGAATGTTAATGTAGCCCCACGAGAGAGCGTGAAAAAACTTTAAAGTGTGCAATTTGCGTGAAAATTCGTGTTTATGACGTCAGAAACATGCAAAAATTAGTATGAAAATGTTGTGCGGGTTGCATAAATCCCATTTTCTGATCACTGGGGTTTTGAGACAAACTTAAGTTATTTATATGTAAATCCCATCAAGTGTTTTGTGATATAAATGCTTATGTTTTTCTCTGGTCTATTCCTTTAATCAATAACTTTCATTTAAAATGGGCGATATATGTGGACAATAATGCAAACTAGAGTTCTCCTGACTGTATTATGTTTGATATTGAACATATAAGGTCGACAATGAGAAACATTCCAATTTTGTTACATATGATGTAATTAAATAACTGATTGATTAGAGAGCTGCAATACTTCAACAATCAGCAACTTTAATGTAATTACATTGCATAATACCTTTTGCAATTAACTGCAAACCTATGAATAATTAAATAATAATAATTGGATACTTGTAAATCAAATTGTTGCATTATACATCATTCGCTACTCAATTTACAATACAATAATCGAGCACTTTGTATTATTTTTTCTAGCTTTTTATTCGTAAATGTAAAAAAAAGAAAGAAAAAAAAATCGAATTTTAACACCAACTTTTAAGTCCAACTTTTTTTTAATTAAAAATATTAATTAAATTTTTTTTTTAATTAAAAAGAACATTTTTATATTCATTTGACAATTATAGTATTTTTGTTTTGCTGGAAATAATATAGAAAGAATTATTGTGAAAATAAAGTTCCTCTTTTAACTATGTCTGCACCAAGATAGTCTTCGTTTTAAGTTTGAAGGTTATATAGTTGGGGAAGCAAAAAGGCAAGTAACGAAGAACTATGAACTTCTGCAATAATGATTTGGTGCTCTGAAAAAATATGCACACTTTCTTTGGTTAATCTTCCTTAGAACTGAGGGAAAAAAAGTTACAAATGCCTCAACAGCAAACTAACTTTAATCAATCAGTTCCAAACGGAGAAAGAGAGAAAGAAAAAGAAAAAAGAGAAAGAAGAAGAAAAAAAAAAAAAAAAAACTACCGTATTTTTTTTTCTGCGCAGCCAATCCTTATTCAAGTTGATATTTTTCTTCACTTTAATTTGACTTTGCAGACCCATAACTCAAGAGAACTTACCTCTAGTTTGAGTGAGACATCCTGACTGGTAGTCTTGAGGGCACTCTAAAGCCAAAGGTGGTTCATCAGAACCACACGTGGGGAACTTGCTGAGGTTGGGGAACTGGGACTTGAGTTGGGACCAGCCTCCACCCGCGGCACCGCTGCTACATATTCCACAACGTATCGAGTCAACTGAAACATACATTAAAATAATTATACAATTTGGTATAATATCAAATATCAATATTTGGTATGCCAGTTTAGTTTGGTAGATGAACCAAAATATTTTAAAAAATTCTTTAATCTTAAAATACGCAAAAATGTATCTATATAAAGTATATACCCCACAGAAATATTTCCATGGAGCGTTTTCTTAAAAATCGCTAAAACAAGATTCTGTTAAAGGATTCAACTTGATGGGCCCCAAAGCCCCGAAGCTATTACCATACACCTCACTTATCTTATAAACCACACTATTTGGATATGATTACAATTATTTTTTTCGTATTTGTTATGCATTTTTCAGATTTACAAACATAAAATTAAGTTACAGGGATTACAGTCGCATGTAAAAAAAAGTAACTGCAATTTAAATATGTAATAATGATTATAAAAAGTTATTTAATGGTGAATTATATAAAAAAAAAAATCGACATCTTAACCAGAATTATTTTCATAAATGAGCATTTGTAAACATTACAGGAACATAAAAAAAAAAAAAAAAAATGTTAGCAACGAAGGTTTTAGTTTTATTTAAACGATTCACTCAAACTATTCTTTATTGCAAACTAAAAGCATGCTTATATTTATTTACTTGCACTTTTTTTTATAAAGCAATTTGTTGTACTGAATATTTAAAAAGTAATTTTCATTGTTATCCCTCTCCCACTTTTGTCACATTTCTTACCATCATTGCTATTTTTTTTTAAATCACCCTTTATTTATAGTTTGTTTTTGTCATATTATACAAGGTATGACAGGGTTATAAAATTTTTAACATCAAATCAGGATTTTTTTTTTTTTTTTTTTAATGCTTATATCATAATATGTATTTAAAATTTCATTTCGTATTATCATTTTTCTTTCAACAGCTTTGTCACTTTTATAACTAATATGTACCCACCCTGTTCTTCGTGTAGCTTTACTTTGATGTTATATAATGGTCTTAAAAAAGCGACGAGAGGTCAAGTATATGCATTTTATATCTTTTTGTTTTGTCTAAAAAGTAAACTAAAGAATTATTTGGCTAGAGAGAAACATCAACAAGTAGGAAAAAGAAACTTGATCAGTTTAGGAAAAGAAAACATATGAAGATAAAAAATTGGAGTTTTGCCAATGTAGACACGGATTTATTAGCAGATCCTCAATATGACGTTAGATATTATACACCTGGGTATACGATAGCTTATGATGAATGTGTAGTCAGATCGCTTTGCTCGCAATATAAATGACTCAACCTTATAAAACAAGGAAAAAAAATTATGACTACATAATATATTTTAGTGAATTAGAATAAAATTTTATCCTTGAAAAAAAAGTTGTACGTATATACAAATTATTATTAAAGGCATAGAAAACATGAAACAACATGTGTTCTTTTTAATCATTAAACACAAAATGGGATCTACGAAACTGATGATAACTTTTACTAGAATGTAAATGTGGCCCCACAAGAGAGCGTGAAAACACTGTAAAGTGAGCAATTTGCGTGAATATATGACGTCAGAAATAGGCAAAAATCAGTATGAAAATGTTGTACGGGGTGCATAAATTGAAATTTTTTGATCACTGCTACGGCGCTACAGTTGGGTTTTAAGACTAACTAATGTTATTTATGTATGTCCCATCATGTGTTTTTCTCACAAACTGGGAAGAAAACTTGTAAGGTATAAGGTATACATATATACAACCCGCGCTACAACTTCTATTCTAGACCTGGATTTCATGGCGTCATGAATTGCTAAAGTTGCCTACTTTTCAGTTTTTTAACCTCAGTATATAAGGATGCAGAAGAACATAATATGAGTAATACTGTTCGTAAACCCTGTTTTCTGCTACTAAAATGACGGTCAGCTATATAGTATAATGCAAATAAAATGCGCATTTTTTTGTGCAAGAAAACACAGTTTACGAACAACACTAGTATGAATGCATGGTTCCAACTCATGAATTTTACGTTTTTGGTTTAATTTTGATTATAAATTAAAAAAAATAATAATAATGGTTAATTATTAACATTATTTAATAATGGTAAACGCAGTGGTCTGGAAAACCAAAGATCCCGGTTCGAGTCCCGGTCGAGCCGAAATCCTTTTCAATGTCAGTTTACTGCGCTTATATAACACTGTGTAACACGAAAGCCAAACCCTTTCAGTAATAATAAAGTTTGGTAAAAAAAAAATGTTTTAATAAATTTATAGTACGAACCCAGTGTCAGAAAATTAAAAATTATCAGTATAATTATTTAAAAATTATACACGAGTAAAAAAATATATATATATATATATATATTTACATTGTGAAATTATTGTTTGTATAATTTTAAAATTATAACTGACCGATTAAACAGTAAAACAGTTGATTAAAATTGTGTTTAGATTTTGCCCAATAAATGCCGTCAATTAGTATTATTAAAGTGAAATTGATTAATATTTGATATATATTAACTAAAGGTAAATATTCATAATTAGCTACTAAATTTTTTAAATTTTGTGATTCCATGTTATTTATTTATGTTTACATATAAATTAAATATAATTATGTACCTTATACACACGGAAAATATAAATCACGTAATCTATGATACAGAGCGAATAATTTCTATGTTTATCAAATAACTGTTAATTGCTGGTGTATATTTTGGAATTATTATTCTGTGAAGTACGTAGAATTAGTATACAATTAAGTATAAATTATATTGCTATTATTAATAAATGTTGCTGAAACTGGTTATAGCATTATTGTGTTGTGTATTTATTTGTGGTCTTGTGGAAATAGACTGGAAAATGTGAAGTAAAAATAAGAAAAAATAAAAAATAAAATTGCATAATATATATCTGAAAGGAAATCGTCCTGAACCGATAGATATGCGAATTTTTAAAATTTGAGTTCATCAAGTATTTTTTAGTTAGTTTTTGAAAGTTGTGAAATGGCATAACGGTCGGTAACATTTTTTTTTTTACGCCCACATGCATTAGTTACCGTCCGTGGCGTCATTTTTCGATTTTTAAAAATTAATATGAAATGAACTTAAAAATTAGAAATTTGCATATGAATCGATTCAGAATACAGTGCTCTCTTTTAAAATGTAAAATAAAATACCCCCTTCTGCTTTTTTTTTCTTATCGCAAGAAAAAATAGCAACTATAATGCAAAATATGCAAAAATAAATTTCGCGAGTTAAAAAAAAAAAAAAAAAAAAAAAAAAGTGGAAAAAGAAGAAATAATTTAAGAAATGTCATCAAATTTATAATAAACGATAAGTATAGAACTCGATAATTACAAGCAAAGCGTTCTTTTTACTGTACCCCGCGTCCTAAACTTTTAGTGCAAGTAAAAATAATTATTGTTGTATAGTTTGAGTCTATGAGCTCCGAGCTAAATTTAATGAGGCAAATCATAAAGTTTGAATATAATTTATATTTACACTCGAATACCCTTCACGCCCCTCTATATATAATAAATTAAAGGGTGGATCATATAATTAAGCAGTATTACAAAATCTCATAGTTATAAGCTTCTATATATGTGAGGGTATTATAGATCTGTGTGCAAAAATCGATAACATATACGATAGAATGCTCATGGGCATTTCTATATCTATTTCCATGTACTGAGTTTTCATTGTGTTTTACAAATAATATGATGTGTTGGAGAGAGAGAGAGAGAGAGAGAGAGAGAGAGAGAGAGAGAGAGAGAGAGAGAGAGAGAGAAAGAGAGAGTTTTTTCTCTATTTTTTCAGCCATTAGAAACTTGATTATATTTTGCTCTAAACGTTAAGGCATGTTCACACGAAGCAATACTATGCAATAAATTTGATCGCATGGAAATTAAAGAAATAACCCACAAGAAAACATTAGCATTAATAACACAAACACTTATAGTGATAGGAATTACATAAATAACATTAGTTTGTCTCAAACCCCAACTGTAGAGCAGTAGCAGTGATTAGAAAATTCCAATTTATGCATACCACACAACATTTTCTTACTATTTTTTGCCTACTTCTGGCGTCAGAAAAAGGAATAGTCACGCAAATAGCATACTTTACAGTATTTTCACGCTTTCTTGTGGGACCACATTAAACATGCTGGTAAAAATTGTCATCAGTTTTGGAGATCCTATTTTGTGCTTAATAGCACGTGTTGTTTCATGCGGCTGATGGTTTTAAATGATTTAAAAAGTAGAAATTGCTTAAAATAAATTTTATAGCACATTGATAATATTGCATCGTTTGGATACGTCTTTACACTTTACTATAGAGTACTCTAGTCTATACTCTTTATTTACTACTACTATTATTATTACTAATTAGTCAAGTTATTTGTAGCACATATTCCCATAAAGATCAACGTCAAATTAAAGGAATATTGGCCTCAAAATATTAAATAAAAAACGTAAAACACATGAAATTGGACAAGTACAACCCACAATGACTCATTTCTTTCGTCCTACAATCATAATACAAACAATTATTCATAAGCAGACATTTGTTTCTTTTTACAATACAAATTAAAACATGAATTTGAAAATCTAAGATACTGGTCTATATAGGATAACTTTGTCTGTTTTATCTGACTTAAATGAACTGTTAGGAATAAGTGCACAAATTTTAATTACGAAAAAAAAAAAAAAAAAAAAAAAAAAAAAAAAAAAAAAAAAACAGTTTTATTGAAAATATCATAAATTATTCAGTAATGTCAAATTTCGTTCTTTAATTTAAAAAACAAATAGTTAAAAATTTTATGTAAATTCATAACGATGAAAAATAATGTAAAATAAAGAAATAAAATGTTATCTATTACATAAACAAAATTTATACGACAATGTTGCATGATTTTCAAGAGAACCATTATAATTTAATTAAAAATATTTAACAGCAATATTATTTCAATTTGACGAAAGTTTTTTTTTTTTTTTTTTTTTTTTTTTTTTTTTTTTTTTTTAATAATTAACTTACGTGTTAAAAATAACTTCTATTTCATGGTTATACTAATTAATGAATGAAATGAAAAGTTAACACGGCTTTGTGGTTGGCTCATTTGCATGGTAATAACTTGTGGTAAAGATATAGAGTGTTAAATTTGCTGTTGTAAAACCAAGTGAGGTATACAGAAATACAAAAATAAACAGAGTAAAATTACATACTTTGTAAATAATTTAATATCTATTTTTTTTTTTTAGTAAAAATAGACTTATATAAGGATTTCCACGTATTTTATATACTCTAAATTTTAGATCTCTTTTTTAATTAAAATTATTTTTCATGAGATTGTGAGGAAAATGAACGGGAAATAAAATATTTCAATGGCACTTATCGTTGCGCACTATAGCCAATGAGAGGTAGGGTTAAGAAAAAGTTGAGACCATAATATTGTGATATATCCATTAGCATTGTGAGATTTTCTTGAAAAGAATGAATTGCCTAATTTATGCTGCATTTATGTCATTATTACATAAATGTTATTAAATTAGAGCAGCATACATATATGCGCTGTAAAACATAATATTTATGTTTTGTATCATAGTTATTATGCAGTATAACATAGATTATTTTGTATAATGGAAAATATTTTGCTTAAAACGAGCTATAGCATAATTATTAAGTGTTTATTTTTGTACGTTTATACTTGTAACTACTACGCGTTAATTTCAGAAAATTTAAATTTGGGAAGCTAGACACATTTTTTAAGTTTTTTATTACACTACGCAATGTTTTCCCCCCTTTTATTTAATTTTCCCAGTTTATAAATATTAATTAACATGCTTCATGCATATAGACATAGACTTGTTTTGTTTTTTTAATGTTAACAATTTACTGATTGTTTCATTTTCATTATTTCACTGTAAACGAGTAAATTTATATACAGTAAGAATGAAAAAAAAAAAAAAAAAAAAAAAAAAAAAACTTAATATCTCCAATTTCCTAAAGAATTTCTATGATACATTAATATTTTCTCAAGATACAATTTGTATTAATCACTTCATTTTATTTCTCATTAAATTAATCTGATTTGACCATCAATAAAATATAAAATTTCATAAAATAATAAAGTATATAAGCAAGCTTAATTATACAGTTCGATATATAGTTGATATTTATTGATTAAAATATCAAGATAAGTTATTGTTTGTTTATTGGTCTATTATTAAAATACCTACCACATAGGTAAAGAGAAGTGCAGCAATAAATCATGTTATCATATTGATTTCAAATTAAGTTTATAATATAGCAATAAGGAAAATGCGTATAATATTATTTGGGTTCAATAAGGCAGATCAAAGGAAAATTGTAATCATCAATTGGACCTGATCGTTTTCAATATTAATTGGGACTAACAATAAGAGGAACGTAAATAATATAATAATATAGGGTGTATGCGGATGACGTCATATTTAATGCGCTTGGAGGCCATACTGGAGTAGTGAATAACATTGCTCAGCATAGGAAAACTTCGTTTTAGGCAATTTTCTTTGGAAAATCTGTTAATTTTTTGTTATTGTTATTTTTCTCACATACTTGAGATATATACTAATTCAACCTATTTACAGTATCAATACTCTCAAAAATATTGCATAGTGCTTTTAAATTAGCAAAATTTCTTATTTTCCTATGATACCCATGTTATTGAGTTATCCAACATGGCGTTGACTTTAACATGAATGCATAGACCCTATAGTACATAATACTATTATACACTATACCTAGATAGGGTCTATGTTTTTATGTTAAAGTCGACGCCATGTTGGATTACTCGATAACATGGACAACATAGAAAAATAACTCATTTTGCCAGTTTAAAAATAATAAGCAATTATTTTTGAGGGCATTGATGCTGTTAATATGTTGAATTAGTTATCTCAAGTACGTGAGAAAAATTAGAAGAACAAAAAATTAGCTGATTTCTCAAAGAAAATAGCCGTAAACGAAGTTTGTCGTATGAGTAATGAGCGTCCAAGAGCATTAAATATGACGTCATGCGCATACACCCTATATAGGTATCATCATGCATTATTATTTTTGTAATGTTAGATGCTTGAAATTATAAATCTATATATGGTAATTCAGTTTTAATTTCAACATTTTTTGTTCTAATTTTATTAGTGATCTATTAAAATAATAATAATAAAAAAAAAAAAAAACTGACACAATGAGTTTTAAAATGTTACCAAATTGGCACAGAAAGTATAGAAAATATTCTTTCTTAAAAATATAGTTCTGGAAAATATAGGACCTCTCCTTTAAACAGTTTTAATGTACACAGAATCTAAACCCTGATTATTGTTACTAGCTTTCATAATTTATAGGTTCCGTATTTTACAAATTACGTAGTAAAATTTTGGTTCACAAAAAAAAAAAAAAAAAAAAAAAAAAAAAAGGAATAATGGAAAAGTCTGCTTTAAAAAGTTACAGGGTTTTAAAAAGTATCATCCTCTTTTCGTTATGGAGAGTACACCTATTCATAATACTGCATTCGTGCGCAAAGCATGAAAAAATAAAATTTAACACCATTGTGTTTTGTAATTACAATACTTTTTATCTCTGTACATTTTATATACTGGGAATATGAATGAACACCCAGGATGTAATTGCATCTAACTATACTTGATCTCTACTCCTGAAGAACTCATTAATAAATTGTTTATATCAATTATTAAATGTATGCATTTACCTCTAGGAGTACTCAAGTACATCGGTTAGAGAATAATGACTTGATTTTTTTTTCTTATTGTTTTCAATGAATGCAAGGTCAAATGTCACGGGCAGATGAAATTTTCATTCTCATCTCATCAGCATTTCCCTCCCCCTCCCCCTTTTCATATCTCTATTGCTTTATAATTAAAATACTTTAGAAAATTACATTTTCATTCTATAATATCATATCTGATTATTATCTTAAGTACTAGTATAATGTTTGTTTGAATTATGTTTCAATTTTATTACTATTTTTCTTAGAAAAAGTTTTTTTTTAAAGATATTTTTATTATTTTCACTTATTTTCTTTTTAGTTTAATATAATGCAAAAAATAAATAATTAAAAATACTTACCAATTTCAAATAAGTTTGGTACAAATTTGACAGCAACTTATTAGTAAAATTGTTTTCATTTTTTCATATTATAGGACAAATTAAACTACAGGAAGTGTGTTATAAAATTTAAATGTATATCACCTAACAGAAATACAATGTATTTATATGGAGCATTACGTTCAACAGATACTGGCCTTAAAATATTAAATAAAAATTTAAAATTCCTATGAGATGGGACACATAATTTTGTTCCTCAAGCCGTCTGTGACTCTACCTTCACAAACTGGGGTGAAGAAACTGTAAAGTAGGCAACTTTAGAAATTCATGACGTTATGAATTCCGGGTCTATACAGGATTTCTGAGGTCTACGTACAATAGAAATTGTAGCGTGGCTTGCCTACTTTATAAGTTTTTTTCCTAATAGGCCACAGAAGGGTTATATAAGTGACATAATATGTTCACATGATAATATATCCATCTCATGATTTATCTTTTTTTTTTTTTTTTTTTTTTTTTTTTTTTTTTTTTTACTTCTTTATACGTGAAGTTTTTATAGAAATGCACTAGACGGTAGAGCAAAATTCAAATCACAGCGTATACGTTTTATTTCAACAGAACAAGATAATGTAAATTTTATTGCTATATTACTAATTGATTTTGCATGTACAAGCTATTTTATTATTAAATTAATAGTGTTTTCATTGGAAAACCTCTTTTAAAAAAATGCAAATTATATATAAAAATCGTCTTTGGTACAGTAAAATGATTCAAGTCACGAATCAATTATAAGAAGTAAAAATAATAATTTCAATAGTAAACTAATGAAATACTTGAAATCAAAGTTTCAATTACGCAGTATAAATAGATCGCGTGTGGGCAACTTGCTTAAAGCCCTTGTCAACTTACTTTTTTATTTAGAATAATAGACTGATATTAACCATACCTTAATATCCATGAATTAGACACCATCACGTTAATTTCTGTACTTATTTTCGTTTATTTTCTTTTTTGCGGTTACATCACGTATCTGACGTCACGATGTACCACCGCCAATCACAGTCACCACTCTGGTCACGTAATAAATTTAAGCCCCTTCCTCAAGTTCTTTACCCCTATCACGGCCCTATCAATAAATTGTGACGTCAGATACGTGATATAACCGCAAAAAGGAAAATAAACGTAATTCAATACAAAATCAACGTGATGGTGTCTATTTCATGGATATTAAGTTATGTTAATTATCAGACTAGTATTCTAAATGATAAAAAAGTAAGTTGACAAGAGCTTTAAATCTATAATATATATATATATATATATACTGCTGTCGATTACATGTTCAATATTGACCTATAGCAATATAATTGTATATTTTGTTATACGTAGTTAATTATTCATGACATCTAGATATATTAAACAATGAAATTCAATTACAACGTGTTCAAGCGTGTAACTAATTTATGAACTGTTATATTTAATTTAAAATGTATTTGTTATTCAAATTTAAATAAAACTGCGTTGAAAAATTTTGGTAATTTTTTCTATTATTTTCTCATTTATAGAAACGTAATTCTAATTTATTGATGCTTTTACGCCGGTTGCATTCATATAAAAGTCGACGCCATATGTGAGGACTAAATAACATGGGACGGTAAGGAAAAATAACGTATTTTGACAGAAAAATATATAGCAATATTTTTGAGAGCATTGATGCAGTTATCAAGTTGAATTAGGTATATTATGCGAGAAAAATAATAACAAAATTTTAAATAATTTTGCAAAGAAAATATCCAAAAACGACGTTTGTCCTAAACTGAGAAATGTTATTCATTGCTCCAGTATGGCGTCGAAGAGCATCCTGTATAATGAAGTCATGCGCATACACCTTTTTTACTATTTCAAGTAGCTTTTCAAGGGTTGAAACTTTGAAATTCAAATGTTAACCTTCTCAGCTTTTTATGTGTCATTTGAAAGTTGAACGTAACATGTTATTTAATATGGTAAAAAATTTAAGACCATTGACCATCAGATAAGTGAGAGAAAAATTATTCTTTTTAACATTAGGTTTTATGAAAGAAATATATATAAAAAAAAAATATTGTAATTCATAAATATACATTGTGCCCTCTAAATTATTTAAAAGGTGTACGCAAGAAAATCAGAATTTTCTTTCTCTAGTCAAATAGTCGCATTTCTAGCCTTACATGATAAGAATATAAATGTAATAATATCAAAATACTTAGAATGAAAAATCTGTTCACCAAACACTCCCTTTTTTGCAGACATTCTTTGGTTCAGCCCATTTTGTATATAAATTTTTGCCCGTCTTGCCTACTTATAAAGAGAAATTGAAAATAAATCGATTTCCAATCAATGCAATCACTTTATAAGTGGAAGCAATAACATATATAACCAAGTCAAGTCTCTTCTGCCTTTGTGATATCAGTTTGAGATTGTAAGTATGCTCATGGTTTTGTGGTGGAGGAGAAAGAGAAATTTATCTCGACATTATGAGAAATAAAATGAAAATTACATCGAGAACGACTTACATATTAGGAGGGTGATGAAATGAGACATTTTTTCATGTTGTAAATGATTGTGGTATTTAAAAAGAAAATTCTTATAAAAAGAAAACTGCAAAATTTATTTTAACGGAGAAGTTGACTGACTTGGGATACAAATAGTCAAAAAGAGGGACTTTATTTTCACAATAATTCGTTGTACGTTATTGGTACCAAAATAATAATAATAAAATAAATAAATAAATTTAATGAATATAAATCATGTTTTAAGTTCCGAAAAGAAGTTTTAGTATAATTTTAATTTTAAAAAGTTTTTAATGTGACTTAAAAGTTAGTTCTAAAATTTGAATTTTCTCATTATTTACTTGCTATTTTTAAAGTCGAATGTGGAATATACTTAAAAATTTGCTCGTGTTTTCTTGCGTTTGCCATAACTTAACTTTTTAGTAACATTTTAGGAAAACAACAACAACAACAAACAAACAAACAAGCAAACAGACTAAGATCACTTTTCTGAACATCTACAGTATACGTAATCGCCATCACTGATCCTTCCCTTTATTTAACATAAAAATAAGAAAAGAGGACAAAAAAAAAAGGTAAACGAATTTTATCTGGCTAAAATATAATAGCTGTTAAATTCTGAACACGTGTAAAATTTAATTAAGCGTGACTACGATAAAGTTTTAAAAGTTTTGAATTTAAACATTTTTCTATAATAAATCTTAACAACTTTAAAGTGGAAAAATCATTTTAAAATATGAAAAAAAAAAAAAAAAAAAAAAAAAAAAGAAATTGAAATTTAAAATTATTTACAGATTATATAATGTGTATATTTATGAATTTGTAATGCTTATTAACGTTTATTTGTATCAATTTAAAAACGTATAAATATACATTTACTATGTGTAGTGAATAAAGTGAATTAATTTTTTTTCTTTGATAATTGCTATAAAATTTACATACGTTTCTCTAATATGCTAATTTCATTAAAAAAATAACAAGATAGCAGTATACGTGTGTGTGTGTGAGAGAGAGAGAGAGAGAGAGAGAGAGAGAGAGAGAGAGAGAGAGAGAGAGAGAGAGAGAGAGAGAGAGAGAGAGAGAGAGAGAGAGATAAAGGGTTTCCCTTAAAATTAAATATAGTTTAGAAATTTGAATACCATAATATATAAATAATATAATTATTCAAAATATTCATCCTTCATTAATATATGTAAATACATGCAATCGCAATAAAATTGCAGTTCTTATAAATCATTAAAAACCAGTTATTGAAAAAAAAATACAAGAAGACAGGTGTTTTATATTTAAGCCTGACTTTAAGTCTTTATAATCCGATTTCAAATCCTTTTATTTCTACTCACAGCATTCCAAGGTGTAAAAAATATAATTAAATACAAGTCTTTTCATTTAATTTTCAGTGTTTTATATCATAAAATAAAATATGATGGAATGGAGGGAGTAGGCACTGAAGTTCTTGTATGTACGCTTCAAATTAATAATTCTTTTTATTTCATGCAATGATACTAAAAAATATAACGAATTTATCATGTATTATACTGCTCGATTTATGATAGCATTTTTTTTCTTTACTTTTAATAATAATATATTTAATATATATTATATTTTACTTCAGAATCATAAGGTTAATATTTTTTATTGACAAGGTCAGTGCCTTTTTAGTACCTTGCTTACTGTCCGTTTCAATAAAATTTATAATATAATAATAAATAATAATAAATTTATAATTTATATTTATTATTTATATTTATTTATTTATTTTTTATTTATTTATTTATTTATATTTATAATTTATTTATAATTATATTTATTTTAAAGTTTACTGATTTCTAGTGCAGCATTGTCTTTAATAATTTTTAATCACGTTTGGTAAATTTTAATAATGTCATTCATTAATATTATATCATTATAATTATAATGCATTAGCTTCAGTTACTTTTAAGAGCTAAAGTTTATTTTTTTTAATTTTATAAGGACAGAGAGAGAGAGAGAGAGAGAGAGAGAGAGAGAGAGAGAGAGAGAAAAGCATCAAGATTTTTTCTTTTTTTTTTTTTTTTTTTCTTTCCTTTCCTTTTTTTTTTATCCCCACATTGTTGATGTTTCTGATGACATTTTGATTTTTACTCGTTCCTCCCGGATGCAAAGACTTGATATTTTAACATAAGGGCGTGATCTTGTATATGTTTACTATATAATATAATATAGGAATAGGGTGCCTTCACTGCCTTCTAAGCTTTTTTTTTTTTTTTTTTTTTTTTTATGTCACCCAAACCTAAACGTAAGTATATACTTACTTTTATATAACATTGAAGATTTATATACACAGGGTCAAAAAGTTTTGTCATTCGTATAACGGAAATTTATGCTCTAAAATATTTTATTATTGTTGTTGAAATGAAAATATTGATTTGATGTTTTACTTTTGAAAGTTTTTGTTTACATGGTTTTGTTTCTATTTTCTGTCAAAATTGTAATTTATTTTGTTTTTACATTGTTTTCTTTTAAGTTGATCAAATATATATATTGAAAATTTAATCAATTTTCGTGCTTTGAGTAAAAAAAACAAAACAAATTTTTATTGTTATTTTAAATATTTATCTTGTGTTTTTTTTTTCTGAATTTTTGAAGCCTTGCAGCGTTCAATATAAAATGTCTTGTACATCAAGAAAATTTCTCTCTCTCTCTCTCTCTCTCTCTCTCTCTCTCTCTCTCTCTCTCTCTCTCTCTCTCTCTCTCTCTCCTCTCTCTCTCTCTCTCTCTCTCTCTCTCTCTCTCTCTCTCTCTCTCTCTCTTCATATTTGGATCTGCCATTTGATATATCTGTATATAAATAAATAAAAAAAATAAAAATTTGTCAAATAAAATCCAAAACTGTAACGTTTCGTTACGTTTTTTTTTTTTTTTTTTTTGTACTGATAAATTTGTGAACCCGAAAGCTTTATCCTTATTTAGAAATGCATTATTAATTTGTAAAAGTTTGCATTTATGATATTTGTAAATATATTGAAATTATAGGTTCATATTTGCATATCGGTCGAGCAACAAATGCATAATATTTAACAATGATATATATCAAATGTTATGGCTCTCTAATCTATAATAAGATTTTGAAATTTGCACTTGGGGATTTTTGTATGTATAATCCAGCTTATATAAGCTACTATGAGGGGAAAATAAGGCAGTAATCTGTTTCCGTTTTTACACAAGAACAAATTACTTTTCCTATTGATTATGTATCTAAAGGATTTGCCTCAGAGATGCTAAAAGTTTATCGTATGATGATGTTTTATACTTATGTTGCATTTTGAAAACGCATAGAGCTTTATTGATAATGTCTCTTGTATTTCTTATATATCAAAATAACGCCTTTTAAACATATTTTCCGCACTATCATTATTATTTTTATGTATATTATTGTTATATACTGAAAAAAAAAAAAAAACTCCTTTCTCCCTGCACAAATGTGCTTCTAACATCTTAGCAAGAAGTGTCGATGCAAGTACAGTATAGGGTGTATTCACATGACGTCATGATTAATGCGCTTGGACGCCATACCGGAGTAATAAATAACATTGCTTAGCATAGGACAAACTTCGTTTTTGGCTATTTTCTTTGATAAATTGGCTAATTTTTTGTTAACATACTTGAAATACTATAATCCAACCTATACTGTATATAATAACTGCATCAATGCTCTCAAAAATATCGCCAAATATTTTTAAAGTTGCAAAATTAGTCATTTCCATATGCGGCCCATGTTATTGAGTGATCTAACATTGCGCCGACTTTAACATGAATGCATATAGATCCTATACTGTATATAGTACCAGTGATATATGGTTATGGCATTATTGTATATATTATGCCTTCTACCGGTTTTACTATATAGTAGAAACTACCCACGCTCAGGTAGTGAGTAAACATTGACTTCAAATTTAAATTGTTATACTCTCTATAACATTGTATTTTGTTTACATTTTGGGCAAATCTGTAAACATAATTGTTTGATGTATAAACATATGAATGTTTAGACAATTCAGTAAACGATTATAGGTAATACCACCAGCTTTAAACAATCAAATTTACCCTATCATTTTGTTCTCACTATACTGTATGTATACATAATTTTTTTCCCCGTTTTAGCTACATAGCTAAATAGCTATATATAGCTATATAGTCTACTGTATATTGTACGTATATCGTTAAGTTATATGTTAATGGCAACATGTTGCAGATGATAACAAAAATATTGATAAGTTAAGTACATAAAGACAGCAGTGATGTGAGAATTAGTGTTAATACTTTTTTTAAGTTTTATTATTAGGTCCTAAAAACTAATAAATAAATATTGAATTTTTTATGCTGACTAATTTCAATTATTCAATTGACTTGTTTTAGATTTATGTATGAAAAAATTTAGTATTTTAATATAATTTTTAAAATTATTATTTTGAACTTCCTAAATATTGACGTATAAATAGTACTATACAATGCAAAAATAAATTACGTAATTTATGCTGTATTTATGTCGTGAAGGTATAAATGATGCTTTAGGCTATTTTAGCATAGTAATTGTAATAAAATGTCATAGAATATGCAATTTTGACTAAATTGTGCTGAAAATCATTTAGTATAATTATTAGGTATTTATTTTTGCCCGTGAACCATGTTTGGTAGGCAGACAATTTTTATCGCCTCGCTTCGTAACTGTAAAAATTATAAAAATATATTTATTTTTGGTGCTTTAAATAATGATAATAAAAAAAAAAGAATAAATTAATGAAATTTTGAGAAATCTTAAAATCTAATAATTATTGTATTGAAATCCTATAAAAATTTACTTTTTTCAAAAGTTGATTTGATTGTATAATATATTCACGGAGAGAATACATAAATTTTGCTGCAATTATGTCATTATAGCATAAATACTACTAAATAAGAGCAACATAAATTATTATACTGTACGATATAATATTTATGCTATATATGAGTATTATATTATAACATAGTAAGTATGCTGTATTGATCAAGTGGTGCTGAAAATGAGCTATAGTATAATTATTACGTGCTTATTTTGAAGATCGCAAAGATCTGAAATAATTTCTTAGTTTATTTTATACTTCGTGAGCTTTTGATGTATTTTATCATTTATTTATTAGTAACTAACATTTAACTCTACAAAATAATGAATATAATCATTAATCACAAATTAATTACGGAAATAAATCAAATTACCCGTATTTTTAACTATATATTATCGCATTCAAAACACATAAACACATTTCACTCATTTCCAAAAAAAAAAAAACACTTATTCTCAAAATGGCGGAATTACCACTGTTATAATCTATATACATAAGCCTTTCTTTTAAGAGTAATAAACCATTCTTACTATAGTATAATCTAGTTAAAAAGAAAATTTATTTTTAATTGTTATTAAGTTTTGTTTCTTTTTTGTATAATAATATGAAAAGAAATCGATGAAAAGAGCGCGCGGTAGTCAAGTAGAATTTGAGAGAGAAAAGAGAGTTTGTGTTATACTGTATAGAGAGGGAAGCTGTATGGAGCATTTGGGAGAGACACTCAGTAGCTGGAACATTCCGATCGATACTGGCCTATATTATATACTATATACCACACTCCCTTACCATAGACGTGATGTTTTAACGTGTGTGTGTGAGAGAGAGAGAAAGTTCATTCAATTGTATTTTGATATATATAAGTAAATAATAACATGGTTCAATTCTTTTATTTATACTCTTATGAATATTTTATTTACAAATTGTATATAACAAAAGTGTTTTTTTATACTATATATTATATAGTAAAATTTTTAATTTGAATTTTATCTATAAAGTAATTTGTAAAACATGTATAATGGTTTTTAATAGTAATTAAGGTACTTTATAATAATTGCGGGGTTATAGGTGAAAAATATTGTATTATTTTTAAAGGAATAGACCAGAAGAGAACATAAGCCATAACACTTGATAGGACTTATATTATATATATAAATAACATTTAGTTTGTCTGGAAAGCCAACTGTAACGCAGTTTAGCAGTGATCAGAAATTTTGAACTTATGCAACCCGCACAACATTTTCTTACTTATTTTTGCCTGTTTCTAACGTTAGTCACGCATAATACTTTATAGTTTTTTTCACGCTGTCTTGTAAAGCCACATTTACATTCTTTTAAAGGTGTAGAACACCTTGAACAAAAAACTTGTCTAATATCATAACATACCTAAATATCAACTTTGATTTAGCCAGAGTCATTGATTTCTTATTTATTTTCTATTCACAAAATGTCAACTGCGGGTTTGCGACGTCACAGCTCACTAGTTTCCTTGCGCGGAAACAGGCAAGCTGTGACGTCAAACACCCGCAGCTGCCACTTTGTGAATGTAAAATAAATTAGAAATCAATGACTCCGGCCAAATCAACGTTGATATTTAAGTACGTTAGGATATTAGACATGTTTTTTGTTCGTGGTGTTTTACGCCTTTAAGATCTATCATCAGTTTTGGAGATTCCATTGTGTTTAATCATTAAAAAGCAAGCGATGTTTTAAGTGGTCTATGGCTTTAAATTTCTTTATAATTGTTGGGTTATCGGTAAAAAAAATATTGTCATATTGTTTTTAAGCACGTATAAAAGTGTCTGGAATTTATATTTAAATTGTTATATTTTTTTCAATAATATAAATAATAAGAGTAAAAACAAGGTTCAACTTAATGCTAAATTAAATAGGGAATTAGATATCCGTATACTTTTCCCACGTCACTTCTGTTTGTCGCGTATTTCATCGTTTAAGTCACAAAAACCACATTTTTTTTAAGGGTGAAAATTTATTTGACTTAGGTTATATTTCTAAATAAAGAAGTTCTAATTTGAAGAAAATAACAAGTAAATAAATAATTCAAGAAAAACAACAACAACGTGTTTATATAAGGCATTATGTCATAGCAACATTGCTATTATAAATTTTAATTTAGCAACTTGAGCTGTATCACACAACTCTACACATAGTGTACCGTATTCGTATTCCTAATTATTTTCTTGCTAGGTTTAATAAACATTGAATAAACAAAGTATGCTACTCCTATTTCACTTAAAGCCATAGACCACATAAAACAACATATTGTGCTTTTTAATGAATAAACACAAAATGGAATCTTCAAAACTGATGACAATTTTTACCAGAATGTTAATATAGCCCTACGAGAGAGCGTGAAAAAACTGTAAAGTATGCAATTTGCATGAAAATTCATGTTTATGACGTCAGAAACATGCAAAAATTAGTATGAAAATGTTGTACGGGTTGCATTAATCGAAATTGCTGATCACTACTTTGGGTTTTGAGTCAAACTAAAGTTATTTATGTAAGTTCCATCAAGTGTTTTGTGATATAAATGCTTATGTTTTTCTCTGGTCTATTCCTTTAATAAACATGATTTCAATAGTATTATTGTTTTAAAATAATAATTGCAAAATTGACAGTCATCTCATTTTATTGTCATTATTTTGTTTATAGTAATTAAATACATAATCCGATTCCTAAGTTGTTTTTAATGATCATAATTATTAATTATACTTCAATTATTCATTGTTTATAATTTTATCATGACGTTTATGTATTTTATTTTGTAAAGTTTAAATTGATATTCAATATGTATAATTTATACTCACAAGAATAAATGAAGTAATTTTAACATAAGTTTCATTATTCTGAGTTATAAGTTATAATTATTATTTAAGCCAGTTTAAGCTTTAATTTACTCTCCGAATCTTCAGAAACCCTATGACTTTGTGCGAGTTCATCCGAAATGGATCTGTACATGACCTATCCCGGCATTCATCATAACAGTCTGAGTGAACCGTGGAAACAGTCAGGATTGTCGGAAAGGTTATCTTTGCCTCGCGAATCTCCAGGGTACCTCCCAGCCACCGACCATAAAGCCTGGTCAGTGGCTGTTATTGAACCCAAAACCTCTTGTATGCAATTAAGTCAAACGCGTGTCACTATGAACTGCCCTGCACGGAAAACATAAATTTAATAAATTATTTAGATACATAACAATAACTCTTTATACAATAACTCTCTTGCAAAAAGTTTAAAGAGTAACTCGTTAGTACAAACGTAAATTCTTTAGCGGTAAATAGTTAACTCTTTAGATTCTAAAAAGTTTAGTATGTATCTAAAGAATTTATTATGAAAAAAGTCTAAATAGTAACTCTTTGGATAATTTTTTTCGTGTGGGGTCAATAAATATTCTTATCATTATTAGAATCACTGGGTCAGGCTCGGACTAGCCATAAGAGCAAGTCCGCGATAGCAGACGTAGGACCCCCTTGTTTGGAGGCCCCTAAGGCCCTAAAAGGGGCGTAACCAGGGTGTTACGCCCCTTTTTTGGCCCCCTAGAGAGTATTACGCCCCTTTCACGGACGTAGTCCCTTGAGTGCCAGTCCAAACCTACACTGGGATTTAAAAAACTTATAAAATAGCTTTTTTAAAATGTCAATGACAGATTAAAATTAAAAATTTCTTTGGTTGAATTCGTTGATTCTCTAATCATTATTTATGTATATTTTATTTATTTCTAATTAACAGTTATCTCGTCTCCTATACATATATAGCGTCACAGCAGTTAAATTAGATTACACATTAAAAATATAACCCCGTGTAAACATGGCTTAAAATTATAAATTTATTTATTGATCTTTTAACTTTAGTTACATGAAAAATAAATAGTTTACCTTGCTTAAGCTTACTATTGGGGGACATAGTTTGCTCTTCAAAAATGATTGGAAAAGTAAACAAAAAAGTTGAAGTTACGTCAAGAGACCGCTCGTTAGTAATTTGACTCAAAATCAATCATCCTTTGCGTCCTCATATTTTGTTACCTTATTAGTAAAGTCTCTTGCTTTTTATAGAAACTTTAATTGGAGATAAAGAGGAAGATATTGTATCATTTTTGAACTCTCTCTCTCTCTCTCTTTCTCTCTCTCTCTCTCTCTCTTTCTTGCCACGTGCAACAGACTCATATGTTGACGTATGATGAAAAAGATCTAAATATTTAAATCATGTAAAACGTATAATATGCTTTAGGGGGAAAAAAATTGAAAAGAATAGTATTCAACAAAACCTCAAAACTTTGTGACGTATTTTGATCCCCCTGTTGTATACCTTATTTGGTTTAGACTAAATATTTGAAATTCATAATGATATACATGATATAAGCTTGAAAACGTGTTCTGGAAATTTCAACATTTAAACTTATAGTATAATAATATGATTAAAAAAAAAAAAAAAAAAAAAAAAAAAAAAAAATCAAAATCAAAACAAATCTTGCAACTTTTATTTTCTTTGAATAATATGTTGTTTTTTTCGGTAGATATAAATGAATGTGTGTTAATATTGTATTGACAATCGTTTCTACATTATCTCATTTTGAGGCAATAACCTAAGCTGATACATTGTAGTTGATGAAGAATACAATTAAGAAATTAATGAAATAATTTTAGATAATAAAATATTTTTAATATATTCTAATTAAACTAAAAGAAAGTAAACAGACAAAACTAAATGTCATCTTTATTTAGGAAAATAAAATTTTAAAGTTAAAAATAAATATCCTATGACTTTGAAAATTGTCCCATAATATATTTGTTTCGTTTTACACGTCCAATAAGAACAAAAAAAAAAGTGCAATAAAACGTACATACTGTATTTAAAACGAAATAATGTTTGAAAGTGAAAGACTTGGAAAATAATTTATTATTTAACGAGAGTAAAAGAGCGAGTTAATAGCTTAAAAGGCTCCTAGCAGAAAAACATATAAATGCCATAATATATAAAACCAGTATAAAGAGTTATGAATTATTGAAAGAAAAGCGCGCGGGCTTTCAAAGTAAAAGGTTGGTATACTGATTACAAATTGATATGCTTTGATGGATGATTGACAGCTGACGTGATTGATAACAAAAATATAATGAGTGGAAAAATTATATAAGTATAACAATAACCTTGTATGTAGCGATCTACTTGTCTTGCAATATGCCATTTTATTTTTATTTTTTTATTTTCATTATTTTTTTTTTCTGATCTTTTCTGAAAATAGCAAAAATATGGTTCACAGAGTACACAGTTTAATAATTATTATATGAATAATTCATGTTACGAGTTTTTGATTGTTTTATTAACGTATAAAATGATTGAAATATATTTTATTTACCTAATCAATAAATATTACAAAAAAAAAAAAAAAAAAGTGCCTTTGAGTAATTTTTTTCTGAAATTTAATCAATTGTTCCAAAATTATTTTACAATTACTCTGTATTGCTGTGATCAAATTTTTGTTGTTGGTACTTGTTAACTGTATGGATTTTATATTCGAAAACATAATTTGCATACGTGGCATTATTAATTTTTTTTTTTATTATTAAACTTTTGCTTATAGTTTGTGCTCACTATATGACCTTAATTAGGTGACGATTGCATATTCTGAAAGCTTAGTTTTTTAAGTTGAATAGATTTTTTCAAAATGTTTGAAAATAATTCTATTTTCAATAATAATTTGGACAGGGATACTTTAAACATTTTATTGACAGAAATACCATGTAATATAAGTATTGATAGGAAATATTTATCGCCTATCGTAACAGAGGAAAAACAACAACTATTCTTTCTATAATGCTCCAAAATTAAGAGAGAGAGAGAGAGAGAGAGAAAGAGAAAGAGAGAGTCTTTTTTTCTGTTAAAATACATATTTTAAAATGAATCTAAAGTTTTAATTGAATATAGTATAATAATTAGCTTATACTGTAAAAATAAAAATTCTTTTTACTATTCCATATGTCCTTCAAAAGTTTAAAAGAACTTATTCTTTTATTAATTTAAAATGCGCAGGTGTGAAATTAATTTTTTTTTTGCACTAAAAAGAAATAAATTGTAAATGAGTTTTTTTTTTTTTTTACGCTGTTAAATTGAAACAAAAAGCATTTTCCGATCCTATCTTTGATAGTTTGCAATCAATAAAATCGATATTTTTAATTTTTTTTTTTTTTTGGCGATACCAGTTTGTTTGTAAAAAACCAAGATGGGGAAGAAGAAGAAGAAGAAAAAAAGGCATCCATTGCCGCGAGGTTTATGAAGAAAGCAGTCTGAAGCAGTAATCAAAATATTGCTTCGAGTTGCAAAAAAATTGTTTCTTTTTTTTTTTTTTTTTTTTGCACACTGGTTAGATGATTACATTTAAAATTCAAATCCTTGTTGGAATACTAATCTGTTTAGCGTATTTATGAGGGGTTGCTTTTTTTTTTCTTTTTTTATTCTTTTTCTTTATCATATAATGTAAATTATAGTTTGAATAAAATAAGATTATTATTTAATTTATATTGTATTACAAACGTGTAAGAATAATAATTAGAATAATTTTGGTTGAAATTTAATAGGGCTTACCGGTGAAGGGTGCTAGCACAACCCACAACCGGCACAGGAAAAGCTTAAAGCCATAGACCACATAAAACAACATTCTGCTTTTTAATGAATAAACACAAAAAATGGGATTTTCAAAACTGATAACAATTTTTACCAGAATGTTAATGTAGCCCCACGAGAGAGCGTAAAAAAAAACTGTAAAGTATGGCATGTGTGTGAAAATTCGTGTTTCTGACGTCAGAAACATGCAAAATTAGTATGAAAATGTTGTGCGGGTTGCATAAATTGACTTTTCAGATCACTGCTACGGGGTTACTGTTGGGTTTTAATACAAACTAATGTTATTTATGTAAGTCCCATCAAGTGTTTTGTGATGTAAATGCTTATGTTTTTCTCTGGTCCACTCCTTTAAATGATACTACACTTAGAAGAACGTAAATAATTATACTGTACAACATAATATTTATACTTTGTTACATGAAGTATGTATAAATTATGCTTTCACTAAAAAAAAGAGTGCATTTTAGTTACGAATCCTAACTTATTTGAGATAAACACTTATGTTATGAGTTATGAGTTATTATGAGCAGCTAAAATAATGCATTTTAGCAAGTTATTTTAAAAATAGCCTATTTTAAGTTGTTTCCATTTATTTTTGGGTATTTTAAGTTAAAATAGCTATTGTTAATAATATGCTAAAAATGCATTATTTTAGCTGCTCATAATAACTCAAAAGTGTTTATCTCAAATAAGTTAGGATTTGTAACTATGATGAAGTAATGCATTTTTTTTTTTTTTTTTTTTTTTTGTAATTTTTCTATGCTGAAAATGAGCTAGCATAATTAATTTTGTCCGGTGCATGTAATTTATTTTTTCAGTGTTTGTACTTTTAAAAAAAAGTTTAACTGTTAACCGATAGTTATTATAAATTCACATCTGTACGTGTAATAGAAATATTTAACACTTGGTGTCTGTCTGTTTGAAAGTTTGTATTATAAACCCTGGGTCGGTATATATAGGGAGATCGATACACGCGCTTGCTTTTGCTTTCTGTATCACCCGCCATTCGCTCTCTCTCTCTCTCTCTCTCTCTCTCTCTCTCTCTCTCTCTCTCTCTCTCTCTCTCTCTCTCTCTCTCTCTCTCTCTCTCTCTCTCTCTCTCTCACTCACTACTCTCTCTCACTGTATCACACAAAAGATAAATCCGTATTTTGTGCTTCGCTGAAATAATTTGTTTATATAAACAACCACTTTTCTTCTTTTTGTATAAAAAACTATCTTGATTATAAGTAAAAGGAAATTAAATGAACTCTGCTACTTTGTATTATTTATTATAATGTAAAAGTTTATTATAAATATTTTATTTTAAAATTTATATAGTGCTTCTCTATAATAGAAAGCATAAAAGTCAGAATTCAATAATTTCATCACATTTTTAGTTGAAAAACAGAGCGTAATTTAGGAAGATTTAGGTGATTTTGTTTTATAAATTAACGAAATATAGTAAGCATATTTTATTAAACTGTGAAAGGCGAAAAAAAAAAAAACGTTTTTCCTATGTTGTACAATGTTACTCATTGCTCCAGTATGGCGTCGAAGCTCATTCATTATAAAGTCATTCTCATACACCCTATAATTAAACAATAATTTTAATGAGTCAGAAATCTTGGAAGACATTACTATGTTTTCATTTATAATTACTTGAAAATCAATCATAAATTAACACCTTTTGTCTTCAAAATAACTGAAATTGGTTGCAAAAACCTTCAGAAAGGCACTTCAAATAAGTTTTATTTTTAAATATTTGAATTGGGTGAGGCAAAATTACGCGTTTTATTGTTTAAATTATTTTTGTTTTATAGTTTTTACTTTTATGTGTACTAATATAATACAAAACGTATAAATTGTGAATAACAAACAAAGAGAGAGAGAGAGAGAGAGAGAGAGAGAACTCTACAGTATAATTGTTTTTTAAACTTTTATACAAAAAATATTCACTCTCACTTTTTTATTGTTATATAATAAAAAAAAAATAATAAAAAAATCCAGCATATTTTACTAAAATAAGGTTTTCTTAAAATGGACTTGCCCATTATATAAATGATTTGTCACCGTACAATGCAGATTTTTTTCCAAGTTAAAGTAGAAAACAGGGAGGGTAAAGGATATACTGCGTAGATATTCCCTTATTTACAATTTATGTTACTAAGCAAAGACACCCCCTCTATATTCTTCTGTTTAATGTAATGCATCTATTTAAATTTATTAACAAGCAGTTAATTCTACTGAATCATAAATTGTAGATTATTTTTGTCGTAAGTAAAGTGAACTGCATTTGAAGTATACATTTTTTTTTCTTCTTTCCACTCGGTTTAAAAGTGTCTCTTGACATTCTCTGCTCTTTCCCACTTATTTGAACACAAAATGTCAGACCTTATATTTCAACCCCTTGTACAGAAATTCTAAACACCCCTTGCAGCTATATTTCTCCATACGACATACAAGAAATATATACACAACAAAATAATGTTGCCTAAAACGTTCTACATGTTTTTAAACCTTATAATATAAACACTATTAATTAAACTTTTTTTTTCTCCTCATGTTTTTTCTCTTTTTGTCTCTATACGTAAATTTCAATTTAAAATTTATTTTTGGATTGTTTGAGTCGTTTTAATTTGTAACCATCATTGTATTATACTTTTTTTTTTTACGATTTTTTAATTTATATTATTTGTGAATTGTAAAAGGTTTTTTTATGATTATTTATTTTAGTAGAAATTTTGTGTTTTTAAATGGTTTTACGTAATTTAAAAAATAGTGTAAGTAAAAATTAAACTAGGAAAAAAGATGCTATTGAAAAAATATACGTTTATACTTAAAGTATAAAGTAATGTTTCATAATCAGCAATAATAATAATTATTAATAGAAAAAAGGTCTTAAAACAAAAAATTTCCGGAATCATTGCAGTGGTTTTCTCAAAAATAGCAAAAAAAAATAAACAAATAAATAAATAAATAAATAAATAAATAAATAAATAAATAAATAAATAAATAAAAAAGTGTTACTCCTCATAAGCGTATTGACTAGTAAAGGAACAACGGTTTTGAGGCTGACTATTAGCGATTTCGGTCACATCCGCTTCCGTTTCGACTTACTACGCTTGCGCAGTAAGCGCAGGAAGCTTGCGCGCGGAAGCGGATGTGAGCAAAATTGCTTATAGTCGGCTTCAAAACAGTTGTTCAGTCAATAATGTTATAAGCGTATAATGCCGACAAGCATTGCTCATATTCTCAGTTACCAAAAATTATCAATAATATTATAGTTATCAATATTTATGCCCAAAAACAAATAAGAGTAAGCATGCTAATTTTCTCTTTTTTTGCAGAGACTCTTTGCATTTTTTGTTCCCAACACTGAAACTTCATGACAAAAATGGTTTATTTTAAAATTAATTTTAAACGACAATTTTCCATAATATTACAATGACTAAAGCGGTAATGAAGCATATTTAACTCAAGTATAGTTCTTCTTTTGTTTTGCAGGAAAAAAAAAGACGGGTATTTAGCTGATGACGTCACGTTTATAGGGTCGAGAGAAGTTTTTCATGTAACAAGTAATTAGAGAGCAAATTAAAACACTTGAAAGTGGTTTATATAGAAAAAAAAAATGAAAAATGAAAAGACAGAAAAGAAAAAAAAAGCACTCATCTTCAGTAAATTTTGTTCTTAGTTTAAAATTATAAAGTATAATCCTCATCCTCATGTTCCTATTTTTTTACGCCGTAGCAGTATTTTGGTTTGGGCATAAAATTTAAGGTATATTCCATAAAGTTTAAAATTTCAGTATAATCAGAAACCTAATACAAATGGGTACTATACATAACCCGTTAATTAATGCTTATTTTAATATATAAAATTAGCTCTCATATACGTATAAAAGCAATTTCTTCCTTTTATGCTTGTTAATTATTTGCTATTTTAAAATTACATAAATAATTAGAAAATATTATGCAGCATAATTATTAGTCAATATAACATAAATTATGTTGTTATAATTCAATGTAGCTGAGTTGTGGCAAGCATAATAATTATTGCGTTTTTTTTTTTTTTTTTTTTTTCGTGCATATATCTTAAAATTAAAATATTACCAAATTTACTACCCCACATCTCCTTATTATTATTTTAATTTTAAAGCTAATTTTTTATTTTCTTCAGGTCTGTAGTGCTTCATATCGATGACAATTTTGTTCATCCCCCCCCCCCCCCCCACTCCCAAACTTAATTTGTAATTTCTGTTTACTTAAATAATAATAATAAATAAATAAAAAAATCTGCTGATCACGGAAAATCATTAATATGCTCCAATATAATTTTCAGTCGGACAAATGCATTTAAGGTACCTGTGACCTGTACACAGGATTGCGATTATTGCGATATAGTATATTTTACTACTTCAATCTAGCGTATGTTTTTCTCATAAGAATAACATTGCTTATTTAGCGCGAGTTATTGAATGTTAAAATATATTATCACTGTACTTTATGGCTATTAATTTCCAATTTAAAAACGCAATTTTTGAAATAAATTATTAAATATTTAAATAATTTTTAAAATAAATATATCTGTTGAAAAGGTAATAAAATAGTAACTATATAATATATTTTTATTATTTATATACTTTCAACTAAAACACATAAATTATAATTTTATAATATTACAGTCTAGTTAATTATTAACAAGATCAGAAGTAAATTTATTATTATCGTATTTTACTTCAATACAGTGAGTAATTATTGTAAAAATATTGAAAAAATGCAATATGCAGTCTTATATAAGTTAGCTTCTTCTTCTTTTTTATAATGTAAATAATTTATTTTATACCAGAGAATATTTCTTGCACTCCAGTTGTTTTTCATATTAAATTCTTTCTCCCTTTACCTTCTGATAATATATAAGTAGGTGAATCGATATATGATGCTATAGGCAAGTCTTCCCCTTCACCTCACTAATAAGTAGCTCATCCAATAAGTCAACATTTTTTTTTTTTTTTTTTTTTTTTTTGCTTTATATTATTATATGTAAACTAGATAGTCTCTTGATTCGTTATCATCGGTTGGCAAAGTCTCGTATATTAAAAAAAAAAAAAATAATAAATAAAAATTGCTGCCATAATAATGAACTAGTAAAATAAATAGTGCAAGGCTTTTTATTTGTTGCTCTTTTTTGCTCTCTCTCTCTCTCTCTCTCTCTCTCTCTCTTTTCTGTTTCCTCTTTAGCTTTTTTGAATTCTTTTTTAAAGGGTTATAGTTAAAAGGCTCATATCCCTGGAAAGGTTCTTACTGGCAATGAATTAACAAAATAATAATAATAATAATAAAAACAAAATCTTAAACTACGTAAAACTATGTTTACAAGACCTCATTATTATTATTATTTTTTTTTTTTTTTTGCGGAATTTTTGCGGTAGTTTTCTCAAAAATCGTAAGAAAAAAGGTTCTCCCTATAAGCTTAATGTTAAATTAGTGATCCTGCGCCTTTGTCTAGCACGCCTCTAATTGGTGCTACGTCACCGCCGGTAGCATTCAACGTTATATTTTATAATCTCATTTGTTTTTAATTAATTTACAAGCCAATGGCAATAATTGATGAAAATTTCATGACCATCAGATAAGAAAATCAAGGGAGGAAATGTATTAAAATTAACTTGAGGCTTTATGAATTTAAGTAACATTTTCAAAATTCTAAATTCTAAATTTTCTATCATGACTGCATAACATTATTACATATAGAATTGTATTTTCCATTTCCTTATAAGTAACTGAAAAATAAATATATATATATATATATATATATATATATATATATATATATATATATATATATATATATATATATATATATATATATATATATATATATATATATATATATATATATATATATATATATATATATATATATATATATATATATATAAGTTAAATCAGAGCAGTACTAGATTTTCAGCCTTTTGAAGACAAATTTAATAACTATACTGTATGGTTGAAATATCATTCTAAAATAAGTATACTTATATTTTTAGAAATATATTTCTCAAAATTTTAAATACGAAGATAAAGTTTGTAAATTTTCTGGCATTCCTCATAACTTATGCTGTCCTTAAAAAACATTTTTGTAAGAGAGAAATGTCAAAAGTTCAGTTTTTGCTAAAACATTTTTTGTGTTTTCCTTTTGATCATTCTTCTAATAAAATTGAAATACAGACGTAGAAATATTTCAAACATCTCTATAAGATTAAAATTTGATCTTTATAGAAATTGTCATCAAACATTCTTTATTTTTATAAAAAATTACGCGCTATGTAGAATTTACGTATAATTCCATTGTTTTTGTTCTAATAACTTTTATACACGGGCAAAATGAAATACGTAATATTATTATGAGGGTGTATGCGGGTGACGTCATATTTAATGCGCTTGGAGGCCATACTGGAGTAGTGAATAACATTGCTCAGCATATAGGACAAACAAACGTTATTTTAGGCAATTTTCCTTGGGAAATCGGTTAATTTTTTGTTATTGTTATTTTTCTCACATACTTGAGATACTAATTCAACATATTTACAGCATCAATGCTCTCAAAAATACTGCATAGTGTTTTTAAACTGGCAAAATGATTTTTTGTCCTATGCCACCCATGTTATTGAGTTATCCAACATGGCGTCGACTTTAACATGAATGCATAGACCCTTATGTTTCATACAGCATAATCTATGCTATACTGCATAATAACTATGTTATATAGCATAATTAATTGGGTTAAATGAAATACACATATTAATAATTCACATTTTTTATATACAAATAAAAATAAATAAAAATCCAAATTATGTATGAAAAAGGCAAAATACCTATACTAAAAGAAATTTCACATTTCACACCATATCCGAAAACACTGCTTTGTCGATAAAATAAACATATATTATTATTTATGATGTTATAATTTAGCATCATTTATGCTATAATGACATAAATACAGCATAAATTACGTAATTTAAACTTTCCGTGTAAAATGTATGGCTTACAAAACGGAAAATTTATAAAGGAAATAATCCTTTTTTTAATTATCAAATTTTATCATCTTTATTATTACATGCTCTTTTAATAAAAACATTTTATTATTTAAAAATTATTATTCTATTTTTAATTAAAGAATTTCCCCACAATTGAAAACAGTTACTATACAATAATAATAATAAAAAACTCATTATTTTATTATAGTAGTAAAATATACTTGATTTTTTTTTTTTTTTTAATAAGAATAAATTTGCATAAACTGAGGTATTAAATTTATATAACAATGCAAATTTCTGTATGAGAATTAAGTTTTACATTGTTGTGATAGAGCTGATTGTTACACAACAATGATTGTAGGGTTCAGCATGGTTAATTTTATATATGCAAAATTTTATATATTCACCGGATGTAATAGTAAAGTGATTTTTTTTTTTTTCATTTTAAAATAAAATACACACCTATTTGTTGCACCTAGATATCTTGTCTAGCAGTATTTTATTATTAAATTAATTGATTATTTATAAAGTTTATTTGCCAGATTTATGCAGTATTAAACCTTAAATCGGGCAGTCTTGTAATCCTTTTGTAATCACCTGTTCACGTGAAGTGGTGTTTGAACTGTGCAATAAATTCAATTGCAAGAATATTTAATCGTTTTAAATGGTTATAACAATGAATGCATATCGATAATATTGCCTCGTAAAAACATATCTGAAATTAAATTTTTTTGAAGTTTTTTTGATGCACATAGTATAATGTTTAAATGAGTACAGTTTGATGCACGTTATATATATATATATATATATATATATATATATATATATATATATATATATATATATATATATATATATATATATATATATATATATATTTAAGAGGCTAAAATAGGTACTATAAATAATATTATGATACATGTATTGCGCATGTGTAGTAAGTAGAAACGGAAGCGTATGTGACCGAGATCGCTTATAATCGGCTTAAAAACAGTTGTTCCTTTATTAGTCAATTATGAACTACCCAAAACAAAATTTTAAATATTTTAAGATCTTTATTTTTTGAAAATATCAGGATTTTAGTTGATGCATTGTTTAATTGATCTAAAATAATAATAATAATTTGCGTTGTGTTGTTGTAAGTTCTGCCAAGTCATTGTGAATTATTACAATTTTGAGTCATTAAACAAAGACCACACTCGACCACTGCAGAAAAATGAGCAATTATGTTACTTCATATAAACATAATTAATAGCAATAAAAATTACTCGCCAATTTTCATTTTATAACTTTATAATCAGTGGTATGGTTTTATATAATACGAACAAAAATAGTGGTAGTTAACTTTTACGAGAAAAAACTTTCAGCTTTATTACATTTTTTAAAACTACTATCCCTGTTTTTTTTTTTTTTTTTTTTTTTTTTTTTTACACCGAGTAATCATAAAAAGATGAATAAAATATTAAAATAAGCAATAACATTTTTATCGTTCACTATGAGTTATAATTTTTTATTTCGTAACTTTAGCAAAAAAAAAAAAAAAAAAAAAAAAAAAAAAAAAAATCGATAGTACATTTACAGAGTTCATGATATAAACTATAAAATATTATATATTTTTCTTTTTCATTTATAGTATTTTATGTGACATTTTTAGATGTTTCGTACAATAAAATATCATTTCTACCCCACCAATGCTGAACTAGATAATGGATTAATAATTTGATTTATTGCTTTCCAATCGATATATAGAAGCTTAATACGAGTAATATTAAAAAAAATATATGACAATATATTATTTCAGATTTTATTTTTATTTTATTAAAAAAAAATTGTAATTAAATATTTTCACTAAAATAAAGTGACATTACGGAATAAAAGGTCAAATATTAACCGAGGAGAGAGAGAGAGAAAGAGAGAGAGAGAGAGAGAGAGAGAGAGAGAGAGAGAGAGAGAGAGAGAGAGAGAGAGAGAGAGAGAGAGAGAAGCTGTTTGATCTCAAGTTTTTTGTTATGATTGTAAAAAAGGTGTGAATTAAAAATGAAATTTTAGTAAAATAAGGAAAACTAAAACACTATTTTTTATGCGCTTTGTACGCTATGTTAAAAATTATTTAGTATTAACGTTATACAGCGCAAGTTTCTTGCTTACAAGGATAATTCTTTGCAAAGTTTAAGAAGTTTTGGATTTTTTTTTTATCGGTATAAGAGTTAATGTTAATATTCCACTTTTATTTATTTATATTTTAATTTTCCCTTCTTTTTCCTCAAATAGTAAATTTTCTGATTTCAAGTTTCGCCGCTTTTCATATACATGACAAGGAAAGTATATAATAATATTTGCATAGGAAAATCCCATTCGTTAATTAAGTAAACTTTGTGACGCTTAAATTTGTCCAAATGTTTGCCTATTAAGAAGCTTCAAGTGTACTTTTAGAAAAACCTGTAAGGATACTTTTCACCACTTGTATATTCTCACTCAGCTTTTCCTATTTCTCGCCAAATTTCTATTTGTTAAAGTTAAAATTAATTAATTAAATTAAATTTGAAATTATATAGGTACTTCATCAACACATAACCAATGTTATAAATGAATGAGTAATTAAATAAATAAGTATAAATAAATAAATAAATATTTGGTATGTATTATAGGGTGTGTACGCATGACGTCATTCTGAATGCTTTTCGATGCTCTTTTTGAGCAATACATAACATTGCTCAGCATAGGACAAACGTAGTTTTTGGCTATTTTCTTTGGGAACTTAGCAATTTTTTGGTTTATTATTATTGCATACCTGAAAAACTAATTCAACCTGTTACAGCATCAATGCTCTCAAAAAAAATCTGCGTAGTTTTTTTAAACTGGCAAAATGATTCATTTTTCCATACTAGCCCATGCTATATAGCGCTCACTTATGGCGTTGACTTAAACATGAATGAAACCACCCAATTAAAGATCCTATATATAATGTATGGCTTCTATTTGTCCAGAATCCCATATTTTTTAATTCTTTCCTTAAAAAAATGTCCTAGCAATGGATAGTAAATTAATTTGAATCCCCTCCCATTAACTATCAAAATTAGAGAATGATTTCGCTTTGCATTCTAGTTACTTTCGCACTGTTTTTATCATTTTATTTTAGTATCATTAGCCGCAATAGTTGTTTTTTTCACACATTTTATATTAAATAAATAGATAAAGAGCTAAATATTAATAATAAATAAAAACTCGGCAAAATAAAGGAATAGACCAGAGAAAAACATAAGCATTGATTTATATCACAAAACACTTGAAGGGACTTACATGAATAACTTTAGTTTGTCTCAAAACCCAACTGTTGTCTCAAAACCCAACTGTAGCTCCGTAGCAGTATAATATAATCAAAAATTTCGATTTATGCCACCCGCACAACATTTTCATACTAATTTTTGCATGTTTCTGACGTCATAAACATGAATAATCACGCATATTGCATACTTTATTTTCACGTTCTCTCGTGGGTCCACATTAACATTCTGGTAAAAATTGTCAAAAGTTTTGAAGACCCAATTTTGTATTTATTCATTAAAAAGCACATGTTGTTTTATGTGGTCTATTGCTTTAAGTAATTTATATTGGTCAGAGCTGTACTGTATGACAAAATCTATTAATTTATTGTATGCCACGTGTATGCATTAGTTTCCAAATGATCCAAATCACCCCTCACACAAATGCATTATTGTTTACCTGTATACAATAAAATTGTTTTTTTATTATTAATAATAATAACAAAAAAAAAATCTTTCAGTGTATAATTACCTATAATTGCACATAATAATAGACAGTAAGATGTAGATTACAAAACATAAGGGTGAAAATTGTATCAAAAGTTTTGTAACAATATAATTAATTATGTAGGTTTAATCCAGGTGTTATGAGATAGTAAATTCAACCTTATGTTTATGGCTTGCTGAGTGGGTGGGTAAGCGGAAATGAATATGGATTCATGAACCTTGACAATCAAAGTGACTGTTATTATTATTATTTTTTTTTTGCAAGCATTTTTCATGCTTTGAAAACAAAAGAAAACAATCACACCGTCAGTCTTTTGTTTTTTTACTCTTGGGTTTTATTTGGCTTTTTTTTTTTTTTTTTTTTTTTTTTTTTTTTTTTTTTTTTTTTTTTTGCGTAAATAATAAACATACTTTTTGTTTCATATTTCACACGACATTACTTTATTGATTGTGTTCGCTCGTATATTTATTAATATACTATCTATATAGGGTGGTTGCATTCATTAAAAGTCATTGCCGTATATGAAAAAAAAAAAAAAAAAAAAAAAAAAAAAAAAAAAAAACGATGTGATAAATTAAACATTTTGCCAGTTTTAAAATACTTACAGTTAGCAATATTTTTGAGAGCATTGGTGCTGTTAACAGGTTGAATTTCAAGTGTGCGAGAAAATAATAATAATAATTAATTTTCCAAAGAAAATAGCCAAAAACTACGTTTGTGCTATGCTGCGAGCAATGTTACTCATTGCTCCAGTATGGCGTCGAAGCGCATTCAGTATTACATCATAAATACAAGTACAACACATAAAATAGAATGTCACAGTGAAAATTACCAATAGATTGCGCAAGCTAGAAAAGTAGCAGTAAAACTGAACAAGAAAATTTCTTTTTCTTATAATGAAAAATACATGCGTATAATTTTTTCTTTTAATACTATTTTTAGACAGGAATTATTTTTATTTTTTAATTTGAGTGTTATTTTGGTATTTTAAAATAGAATATTTTTTATATTTAAGTAGAAAATATTTCACCATGTAAATAAAAAAGAATTTTGATTTGATTAGAGAAAAATAGAACGAGGAAATAAATATATAAAAATGTATACTGATATTTTAAATTTAATTGCATGAGTCAACAACGAAATTTTACGCTGTGCTATTTTTTCGTCATAAAAATATGGTTAAAATATGTTCGTATAATCACGTTTGCAATAAGTAAAAAAAAAAAAAAAAAAAAAAAACTAAATTTAAGCACCATGTTCACCACAATTTTAGTTTTAAATCTTTCTGAACCAAAATTAATGAAGTTATTTAATAATAATGACATTACGTAATTTTTTTTTCTAAGTTTATATATCTTTGAAGTTGTTTATAGTCATAAATTTAAGTTTGTATACTAAAAATAAAAAAGTATGTATATTCAAGTAGCGTAGGTGGAGGTCCTTTTTTTAACCTCCTACTTGCAGAATTCCCCCCCCCCCCTCCCCCCAACTAATGTTGACAAATTGGGACTTGACTAAATGTATGCAAGTGTTGCTTGGAGTTAACATGACTTTCATTTTTGTATTGTTTACAGTTTTTTTTTTTTTTTTTTTTTTTTTACTTTGAACCGTACTAAATATATTAGGGCCTAAGATAGAAAGTATATTTTTTATAAAACAGTATTTTTTGCTCTGGAAAAAATAAATACGTAATAATTATGCTAGTTCAATACAGCAATATTTATGTATAACAACATAATTTATGCTATATTGTTCAGCGATTATACTACATTGCATAATAGTTCAGATTTTTCAGCATATTCAAAAATAGTTAAATTTGTGCTCTCATACAATATAGCACAAATGCACTGTAAATTATACGTATTTTTTTCAATGTGAGAGCTTGTTTTATTAAGTTATTTGATTTCTTTGACGAAAGTCTGAAAGTATTTTAAATTATTTATTTAAAATTATGAAGAGAGACGATAAAAATCGCCTCTCAATTCTTAAACATGTAAGTTCTATTATAAATTATTAAGTCATTAATAAATGTGTAATATACAAAACATAAATGTTTTAAAAATTAAATTAAAGACAGTACATTTGTTCATTAAAAATCTGAACAAATACAGCAATTAAAAACAAAAAGTGCAACATATTTTTTATAAATTAAGGATCATATTATAGGCACTTTATATTATGTAGAATTGGTATTATATAATATTATATAATTAGGATACAAGTTACATGAAGTATTTAATCTCATCTCCATTCATCAAATTGAAACTAAAATAATTCATTATGCCACAAAAGGCATCAAGGTATAAAAATATAAACTTCTTTCGTAGTATGTAAATAAAAAATTACGGCAGATTTTAAACCATATTAATTAAAATATAATAATTACTTTAAAATGGTAATTTCTTATAAATGTTTGGATCAAAATATACATACAACCAATCTGTTATGATGTTCTGTATGAGTGATATTAAATAATGTTCAACTTTATCATGTTATAGATAATTATTGACTAAAAGGCGATGATTGACGCTCACACGTTGTTAAGTTACAACTTAATTAAATTTTGCTCAAAATAGAGACGACGTGATTTAGTTGTGGTTTGTGTCACGTATGAGATCCATTATAGCGGAATAACTTTTGCAAGCTGTGCATCGTGAAGTTTCTCTCTCTCTCTCTCTCTCTCTCTCTCTCTCTCTCTCTCTCTCTCTCTCTCTCTCTCTCTCTCTCTCTCTCTCTCTCTCTCTCTCTCTCTCTCTCTCTCTCTCTCTCTCGCCTCGAACTTATATCATAATTCAATTAAAAAATTTAAGACAATTTTAAATAATTGACTAATAAAAAGAAAACTGTTCTTAGGCTTACTTAAAACGATTTCGCTCACATCCGCTTCCGTTTCGACTTACTGCGCATGCGCAGTAAGTCAAAACGGAAGCGAGTGTGAGCAAAATCACTTACAGTTAGCCTCAAAACAGTTGTTTTTTTACTATAGTCAATTCAACAACTTTTTTCTTGTTTTTTGCTTGTTAAATACACACGAATGTGATTTTACTTTTCAAAAACTCGCACTAAATTTGCATAATAATATTCTAATGAGTGAAAAACGTTGAATTAGAATGGTAAAATATGTTATCACAATGTTGTTTATACATTAGAATATTCCTCTTTGTATAAAAATAGCTTTGAAGTTCTCTGTCTTCTAAATTACAATGTTAATTTATTGTCAGAATTCTGTGCAAGCACTCAAACGCTTTTTTATTATTTTCACTCGTGGATAAAATATTACTACGTAATTTATGCTGCATTTACTTCATAAAGTATTTTATATACTATTTTGCGTAATTGCATAAATAATTATAAATATGCCATGTTGATTGTCATGTTCTGAAGTGAAATTAATATGCAATGTTGAGGAAATTATATTATTTTGAATAAAATGATAGTTAAGGTTCATCGGTGAGTCCCCAGGGAAAGCTTAAATAGGGTCCTCTAATTTCCTATTCTGTAGCATTACAATACCCTTGTTTTTCGTTTTTCTTTTTCTTTTTTTTGCTTTTTTTTCTTTTTTTTTTTCTTTTTTACTGTACCGATACTGGAAATATTTATACTAGAGATACTTAATACACTTTTATTTGTGGTCAACTAATTTTTGTTTTATTTTGTTACAATCAGTGGCATAAATGCATAAATAAACAAATAATTTGTTTTAATAATTTTTATCACCGATAACCTCTCTTGCTGTGTTTTTGACCTTGCACTTTTGATTTATGTAAATTTCCTATAGCTTCTGTGATTTATACATAAATATTTGATGAAGTTATGTGGAATGAAGAAGAATGCTAGAGAGAGAGAGAGAGAGAGAGAGAGAGAGAGAGAGAGAGAGAGAGAGAGAGAGAGAGAGAGAGAGAATTGCAATTAAGTTGTCATTCTAATAAGCCCTTACGGATCATTAATCAGCAAAAATACCATGTCAATAAAATTAATTATATATACAACTAATAATCGTGTAATTGCAAAATAGAATATTGAGAATCGTCAAGTCACTAAGAAGATGCTTGAATATATTTCTGACATAATAATTATATACATTAGCATAATATACACTTTCTTGTGAACCTATATCAAATACTTTATATGTGATCTGCATTTCATTTTCATCTTCATTTTCAAAGCGTGGATAAATTACTTGCATACTTGCATGTATAAACGATATAAATTGAATAGCTTTTTTTTTTTTTTCTAGATTTTCAATTTGATTTTCTAGTAATTTTTAAAATTTTATTTGTGCATGTACGATAAAAATTATTATTATCTTCAAAATGTCACAAAATTTATATTCAGTATGATGTTTTGGTATTTATATATATATTTAAGTTTTTATATATATAGCATTAATATTTTATCGCCCGTTAAAAACAACTTTTTTGTTTCAGCATACTTTACTTTATTACTTCATCATATTTTTTAGACTAGTCTGCCGCTAGAAGTATTTTTTAAGTATTTTAATGTTTTAATTGCTAAGCGCGTAATATAGAGGAAAAATATCTACCCCATGCTTATTTTACAGCATTATGTATTAAAAATAAAAATTCTTAGAAAATGAAATAAGTGCCCTTACCATATATGCCAGCCAATCATGGACAGCGTGGGAAATGGCAAAGGCATATGAATTCCATATCATCGCGGGATCATGGGGGTTGTTTTTTCTCATAAGAAAACGTCTGCATGAAGCCCCCCCAAAAAAAAAAAAAAAAAAAAAAAAAATAGCAAGGCCTCAAAAAATTAAATAAAAATCGTAAAATGCATCATTCATAACATGATATCCGCCAACCTTCTGGTCTCATAAACTGGGGTTAAAAAAAACTAACGTAGGTAACTTTAGGAATTGATAACGCTATGAATTCCTGGTCTACAATAGTAATTGTAGCCCTGGTTGTCTACTTCTCAAGTTTTTCTCCCAAGTTTATGACAATGCTGAAGGGTCAAGAGACATATAATATGTGTATCTCATGATTTATTATTGAGAGAAAAAAATTTGAAGCCAGTATTTCTTGAGTAAGAGATACTATATAATATAGAAACATTTTATATTGTTTTCAGCTACTAAATTATTCGAAGAATTTATATTCATCTTCTGTTAAAAAAAAAAAAAAAAAGTGTTCAGATTTGTATCAAGATGTGGGCAGAATGAAATGAAATAAGTAAGCATTACACGTTCATTGTTAATGTAAATTTACCTCAAGCTATTTTCACCTGTTGGTCTTCTTTAGACGTGATTTCATAAGTGATTTGGGGAGTTAGAAAGAGAAAAATTAAACATTGAACTTTAAGAATTTTAAATCGTATCATGAGTCCCTCGAGAGATTCTATTATTTCAAGTAAAGTTTTATCTTACAATTTTTATACATAAAAGTATTTGCATGCGAAGCAGTCATAAAATAAAGTATGAAAAAAGCTCCTTAAAATTGTTTTTAAAATGAAGAAAAAAAATCAGAGCTGTGCAGCCAATCACAGGCGTGGTTGGAAAAGGCATCTAAAATCAAGTTCTTTGTAGCATTTATCATGAAATCATTTATAGAGACCAGGATTTTTTGGTGAAAAAATTACGATTACGCCTGCAAGTTTCATAGTTAGGCTTTTTGCTTCACAATCTACTGTGCGTTTATAAAAAACTGGTACTTCACGGCTGAAAAGCTTAGAAATGATATTTGTATATAAACTGACAGTGACAGTAGGTTGTGATGCAGGTAAATGACTTACTTAAGGTATTTCTATAGATAGGTAATCCAAAGAGAATATCGTTATTCAATTTTCTGTTGCCTTTAATTTTATTTTATCCTAGAAGTTATATTTTGTTGCCCATTTAATCAATGTAATTTTGACCATAGAGTTATTGATTTTGACCCGCAATACACGTCTCCAGCTGACCAGTACTTTTCAGTAATGTAAGTAGATAACCTATGTAATCCAGAGAGGATTCCCGCTGAAAAGTACTAGTCAGCTGGAGACGTGTATTGCGGGTCAAAATTACATTGATCAAATGGGCAACAAAATATAACTTCCAGGATAAAATAAAATTAAAGGCAACAGAAAATTGAATAACGATATTCTCTTTGGATTACCTATCTATAGAAATACCTTACTTTTCAGCGGGAATCCTCTCTGGATTACATAAGTTATCTACTTACATTAGACTTACTATTTTTGCAGGTGCAGCCGCAATTTTCATTAAAAAATCCGCTCATTTCAAATCATCCTTCATCGAGACGGAAAATATTTATATGATGGATATTCAAATTTATGTAGATTCTGTATTATATTCTATTATAAATCTTACTGGATACTTCATTATATAACACTCGCATACTTTTTTTTTTTTTTTTTTTTTTTTTTTTTTTTTTTTGTTAATTTCACATTCAAGTTAGCTAATAAAAAAATTAAGATTTTTTTTCATCTGTTACATCCATTGTCACTTCTCTCTCTCTCTCTCTCTCTCTCTCTCTCTCTCTCTCTCTCTCTCTCTCTCTCTCTCTCTCTCTCTCTCTCTCTCTCTCTCTCAGCAGTCAGTTAAATTAAAATAGCAAGAAAAAACTCGTACCTTTAAAATTTTCATTTTTATTTTTTGCTTCACGGGAGGCTTCTTTTAGTAACTTTTAAAAATCAAAGAAATCAAAGTACCTGTTTTATATGAAGTATAGTCTGTACGATATAAAATTTAATTTATTTTTATAATTAATCCTTTTCATATTTAATAAAAAAAAAATGCAATGTTTATGATTTAAAATATATATAGCAAAAGTCCCTATAACATGTAACAGCAATTTTAATGTTGTGCGCAAAGCAGAAGAGAACAAAGTAAACTTTCTCAACATAAATTGTAATAAAGTAAGCTTGTATGTATATAATTAAAAATAAACTTTAATTTGCAATGTTGACATAAAAGTAATTAAGATTACTCTTTGATATTTATATAAATAAAAAAAAAATAATGCAGTTGAAAGCATTTAAAAATAAAATTTAAATTGCTCAAGAAAATTTATATTATATAATTAAATGTAATTAAGATAGTTTCACAAATAATTGAAATAAAAATTAAATACTTAATTTAATTTATAATTATTTTATTTTTATTATAAAAACACTTAAAAGTTAACTGGTACTGGTTTTTAAAGCTCTTTTTTTTTTTTTTTTTTTTTTTTTTTTTTTGCAGAATATACAGTCGAATAATTTTTTTTTCTTTGCACCTGCGGCTGTAAAAAGACGCTAATAATAAATTCTTCTATACATTTTTGTGTGCAGAATATCATAAAGTGTAAATTTTAATGCAAATGAACGTGAGTAAGTACTTTTACGTAAAAAATTATTATTGCGTTTTATTAAGGGGAAAAAATAAGTTTTTTATATACATTTTAAACTTAACATAACTTTATATATATATATATATATTTTTTTTTTTACTAGCCTATACATAATGATAGTATAGTACACTCGATCAAGATTGAATTTTCTACATTCAATATTTGTGAGGAATTTTCAATGTTGAATGTTGTCCTTATGAAAAAATACACGGATTAAAAAACAACTTCAACTGTTTGGTCTAGCATTAATATTTGTATTTCATAATTTATATAAAATATTATGGCATAAACTGAGAAGTATAAAGCTGGAACTCACTAAACATTCATGCTTATACGTATATACATCAAATTGTAATACATATAGAGAGTTTCTTATATATCCGCTTCCGTTTCGACGTTCTGCGCAAGCGTAGTAAATAGAAACGTACTGCGCAAGCGCAGTAAATGGAAACGGAAGCCGATGTGAGCAAAATCGCTTATAGGCAGCCTCTAAACAGTTGCTCCTTTATTAGACAATACCAATAGTGCGTGGGTACTGTCTAATATAGTAAAATGGGTAGGGAGTATACTATATAATGATTAGGAGAACCCATGTATCTTTTGTATTCATCATATTTGCATCGATATTAGCCTCTACAAGATTGAATATTTAGTGAAAATACACTCGTGTTCTGACGCACAATCATTGTGTAGGTATTTTCTAAACATTTTTTTTTTAAGTATGTGTATATGTATAAATAAAATATCAAAATTAACATTTCTCTTAACGGATATGAAATGAAAAGAAAATTCGTGACTTCGAGAGTGAATTGTTATTTCATATTATACAGATGTGGTATAATATATATAATCGACACTTATTAATGACGAATCAAAATAAATATTGATACGTCATCACTTTTAATATGAATGATCAAACAGCCCGATCTAAACGCACGAACATATTTTGTAAATGAGCCGTTTCTTTGTAAGTCATGTTTCGTGTCTACATAGTTTTATAAAGTCATTAAAATGTATGGTCAAATAATTCAAATAATGAGCTTGACCAACAAATTTTTAGGGGGTAATTTTATTGCATTATCCTAAAAGAGGTCATTGTCCTAAGTCGATTCATACGAATTTTTTTTTTTAGTTAATTAATTTTTGCAAATTGTAAAATGACGTCACGGGCGGCAACTTATTTGCATGTGGCCATGGGAAAAAAGTTACCAACCGTGACGTTATTTTGTGACTTTTAAAAATCAATTAAAAATATTGAACTCAAAAGTTAGAAATTCGCATATTGTTATAGGACAATGTCTACTTTTCGCATGCTATAAAAGCACTTCTTCTTCTTAATTTTTTTTTTTTTTTTTCTTAGCCTCTTTCTTTGTATTTCTTTAGTGAACAGAAAAAAAAAATACGTAATTTACGTTGCTTTGAACAATTTGCTATATTGTAGAGTTTAAATGTTGATACGAGTATTTTGTAATAAAACATAAATAATAGGTCTGAACATCTTAACTATATTTATACTATTTAGCATAATCGCTAGCATGTTATATTATAATACTATATACGTGCATAAATGTTGCATTGAGCTAGCATAATTATTACGTATTTATTTTTGTACTTGTGCAACAACTTTTATTTACTTTAATATAGCTTATAAATGCGTTTTTATTTATTTTACTTTGGAGAAAGATTATATCAAATACCAATAACCAGAATACAGGGGAAAAGAAGATTAAAAAAAAAAAAAAAAAAAAAAAAAATCATGTACTCTTAAAGATGAGCTAAAAAAATATTCAACTTGTTTTTGTATTTCTTGCGGCATAAATCCAGTTTTCAAGATATAATTTGCCAAGGTATTAACGCTTCGTAAGCTTATTATATGCCTGTTATTTCCGATTTATTCCATAATAACATGAATATAAAATTGTTAATAGTCTCATGATATGTTTAAAAATGTTAGCGATGTGTTAATAATATTTTATGTTATAATTTCAAAATAAAAGTTCAAGGCTTTGAAGAGCAACTTAATGTTTCTTGTAATGTGATGGAGAATTGGATATAAATGATAAACAATGAAGAAATTGACACTTAAGAATAGGAGTATAATAATAATAATAATAATTAGAATTATTTATAAATAATTTAATTCAAAATTTCTTTTTTTTTTCTGGTACAGAGTATACATAAAAAAGCGCAGGAATGCGCTTCGACACCATACTGTAGCAATGAATAACATTTGTTCAGCATAGGACAAACGTCGTTTTTGGCTATTTTCTTTGGGGAATCGAGTAATTTTGTTATTCTTTTCCTTGTATGCTTAAAGCCGTAGACCACATAAAACAACATGTACTTTTTAATGAATAAACACAAAATGGGATCTTCAAAACTGATGACAATTTTTAACGTTATTGTAACCCTACGAGAGAGCGTTAAAAAACTGTAAAGTATGCAATTTGCGTGAAAATTCATGTTTATGACGTCAGAAACATGCAAAAAATTAGTATGAAAATGTTGTGCGGGTTGCATAAATCGATTTTTCTGATCATTGCTACGGGGCTATACTGTTGGGTCTTGAGACAAACTAATGTTGTTTATGTAAATCCCATCAAGTGTTTTGTGATATAAATGCTTATATGTTTTTCTCCGGTCTATTCCTTTAAAGAAAGTATAATTTAAAAGCATCTCAAAAATATTGCTATAAGTAACTGGCAAAAGGTGTATTTTTCCCATCGCAGCCCATGTTATTTAGTGGCTTTTATATGAATACAACCACCCTAAATAAATTTCAATGTAATGGTAACAATTATCTAATTCTTTAAGTTTAAACAATTTTCGTTTGTTATTCTTTATAAGCAAATTACTATTGATCCCCTGTATTATTGTTATTATTTTGTCTATAAAGTAATAACATACAACTTAATTACAGGTATTAAAAAAAAAAAACTCTGAGGATAAAAACATTGAACGTTTTACACGATAATTACATTATAAAACGGAAACATAAATTGCTAACTTATAGAAATAAAATGAAAATTTATATAAATCACTTTTGACATTTTGATTCGTCTTATCGTCTCTCTCTCTCTCTCTCTCTCTCTCTCTCTCTCTCTCTCTCTCTCTCTCTCTCTCTCTCTCTCTCTCTCTCTCTCTCTCTCTCTCTCTCTCTCTCTCTCTCCATTAACATTCTATATAAAATATCTTAAAGTTTAGATCTTTTTGACGTATAAATGAAGATTTTAGCACACTTTGAAACTTTGATTAAAACACAATTAAATAAAAATTCTTTAAGATTTTTAATGAAATTACATTTCTGTACTATACTGTTGTAGGCGTATTAAACCAGTTGATTTGCGTGGGCCGTGTTGAACTTTGATTTTACTCTGTTTCTGTGGTTTTATTACAGTTTAAGGTCAGAAGTTAACATGTTTATTAACAGAGAAAAGAAATAAGATACCGGATTATTGCAAAAGTTGTATTATATAGAATGTGATAACGTAAAATTGACATGTATATTACCATATTACCGTTTTTGCTATTTTTAACTCAATCTTCTTTGATTCAAATTGATACACTATAAGGTTCAATTTTATTCTTTGTTTCTAATCTTCTAAGTAAATCAAAATTAGTAATTTTCTATAAATAGATGGTAAAATTATTAAGATACAAGACTTGAAAACAAGTTGAAACACAAGGAATATCCTCGGGGATAAATTACTATAATAATTCTGCTCCGATCTTTTTTTTTATATTGTTATTTTAAGAATGAAGAAGTCCTAAAAAAATGGTGTACAATTTTATTTTATATTCTAAAAAAGGACATTATCCTGAATTGATATGCGAATTTATAATTTTTGAGTTAAGTAAAGTATTTTTAATTAATTTTTGGAAATTGAAAAATGACGTTACAGCTTGGGAAGAAGCAAGTGACTGCAACGTCATTTCATGACTATCAAAAAAAAAAAACATTTTAAAACTTTTTAAAATACTTAAAGACGTAGAACACCTTGAACAAAAAACTTGCCTAATATCCTAAAATACCCAAATATCAACATTATTTTGGCCAGAATCATTGATTTCTAATTTATTTTCCATTTACAAAATGTCAGTTGCGGGTTTACTACGTCACAGCTCGCCCGTTTCCGCGCGCGTGGACCAGGCGAGATGTGACGTAGTAAACCCGCAACTGACATTTTGTAAATGGAAAATAAATTAGAAATCAATGACTCCGGCCAAAATAATATTGATATTTGGGTATGTTAGGATATTAGGCAAGTTTTTTGTTCAAGGTGTTCTACGCCTTTAATGAACTCAGAATAATAATAAAAACAAAAGTGCATCTATCGATTGAGGATGATATCCACTTCTAGAATATGCAATAAAATTACCCGCTAAATTTTATTGATCTTCCTCATTGTTATATGTTTTTGTCAATACACACAGCAAGTTTCATTATATCCACACGTTAATCATTGAGTTAAAATAACCAGCGTATAAGATAGGGCTAAAGCCAATGTCTTATTTTAACTCATGTTGTTGTTTTTTACTAGTGACGATAGTTGGGTGTAAATCTTGTTTTGAACGGCGTTACAATTGTAAGTCCACTTTATACATACATAATATGTATATATATATATATATATATATATATATATATATATATATATATATATATATATATATATATATATATATATATATATATATATATATATATTTAAGGTATATAATTTTGGTCGATTTCTACGCACTAATACACTGAAAGAACACACGTCTGGAAATACATTTGTTGTCATGCATAGTACGTATACATACTTGTAAAAAAATAAATTACGTAATTTATGCTGCATTTAATAACTGCATTGTAGAGCACAAAATGTTGCTGTATTGAGCTAGGATAAGTATTTCATGTTTAATTTCATCAGTATAGATATCAATTTCAAGCGAATTTTTGGTATACACACGAACTTGCTATAGCTATACTTATTCACCTGTAATTATTTCTTAATGCTTTAGCTAGTATATAGCTACTTCATCTGTAGTTATATCATTATTATAAAATCACTTTTGTTACCGGAAACAGGCGAGCTGTGACGTAATAAACCCGCAACTGATATTTTGTGAATGGAAAATAAATTAGAAATCAATGACTCCGGCCAAATTAAAGATGATATTTAGGTATGTTAGGATATTAGGCAAGTTTTTTGTTCAACGTGTTCTACGCCTTTAACGTTTTACTGATTGCTATAATATTTGATTATTGTAATCACTACGTAATTTTTTTCTCCGTGTAGCATATAGTTCATCTCTAAAGTTATATTTTGTTATTTTTAAAACCACAGAGTTCAAAATAAATTGAAATATATACAAAATAGTCAATTTATATAGTTCACTGGGTACTAAAGTTTCGTCAATAATGATAATGATATACAGGTTGTTATAGCATTACCATATGTATGAAAAAACACTTTACTATTATATTATGTAAAATATAACCATTCAAAAACACAATGCTGAATTTAAATGTTAAAATACACACACCAATACACAATTTATACAATGTTAAATATACGACAAACTTATCCACAATATTATTGCATCGGTATAACAATGAAGAAGTCACTTTTATGTGGCTTTCCATAACAATTTGTTGCTCATAGAATCAACAAAGTAAAACTCTTAACTTAAGCTGCCTCCCTTGTGAAATGAAAAAGAATTTAAGGGAAATCCTTGAAAAACGATTTTTCACCCCTATTTGGTTTCGAATTCTATACTTTATACAGACGCTTAGTAAAGACTTTATTTTAATTTACTTTCAATTTTCAAGCAGTGTTTTTTGATAGAAAAATTTCAATTTTATTTTAGAACTTAACGACAATAATAAAACGATATATCAAGCACTCGTTGCCAATAAAAATGTAATCGGAAAAAAAAAAAAAAAAAAAAAAAAAAAACTATTTATTGCGTGCGAAAAAAACAACAACTTAATTTATGTTGCATTGAAAATAATTGCTATATTGTAGAGCACAAATGTTGCTATTTTGTAGTAACATAAGTAATTATGCTGAAAATCCTAACTATTATGCTATGTATAATCGCTGTACAATGTATCATAAATTATGTTGTTGTACATAAATGTTGCTGCATTGAGCTAGCATAATTATTAAGTTTATTTTTTACGTGTTAAAACGTATTTTTTGTATATATTATTATTTTATTTCAATTACGTTTATTTTCCAATTTCTAAATAATAAAATATTACATTATTATTTCTTTTCAGTAAAAATATTGATTTTAATTAACGTAAAATTGAGATTGAACCCTTCAAGTTTTGCAATTTCCTTTTCCTTAATCATATTTTCCCCCCATAACACAAACAATGAGAGAGAGAGAGAGAAAAGGTGATATTTACTTGTCAGTATTTCATTGTCTTTTGTTATACGTACTGTAGGTAACTATTGTGTTCTGTGTGTGTATATCAAAGCCATAGGATTCAATCAATTGCGTGTAAATAAATATTTGATATCAACGTTCTTTTGTTATATACTCATGACTTTTTATCTATTGATTTCTGCACAATATTATACGTTACATAACCATCAAAATATCCTCTCTCTTTTTTATGATAGAGCCAACGTTAACTTTTTTTTCCTCATGGGAAAATAATGTCCTTTTACGCATATTACACAGATATCCACATATTGTATTATTAGTACTATTTTAAGGGTGTATGCGGATGACGTCATATTTATTGCGCTTGGAAGCCATACTGGAGTAGTGAATAACATTGCTCAGCATAAGACAAACTTCATTTAAGCCAAATTTCTTTGGAAAATTGGTTAATTTGTTATTTTTCTCACATACTTGAGATACTAATTCAACCTATTTACAGCATCAATGCTCTAAAAAATATTGCATATTATAGTGTTTTTAAACTGTCAAAATGATTTTTTGTCCTATGTCACCCATGTTATTGAGTTATCCAACATAGCATCGACTTTAACATGAATGCATACACCCTATAAGGCATTAAATATTATAATTATTATTTTTTAATTAGTGTCAACCAAAAAAAAAAAAAAAAAAAAAAAAAAAAAAAAAAGCCTTTGTCTGGCACATACGTAAATTATTAATAAGTATAGTATTTAATTTTTGTTATTATAAAATAAATTAAAAATTACGGACTTATATACATGTACTTAATTTATTAAATAATAATATTTCGTCTGTTAAAAAAAAAGTTGTTATCATTTTGAAGACTTAAAAAAAAAATTATGTAACTTGCCTAAAATTAAATTAAAATTTAGCGTGTTAAGCCTGAAGCTAAACAACAACAAAAGAATAGAACTTTTTATATGTTGTTTTAAGATTCTAATTAAAAAATAATAATAAATAAGTATTAAAATTAATGAAATATTCCCTCCTACTTTTTTCCTAATTGCATTAAAAAAAATTACTTGAAAAAAACTCAAATACTTTGCATAACATTATGAGATGATATAAAATAATAAATGGAAAAAAATAAAAAAGATTTAAAGTGATTAATGAAATCGAGTAACTTAGCATCGTAGAATTTACTCCAACTTCTTATAAAGCCATAAATGTTTTTGGTATATTTTCAAAATTAATATAACAAAAAAAGCTTGAAATAAATTTCAAAAGTTTTTGCATGATAATAAAAGCTTGTCCTAAAGTAAAAGTTTTTTGCTCTGTTTACATCTTATCTATACGAGTTACGTCTTACAAATAATATAATCATCTCTCTCTCTCTCTCTCTCTCTCTCTCTCTCTCTCTCTCTCTCTCTCTCTCTCTCTCTCTCTCTCTCTCTCTCTCTCTCTCTCCCTCTCCCTCTCTCTAACTCAATTTAATATTAATATTTTTATAATATAAATAATAATTTCGTTAAAAAGCATAATAAGTGTATATTTAATATTATATTTTATGTTAACGTTTTTTTTTTTTTTTTTTTTTTTTTCTGTCCAAGTGTTCACTATGCATTCATGTTAAAGTCGACGCCATGTTGGATAACTCAATAACATGGGTGGCATAGGACAATAAATCATTTTTGCCAGTAAAAAAACACTATGCAATATTTTTGAGAGCATTAATGCTGTAAATATGTTAAATTTGTATCTCAAGTATGTTAGAAAAAAAAAAAAATAACAAAAAATGAACTGATTTCCCAAATAAAATTGGCTTAAATGATGTGTGTCCTATGCTGAGCAATGTTATTCACTACTCCAGTATGGCCTCCAAGTGCAATAAATATGACGTCATCCGCATACACCCTATACACATCGTATATGTCTATACGGTTACAACTTCATTCTTTAACAGCAATATTTTCTTTTATTCAATTTTGTCCCTCCATTATATGTAATTTAATTGCCACATTTTTTTTTTTTTTTTTTTTTTTTTTTTATTGAAACAAAAAACAGTATATAAAATGAATAAAATTTTCAACTTTTCTTGACAACAGGTTCAAACAGCATTATTATTTATTTTTTATTAACCAAAATATTATTTTGTTAATTTATTGCGTCTAATTTTTTAGGTCAAAATGTAACTAATATTATACATTTTCATTTCTAATTTATATATTAAGTAGCAAAATTAACATAATGTCTCATATAATATGTATAATACAATTTTAAATAAAACCACAAGTCTGGAGCTCTTGTTTACTATAAATGTTGTCTTGATAATGACATTCAGATCCAATCAGTAATCTATTCATACAACGTACGTTACGTTTGCGTCAAGTATTATAGTTAGCTCTAGAATACAATCGTTTACCCCCATCAATACTGAATCCATCATTAAGTCAGAAAATTTATTGTTTGTTGGTACTCTTTGCGTCATTATTATGCTAAAGATCAATACAAGGCCATCCAAAAGGGGGTTTATAGTGAGAAAATAAACAAACTCACAGAGCTCAACAATACTAACAAAGTGCTAGCAGATGCCTTTGTGTTCAGCATTTAGCACGGAATCCTATTCCCAGGAATAACTCACGTACGATTTTTTTCTCTATAATGAAATTTTTACAGTAGCTTACTGAACCTTAAAGCTATCGTTTTCCTGAATTTCAAGTAAATTGGATTAGCAAAAAACATATGAAAGCAAATTGACTGAAGAAAAACAAAAGGTTCAAGGCTCATGCAGTAAACTAAAGTAAAAATTTCAATGTTTAGAAGCAAAAAATTGTATGACTTGAGTTATAATTGCTTCATTCACCCATGAGAATAAAAGCATGTTAATTAAAGCCAGGTACACAAAGTCATCTGTGAGCACTTTGTTCGTATTGTTGGTCTCTCTGTTTGATTAACCAAACCCTCTACATGTAAGTCTTCTATATTATCACAATTTCAACGCTGTCATTAAAGTTTGTCACTTTCCTTGTTCTGTAACATTTTTTTTAAATTTTTCATTGTGTTTTTGTAGGTATTTCTCTTCCATTTCAGAGATTAAAAATGAATGTGATTTAAAATTTATCTAAACTTTATATATAAATATCTTCAGGAATAATTTTTTTTTCTGATTCTCATTGATTTGGAATTATTTACGAATAGATCAAAAAAATTAGTGCATCATTTCATACACTCTTAAAAAAATATGCATTGAAAACATTTTTGTGTATCGCATTCGTTTTCTACATTAATTTGAGGCAATAAAACGCAAAAAAAAAAAAAAAAAAAAAAAGTATTTAATAAAAAAAAAGAATTCGATGCATCTTCCAGCTATACTACACGGAATACGGAATGCAAATTTATATATATAGATATAGATATAGATATATATATATATATATATATATATATATATATATATATATATATATATATATATATATATATATATATATATATATATATATATATATATATATATTGTTTTTACGTGTCAAATCCATTTTTTATAATTATTATTATTATTATGGTAGTTTCTCATTATACGCGTATATGTTTTCATATTTTTTAAAACCTTCCCTTGCTCAATTGATGATTTTTTTAAAATATAGATATAACCTACCATGGTGTGTATTTTTTTAATGAAGTTTAAATTCAAAATAAAAGCTTTGAGGTTATTTAAATTTATTTAACTGTTCCACTTACAAAACAAATATAGGGACGATCGTATGACAATATAAAAAATATATAGAATTTCTAATAAAACCACAATTTGAATATGAAATTAAACCCATAAAAAATTAGGAATAGAAAAAATTATTCTTTTCTTTACCATTCGTCTTTATACTCACAGATTACAGAGTTACATATTTTCACCAGTTTTATATTTCCTTGTTGTTGTTTTGTTGTTGTTTTGTTGTTGTTGTTGTTGTTTGTTTGTTTGTTTATTTATTGATATATTTATTTATTATTTCTTTAGTTAATTAATTTCTATAAATACCTTATATTTGGTGGTATATGGTGTCTACCACCAAACCAACAAACAAAAAAGTGATCGATTCATGTTTAAATCGACGCCATATTGTTTCACTCAATAACATGGGCTGTTATAGGAAATTAACTCTTTTGGCCAGTTTAAAAATACTTTTAGCAATATTTTTGAGTGCTTTAATGCTGTTAATAGGTTGAATTAGTATCTCAATTACGTGAAAGAATAATAATAATAAAAAATTAACCTATTTCTCAAAGAAAATAGACAAAAATGAAGTTTGTTCTCTATATGGTGAACAATATTGTTCATTGCTCTATAGTATGGCGTCGAAGCGCATTCAGTATGACGTCATGCAGATACAACCTATATAATAAAGTTTATCGGGACTGACCTGAGCAATGCAAATGCAAACTACAGTATTACGTATGAGATGATTTCTAAATTAAAGTTATATTTACATTGACGTATCTTTGTAAAGAAGTTATTTATCACCAAGGGTATAAATCAAAGGGAAACGAGATCAAGTTTGAGGTCAAGCGGCGTTAAAAATGACTTTTCTTACAACTCGCGGGAGCAATAATAATCATCAATACATCATGTATGGATGTACACATTGGGAGATAATGTGGATGGTAATTTATAACCAGTAGCTGTCATAACATAATATGAGAGTAGTTGCTTCAATTATCTACTTCTCATTTATTTTATTACGTTGTACTAAAGTTTATTTTTTTCCCGTCATTGAAGACATTAGGCGTGCTTGTAAACCTGTTACCTTGCCCCTCAAAATTTCGTAATCTCATTTAAAGACCATTAAGTGATCTTTATTTTTTTCATGTTCACAGACAAAAATGTCAGAATTATGCTAGCTCATTTTCAGCACAATTTGTTTACTACAGCGTAATTTATGCTATACTTCATATTAACTATACTTATGACGAAGCATAAATATTCATAATCATCTAATTTAGCATCATTTATGACATAAATGCAGCATAATTTACGTAGTTTATTCTTTCCGTAAAGCAAAGAGGGTAGAGTTTCAAAAGAGTATAATTAATAGACATGAATTTACTTCTCTTATTTAAGAAAATTATGCTTTCTTGAGCTCTCAATACTTTTTTTTCCTGTGTAACGCACCAATCAGATACGCACGAGAAGACTGCAGGGGATTCTTATGCTTTAGCATATAGCGGGATCAGCTATTGATTTTTTAAAGAAATAACTGCAGTTTTAAAACAGAGAAATTTAAGTGCCGCGTACTAGTGACACTTTTACATGTTTAAGTTAAAAAAAAATAGTAATAATGATAATAAAAAAAAAAAAAAAAAAAAAAAAAATTGTGACCCAAATTGGTTCTTGGTATGTAGCATCCATTCATAATTAAAACTTTGATTTTTTTCTTTTGTTAAATGGAACGATTCCCTAAAGCTCTTAAACAAGTTTGGTAAGACATTCTAAAAGACTTTAATTAATTACATCTTGTTTCCATGATATTAAAATATTTAAAATAATTGTAAGTTTAAGACTTCATAATACGGACATTTTTTTTTTTTTTAATCATAGTTAATTTTATCAAATTTTATTCTATTGCTTCATTGAAAATTTTGAAATATTATTTAGTTTTATATCAAACTCTATTTATTTATTTATTCTTTTTTTTTTACTACTCTATGCAAAGTAAAAAAAAAAAAATTAATTTTTAAAATTTAAAATTTTTAAAAAATTTTACGTAAAATTTACGTTTAAATGAAACACTGCATAGTGTTTTATTTAAAAACATTCTTGAGACCCAGTAAAAAATACTAAAAAATTCATGGGCATAATTTTATTGCAAAATTCTAAAAAAGGACATCGTCTTGATATGCAAATTTCTAATTTTTTAGTTCATTAAGTATTGTTAATTAACGTTTGAAAGTCATTAAATTGTAACTTTTTCCTATGTCCTATGACCTGCACATGCATAAGTTACCGCTCTTGAGTTATTTTTTTTATTTTCAAAAATCAATTAAAAATTCGTATATTAATCGATTCAGGACAATGTCCTCTTTTAGAATATAAAATTAAATTAACTCCAACAATTTTTCTTTAAACTTCCTCATTCCAGCAAAAAAAAAAAAAAAAAAAAAAAAAAAAAACTAAGCACGTAAATAATATTTATGTTTCTTTATGTCAATAATCTGTGACACTTAGATTCTTGACGCGATCTTTCTAAGAAAGTAATTAAAAATACTTTTAGTCAAACTTCCTCTTACAATTTTTAATTTTACCAAGATTTTTTAATCATGTTCGTACTCACATTATACTTCATTCTCACTTCAAAATATAGTTACAATAAAGAGCTATTGTATATTACTGGAAATAAATATTGATTTTAACACGCTCATTTACAAGAGAGTATAGAAACAAAGAAAAATTTGCACACGCATTCATTTGAAATATTAAAAAAAAAAAAAAAAAAAAAAAAAAACTTGTTTCACTTCACTCGGTGTATAATTTTAATGAGACTTTTCATTATTAACAAAAGATTTTTTTTTTCTCTTCTTTTTTTGCTTATTTTGTATAAACCAAATTTGCGTTTTAAATTTTGTTTTATATAATATATTATGCTTATACAGTGAATATTTTAATGGATATTTAAAGAATAAAATGATTAATCATATAAATTTAAAAATATTATTAATTAATTAATTTTTATAAATCACTCTTGAAAGTGCGTAGGAATTTTTAATGCTAATTGTTCGTTTCTTTCATTTTTAATCCAGTTAAAAACGTGATTTTTTTTTCTTTATATAAGTAAGATTATTATTATTTTCTTTTTTTGTGGTAATTATTTTAGGACAAACTGTTTATTTTTTTTTTGTCAATGAATTAAAAATGACGTCATAATGATGTCCTACCTAATATCTTCCTTGTCATGTTCCTTCGGTTTTGCAATTTTTAATATTTTTTTGACGTTTACCAAACTTATATTAAAAATAATTTTTCCCGACGTAAATTTAATTATAATACCAATAAAATGGACCACTTGCAATGAACGAACTTTTTAAAATAATTTGAAATATTCTTAATGCATTTCTTATGGAAAAATCGTTTTCATTTACTTGTTTTATTGCAACAATTAAAAACATTTTATTGCAAATGGTCCATTGAGCCAGAATTAAAGTGCAAATTGAATTTAAAATTTTTACCTGCATATTTTCTCTCTCTATTTTTTTTTATTTTTTTATTTTTTTTTAAGATAACGATAAAAATGCAAACTCGTTTTGAATCAGTTACATAAAACTATAACTTTGAAATCATAAATCGTACCAAAGAAAAAGTTGAAGACTTGTTGATCGTCTTCTTAAGATAAAAGTATACGTATAAAGTTAAATTGTAATAAAAAAAATAAAGTTGAACTATTTCAAGCTTTCGTAGTATTCTGATTTTATTTTTCATGCTGAGCTTTAAAATGCCCTACAGAACTTTCTTGTCATTGTAATATATAGCTTCAGTTTTTTTTTTTTTTTTTTTTTTTTTTTTTTTTTTTTTTTTTTTTAGTTTTGTTGAAAAATACTAAACAGAATAGTTGATTTAGTTTTTAAATGAGATTCTGTTCCTGAATCTATAATATTGATTATTTTAAATGTTATAATAATAATTTTTATATTTTTATATAATTAAAAGGTATAATAGTTGTAGGATAATATTATAAACAAAAGTAAAATCCATTCTCACATATCCATTGTCAGTAGTTCATCGCCATATTGTAACAAATTCTTTAATTTGATATCATATTTATCATTCAAATTTGAATTTTGAATTTTCACTTACAGCGGTTAAAGTCCCTAAAAAAAACTCAAAGTACTCTCACACTCCATAAGATTTTTTTTTCTTCCCATTGTTGAGAGGTCAAGATTGCCCAATTAACTGCAGGGTTAAAATCCTGATATAACTGCATATTATTTGAGTGAGGTTTTTAAGTTTTGGTGAGAGTACTTGGTATTTTCTATATGGACTCTATAACCACGTTGAAGTGCACTAGCCAATCATAGACATCGCGGGAAAAGGCAAGTGACCTCTTAAGTTTTTATTGCTAACATTGCGGTTTTATTGTTGTTATTAAACTACTGCAGCCAAGTAAGAAATTTTTTTTTTATAAGGAATACTTGACACTTTTTTTTATTTATTGTACATTTAAATATTAAATATTTTCAAAAGTAATAATATTTAAATTACATAAAATTATACAAATTTTTACTATGTCTAAAGATTATTAAAATATCAACTTTTTTAAATTAACTTGTCAAAACGCGAAGACGTGTTCCAAATTAATTGCTGTTTAATTTGACACTTCATATGTTAATTTTATGTCTTTAAGTTAAAATGAAAGCAACAGGCCAACTTCTTCCTTGTGGCTTTTTTTTTTTTTTTTTTTGTCTTATATAATGTTTTTATACAAGAATTCGTTGCCAAATAAACTTTATCAACTTTTTTAACTGGCCACTGAAACAAGAAATATATATATTTTTTTCTCCCTCTAAGCAAACGAATATACAAATGTTTTTATTCTGTCTTCCTTTAACAGCATGTATAAAAAGCAGCTAATTGCGATAGAATTTGGCAAACTTATCCTTTAAAGCCCTTGTCAACTTACTTTTTTATCATTTAGAATACTAGACTGATAATTACCATACCTTAATATCCATGAATTAGACACCATCACGTTGATTTTGTATTTATTTTCGTTTATTTTCCTTTTGCGGTTATATCACGTATCTGACGTCACAATGTACCGATGGGGCCGTGATAGGGGTAAAGAACTTGAGGGAGGGGCTCAAAATTTATCACGTGACCAGAGCGGTGACTGTGATTGGCGGCGGTACATTGTGACATCATAGATACGTGATATAACCGCAAAAAAGAAAATAAACAAAAATAAATACAGAATCAATGTGTTGGTGTCTAATTCATGGATATTAAGGCATGGTAATTATCATTCTAGTATTCTAAATGATAAAAAAGTAAGTTGACAAGTGCTTTAAATATTTTCGTGCAAAAAATCATTCTTTCGGCATAACACCGTGGTAAATTTTTATCTTCGATATTTATTTTTAATTATAAATAGCAGTACTATATTTTATATACTTTTAACAAAGTAAACATTGTTATAAATTATACTGTATGTTTCAACTATTAAATGAAATTAAATATTATAATAATAATTAAATAATATAATAAATGAGTATAATTTATATGTAAAGCTGTTATAATTATTAATTAAAATAAATTGAATCAATTATAATATTAACAAACTTTGAATCAATATATAAATGAATGAAAGTAAAATATTCAAATTGTTTAACTGGATTGATGGTTACAGCAATACGTTACAACAATGATCTACATATTTATAGCCTTGTCAAATGTGATATAGGGTGGTTTCATAAGTTCACGCCATATGTGAGCACTAAATAACATGAGCAGGTATTGGAAAAATTACATATTTGGCAACTTTAAAAATACTTTAGCAGTCTTTTTAAGAGTATTGATGCTGTTATAACAGGTTGAATTTTAAGTATGCGAAAAAAATTACAATAACAAAAAAAAAAAAAAATAAATAAATAAATAAATAAAACTAACTTATTTTCCAAGGAAAATAGACAAAAACGACGTTTGTGCTATATACTGAGCAACGTTATTCATTACTTTAGTATGGCGTCAAAGCGCATTCAGTATGATGTCATACGCATAAATAATAGGTAAACACCCTATAAAATAGCTAACATTACTAAAGACTTAGCTTATCAAAATAATAGTATAATGTACACATCCATTTAAATGGTAATAAGATATTTTACCATTTAAATGCAGCGCTTGTTTTGCTCATCTCATAAGTATAACATTGCAAATTTAACGTGACTTTTTAAATTGTAAAATATATTATCACAATCGTGTATACGTATACCTATATAACATAAAATATATTTTACAAGATTACTTGCTCTGAAGTTTAGTTTTTAAACAAATCTTGTTCAGATATAAAACTCTCAACAAATCATTATAAGTTATCTTAAAATTTGCATGTTAAAAAAAAAAAAAAAAAAAAAGTCCCAACCTTCCGTATCAAGATTTTTGTTCAACAAGTTTTTGAAAAGAGTGTTAAAATTGTCATGTTTTATATTTTGACATACTATGGCAGTTACAATTTACTTTTATATGTAAATATTGTGGCTTACACTTCGACAGAGCCATGCAGAGCGACATTCGCGACAGAGCCTATGTTATACAGATACATTACGTTTAAAGTATCTTTTGAAATAAAATTACATTATAAGACTCATCATTACCATGTATACGTATACGTATATTGATAATATCTCAATAAAACTAGAACGAGACATAAAATCTCCATTTGCTAGACAGTTAAACAAAAAAACAAGTTATATTGTGATTGGACTAATCAAGTTGCTACTGTTTTTTTCAGTTCAGTGTAACCTGAGATAATATAGACCTGAATGTGACAACCAGTCTTTCCCACGAAATTATTATTTTTTTGTAAAAGTATAATCTCGTTTATATACTTTTTTTTTTTTTTTTTTTTTTTTTTTTGAGGCAGTATAATTTTTATAGTTTGTATAACGTTATCGATGAACAAGTATAATCCATTAGAATATTAAAGATGCAAAGTAAAGGGCTCTTATACACGGATAAGAATAATTGTAGTATATAATTACGCTTAGATGAATATCATCACATTTATTTATCACAAACATAATTTATGCTGTATGAAATAATTTTTATGCTACAAAGTATATTGTGAAACATATTATTAGATAGAAAAATTTATTTTAAATGACATAAATACAGCATAAATTAATTATTTTATTTTATCCGTTTCGGACGAAAATAAATACTATTTATGCTATAGCTCATTTTCAATACAATTTGTTAAAATACAGTATAATTTATGCTATACTTCATAAGTATATACTGTATACTCTATATATATTCTATATATAGAATATTATGTTGTAAAATATATGATTTATGCTGTTCTAATTTAGCATCAATTTATGCTGAAATGACATAAATGCAGCATAAGTTATGTAATTTATTCTTTCTGTGTATTCGTATGAAATAATTTTTTTTTTTTTAGGAAATATGAAATTTGACTATACTCGACTCATAAAGCCTGAGTTACCTGCCGTTCGACTTTTTACGGTATCGCCCAGCCGCCACCCTTCTCCTCAAATGTGACAATGGGCGATACTTTAGGCATGCCCGATTTAAATCGACTGAGTTTTTTTGAGTCGAATATAGCCCGTGAGGCAGTTCATTCATGGTAATAGTGTATTGATGAGTAAATAAATAAATAAAATAACGGATTAAATAAATATAAAAACAAATTAATAAAATCCTAAATAATCCAATTACTTCCTAGACAAAACTAGAGTTGCTACATGAAACTAGAAAGCAAATAATCACCTTTCATGTAAATAGCTAATTAAGATACGCTAATTTTACGTCGTCACTCAAATCTTGTATACCGCCCGACTCAGGAGTTATTTTTGTTTCTGGTCACTGACTTTGCACCTGTTTCACTTTATCTCTCAATGCCAAGGCCACTCAGCTAATAATAATTTATACTGACCAGTCGAGAAGTTATTATTTTTTTATCATATTGCGTAAGTATTCTTTAAACTCATTTGCTTTGCTTAATTGGATCAAGTTTTTATGTTTATCTTGCGAGTTGAGAGAAAGAGAGACAGAGAAAAAGAGAGAAGAGAGAGTTTTTATTAAGTTGACGTCAGAAAGCTAATTCAGCTGCAAAACTTTTAAATTATTTTAAATGAAAAAATGTTTATTTTATTGGAAAGAATTTTCTGTTATAAAAACACATTTTTATTCTTTGTTAATATTTTCTTATTGTTTTTACTCGTGTGGAAGACAAAAGCGTCTTTTAGAAATTCGACTTTCTGCTATATTTATTTTTAACTCACAGTCTAGCGCTCGATATTTTTCTAAATAATTGAAATTTTGTTGGTGAAGCTTTTGGTTGTTGAGGTTCAAACTTCAAAGTGATGTAGTGGCACCGTGCTTTTGCACAGTTCCTTTCGAGTAAATTAATAATGAAAAAATAAATTGTATTAAAATTGTTTGTATTTTTATCGTTACTTGCAATTCAAATCGTTAACGATTAAATGATTGTGGATCATTTGAAAAAAAAAAAAAGTTTTGAAAAGAAGAAAACAATAATTTTTATTCTAAAAATCAAAATGTGAGGGCTAAAATTAACAACCCTTTAATTTAGGTGTTCATCTAGGAAATATTGTTTGAGAAAAAGGGGTGCATCCGGTTGCAAAAATCTCTGATCTTGTTTTGGCCAAGATGTAAAGGGACCCCTTTACACCTAAATTTTACAGGTAATCAATGTAATACTGAAATTATTACGTGTTTAATTTTATTCCAATATAGCTTAAAGTCATAGACCATATAAAACGACATGTGCTTTTTAATGAATAAACACGAAATGAGATCTTCAAAACTGATGACAATTTTTACCAGAATGTTAATGTAGCCCCACGAGAGAGCGTGAAAAAAACTGTAATGTATGCAATTTGCGTGAAAAATTCATGTTTATGACGTCAGAAACATGCAAAAATTAGTATGAAAATGTTGTGTGGGTTGCATAAATCGAATTTTCTGATCACTGCTACTGTTGGGTTTTGAGACAAACTAATGTTATTTATGTAATCCCATCAAAAGTTTTGTGATATAAATGCTTATGTTTTTTTCTGGTCTATTCCTTTAATTAGAATACGAGAAAAGGGGGTACTTCCGGTTGAAATATCCTCTCATCTTTTTTTTGACAATTGTTTATGTTTATACCTTAAGGCAATCCAATTTTTCTATTATTATAATTTTTAAGATTAAGTTGTCCAATTTTGATTCTACACAATTTTAATTGCATAATTATGTAAAGCATTGCAATTTTGGTAACTATAAGACCATTCAAGGTATAACTAATCCTATATGTGACCATTCATAGTTGCAAGGAAATTATCATTTTTTACAATAGTTCAAAATGACAAAAATATTTTCGTCTATACCAGCACTATGGTTTCTCTCCACTGCTATATAGAGTTTTTTTTTTTTTTTTTTTTTTTTTTTTTAGGAAAAAATACGAAGGAAAACAGAAAGAAAATTAAATGCCACCTTATTTCCAGTATGCAATAAAAAACACATAGAACCTTAAACTTAGAAAAAAAAAAAGCTAGTGACATTGTAAAATGATTTCGAGAGTTATCTAGCTTGCTAACGAAGTAACATTTTTGTGGTTTTATCACTTAAAATCGACAGCATTTCCTTTATTTCATTTATATTATCATAAATAAAGATTTGACATTGTCATTAATCAAACTTTAAAATATAGTTCATTTTTCAAAACAATTTTGTGAAAATATTTCAAAGAGAGTATAACAAAAAATCTGAATCATCAATAATAAATGAGTTTGAATTCAATTTAAAAATGCAAAATATAATTTTCATTTTTTAACGATATTATAACACGATAAGCATATTTAAAAAAGTCAATTATATGACAATTACATATATACCTAAAATTAGAATTTCTGTCCCACATAAAATAATTTACTCAGTTTTAATATGACAGTAGAAGCATTTAAATAAGAAGAGAGGGTTAACTTATAGTATATAGTTAATTAAAAGTTAGTATCGTGTTATGTAATATATCAATTATTTGCCTAGAAGGTAACTAAGTAGCGTGGAATCTCTTTAAAAGTCGTTGATTGATCACTTTATATAAATGGGAGAGTTCATTTTGAAAACCTCATCGTTATATATTATTATCAATTTTCACCTTCTATATTATTTCAGCATGTCATTTTTTTATATTTGTATAAAATTCAATCTTGACTTGAAATAAAATATTTTACAAATAGTGTTAAAAGTAATTATCGTTTTAATATTCATTTTATACATTCCTACATCGAAATTGACGTCTAATATCAATTTAGATTTCTATCCCATTTAACCTCATGTTAAAGTAGATAGGCCCTTTTGTCAGAAATTTTAGAGGTTTATACGGCTACGTTTCTATATACATAGGGCTACCTTATCGACAGGGTAATCCTTCGTAAAAATTAGAGCTTGATCCGATTCTGACAAGACAAAAAAATGTTGTGTGTACAGCATTCATAATTTCGTACATCGCGATAGGCGAAAAAACCTGCAAAAGGTGTTGATAATCTACTTTAATCATGCAGGTAAACGTACTTTGTCTCACCTATAGATGACATTTCACCTGTATTATATATAGGTGACACTGTAGTATATCAATACCTGGTCCAGTTTGATTTTTACTTACAGTAATTTACCAGAATTCGCGTACCTACCATTTGTAGTATTTTCTTTCTGTGTACATAAAACATTGCTTTCAAACGATATTGTTAATATTTAAGAACAGTTAACACATATTTATGTAAATATAATGCTGTTATAATATCTCTGCCATTCACAAGTTTTTCCGCCCCTTTTTACCACTCATTATTAGTTTCATTTATTTGCAGTTGACATCAAAAGACAATTTGCAAACCCATTGTAGAAAATAAACAATTTGGTCCTTAACCAAAAGTACAAGGTAAAAAAGCAGGTACCGCTAAACGAGGAAAAATACATTTTGTGATAAACGATATCCCCAACATTTTTTCATACAAGCATACATTAAAATTCTTGTGTTTTTATAAACATTTATTTTTGCATGGAATTTCAAAATGTACAACAGAAAATTGTATAGTAAAGGCTTTCCAAGTTTAAATTAAAATACCAAATATTTCAGTTTATAGTTATGTATCGTATTTTTTGTTGCATATCATATTTATTTAAACCTCTCTAAATAAATAAAAAGGAAATAAAAAAGTCACCTGACATAAAGCTTGTAGGACTACACTTCTTGGAGTATTAATCTTAAAACCGGATTTTTGAGTCTTCTTTATTGTTTTAATAAATATGTAATCTGTAGCTTAAAGTGCATTTTTTATTTTGCATTCTTGTCTTTTTAAAAAATATCATATTTCAAATAAGGCAATCCCTTATAATTTCAAACTAACATCAATAAGATTTTAAGTTTATATTTATTATTATATACATGGAAAGAATAAATTACGTAATTTATGCTGCATTTTTGTCATTATAGCATAAATCCTAAATGAAAACAGTATTATATATAGTATTGATTTTACAGCATAATATTTATGCTATAGTTATTAAGCAGTATAGTTAAGCTGTAGTGAATAAATTGTGCTGCAAATGAGCTAGCATAATTATTACGTATTTATTTTGGACCATGTAATATATATATATATATATATATATATATATATATATATATATATATATATATATATATATATATATATATATATATATATATATATATATATATATATATATATATATATATATATAAATTTGCTAAAATTATTGCTATAGTAGCGTATGACCGTCCATTAAATTTTACTTTAGGTAAAATTATTAATATAATTATTTGATATTTATAACTGAAATAAGAACACTTTTGGTAACCATTGTTTGGTAATTAAGTCGGTAATTTAGTTTCTATTGTTTTTATTAACAAAACAAATATTTTAGTGTTTAAATAAATTGTACAACAAAATGTAACTTTACCTACACACCTTGTCACCAAACTCTAAATAAGGCAAAAAACAACTTTTTTTTTGACAGAAAAAAAATGTCAATAAAAAAAAAAAGTGTCGTTTGTATACAAAATCACGGATGTAAAAACGGATATTTAAACAAAAAAATGGTTCTCACCTGTGTTTGGGAAAACGCAGAGTACGATAGAAAAGAAAATAGCCAAGTTAACAAGCTGGTTAGATGTGTTTCTCATCGTACTTGAAATAATCCAAAATTGGTGTCTTTTTTTTTTTTTTTTATTTTTTTTTTAAGTTGTTGATGTTAAAGGCCCGGGAGGCACGGGCTGACTAAAAGTTGGCTGGTCTCGGTTCTAGCTCCACTGCAGCTTCCGTACTTAGCATCCTTTCATTCCCCTCAATTTTTGCTACCTCCCCCCCTTACCCCACCCCTGAAAAAACATTAGAGCGTGCGCGTGGCGCAAGTGGGAGTAGGCGCGCGTCGTTCTATGTTATATACCTGTCCCTACCTGTCTGTAGTCTTGTAATGCTTCTTACCGGTGGTGACGTTGTACCAATCAGAGGCGCGCAAGAAAAAGGAATGGGACATGGGACCGCCTAATTAACATTACGCTTACGGGGAAACACTTTTTTTTTTTTTTTTTTTTACGATTTTTGAGAAAACTAGATCATTTATTCCGCAAATTTTTAAATGAGGGTTAGTAAGCATACTTTAAAGTCTTTAATCCAATAAAATAATAATAAAAAAAAGGTCGCCGGTAAGAAGCATTATGTTTTAATTAAAAAACTTAAGTTTTTATATATGGAACAAATCTTTATATTTATACGTAATTCTTACAAGATAATTTTTTATTGGGTCAATAACTGAATTTATTGTTTTTTGGTAATCCTTTTGTTTGTTTTATTATAATGATATAAATGGGGATGAAGGTAAAGATTTTGGCATCGTTTCTGAATAATTATGAGCAGAACGCTTGGTATTATACCTTAGAGATCAAGGAAATAATTATTTCTTTTCTTTGCTCTATACGTCTCTCTCTCTCTCTCTCTCTCTCTCTCTCTCTCTCTCTCTTTCTCTCTCTCCCTTATAAAAATAAAAAGTTTACAGACTTCATATAACTTTTCTTTGTAAAAATTAGTTATGCTAAAAAAATAATGCAAATGTAGTATATAAAAATACTGAAACATCACAAGATAACAGAAACACTTTTTCTTGCATTTTATTAATTCAACTATTAATTTATGTTGATTAATTATTTATTATGTATTTGCGATATGAAATTATAATCTTCAAATGTTTTAAATTGCTTGCATGTTCTGCTATCTAGTACAGTATCTACTATCTACTACTCATCGCTATAGCTACAAAGCTAGCGTGAAAGCCCCTAAATGCAGGCAAAATGCGTTACGTTTATGTTAGAAAAGTTGCCTAAATTTTAGGGGCTATTCTCAAAATTTTATTATTTCCTCTCTAATCATGATTATGTACAAGAAAAGAATGAATTACATAATTTATGCTGCATTTATGTCACTAAAATGTTGTATAGCATAAATTATGCTAAATGAGAACAGCATAAATAGTTATGCTGTACAACTTAATATATATGATATATAGGGTCTATGCATTCATGTTAAAGTCAACGCCATGTTGGATAACTCAATAACATGGGTGGCATAGGACAATAAATAATTTTGCCAGTTTAAAACCACTATGCAATATTTTTGAGAGCATTGATGCTGTAAATATGTTGAATTAGTATCTCAAGTATGTGAGAAAAATAACAATAACAAAAAATGAACCGATTTCCCAAAGAAAATTGGCTTAAATGAAGTTTGTCCTATGCTGAGCAATGTTATTTACTACTCCAGTATGGCCTCCAAGCGCAATAAATATGACATCATGCGGATACACCCTATAGCATGGATTATATATTATGTTGTATTGAACAAATTGTGCTGAAAATATGCTACCATAAGTTATTACGTTTTTATTTTTGTCCGTGTATATTTGTAAAAAATAATAATAATACTTAAGGCTGGTATTTAAATCCTGTACATGCAATAGGTAGACATATAACCTAGAACAGGTATTATTATACTACAATAATATACGTAATGCAGGAGCAATATGCTACAATAAAGGTGTGACCCACTTAGATAAAGTGGTATTGTAGTTCATAAAACTACCTGTTCCAAATTAAAGTGTACCTATTGCAACAAAAAAAAAAAAAAAAAAAAAAAGGATTCACGTACCTACCATAGGTAGTAATTTTTTTTATAACCTTTTACTCACTATTCAATAAGATTATAAAAAAACATTTATTTATTTATTTATTATTATTTTTAGAAACAACTTAACTTGGGTTTTAATAGGTGATTTATCATACAAATAAATGAGACGAGGTGGATTGGTGAACGGTCCCGATAATACCTCTTCACTTCCATTGCCCAGTACTACCATAACTATAATATCAAAAACAATTCAACCCTTTTGAATTTTAGCTTTTTAAAATTTAAAGGCGTAGAACACGTTGAAACTTGCCTAATATCCTTACATAACTGAAAATCAATGTTAATTTAGCATAGTAATTTATTTCTAATTAATTTTCCATTCACAAAAGCGAAGACGCGGACTATGACGTCTTAGCTCGCTGGTCCACGCGCGCGAAAAACAAGCGAGCTGTGTCCGCATAATCCGCATTCACCCTTTTTGTGAATAGAAAATAAATTAGAAATTAATGGCTCCAGCCAAATCAACGTTGATTTATTATTAGTATTACCTGTTAATTGTTAAGACGAGTTTTTTTGTTCAACGTGTTCTATGGCTTTAAGAGCTATACGTTCGCAAACTTTTCGATTAATTTTATTGCTGTTTCTGATTTTAGAGGTTCGCAACCACGGCGTGAGTTACTTCGGTTTCTCTAAGGATGAGAAAGAACGTCGTGCGCAGCAAGACAAACTCGCTCGTGCGCGTACTGAGACGCGCATGCGCCAAGCAGAAGCACGAAATGCGCGCGCACGTAGAGAACAACAACTTCGCGCACGTCTTCGCGCAGCAGCCAATAGAAAGCGAGAGAGACAAGGGTTGCCACCGTTACCTGAATCAGGTCAGTTGGATAACGTCATCGGTCAAATCATAATTTTTCTATGAGAAAAGGCCAAAAAAAATGTAAGGGGTAATTTTATTTTATTTTCTAATAGAAAATATTGTTCTGCGAATCGATAGATATGCAAGTTTCTAATTTTTGGGTTCATTACGTACTTTTAAGAAAAAAACATTAAAGTCGCAAAATGTCGCAAGACGTCACGATCAATAACTTTTTCCTATCCCACATAATATGCAGAAGTTGCCGTCCGTGATGTCAGTTTTTTGATTTAAAAAATTATATAAAAATACTTAATGAAAAAAAAAATGCATATGAATCGATTTAAGATCAATGTCCTATTTTAGAATATAGAATTAAAATACCCCTCCCCCTTTAGTCTTCCTCATTCTCATTCGAAATTGAATGGGAATTTTTTTTTACTACAATTGCAATGTTAGTATAATTTTAGAATATATTTCATTTTAAAATTGTTCACCAACACCAACACATTCATTTTTGTATTTTAATATTTTTTAACAAGTTTAATGAGAGGATAACTTGTGGTTTCGCGAGGTCAAGCAATAAAACAAAAATCTGAAATATATAAAAGATTTTCTGTATAATATTTTACAAAAAAAAAAAAAAAAAAAAAAAAAACTTGTTGACATTTAAATTGTGTTTTCAGACGGCGAGACAGAACGTGGTGCCTCTGACGAGGAAGCTGAGGTGGAACACGTGTTACTGGGCAGTCGAGCTCGTGCAGTGGACCCGCCTAAGGAACCTGAACCTTTGCTGCGTGAGGAGAGACCAGCGCCTGCCGTGCCACGACCTTGGGACCTCGATAAGGAAAAACCTGGTAAGTTTTGTTCATTAAGAGCGTAGGTGACCGGCTAATATTTCGACGCTACTGAACGGTCGCGATTTTTTATTATTATTTTTTATATAATATACTGTTGCAGTGCAGCTCAGCCTATAAAATAATTAAATTAAGTCAGTGAAAACTTGAATGTAATTAATTGGAAAATCAAATAAGCTGTTTTAAATTTAAAAATTATTTAATGCCATCACTTATTTTTTACAGTGATGACCCAAGACGAATGGAACGAAAAGCAGCGAGCGGAAAGAAAATCAGAATTTGCTCCTCCATCCTCATCTTCTCATGGTTTTCATTCAGGGGGTAACTTTTATATTGACACTCAACCAATTCGCAAGAACAAAAGCCCTGAACCAGAAACTTCGAAATCAAAACGCGTTAGTAAGATGGACGCTCTTACTATTCCACGTAAAAATGTACCTAAAAAGAAACCACGATATTCTTCGTCATCTTCCAGTTCAAGTGAAGATGAAGTGATCGGTCCTTTACCGCCAAAACAAAGAAGCACCGAGGTGATTAAACTTCCCGATGTTAGTGTACCACCTCCTGGATTTGCGGCTTTTTCAATACCGCCTCCTACACAAAAATGGAGCTATTCTGCTGGTCCACCAACCCCTGTTCCAGCTCCTAATCTACCTACTCCTGTTCCACTTCCTAAAATACCGACTCCCGTACCACCCCCTAAAATACCAACCCCCGTTCCACCCCCTAAACTACCTACCCCCGTACCTCCCCCAACAACATGGAAAAGTAGCTTTAATCCTGTGAAATCAAGCACTTCAAAACCGAGACCAAAGCGACAGTGGTCCGATACACCTCCAGAAGAAAGTAGTCGTGGTAAAGGGGTAGAGATCGCACCCCCAACTTTAATGGATTATCACATTGGTATGCCAAGAAACACGCACAGACAGGGGCCAGGTATAGCAAAGAAGAAAGAAGTCGAAAGTTCTATCGCAGCTGGACTGTCATTTTTAAGAAAGCAAGTTGAAGAAAAACAAAAACAGAAACCAAAATCACGTTTTGATAATTAATATTTTCTTGACTTCTACCATTGCATATATTTTTGTTTTATTTTTATTATAATTATTGTTGTTTTTTTAGTGTGTTTATAATTTTCTTTGTTTATTATTATTGCACTGTATAATGATTATTGTCGTTGTTATTGCGGAATTAATAAAATATGGACAGTTGAATAATTATTGTCTAATAAGAATTACCCCATAAAAGGTGTTTTTGTTTTTAGTTGGTGTGTGAACTCCATTTTATTAGTATTGTTTTTTAAGCATTTAATTTATTTATTTATTTGTCAACCAAAAAAAGGCTTGCGCCATACATTGGCAGTACACTCAGTACAAATAATCAATGAATTACAATCAAATTAAAAATAAATATTAAAAATTAAAAATAACGCATGCACACAGTATAAAATAGGATTACCGATTATGCATTCGTCAAGGTTAATTATATAACAGACAGAAAAAGTCAAACACTTACATACTATATGCACATTTGGTGCTACTTATTTAGTACTTTTACGTTTATATTTATTTATATTACTATTAGAATCAATAAAAACATAGCTGTGGGCTCACTCTAGGGCCCTGACTTTGTCAACTTTTTTTTTATTTTTATCATTTTATACATTATCATTTAAAAATCATAAAATTCTTGTAAGTTGTAAAATGAGTTATTTATAATAAGAACAATTTCAATTTCTTTTAAAAAACATTGAAATCACTTGTCTTATTTCTAAAATGGTAATTTAATTATTATTTTACACAATGATCGATATATATTATTTTAAACTAATTTCGGATGCTTTTTAGATGGTAATTCTAATAAACTATAATAAGTAATAATTGAACGTTAATTATGCCAAAGACGCGTTTTTTTTTTAATAACTATCATGAATTAAATACAAAGCATGAAAAAAATTTATTGCACTAACTTGATTTTTTTTTTTTTTTATTTATTATTATTATTATTTTAGATTTTAATTTTGCGAAATTGTGAATGAAATTTCAAATTTGCGATTAATTCCAATAAAATAGTAATTAATAGTAATAAATCATCATGATTAATTAAACTTATATAATATGAAGCTTACATAAAAATAAGATAACGATATTACAATAAAACAAAAAGAATAAAATATTGGACCTACTTGCCGGAATCTGGGATTCAAAATTATGTGTAAAATTGCAACCATACACAAATAGTTACTTTTATTACCACAGAGTGCAGCACTTCCTTGAAAATTTTTGTTTTTGTGCGCTGCTGAGTTAATTGTTTATTATTATTGCGCTGTCGTTCAATGAATGGAATGCAAACAATACTAAAAAAGAACGCTAGAAGTAAAGTAGGAAGTGCTTCTTTACATGAATATTATTGCAATCGTATCGTAATACATAATAAAAAGTTAGTATTACACAACTTTGCAGTCATGTGAGATGTAAGGTAGGAGTTTCAAGTTCATAATCACGAGATCTTTAGAAAAAAAACAAAAGCTTCTTCAAACGTATTCTCTCCTTCATGGAGTATTAAATGTAAACAAGTTTTTTCTCTCATATAAAAGTTACTGTAAACTAAATGGCTATGGGTAGTATTGAATCACCAGATTTACCATCAAGAAATCCAGCTATGCAATATGAAAAAAGAAGGTTAGAAACATTTGATACATGGCCAGCAAATGCAATAGTTGATAAACAAAGAATTGCCAAAGCTGGATTTTATTTTACTGGTACTGAATTAGAAGTTAAATGTTTTTCTTGTGGAAAGTGTATTTCTGAATGGGAATATGGTGATCAAGTTATGGCTAAACATAGAACTATTAGTCCTGAGTGTGCATTCGTAATAAACCCTTTGGAATGTGGAAATGTACCTTTATTACCTGCTATTGGATCTCAAGTTGATTATAGAAAAGAATCTGAAAGATTATCGTCTTTTCGTGGATGGCAATCACCTCATGTGACACCAAAAAGTTTGGCTCGGAATGGACTTTATTATTTACGGGAAGATGATAAGGTAAGAAAAGATGTTGAGGATTATGTAAGCGTTATACGTATTATTTTACCCTTCAAATGACCTTTTTTTTAAATTACGTAAATGTCAAAAGGTCTTTTACATTATACATACTGTATTGTATTTTTATTATAGTTACGTACATGTATGTAATTTAAATTGATAAAACGTGACTCTCAATTGATATTACTTTGAGAAATATGTATTGACTTGAAAGCAATTTTTTATGCCACTATCAAATCCTTAATCTCATCGAGTCCATATGTATCCAAATTTTTAGCACAGAGAAAATAATTTTATTTAATTATTCATATACATACTGTACTGTACTTTGATAAGTAATTAAATCTAGGTCATGGTATGTTTATTATTTTTATGGTAAAAAAAAATATGGATAAAAGCTTCATCATCATGCATAGTTCAAATAGTTCATCAACTCAAAGTCCATCTTCAAGCTTCTATAATTCACTAAATCAACTCTTCTGAAGGCTTCCATTTAACTGGCTTCGAAAATCTTATTCAGCGTCATTCAGTATACTGTATCAATAAGTAATATTTTGCATATTTGTAAACGAAAAATAAATAAAAAATAAAAAAGTTTGAACTATTTAGTCAGTTCAATGAAATCAACTCTATGATTTGGTTCCGTTGATGTTAAGAAAAACGGTAGGAACCCCAGATCAGCATGATGTGATTAAAATAACAATAGGTAATAAATGAGATTCTTAGCAATTTACATGTTTGTTTGTTTTTGTTTTTTTTTTTTGTTTTTTTGTTTTTTTTTTTTGTTTGTTTGTTTGTTTTTTTTTTTTTTTTTTTTTTTTTTTTTTTTTTTTTTTTTGCAAAGGTAGGGTTATGATACGTTACGTTAATCCCCACTCCAATTCCACATAACAAACTACTAAATGTCAAACTAACTATCTAAATATTTATTCCTGCAGGTCAAATGCGCCTTCTGCTCTGTAGAACTGTGTGGTTGGGAGGCAGGAGACAGACCGCTACGAGAGCACCGACGTGCCAGCCCGGAGTGTCCGCTCTTGTTTGGCTACATGGTCGGCAACGTGCCTGTGGACGCAAGTGGCAGTGGAGCAGAGGAAGGAGATGAAGATGATGAAGAGTTAGAGGACGAGCAAGATTCTCCAGGGTCAACCTCAGATACAACGTCGTCACCCGAGGGATATGTGGAGATCAGACCTTTTGCAGGTCAGTTGTATGGCAATGTTGTAAATTAATAATTTACTGTATTTAAAACCAAAATACATTTCTTGGAGGTTGAAGCTTTGGCATGACTACAGTATATCGATGGCTCCGCGGAAAACTGAACTATCTTTAGTCTCCGCGCACCTCAAATTTAGAACATTTGTGCTCTCCGCCTCTCCCAAATTTGAAGCATCTCTTACCAGCGCTCCATTACAGATGCTTCAATTTTGGGAGAGGCGGAGAGCGCAGATGTTCCAAATTTTAGGCGCGCGTAGACTATAGATAGTTCAGTTTTTCGAGGAGCCATCGATAATATATTGATATGTTGTTGCGAACAATATGTGTACGTATCTCGATTTTTGTCACAATAAGCAAAATGTCTATCTCGTTTCTTGTCAAGGGAAGCAAAAAGTGTAAGTTGATTCCGAACGTAATGGAAATGGCACTTGACTTACAAATATTGGTTCTTGTGACAAAAACCAAGATACATATTTTGAACACAACAACATTGATATCAGAATTTATACCTAACCACAATACAAGGTTCTAGTATTAAATATAACATTATATTGCACCATCTAGTCTGCCTAGACGTTTCCTCATTTTTCCTAGGCTGTCATGATGAATATTAGACTGTGTAATTAGACAGTGGGCAGCTTAAGTGTGCAGCTTCCATTGTACATGTGCATAATATTATCTTGTCTGAACAGTAGAGAAAAGCATACCTACAGAACAAGAACATTACATGGCAACAGTTGCAAAAAAATAATAATTAATTATAAAATTAATTAATTAATTAAATCAATTAAAAAATAATAATACATATGTAATAAAAAATAATAAGTTAGTTGGTACTGGATTACTCTCGCCTTCACCTTGAATCAAACAGGATTCTGGTGTTGGTTTTACAAGAGAAGAAAGAAAAAAACTTAATAAATAATAAAGCAAAAAAACAACTTTGCAGTATTTGTGGTTTTATATAAATTATTTTTAGGACGGCGCAGAAAAAGTTTTTTTTTTTTTTTTTTTTTTTTTTTTTTTTTTTTTTTGAGAAAATCTTTGTGCCAGTTCAGAAAAATTTATTTGCGTAATTACTAGAAATTTTTCAGTGTTTTAAAACCAATAGAAATATTTCAGAATCTTTTAATTAAAAAAACAAACAAAAACAATTACAATAATAATTATTGGAATTACGATAGTAGGTAAAAATTCAAACTTTAATGTAAACTTTTTAATCAGATTAGAAACTTTTATCAAACTTAAAATAGTATTTAAACGTTCTTCAGAACAAAATAAAAATAAATAAATATAAAATAAATAATTAAATAAATTCATTCAATTTTACTGGGGAGGGAGGGGGGACAGCATTAAATTTGTTTTGTTTTATTTAAATAACGCAGAAAGAATTACTGTGAAAATAAAGTTCCTCTTTCGATTTTTCCACTCCAGGTTGGTCACAAACTGCCTACAGTTATAGTATGTAATTAAACTAAAGAGGGAGACCTAATAATAATAATAATAAGTAATTTAATTTCATATTCTAAAAGAAGACATCGTTTGGAATCTTTAAAAACGCGAATTTCTCAATTTTTAATTCATCAAGTATTTTTAATTAATTTTCAGAAAATCGAAATATGACGTCACAGTCAGTAACTCATACATGTGGGCACATAGAAACAAGTTACCGGCCTTGATGTTATTTGGCGACTTAACAAAATAAAAATACTTAATGAATTCAAAAATTAGAAATTCGCATATCTATCGATTCAAGATGATATCCTCTTGAGATTTTTTAAAATATATTTTTTCCCTTTTCCTTTTTTTTTTTTTTTTTTTTTTTTTAATTTTAATTTTTAGTTTTTAGTTTTCCTCATGCAGTTATATAATTAAAATAATTGCATTTTAAAGAAGAAAAAACACGTAAACCATAATCGCGTAGATGTTTTTATTTTATGCTAGTACTAAGAAAAAAACATTCAAATGTCAATACATAATGTACTGTACATAAATAATTATATTCATTATGCAAAATGACAAACATATGTGCAATACGTATGTAAGTGTATGCAATGGAATGTGTATTACCTAATCTGGTATGAGTAACTTTCTTATTACAGTGCCCACACTTATGAGTACGTAGCTAGTTGAAATAAAACTCAATTAATTTATTTAACTGCCATCTATTCTTAGCAAATTTACTCAATTACTAACAAGTTAACTCATTTCTTTCTCTAGCTTTCTTTCTATAAGTGTTTTTTAAATTGCTCAGCTATTAATAAAGAACGAATAAAGAATATTTTCGTATGATTTTTTTTTTTCTTGAACTGCGATCAAACAAACTATAGGGTGTGTTCGCATGATGTCATTCTGAATGCTTTTCGATGCTCTTCTTGAGCAATAAATAGCATAGCACAGCATAGGACAAACGTAGTTTTTAGCTATTTTCTTTGGAAAATTAGCTACTTTTTGGTCATTTTAAAGTAGTCATTAGATTTTTTTATTATTTTTTTTTTTCTTGCATACTTGAAAAACTAATTCAACCTGTTAACAACATTAAAGGCTCTCAAAAATATTACGAAGTATTTTTAAACTGGGAAAATGTGCCATTTTCCTACATTGGCCCATGTTATTTAGCGCTCACTTATGGCGTTGACTTTAACATGAATGAAACCACCCTATAGTAGAGAGTGCTAGCCAATCGTAGATGGTATGGAAAATAACAATAGAGTGTGTTTATGAAAGTGCGCCGAGAATGCGCTTTGACGCCATACTGGAGTAATGAATAACATTGCTTAGCTAAGGATAAATGTTTTTCGCTTTTGTCTTTGGGAAAACAAATAATGTTGTTGGTATTATTTTTCTCGCATCCTTAAAAATATAATTCAACCTGTTAACAGAATCAATGCTGTCAAATATATTGCTAAGTTTTAATAAACTGGCAAAATGGGTCATTTTTCCTATACTGGCCCATGTTATTTACTGCTCACATATGGCGTCAATTTCTGTGTGAATGTAACCACCCTATATACTCCTAATTTTTTTTGTGAAACCATAATTTTTGCGATTTATATTTTACGATCTATAATGCGTGTGGAAAAGTTGCCGATTGCAACGTTATTTCGCGACTTAAAAAAATTAATGAAAAATACTTCAAGCCTCAAAAATTAGAAATTCGCGTATATATCGATTCAGGACGATGTCATCTTTTAGAATATGCAATATAATTACCCCCTGAGTTTTTAGTCTTCCTCACTAGTACTTTTATATATTTCAGTATCATTGGTTTCTATTGAAATTTTTATTGAATAACAGACCATTAAAAAAAAATATATAAAAAAAAATAGCGTAATCGTTTGTAAAAATATAATATATTTGATCATTCAAAAACTTGCGGTTTATTCGCAATATTATTCTTATGAAAATAAATGTAAATATATACGCGCTGAATATGTGTTAAAATATTTTATCGCGTCACGAGCGACGAGCGTGTATAATTTACTAATCCCAAATTACTAAACAAGTACTTCCCATGTAGTAAGATTATCTTATCACTTGTTATCAGTTTGGTTTGTCGCTGCAGTAATAAATAAGCATCAACTTTCTATTTTGCAATTTTATGATAACGATGTATTTGTGATTAGAAACAATATCATTGCTGATGACACATTTCTTTGTGGCTTCACGCAAGTATCAATATTTGGAATAAACATCATGTGTCAATAGCATGGGTCAATGGTGACCAGTGTGAGGAATTTGATATGATATATACGCATTTATATATTGATTTTTTATTTTTAATCGATCTTAAAACACGTGAAACCTAGGTGGAGATAATATATATATTTTTTTTAACTTGATTTAAATTTAATTAAATTATTTAAATTTGATTGATTTAAATTTTAAAAATTTTATGTCTTAAAACACATAAAAGTATGTCTAGTATTCCTGATTTAAATATCTCCGTAATCGGTGCGGCATTAGTGTTCTAAAAAACTGCAAAAATTATGTGTTTCGTGTTTTTCCCCATAAGCTGAACCATTAGGGGACCGTGCTTACCTTTTCCCGCGCGCTATACCGATAAGCTTCATTTAAGTTAATTCTTACGAGATTTAATTTTTTGTTATCATTGTTGCAACAACGAAATAACAACATTTAATTAAAGTGGTGGCATTAATATTAAAGTCGACGCTATAAGTGAGCACTAAATAACTTGGACCGGTATGGGAAAATGACACATATCTGCCACTCTAAAATTCTTAGCAATATTTTTGAGAGCATTGATGCTGTTAACAGATTGAATTAGATTTTCCAGTATGCAAAAAAAAAAAAAAAAAAAAAAAAAAAAAAAAAGTTTTCTAAAGGAAATATCTAAAAATAATATTTGTTCTATGCCGAGCAATGTTTTTCATTACTCCAATGTTGCATCAAAGATGATTCAGTATGACGTCATGCGCATAAACACTAAAGAAATTATATAATTATTATGATTGTATACACAGAAAAAAAAAACATTACGTAATTGATGTTGCATTGAATAAAAATATATTCTTGCTATATTGTAGAGCACAAACGTTGCTATTGTTTAATAACATAGGTAATTATGCTGAACATCTTTGTGTAATATAATTACTTTACAATATAGCATAAATTATGCTGTTATTTAAGTATTTAACTTTGGCTAAATTAAAATAATAATAATTTTTTTTTTTTTTTTTTTAATCCGAGCAATGTTATTCATTGCTGCAGTATGGTGGTGAAGCACATTTCCGCGCTTTTTCATGAACATGCTTTTATAAAAGAATATACCAGAGAAAAACATAAGCATTTATATCACAAAACACTTAATGGGACTTTACATAAATAACTTTAGTTTTTCTCAATGCCCAACTGTAGCTCCGTAGCAGTGATTAGAAATTTCGATTTATGCAACCCGCACAACATTTTCATACTACTTTTTGCATGTTTCTGACGTCATAAACATGAATAGTCACGCAAATTGCATACTTTACAGTATTTTAACGCTCTCGTGGGGATAAATTTACATTCTGGTAAAAATTGTCAACAGTTTTAAAGATCCCATTTCGTGTTTATTCATTAAAAAGCACATGTTGTTTTATGTGGTCTATGGCTTTAAGATAATGATATCCGACAAATTATAATACATAGTAAAAAACAAACAAACTAGTTTTGCAGCACATCCCACTTCCTCGTTTATTTTATTATTATTGTTTTTAATTGCTTCAAGCGGGAAAATACCAAGCTAATTTTATTTGTTCCTTGCATAAAAGGGTGTGAATTAAAAACATGGTTGTGGTTTCATCTGAGGACTTATAATATTGTGATTAATTACCATGGCAACCCTGGAGTTTATCTAATTGATAAGTAATTTTAATTAAGTTGTGTAATCAAAGTGCTTTTTTTTAAATTACATAATTAAATTTATTGTTGTTATCAAATATATTACCAATTGCAGTTAAATAAATTTGAGGAAAAACCCATCGTCATTTATATATAAATGTTAAAAAAATTAAAAAAGAAATTTATTATAAAAAATAGTAGAGCATGTTGACTTGAAAATTAAATAGATATAGTTAATTGGTACTAGGGATCAAATATAAGGATACTAATATCAATATTTGTTTTATTAAAATAGACATTTAAAAGTATGTTTAAATAAAAAAATATATAGTTCTTGTGTATCTTAGAACAATTGATCCCAAGTCCAAATTAATTATAAATTAGAGAAGCTTCTTGTTTTATTCGTTTTTAATTCAATGAGCTCTAATCTCTCTCTACTATTTTCTGTTATTCATTCGATTTTTTTAACATATACAGTTACAATTAAAAACGATTTTTTTTAAATATGCCATAACAGTTAGGTACTAAGTTTCAAATTAAAGCAATCAGAGTACGTTGAATTGAAAATTAATACAATGCAAAGACTCTCTAATTTAACTTATACCCTATAGTAAATTGAAACTTAGGATAAAATATAAACTTTTTTTTTTTTTTTTTTTTTTTTTTTTTTTTGAGAAAATATACGTTAAAAGGATGGGGATACAGTGTCAATAAAATATAATATGCATACCTAGTATTTCACGTTCTCACACTACATCAAATTTACATTTTTGTTTTCGATTGCAATATTTCAGTGTCTGGTAGTGAAAGCAACAAGCAGCTAGCAAGCAACCCTCAGTTTGGGGTGCAAGCTCACAAGCCTCCCATACACGCCAGGTACCAGACTTACGAGGCAAGGTTGGAGTCATTCAGAGAATGGCCTAATGCTCTTCCCACCCCAGAGACCTTGGCTGATGCAGGGTTCTATTATCAGGGTGAGTGCGAAGGAAAACTAGGATTGTGTTATTTTGTTTTTAGCGTGATTATTTTCACATATGATTACGTAGAAATGTAGGATTACTTCAAGACCTAGGTTGCAAATTAGACAAAGGATGGGGTTATTCTTAATACCATGAATGTAGTATATTATCAACTTCTCTTGCAGAACACCTCAGGCAAGCTGTAGACACGTGTTTCAGTCTTCAATAGTCCAATCAGCTGGAAGAAATTCCATTAAAAATTTGGATACGTAATCACTTAATTGTCCTGTAGTTTTATGAGGCACATTTGAGCACTTGAAGCTCAAATTTAACATTTAATGTATCCCAATCACAGTTTTAAATTTTTAAGTTCCACTCATAAGGCCCCCCCCCCTTTTTTTTTAAAAAAAATGATACATTTTTTGGGATAATTTTGTTTTTTTTACCATAGTAAAGAAAGTCCCAGCTCTGAGGGAAAAAAAAAAAAAAAAAAAAAAAAAAGCAACACTTAAGAGAGCTGTCGGCAATAAACTACAAGAAAAACAGAGTGTACTATACCTTTGGCAGTTTTTACAGACTCAGAAAAAAGCTATGAATGATGGCTCTGAAGGGGTTACACCATCACAGTAGATATAATAAGGGTGGGAGAATTATTATAAGAGATGGTGAGCAAGACTGAGGGAAGAAATAGAGCAGTAAGAGTAGGGATAGTAGTGATGGGGGGGGGGGGGGGGGGGGGTAGGAGTGGGGGTTGTTTAGTATTTATGTATATTAAGCAGGGTTTCAAAAAAAAAATGCGGGTAGTTTTTTTTTTTTGGGTTTTATTGAAGAAAAAAACCTTTTTTGTGGGTTTTATTGGGTTTTATTAAAAAAGCCCAATGAAACCCACTACTTTTTTTTTAAATAGACACGTAAAAGCATTTTTTTTAAAGCGCTTTTTTATAAAAAAGCGATTATATTTTTTCTTTCAAATATTTTTTCCATTTATATTTAGTTTATGAAATTAAAAATTAATAAGAACTTAAATTTAAATAAATTTTAACATAAAAGAAACATCAAATTAATGAACAGGTGATCGAAAGAAAAAACTTAGTATGTTCCAAATCAAATTTTAAGCTTTATATTTTCTTCAAAAATAGCAATTTTTTTAAGTGGGTAAACCCAATAAAACCCGTTTTTTTTGGGGGGGGGGGGGGGGCTGTGGAAAATTCTAAAACCCTGATATTAAGTCCTTAATTGTGGACCATTTGAAGTTGATATACTGTATCTTGTTGTTTTCTTTATTAATAGGCTTAGATATTGATCGCATATTTCCCCCAGGCATGCTTGACCATGCGTGTTGTTTCCACTGCAATGGCGGACTACACAACTGGGACCCAGCTGATGATCCCTGGGAGGAACATGCTCGTTGGTTTTCTCGTTGCCCTTTTGTTGGCATCGTCAAAGGTAGAGCGTTCATCGATGCAGCAATCACCAAGAAACCTCCCATCATTCCCATCTCACAGATGGTAGAACCTCAGTGCGAGAACCAAGGAGAGGATGTCGTTGGTCACTCGGAAATAGGAATCGAAGTAAGGAACCAATCAGGACAAAGCTCTGAAACTTCTAGCCAACCACAGCACAATAATGATGTCAATGGCCAAACGGAGCCTAGTTTACAACAGAGAGAAGATTTGACTGGTCATGAAGAACATCCCACTCTGCAAACACAGGCAAGTTTTTTTTTCCTTCTTTTATTCCTCTTAATATCTATTTAGCCTTTTTTTTTTTTTTTTTTTTTTTTTTTTTTTTTTTTTTTTTTAAGTAAAAAAATTACTATATATAAAAACGCAGCAATAGTTCAATATTTTATATTTTATAGAATAAAAACTGTCATGCCAAAAATTACACTTGCAAATTTTGCGTGTAAATTAAAATTTTTAAAATGACTAACCAAGAAATTAATTGTATGTTTCATTAATTATTAGAAAAAATAAATTTTGTGATAATAGATTAATTACAGAATTTAAAAGAAAAATCTTGCAAAAAGCTAGTACTCTTCCCTGTACCTCTCCTTCCTTCTCCCTCTCTTCTTGCCTTGTCTCCTCTCCCTCGCTCCGTAGCTTTATCACAAAATTATTTCAGCTTCTAGTTCCCTACCTTACACTGAACATTTCATTACCAATTAAATTCAGTATTATAGGGCTTCGAATAATTTTAACATAATAGAGATTTTTATTATTATTTTTATTTATTATTTTTTTTTTCAAGTTAAATTTTTAGTAATTTCAATTCAGTTTCTTCCTATTCACTAATATGGCCTGATTCATTTGTTTGTAGGAGTCTGAAACAGATCTGTCTTCAACGCATCAACAAAGTCAAGTCCTCAACATCAACGAGTCAGTTCCAACAACGAATGCTCTAGAAACACCTGGCACATCAACGCAAGCAACGAATTCCTCAGTGTAAGTCAAGTCTTGGAAGTTGTTAATTGTTTTATACTGTATGTAATTAATTATGTACTTTTTAGTTGTTAATAATACTAATACTATTTTGAAGCAAGCAGAGTTAAAATTGGGGGACATACGACGTAATTTTATTATTATTTTTTTAAGTCACTTAAAATATAACAAGTTTTTTTTTTTTTTTTTTTTTTTTTTTTTTTTTCAGTTATTAATTATTAAAATCACGACTCAAATTTAAAAACTTCTGACTTTAATTTCCAGGGCTCCAGCTAACTCAGCAGCCACTATAGCCAGCTTGGATATGAGAAAACTCAACCTGACTCAGGAAACTCAGGATTGTAAGTGTTTTAAATACTTAAGTTCACATGGGCTCATGTTGAAAGTTGCTAGAAAATACTAACAAGTAAGAAAGAATTACTGCCAAGGATTGTATTCAGATGGGTTGTGTTTTGTATCTCAAAATCTAAAAAGAAAACTTTAAAACTTTATGATACTATTTGAAAGTTAATAGTAACAGCTACCTGTGATAGAATTTTCAGAACCTGTAACCATCAGATAAGTGAGAAAATAATTATTGAAATTAACATGGACTCTTATGGGTCTAAAACTTCAAAAAAAATCATTATACGAGAGTTAATAGTGACCAATAAAGCCATCTCTTGATCATAATTGAAATTAATGTTAGTGAGGGCTTACGCATCGAATCTCGTCAGCTGTTCAGCGCGCCCTGAAGACATGAGTCAAATTGGAAACAAAATTGACCCTCAAAATAGATAAATTGGAAATATCATTTTTTGTTAATTAATTAAATTGATTTAGATTATTTTTATTACTATTTGCTGATTTTTGGAAGGAATTATAAATATTTTTTTGGAAATTATCAGTCTCTAAATGAACTGTGTAGTCGCGCCCCAGGCTATCGCCTGGCTATCGCCAGGCTATCGCTGCGTAACCGTGGTATCATTATTTTCCTGCAGAGGCGCTGTTTTTGTTGACTATGTACTCTCGAATTTAAAATCTAGCATGGTGACCCCCCAATTTTTTTTTTATTTTATTTTTTTTATTTTTAAGGCACCTTATCCTAATGTTTCACTGCTAAATTTCACAAATTTCTTTCTTTATAACTTTTTAGTCAAATCTCTTCGTAACTGATTTTCTGCTTTAAAATGAAAGTTCCTCTTTTAACTATTTCCTCACTAAGTATGTCGGTCATCTTCTTGTTTAATTATATTTTAATACTGCTTGAAAGTGAACTGGGACTAATGTGATTTTCTCCTATGACTACAGCCAATTTATTGGAGGAGAACAGACGCCTAACCGAAGCTCGACTGTGCAAAGTATGTCTGGATGACGATGTTGGAGTCGTATTTCTGCCGTGTGGTCACCTGATCACGTGCGTCAAGTGTGCACCCAACCTCGCACAGTGCCCGATGTGCAGGCAGAAAATACACGCCACCGTCAGAACATTCTTCTCGTAGGTTAGTCAAGTCAGAGAGGTTAGACAGCATAGGTCAACACAGAAATCTCATCTAAACTTGTTTTTGACTACAGTACTTATAGGTATATTCTGCCTTTTTTTTTTTTTTTTTTTTTTTTTTTTTTAAGTAAAGTACTGATAGTACCTATTAAGTGGGGTTACTGGACCACTGGGATGACTTTGACCAAATTTTCTAAACTTATTTACTCCTTAATTAAAACTCATAGAAATGTGAAACAAAAACTAAAAGATAGTGCAAAAATCAAGCTTTACTGCAAAGTTGTTGTTTCATGTTTCTTCGAACGTTAGTTAGAAAGTAAATATGTATATATTTTTTTTAATTTGGCCAAAGTCTTGATAACTAAGCCACATTAAGAACTACCAACTCTAATTTTGTTCATATCTGCTTTCTATTTAACATTTATATTATAGTCCTAACACAATTAATGGTAGGTTTCAATTACTGACAGACATGTTAATGAAACTTTTATTCAAAGAATTGATCTCCCTCAACCAATAAAGCTAGAGAAATAAAATTTAAATTTTGCAATGATTTCACAGGTATGATAGGACACGAACCCATTTTTAAAATTTTGGGTGTCATTTGTTCAATGCTAAAAGATAGGGAATTACGCCAAAATATTGTAAAGCGATATTAGCATTTCCAATTGTACCTTTATAAACGTTGAAATTTTGGATACTCAGGGTATAAGTTTGGGTAGGTAACATCAAAATTGCTCTCAAAAAAAGTGCCATTCATTTAGACTTAACTTTTTACATTCAAATAACACTAAAGCCATGATATAAGACTGCCATTTAGTGAGTCAGGAATGTTTTACTCGTGCAGTTGTTAAAACCGAAAGTGGGAAAAAAAAAAAAAAAAAAAAAAAAAAAGTAATCAAGAAAGCAATCAGCTGGCTCCTTACAAGTCAATAGTGTTGCTTGTAAATCTTGTTTTCTAGCTACAAAAAATGCACTTTGCATTTGAATGACTATAGGTGATCATCATTTTAGTCACAGATAACAGGGTTTACAAACAACATTAATAAGTTTATTGTAACAGTGTAAAAAACAATGTGTATTTTGAAAAGAAAAGGTCTTTAAAAATAAATAAAAAGTCTAGAGATGCTGTATTTAAAAATTCACTTATTATATCTCAATGAAATACTTAAAGTGGTCTGTAAAAGTAGTAGTTTAATCTATATGATTTACATGTAAGTTTTGGCAAGACCTATGCTGTCCAAAGAATGCAAAATACTCTGAAATATTAAACAAAAAGAATGATAATTGTTTGAAGAAAAAACATAAAAATTATGAGGGTAAAGTTGAAGTCACTTGACAATGAAAAGCCAAATTAATATTTATGCTAGCTTAGTTCACAAGTTGGTTATTCCACTCACATTTATAGTAGCTTGCTCTTGTGCCTCTTCCATCACTTATATTTGTATTTATTGATCACATTTGGTCCTAGAAAATTGGCATTTCTAATTGAGCTTGATCTTTTTGCATTAATTTCAGTACAGTACAGTATCAACTTTTTGTGTTACACTACGTATTCTAAAACATATAAATTTAAGCAGAAAAAAATGACGGCAGCAGTTGGTATCTATAAATGTTAAAAAATAAAAATATTTGAAACAAAACGCATGCGAGAATGTTGAATTGAAAATTCTTAAAACGCAAAAAATTCTCTAATTTGTAGATTATATATTAGGAAAAGGACCAAATTTCTACTGTAGAATTTTGATATTTTTTTCAGATCTACAAATTAGAAAATTTGTGCATTTAATTAATTTTTTAATTAATTTACTCCAATCGTACTATTTTCGTTCATATATTTTTATTTTTTAATATATATTCTAAAGAGGGGATATTATGAAAACTAAAATATCATGGTTAGGTATGATAAATTTTAAAGAAAAGGGTAGGAAAAACCAGCAAGAGTCTTACCATAGTGAAGAGAGTCCCATAGTTTGGTGCTACCACACATAATATCAACAAACTATGGGACTCTTCACATTAGTTAAGCTCTTGCTGGTTTCTCCCATCCTGTTCTTTCACATTTATCATGCATAACCTCACTTTCTTCAATCTCAAATTTTCATTAATTATTATTATTCAATAATAATAAAAGGCTCTTAGATTTGAAAATAAAAGTTCATGATTTAGGACTTGAATACTGCTTTCCTGACAATATGAAATATGTAAAATATTTTTGAATCTCATTTATCATCCAAAACTATAATGTAACCTATTTACATTTTTTTTTTTTTTTTTTTTTTGCTTCAGTGAACGCAAAATGTTTTTTAAGACAATGCTATTTTATGTTGCCTTGCACATTTTGCTTTCATAGAATCAATGACATTTACAATATATTTTTCATACAATCACAATGAAGCTCATTTAGAAATTTCAACTTTAGGGCCAATGTATTTAATTATGATGATTGATGACTTACATGATGTACAGCTCTGGCCAAAAGTTCCCGAACGATTTGTATAGGCAACCCGTAACCACACAATGTTATCTTTATGAGAAAACGCAGCGGCCGCCGCTGCCCCGTTCGGAAACTTTTGGCCAGAGCTGTACTATCTTTTAATAATAAAATAAAGTATTTAGTATAAATGTATTAAAAATCCAATTATAATTATGCTTAAGTAGAATAAGATTTACAAATATACTGGTATTTTTGAATCTAGAGTAGAATTGCTATTAAAATTTATGCTTTAAATATACAAGACTACTTTTAAAACTTATGTTTTTACTACTAAAGTTTCAAAACTATTATGCTAAAATAAAGTAATAATTTTTTTTTATAATCATAACTTTTAAAGCTACTACACTCAAGACAAACTGATTGATATTTAGGTAGTGAAGGATTTTAAAACCATTTAAACAGGGCTTAAAGTAGAAAAATTCTTTTACCGGAGCTATCAATGCTAAAAGCACTCAATATAGCTCCGGAGCTCCCATAAGCGCAATGTTAAATTTTCAACTTTTTACCGGAGCTCAGCTCCAGGTAGCTCCGGCTTACTTTTAGCCCTGCATTTAAAACAATAGGGAAAGCAACAAGTGCCTTACCATAATGAAGCCCATAGCTAGGTAAAGATCTTGATGGTTCAGTTAACATAAATATTTACATTACATAATCAAAGAAATGATAGGAGAAGCCAAACAAGCACCTTACCACGATGAGGTCTGTAGCTTGGTGAAAGTCTTGATGGCACAGGTTACACAAATATTTACAAGTTTACTAAGACATTTCAATGGTGACAGCCCTCTTCTTAAGTTGCTCTAAGTTTACTCTAAGCAACTGAAGAAGAGAGCTGTTGCTCTCGAAACTTCTTAGTAAACTTTCAAATATTTGTGTAACCTGTGCCATCAAGACTTTCACCAAGCTACGGACCTCATCGTGGTAAGGTGCTTGTTGGTTTCTCGTATCCTTTCTTTGGTTACATTTAAACCAAAATGATTAAACTTTCCTAATTAGTTATACACAAATACTTACATGGATTAGGATGTTTTGAAAGCAACGATCCTTTTTTTTTTTAATTGCGTAGTGTTCTGAGCAACTGAAAAGTAGAGCTGTCACTCTCAAAACATCCTAATTGTTGTAAATACTTGTGTTAACTGTGCCATCGAGATTTTAGCATGGACTTCATCATGGTAAGATGGATTCTAGCCTCACAAATTTGGTTTGAAAAAATAAATTAAAGTAAGCGTCTTCAAAATACATTTAATGAAACTGGTACACCTCCCCCCCCCCCCTCCCCATAAAAATCTAACTGCAGCATTCATGTCCTCAATGACATATACATAACAAAACTTGAATATAATGGGTCAGGTTTTTTTAAGGGGGAGTATACAAGATACACAATTTGCAAGTTTTTCCCAATGGGCGGGTTGGGTGCCAAGATTTTGAGTTAATCTTAAAGGGTTGTCATCATGAGCAGCCAACAAAGCAAGCCCCACAGATGGTATGGGCCATTTTTTAATATTTCTCCCCCCCCCCCCCCCCCAGTTTGTGAGACTATAGAAGACATCGAGGACTGAATTTTTGATTGAATGATGGTCCTATCCCGTTATCTATTTTAATTGTAACTACAGTAGCTTCTTAAGCTTAAAAATGCTAATAAATATGTCAAAACAAAATATTAAAACAAGAGGTCTTAATATTTTGCATCTGTGATATGTTACAAATCTGAATTTTCATATTTTTTATTTTATTAAAAAAAAATAATATAGTATATACACTTTTTTAATTTATGTTGTAATGTGTATTTTCAATAATAAAGAAAAGGATAGAATTGCTTGCAAGGGCCTTACCACAGTAGAAGTTCTATGGAGAGGTCGAGGTCTTACATGGCACAGTATTTTCTTATATATATTTTTTATTTTTTAACTGAGAGATTTTGTAATCAAAGAAGAGAATTAATTAATTGTCTTGCTCAAGTAAATCTCTTCTTTGATTGATAATGTCATTAACATATGACGAAAGCTCTCAGTTATAAATTTTTTTTTATAACAAAATACTGTGCCACTCGAGACCTTGACCTCTCCATAGAACTTCTACTGTGGTAAGGCCCTTGCTGGTAATTCTATACTTTTCTTTATTATTGATCCTAACCGCGATGTTTTTTTCCTTAAATTGTAATGTGTATTTTTTTTTTTTAATAATTTGAAATATATTTTTTAAATATTTATTTAAAAGATATAAACATTAATTTTTAATAACAATTGTACTTATGTCTAACAAAAAGTGAAACTGATATAATATAATGATGGTAATTTTTTATCAAATAATAATTAATTGTGTATTTTAATTGTATAACTTGATTAAGATGCTTAACTGTGAGTTTTTTTTAATCATTCACAAAAAAAAAAAAAAAAAAAAAAAAAAAAAATGAAAGCCACGTATAAAAGCAGAAATCACGCATTTTTTACTCATTTGAAGTATATTCAGAGAGAGAGAGAGAGAGAGAGAGAGAGAGAGAGAGAGAGAGAGAAAAAAAATAACCCTAATGATATTACTGAATCTACGTCTTATATTTAAGTTCTTGTAAATGATAGTATTTACCAAAGCTTTTATTTCTTCTTTTTTTTTTTCAAACTTTATAAAAAAAAAACAAAAAAAAAAGTCATAGATTTGTGTGCTTGCTGTTCTGTCGAATTTCTGTAAATGTTTATATTTTATTTCTTTGTGTGTAATTCCTTCAAAGTTCATTTCATAATTTTGTACTAAAAACAAAATGCTTTAAATGTCCCCAGCTTATTCCCCTTGCTTATTATGGTGATATAACTCTTAAAATACGCATTCTAAGCTTGGAGAAATGTATGTTGTATCCCGCAAATAAATATTGCTGTAATTATTTAAAGTTCTAAATCTAAAAACTTGATGCTAACGATAATGAAAATACGAATTACTTTCTTTTTATAGCGCCCTGTGTGCCCATGTCCCACCAACCTAATCTTAGAAGAAACCAGCGCTGGCCTTTCAATAGTGTAGAGGAGTCCTGTAGTTGGTGAAAATCTTGCCAGCATACAGATAAGAAGATGAAGAGGAGAGAAAAAAGTAACATTGGGTAGATTTTAGCACTATCTAAGAGAAAGGGAGTTTGTTATGCCTTCATCAGTCCTTATAGACTCTGAGAGAAATAATTCATAGTTTCTTTCTAAGTCTGTATAGCCTAAGGAAAGACTGGCAAAGGCATAACACAATTTCTCTTGTAATTTAGTGCCAAAATTCTGTGCTAGAAAGATTTTCACCAAGCTTTCGTCATTGTGGTAAGACCAGCGATGGTTCTAAAATCCTATTGTATCAAATTTATATTTTTAACATTTTGTAATATATATTCTATCTTATTTTTTCTAATCTCCTTTTTAACATTTTTGTGTGTTTTCATCATGTAAATTTATTTTAAAAACATTCTATTGAAATTAGTTCCTACAAGCATTATGTACCTTCACCTAATAAGATGTTATGTACATTATTTGTGTTGCACTTCCTTTTATTTTTTTCTTTCTACTTTGATTGGTACAAATTTATGTTTTTCACGAATATATGTGTTCTTAATTTTTGTTTCATTCCATTATACACGTAGTTTAGCACTGGCGGAGTTCTTTTTTTTACCTGAAAAACACCTTCATTCATATTATTTTGTGTAAAAAATCTCTAATATAATATGTAATCATAATTATTGTAATTATTTTATTTGTAGTCTTGAGAATAAAATATTAAAATTGTAAAATTCTATGTGATTTTCAATTTTTCAAATTTCCCTGTTCGAATTATTCAGTTTTTGTCGGTTTTTGTGCACTTTTTAAAGTTTGAAGCATAGACTGATGGAAGTTAGTTTAATAGTTGAAAATTAATGATAAATATTTTGTATATAAAATAATGAATAAAACAATATTATTAAAATAAATATTTAATATAGAGAAAAATAAATGGAAATAAATATATTACTTTTTGTCTACATTTTAAAATTTGCGCCAAATTTGTCGTCTGCTAAAAAAAACAGCTGATATTTGTTTTCATTGGGTAAATTATTTTGTACATTTGTTACTATTTGTTACTGTCGATAAAAATGTTAAAAAGATTAGGAATAAAGTCTTCTCTAAGTCTTGGAATATTAGGTTTACAAAATCAAGATACTGATAAAGTGAAAGCAGATCCAAAATATGTAAAATCATTTTTTGAAAAGAATGCAAATGAGACCGGCAAAGATCGACTCTACATGATGTACAGCAGAGAGTAAGTTTTTCAACGATTTTATTTCTATTTCTTGTAGCGAGAAATAATATTTTTCTTCTAATCAATAAATATGCATACATATATATATTATCAGCATAAAATGAAGCTTAATATACATATTTCTAAAAGAAATCTGTGTTCAAAAGAAAAAAAAAACTTATCAAAATACCCCCCCCCCCCCCCTCTCTTCCAGTGCACATGTATCTTGCTGGGCTTTTTTTAATTGAGTTGCATGCTGAACTAACTCTGAAATATCTGTAACACAGTACGCTCAGGAGCGTAGCAGCGTAGCCAAGATTTTGCAACCCATACCCATGCTTTTTCAGACCTGATGGGGAATGGGGGCTGAACATGGAATATGCTCCCGGCCATGCTTATATGTTATGCATATTTATAGACAATTTTAATTTTTGAGTACGTACCTAATTTTATGCATATGTTTCAGTGAATTTGGTAATACAAGTCCGGAGATTGTATCCATAATTCAAGCCGGTATGCTTGGTCTGTTTTCTGGAGGTTGTATAGGAGGATTCTTCCAGTCTAGAAATGCATACGTTGAATTTATGGAGAGAAATCAAGCTACTGCATTTAATGATCACATTCATGCAAAAGTAAGTATTGCTGGATTATAAATTGTTTATATAGGGTGTATGCGGATGATGTTATATTTATTGGGGGCCATATTGCGCTTGGAGGCCATACTGGAGTAGTACACAACATATTGCTTAGCATAGGACACACTTCATATTTAAGCCAATTTTCTTCGGGAATTCGGTCAATTTTTTGTTATTGTTATTTTTTTCACACACTTGAGATACTAATTCAACATATTTACAGCATTAATGCTCTAAGAAATATTGCATAATGTTTTTAAACTGGCAAAATGATTTATTTTCCTATGCCACTCATGTTATTGAGTTATCCAACATAAATATAGCGTTGACTTTAACATGAATGCATAGACCCTACTGTAGCTTCGTTAAATCTTGTTTTCTACAGAGCAATAAGAGCAGCTAGTACATACCGTCACCTTAGAGCACAAACTGTATATCTAAAAAAAGCAGCTAAGATGAAAACATTATCTTGTTGTATGTACATATTGTTTTCAACTTTGTTACTTTTGCAGATACACGGTTTGTGCTCTATAATAAGGCGACAATATGCTAAATTAATGCTCTATGCATAAATATTTTGTGGTCTGGGTTAGAAATTATTTTCTCTACCACAACATCTGTCAGTTGTTGATCTTGTTGCAAACAAAATGTCTACCTCGTTTTTTATCACTAGGAGCAAAATGTCTATCTCGTTTTTTGTCAGCGTAAGCAAAATGTCTATCTCGTTCCTGAACATTATGGAGATGGCGCTCGAGATAGACATTTTGCTTCCGCTGACAAAAAACGAGATATACCTTTTGATTCGAGTGATAAAATACGAGAAAAAATGTCTATCTCGAGTGCCAACTCCATAACGTTCAGGAACAAGATAGACATTTTGCTTACGCTGACAAAAAAACGAGATAGACATTTTGCTCAGTTGGATATGCTCATTAGTCATTACATTACTCTATTATTATTATTATTATTATTATTATTATTTTTTTTTTTTTTTTTTGTATTGGATCTTTTCATTATCATATTACAGTAGTTGCGTTTTCCTTACTTATTATTTGATTCACAGAAAAAACTGCAAGACACAGTAACAGTAAACTTTGGCAAAGGTGCTTGGAAATGGGGTTGGAGATTGGGGCTCTTTAGCAGCTCTTATGTGTAAGTATAGGCCTACATATAGCATTGATTTTGCAATGTATTGAAATTGACAGTCTTGGCCATGACTTATTTAGGAATGTACGAGGTGGGGTCTAAAGGCAAATCCACAATTAAGCTGGAAGAATCATTTCCAGCCCTGTGGTTGGCTAAAATAGTGGTTGGCTCATAAAACTAACCAATCAGATAGCTTGAAATCAAGCTTTCGGTTTTATTGTGGCCACTGCTTTAATTAAGTTTTACAGGTACAGTCAACGTAGGTGAAATTGCAATCCAAATGCAGACTCTGTTTTCAAAGTGCTCTGTGTCTAGTGAGATAAGGAAACGTGAAATTTTATATAATTGTACATGTTTGGAGTTACAACTTCACCCCACATTTTCAATTTCACCCCTGTCGACTGTAACCATTAGTTGACCAGTGGCTTAGTTAGCGGAATAGAGCTAATAAGTAAAGAAGCAACTGTTTAAATGCCAACTTGAAGCAATTTTGATCACATACACGTCTGTTTCAACATACTGTGCATCACAGTATGTAAAAAAAACAAGTGGACATGATTGAAATTGCTTAAAATCAGCCTTAGTTTTTTTTTTTTTTTTTTTTTTTTTCCTTCTTCCCCTCACTGCATAACATGTGTATGCATAGTAGAAATTCTATGGAGAGGTCTTATATGGCACAGAGTTTAGTTATGTTTGTTTATCCGAAAGCTTTTATCATCGTAATGACATTATCACGAGTTATATTATGAGTCGCACAAAGTCTTGAAGTGTATCTTGTAATGTCCTCAAGTAATTTTCTTCTTTGATTGATAATATCATTACAATATCAAAAGCTCTCAGTTATATAAACATTATTATAACTCTGTGCTATGTGAGACCTTGACCTCACCATACAAGAGTGTATAATAAACATTTAATTTTCCAGCATGATCACAACGTCAATCGCAGTATATCGAGGGAAATCTGGTCTTATTGAATACGTGACTGCAGGAGGTTTGACTGGCGCTATATACAAATCTAGTCTGGGTCCTCGTGGCATGGTGGTAGGAGGATTACTAGGTGAGCCAATTTTAAATATATACAATGCAGAAGCTCAAAATTGTATATCTTTTTGACTGGAATTAATTGTACTTTTGTTTTTAGTTTTTCTTTTTTTATTCATTATAAATATTTTTACAAAAATGTAAAACATAAACTGCACAACCACTAATACTGTGCTGTGTATGTGCTAAGTCTAAATTAAAATTCCCACCCTTTTTTCCGCAATAGCGGACGTGCCCCCCCCCCCCCCCTGTTTGGAGGCTCCTACGGCACAAAAAGGGGCGTAACCAGGGTGTTACGCCCCTTTTTGTGGCCCCTAGAGAGGGTGTTACACCTCTTTTGCGAAAGAGGCCCCTTGAGTGCCAGTCCGACCCTGAATGACTCACACATTTTGCTTCGCGTGACAAAAAAGAGATACACATTTTTGCTACGAATGACAAATAATGAGATAGAAATTTTTCTAAAAGTAACAAAAAAAGAGATGCGCTTATATTGTTTGCAACGACATTGATATGATATGATTAAAATAACTGAATCACATTTTTCACTCTGTGCGCACATTTTTTTTTTCAACTCTTTAGACTTTAATCTTATATTGTTTTCTTTCACTCTAGGTCTTTCTTCATAAATAAATAAACTTAGTTTAATATTTTTGTACTTTATACACTCATTTAAAAATAAATAAAAAAAAATATACACGTTTAACCCACAGTAGATGGTACAGTAGTCCATCTCCTATAGCGGGAATGTCAGATCGAATGCGCGCCATAATTCCGACTGGGTGAAGGTGGCAGAACTAGAAGCCGTAATTTGAAGTAATGTTACGTGTAGTTCTGGCAACTTCACCCAGTCGGAATTATGGCGCGCATTCGATCTGACATTCCCGCTATAGGAGATGGACTACTGTATAATATACTGTGCGTTTAACCAAAATGTGGAATTTCAATTTCAAAATTTAGCGCTCCAACAACTTTTACGCCATCTTTTTGTTTTTTTCTCAACTTCATTTCGCGCCTTTTTCAACTCGTCAGCTGAAGTGATAAAAGTTGGATTTTGTAGATTTGTAGTGCTATAATTTTCCTTTTTTCCACAACATTATATTGTTAAGATGGATAAACTTGATAATAATCAAAAGGTTACAGTCCTTGAATGGTATTACAGTGATGGAAAAAGTACAACTGTTGTAAGAAGAAAAATAAAAACACATTTTAACGTGAAAATGTTCGCCTCTTGCTTGTATCGTTTTTTTAAACATTTTGAAAATAATGGTTGTATCAACCCAGAACATTTAAAATCAAGAGCAGGAATAGGAGGAGCAAAGCCTACAGTTTGTGGTAACGAAGAAATTAAATCTAAAGTAATTGCTTCGGTTTTGCAGAAACCAAATTTATCTGTATATGCACGTTCAAAAGAACTCAACGTAAGCTCTGGATCTGTACAACGAATTTTAGATGCTCAGAAATCTGATGAAATTGACAACCAAAATTCTGAAGATGAAACTCCAATGTATGAAGAACTATCACGTATTGAACTGAGTAAACGTATAAAAATAGTGGAATGCTATTTTTCAAACGAGAAAAATACAGAAATTGTTCGTAAAACCATACAAGATGTTATGGGAGTCGAAATGTGCGTAGAAGACATTGAAAAAACTTTTGAAACATTCAAAACTCAACTTTGTTTAAATGAAGATCATTTTAAAAACAACAAGAAGCTTATTAAGCTTGAACTTAATTTTAAAGCAAAATTTGGTCTCTCCGATTCAGAATTACGAGTTCAAGTTTTGAAATCATTCAAAGATGATCCTTGTTTATCACTTAAGAAACGAGCTACTGCTTTGAACATGCCTGTTGATAAAATGTACAGAATTGCCAAGGTTTTGGAGACAAAAGGATTGTTGGATGGAATAGAGTAAGAGTTGCTTTTTTATATACAGTACATATATGATCAACGTTATGTTATCGTTTATTAGGAAAAAAACTAATAACATGAGCATACAACATCCTATATTTCCCATGTTAATTTTCTCCATATAACCGATGGACAAATTGATTTGAAATTTGGTACACATACTATTGAAAACAATAATGCTGTTCGTAAACCCTGTTCTTTGCCCCTAAAATGACGATCAGCTATGGTTAATCAAATGGAATGCGCATTTTTTGGTGCAAGAGAACAGCGTTTACGAACAAGCCTATTAATATAAACTTTTGCTGAAGATTTAATTAAATAAAAATATATCCAGTCAGAAAAAAAAAAAAAAAAAAAGTTCCGTCGTCTTAATTAGAATTTAGAAGCTGCAATACAAACCTAGGATCATAGCTCTGAAATTCAAAAGTTGGTCCCCTACTTTTTTTTATATAATTTGCAAGTTACCTGTAATAAAAGCTGCAGATGTGCACTGGTTAAAAGAGAAGGAGAAAGAGAAATTTCCATGCCTTTTACAACTTGAAGTCAAGCCATGATACCTTTTTTTTCCATGCATGCTTTCAGCATTTTTTTTTTCAAGCTATTTTTGCTCAAGTTATTCATTTAGTATGCCTATATTATTACAGTTACAGTAATTATAATCATATTTTATTGTGGTTTCAGGCAGCGTTTTAGGCGGCGTGGCAGGCGCAATATCTCTGGCAATTCTCAGACTGACAGGGACAACAATGGAAGAGGTTCGCTTTTGGCAATACCAGTGGAAGACAACCAGGGATGAGTAAGTATAGTCTTATATTTTTTATTCAGTCTACGGTATATTCAGTTTTTTCTCCATAATTTTGTGTATCAAAATAATTGTCCGTGAAAAAAAAATGCTTTTTCTTTATGTACTGCACAAAGTTAAGGGACTTTTTTTTTCTAAACGGGTGAATAATTCTTTAAATATTAGTGATTTGTTGACTCCCCCCCCCCCCCCCCCTAATCCTCTCATCTTAATTTTTTGTCCGTCAATTTTCATTACTATTTTATTATTATTAGAGACTGGATCTTTTAGGTGAAAATGCCGATCACGCCTACGAGTTTGATAGTTAAGCTTTTTGCTTCTCAATCTGTTGTGTGTTTATAAAAATAATAATAATAATAAAATAGTACTTTACTACTAAACACTTAGAAATAATAATTATGTAAAGTCACAGTAGCTTATGATGCAGGGAAATAAATAACGCACCATTTTTGCAGGGGCATCCACAATTTTTACCTATAAGTCTGGTCTCTAATTATTATAATTATTTGTGTTTTAAATATGTAGAGGGAGAGGGTAATATTTTAGTTTTCTTATGTGTTTTGCTGTCTGATAGCAAGATCTGTAAATGGAATTGGAATTTTACTATTAAAGCTGGTAGGGACATATTTGAATGAATTAATAATTTCTTATACAAAATGTTTAAGAAAATAAATATGTGTGCATGTGGTGCACCCTACGGAGTTCATATTTAGTAGGGCAAGTTTGGTACATAACCTAGTTTTATTTTTATAATACACAATTTTTTTTTTCCTGTTTTGTAATATCTGTTTTGATATTTTAGCGGATAATATGTATATCTCGTTTTTTATCACGGAGAGAAAAATGTTTAGAGAACTTAAACAGAGAAGCAACATCCCCATGTTTTAGGCAGACCTGCAATACATAAAATTATGTTTTGAAAGGCCTGCTAATAAAAGTACCCAAACTCTTTAGCTAAATGATTGGCTACCCTCAAAATTAGAGCTTTCTCATTGGCTAAGAGTATTTTGACTGTCATCTAAATTTGGGTACTTTTAGTGGGCCTTTCAAAATAAATGTATTGCAGGGCTGCCTAAAACATGAGGTTGTCGCTTCTCTGTTGTTAAAGTTCTCTAAAAATGTGTAACTTAGAGCACCATCTATATTACGTTGGGAAACAGGTTACACATTTTGCTTCCTGTGACAAAAAAAAAGATACACATTTTGCTGTACATGATAAAAAAATGAGATACACTTATTTTCCTCTACAACATCGATTTGTCCTTCTGTATTCTTTCATGGTATTCTCAACTAACTGTTTATGTTTTGGCTTACTTAGTGCGGTGAGAAATGCTTACAAACACCACAAAGACCAATCTGAAGACCCATTGGTTCTCCATCACGACTTAGCTAATTCTAAAAATATCACCCTTGACTCTATACCTGATGAAAAGAAGAGCTGAGAAATAAAATAAAATATTTTGTTGTTGTGAATATATGTTCAGTTTTATTTAAAGACTGTAGCAGACAGGAAAACAAAAACATAGACTGTAGTAGATTAAATGGTCATTTATTTATGTTTAAAAAATATGCTTCATTTTTATCCTGGTTGTAAATAGTTTTTTTTTTTTTTTTTTTTTTTTTTTTTCCCTTAACAAGTACAGAAAGCCAGTATACAAGTTCTTGACTGTAGATTTTTCTTCTTCTCATATTCACTTTAACTTGATATGCACGCACAGCTAAACTGGAAGTAGACATAAATATAAAACTACAGTCGGTAGCTAATAAGTTGGCTGTTTGTACTTAAAAATAATAATAAAAGAAAAAGGAAGTCATTTGATTTGATAAGTTTACCAAGCTAAGCTATTATAATGAAGCAATATAATTTAAACCAAAAAATGAACATTTAATAAAAATGTGGCAAGCTTTTTCTATTATTTACCCTTTTAATTCTGTACCATTTTTAATACAGTAAATTTCTTTTTTTTTTATCACTCAATTTTGTTAAAAAGAAATTAATCTCAAAACCTCGTTTTCAGAGGTGTATTTATTTATTATTTTTTTCTTTTTAAAAAAAAATTACTGTATTAAAAGTTTTCATTTCACCACCCAACACTTTGTAGTTAGTAAAAAACAAAACAATGAGACCACGTATGAGTGAAATTAGGTAAAACACATCATATTTAATTTTAATTTGAAAATAAAACATTAATTTTCAATTAAAAAAATTGTAAATAACTTTGTATTTTTGTTTGCAAACAAAACAAAACAAAAAAAAATGTTGAAATTAAAATGTATAAAATTTATTTGCAATACAAAATTGTAAAAACTTATTATAATTATTATGTATATTATTTTGCATTTTACCTTTATCGTTAATGCATACAATTCAAACCATTTTAAAATATCTTACAAGTTAAAATTTAGTTGTTTAAAGTTATATATAGAAATAAAAATAATAACACACAATATAGCAACAAAAAGGGGGGGGGGGGGGCTAGCAATATTATTTTATGTATATTCTGAAAAAAGATTGTTTATTATTATTTTTGGTGCATGGGAGTTAATTTTTTAATGCTCTTTAATATTAGGCCAATTAGCAACAAAAATTGTCCACTCAGATGAAAATAAGTATGTAATATGCTAGCTGATTTTCAGCACAATTTGTTCAATACAGCGTAACCTATGCTATAATGCATTATAAGTATTTTACAAAGCATCAATATTATGTTATATAGCATAACTATTTGTTTTAATTTAGCATAATTTATGCTATAATGACATAAATGCAGTATAAATTACATAATTTATTCTCTCCTTCCACCAATATACTTATTGTTTCATTAAAAATGAAAATACGTAACTATTTTTAAAATGTTAATTAAAAGTAGTTGAGCGGCAAAGTTTACAATGAAATACTGGTAAAATAATAACAAAATCTCTTTCAAGAATACAATAAAAATTATACTGATAACTTTAAATATAGGTATTATAAAACTAATTTTTGACATAAATTTGGTTGCTATTCAAGCATAAATACACAAATAAAAAGTTAAAGGCATAGAACACCTTGAACAAAAAAAGTTGTGTAATATCCTAACAAACCTGAAAATCAAAATTGATTTGGCCGGAGTCATTGATTTTTAATTCATTTTCCGCTCACAAAATGCCACTGGCAGTCACTGACGTCACAGCTTGCTTGTTTTACGCGCGTGTAAACCGGGCGACCTGTGACGTCAGTGACCGCCAGTGGCATTTTGTGAACGGAAAATGAATTAGAAATCAATGACCCCGGCCAAATCAACGTTGATTTTCAGGTTTGTTAGGATATTACACAACTTTTTTGTTCAAGGTGTTCTACACTTTTAAGAATGTAGTAAAGCATACAGTGATAGTCGTAGCATAGCAAAGAGATGTTCTATAGTTTTGCAAAATATTCTTGCTAGCACACAGACAAAACATTGGATAGCTTTTGGCACAAGACTACAAGAGAAAGTGTGTGTGCCTTTGTCAGTCATTAGTCATTACAAACTTAGATAAACAGTTCAAATCTTGTGCTCAAAGTTATTCAATGCGTTAAAAAAAAAAAAAAAAAAAATTAAAGGGCATTTTATTACTATAGCAAGACCCTTGCTACTTTTTTTCTATACTTTTTCCTAAAGTAACACTGAACCCTAAAAATAAGTATTTTTTGTACTTCTTTAAAACAATTCAATAGAAATTAGTATTTTATTTGACTTTTCTAGTCCGTGCGATAAGCAAACCCCACGAAGGTAACAAGATATAGTACACGCCCCTCTTTACTATGAGAGGAAAAAAAATGTGCCTTTTGCTCTACCTGCTAAGCTTGCCCGAGAAGGTGTACAAATTTTTTACTCACATAGTAACGGAAAATACTATGTCATACTTTTCCTCATTACTTGCACATTAAACCTCTTATTATACAGGCTTGTAATTTCAAATAAACAAGTAACTTCTATTGAACTGTTACAAAGAAGAACGTAAAAATACTTATTCTTAGGGTTAAGTACTGCTTTAATTGATTTAACTAAATCATAATGATTTCTTTTATTAAATAAAAAATTAAAATAATAATTAACACAATATATTAATTAACTTATGACATAATAGATTTAAAAAATATACCATTCAGTACCATTCCAGTATATTATACATATTTGGTTTTGGATACACACAATATTGTAGCAATTATGTTTTGGAAAACAATAATATTGCATACATATAACACTCAACAAATACGCATGCATTTTTATTTTAATATATTTATCATAATATAATGTACTTTTTTTTATATATAAAAAAATCAGTACGAAAAAAAAATGTGCCAATTACAGAGGTCTTTCATAATCACACCAATTTACTTTTAAAGGGGTAAAAAATGTTATTTAAAATATTATGGTATTAAACTTTGATTTTTCTTAATTTTTTATTTTAAAGCTAAAATGCTAGCTATGTACATTTATAGAATGTAGACATTTTTCCCAATGCTTATACAAATCCTTCTAAAAAAAAAATGAAAATTTGAATATATCAATATGACAAAATTCAACTATAGCCTTATTTTAGGACCTATTTTTCCAAGCCTTTCTTTTTTTTTAGAACCCCCTTTTTTATCACATTTCAGAATAATAGTGTTTTGTGTGTATAATTTTTTTACCCCTTTATATTTTGATCGTTCCGCAGAAAACTGAACTATCTGTAGTCTCCTGGCGCCTCAAATTTGGAACATCTGCGCTCTCCGTCTCTGCTGAAATTGAAGCATCTCTTACCAGCTCACCATCACAGATGCTTCAATTTCGGGAGAGGTGGAGAGCGCAGATGTTCCAAATTTGAGGCGAGCGAAGACTACAGATAGTTTGGTTTTCCGCAAAGCCATCAATTTGTAATTAAACATTAATTTCATTTAAAAACACCAATTTGTCACAAAAGACCTTATCATGCATATTTATCACATTTATAGAATATTTTGGCAATTTTAAAAAGAATTGCCACGAAGCATTATATAATTTGCTGTAGGTTATATTATTGTAGATTAACACATATCCATTGATAAAGTATTGATATATGAAAAGGGAGGGTAGACTATTGTATAAAAATTACACGAATTTATATAGGTATATTTAAAAAAAATAATAATACAAAATAAGCTACAAATTCTGTTTTTCAAAAAGTTAAAAATACATTATGAGCCAAAAATAAATTGATTTTTGTTACGAAAATATTTTTTTATGTATTCCTTAGTTTTGGACAGAAATTATTTTAACATTAATTAATAAATTAATTTTGTGTTAAAATTTGAACACAATAGTTTGTACCCACCATTTTCTATGTACAGAATAGTATTGTACTAGCAAGAGTAAAAAAAAAAATATGTGTTCTAACAAGATTTAACTGGAAATAGATGCACATATTTTTTTATTTACTACTAGTACTAGTATAGTATTCAAGTGAGCATACTTTTTTTTTTAAGCAATCTTATTTTCATTTGTAAGGTTTCAAAATATAGAAGTTTTCAGTTCAACTGGAGCAAAATATGTAATGGCTATAGGTATGATAGTAAATATTTTTTATTTAATCATAATGAAAGCATTGTTTGAACTGTACTGGGGGGAAAATGATATTTTTAAATCTCCATTAAGGTACAGACGGTGGTAAAAATATCGCGTTTTTATTGTGAGTGATAGTAAACTAGCTCTCTGATTGGCTAGTGGCAACCCAGTAGCCAATCAGAGAGCTTGTTTACTATCACTGTCACAATAAAAACGCGACATTTTTACCACTGTCTCTACCTTTACAGTACTGTAGATTAAAAAAAAAAAAAAAAAAAAAAAAAAAAAATCTAGATTTAGAGGACCTAATTTTACTTGGATCTTCATGCGTAATGGATTGCAATTGGATAAAAATTATCCGTAGGTATATAAATTTGGCTTTTTTTTTTTTTCCCCCCCATTTAGTTTAAAAAAATTGTTACTGTTGAATGGGTTGACTTTGGCCAAATTTTAAAAACTATTTCCTCCCTAGCTTAAGCACATGAAAAAAACACACTAAAGAAACATGAAACAAAAACTAAAAGAAAGTGCATAAATCAAGCTTTACATAAGTTTTTGTGTGACGTTTCTATGAGCTAATAAGAGCTTTATTTAGAACACAAATAAGTTTTTAAAAAAATTGCCCAGTCACCTTACTTGATGGTACCTAAAAGGCCAATGATTAACATAGCTTGCTCAATTTCTATAAAAATTGAAACATTTACAATGAAAACTTGCATATAAATACTTGCCTTGATAAAAAAAAGTAACTCACTTTTAGATTTGAGATACAGATACATATATTTCACATAAATATCCAATATTAATATTTAGAGCAAAACCTTTTTCTATCTTTTTTGTTTGTTTAAATACTGACAAGGATATGAACTTTTCTTGTATAAATAGAGGCTACAAAATTTTGGAATTTTAGGGCATATTACAATACAGTATCAAAAAAAATCCTTCATGTAAAAGACTTACAAAAGTTAATAGAAAAAAAAATGTATTAAATCAATTTTTCTTTTAATTAATTTTTATATCACCTTTGGGAGATCTGTCGTTAATATTCAAAGATTGTAATAATTTATTCTGCTATTTTAAATTTTTAAGTATCAGCAAGATGCCATAATATTTTCTATTTTAATTAGGTGTAAATCGCAAATTAAGCGTTAGTTTTGAATGGTGAAATATATTATTACGATCAAGCTTGCAGCCATGTCCACAATTTACATAATTTGTGTGTGTGTTGAATTATTAAGATTCTGTAGAATGAAAGGTTTAGCTTTTATGTTACACCTGTGATATAGGCAGTAAATTAATGTTTAAGGTCGAGAAAGTGGTAAAAATATTGCGTTTTTATTGTGACAGCGATAGGAAACTAGCTCTCTGATTGGCTGGTGGGTTCCCTCTAGCCAATCAGAGAGCTAGTTTCCTATCGCTGTCACAATAAAAACGCGATCTTTTTACCACTGTCTCTACCTTTAAAAGGAATTTCTTCCTGTTTTAAAAGTAAATAAATGTTTCTGTTGATCTAAATTCCTTTTTAATGTCAATGGAGGTTGCCTGTTTAAAAAATTCTTAATGTTTTTCGATGTCTTAGAACACGTAAAAGTATGTTTAGTATTTCTCATTTAAATATTTCTGGAATTGGTGTTGTGTTTTTTTCACCCCCCCCCCCCCCCCCAAAAAAAAGTGTTTCTCCCCATAAGAGTAATGTTAAATTAGGAGACCCTTAGCTTTTCCCAGGCACTATACCTATATAAGCTCCATTTACTTATACCACATGCTGTAACACAAAAGCTAACACTTATAAAACTTCCAGTGAAAAAATAGGCTTTAAATTTCACACTCACATTCTGTAGAATCTTTGACCTCCCAACTCCCATCAAAATACATCATTTGATGCTACACCTAGCTACTTCATTTTCCCTGAATGTCCTTTTGTAAGTCTTTTATTTGGATACTCGTTGTGCCCTGGTTACAATTTGGCAGTGGCCTGCAGTTTAAATAATGCGGCAGTGACCACGTTTCTCCACGGGTCAGTTTTCTGCCTGCTGCCCCTTGGTCAAGCGTTTGGCACCACGATTAGGAGGTCCCTTAGGCTTGGCAAATTGGGGTCGATGTAAGTTCTTCTTGGGGTGAAGTTCATCAAGTAGGTAGGCTTCTGTCAACTCATCTCCAGCATCAATTTCAAGCTGAAACAAGGTGCAACGTTAATTAATGGCTTTTTTTTCTTTCTCAAAATAACTAAAAGAAAAAAAAATACCCATGAGATCAGAAAATTTTGTTTAACATAACTTAAAAAAAAAAAAAAAAAAAAAAAAAAAAAAAAAAAAAAAAAACTAAACTAAACTAAACTAAAATAATTTAAAATCAAATTTTGTATGGTTGCACTTTGAGTTTGAGGACTGAAAAAGGCTACAACACTACATTTCTCTTGTAGTTTAATGTTGAAAGCTATCCAATGGGTTAGTACTTTATTTTTATGCTAGCAAGATTTCCACTGAACTATGGGACTCTCGTCACTATGGTAAGACCAGCTCTGGTTTCTCCTAGCTTTCAAATTTACAATGAAGCTGATATTTAAATAAAGTTTAGATTCATATTTTTTCAATTGTACCTTCTTTGCCATTTGCAGTCCCAGTTCATTCTCAATGGTGTGCAGTAGAGGTGCCTTGCAGCTGGAGTAGAGCATTCTCTCTTTGATACTGCAGTTGTAGCCTGGCATTGAATATATAAACACTGGAACAGATTGCAGTGTCATTAGTTAAATTAATGACTGGACAATATATACTGTATCGAAAAATATGTGTAACGCGTCTTTTATCTCGTGCAGCAAAATGTGTATCTTTTTTTGTCCAAAATGTGTAACTCGGGCATCATCTACATTACTGTACTTTCAGAAGTAAGATACACATTTTGCTTCTCGTGACAAAAAAAAAAAAAAGATAAACATTTTGCTTCTCCTGATTAAATAAGAGTTACACATTTGCTTTGCATGATAAAAAACGAGATAAACATTTTTTTCCCACTACAGATACAACAAAATTGATATGAAATAATATTAAGTAAACATTGACTATGCGATGAATGATATAGATTTGCACCAAATTATAAGACACCCTTTCACTATAGTAGGACCAGTGTTGGTTTCCCTATAATCTTATTTTATCATATCCAATCATGATGATTTATTGTCCTGTGTCCTGTATATATCTTATAGGGATATTGGTCTCAAAGAAAATCAAATCAAAAACATAACATTGGTGAGATGGGACATTCATTAATATATATTATGTCCCTTTACTGTTCTGTACCCTCACAAACTGTGGTTAAAAAACTGAAAAATAGACAATGTAAGGAATTCAAAATGTTATGAATTCCAGGTTTACAATAGATATTGTAGCTCACGTTGCCTACATTACAAATTTGCTACTCATTTTGTGAGTGTATAATAGTTCTTCATAATTCATTAACTTTTTTTTTTTTTTTTTTTTTTTTTTTTTTTTTTTTTTTAACCAGTAGCTTTTTAATGTTTACAAAAATGGTATAAAATGATCCAGTAGATATGACTTACTGAAGCTTTCCAAGTAGTCTCCCTCGTGTGTGTGTTTGAAGTTGAAGACGTGGTACCTTGCAGAATCACTCGGCACTTGCTGGGGTAGTTGAGACACACTCAGGGTGCTCGAGTCATCCAAGTGAATCTCTTCCTGCTGGACGTCTGAAATATATGTCCGAAATTAGAGCAAAACAATTGAAAGCTGAAGTAAATCATTGGGAACTGATATCGGTCATACATTGATCAATACAAATATTATATATTGAAAACGCAGATATAATAATTCAAAAATAATTTAAATTTCTCTTCTAATCATAAAATATAATAAAACAAAAATCCTGACACAAAGTTGTGATGTAGATTAATTATTTTATATTTAATACTGTGTATCAAATGATTTATGCAATTATTGCTATCTTTTCTTTCTTTTTTTATGTACGTTTGTGTTTATGTTTATTTTATTTTATTTTTTATTTTTTTTTTTTGCTTTCATATGAATATGATCTATGAAGCTGAGAGAGTAAATGACCATTATGAAGTTAATATCTTCCATAACCTACGTGTGCTTTTCACTAGGATTTTTTTTCCTGGTATATTTTGGGATTTTTAAATTACTTTAATATTTAGACAGTCGTAATAAAATACCTTTTTCCTAAAAAAAAAAAAAAAAAAAAAAAAAAAAAAAAATGAAGTCAATATATCCAAAAGGCCTAAGTTTATATATAAAAAAAAAAAGTTGCACTAAAATAGACCACAGTACTAAAAAGGGTCAACACTAACTTTCTATATCGCAAAAATATTTCATTTTGACATTGCTTACCAATGCGTAGTCTAACGTAGTTACATCTGCCGTCAGCCAAGTGAGTGAGCGCTCTCCTCGCGCCTGCAGACACTGGGAATGCAACGCCTTGCAGCGTCTGGTGTCGTGAGTCTACCCCCACCACACCAACACCCTCAGAGCGCTTCAACTCTTTGAGTTCTTCTTCAGCTGACGTGAGAGGCGCGGGAGCCTTAGAGGTGTTACGATGTTGCTTCAAACCACTCAGAGATACGTCGTCCTGCAAAAATGTAAGTGAGACTACCTTGTAATTGTAACTTCAGTTAAAAAATATATATATATTTTTTTTATTTATTATTATTTATTTTTTTTGGCTGTAAATAAATGACGGATTTTGTTGCCAAGGTTCAGGGGGGGCTCACTAGCAGCTGTGACGTCACGCGTTCCGGAAAATGCAATGTTAACCTTATGGGCAAAACGATTCACGTGACGTCACAACAGCCTTATGAGCTTCCCCTGGCCAAGGTTAGTAAAAAAAATAATAATAATAATAATAAATAAACTTTGATTTTTTGAATTGGTATAAATGTAGTGTTTTAGAAATAAATTAACCCCTATCTTCCTTTCCAATATCAATTGTAACATGAATGAGCACCCATAGCATACTATTATTAAAGTTTATTTAGTAATGTATGTGAATATCCAGAACAGTTAATAAAAATAGGAACATTAAAAATAAATTATATTTCTTGAACAAAAAGCTGTTCAAAAAGCTGTTTTGATGACAATTTAATATATTATTTTTTTCATTGCTGTTTATATCATTATTTTAAATAAAACCAACACTCAAAATTTTAAGTACTGTATAGAAATGTCCAGAAGTATAAGTTTAATAATATTGCTTATTATGGATGGCTTTTTTTTTTTTTTTTTTTTTTTTTTTTTTTTTTGCTTACAATAAAAATTGCCTGTTTTCTCATAAATATATATAAATTAGAAAGAAAAGCCATTGTAGTTAATACATAACGTTATTTTAAAAAAGAAAAAAAAAAGTATATTTAGTATAATGTATTATATGAAATTAAATTGACATCCTTCAATGTCTATATATTTTATGTAGCACTTGTCTATGCTAGAATACTTAATTTTAAGTCCCAATTATCTATAAATTAGAGGATCTTTGCATTTTACAAGTTATCGATGTAACGTATTCCTACTATTTTCTCTTAAAAAAAAAATCTCAAAAAATGTACTATAGAGTCTATGTATATGATGTCATACTGAATGTACTTTTATGCCACACTGGAGCAATAAATAACATTGCTAAGCACAGGACAATCATTTTTTTTTTTTTTTACGTTTTTTTTTACTACGTTTTTTTTTTTTTTTTTTTTATTTTTTTTGTACTATTACCTTTCTTGCATACTTGAAACATAATTCAACCTATTAAAAGCATCAATGCTCTCAAAAAATATTGCTACACTGGCTAAATGGGTCATTTTCACATATTAGCCCATGTTTTTGAGTGTTCACATATGGCGGCGGCAACTTTTATATGAATGCAACACTACCCTATAAAAAATATGGCCCGCAAGTGAAGGGCATTGCTTTATGATACAAACTTACCACTGCAGTGCCAAAAATCTCCTCTTTGATTTGTCCTCCCCCAAACTCTTGTTTCAATGTTGCCTTGGTTGAGGCATACAACATTTTCTGTCGGATTGGTGAGTTTTCAGGTGACCAACTGATTAGAAGCCATTCGTAGTTGGTGTTTGCTTTGGTGTCTAGCCTGTATACATATTGCATGTTAAATTTGGGTCTTACGTTTTGGCAAAATTATCACTGAGATTTAATAGATATACATTAATAAACTTTTTACTAGCTTTCCTATTTACTTTATAGGCCTAAATAAATTAAATAAAATAAATAAATAATAATATATAATAATATAATATATAGGAAAAAACCATCGCGGTTGGTATTAATTACGTTTAAAAAAATAATTAGAAAATAGTTGGTAGAGATTAGAGCACGTTGAATTGAAAATTAATAAAACGCGAAAATTCTCTAATTTAAATAGTAAATTGGGACTAGGGATGCAAATCATTATAGCTTGCGCTAAATAATCTCTACCAACTATTTTCTAATTATTTTTTTAAACGTAATTAATATATAATAATACCTATATAATAATAATAATATTTAATAAATTTATTAAATAATTTTTAATTCCGTAAAGATTTTTAATGTATTTATTGTTAAGTATGTTAACACAAGTGATAATATTTTTTATAATATTTAAATATTCAATACAGCAAACAGTTTAAATTCCTTAAGGTCCCTGTTAAGTGGAGGGACTTTAGATTTTTTTTTTTTTTTTTCTAGTTTACTTTTTTACTAAAGCTCATAGAAATGATTAAAAAAGGTTAGAAATAGTTGGAATTTTTTTTTACATTTTTATGAGCTTTAAAATATTTTTTGAAATTTAGCCAGTCACCCCAGCGGGCTAACGTCATCCCACTTGACAGTAGTATTCAACTAATGGGGTGTATCAGTGACTTTTGTTATTTATTTTTATTATTATTGATTTAACACACAATTAAAATATGATCAAAATTCATATTTTAAAAGTTTTCTGGGTACAGCTTGTAATAGGGATTCCTCAAATATTAAAAAAAAAAAAAAAAAAAAAAAAAAAAATGAAAATGAATTCTTACAAAAAATAAAGTTACAAATTTAAACTTTTTTTTTTTTTTTTTTTTTTGTACCTGTAAAGGAGATAGGAAGGTTGCTCATCTTCAAGTAGAGGAAGCACCATTTTATCATAATCTTGCTCCCATGAACCTTTGGAATCCTTATAGTTGGCTAGTGTAAGCTCCTCTGGAATTAAAAAAAATAAATAATAATAATAAATAAATAAATACAGCGATCAATTAATATTGTCTGAAAATATGACTAATTTTGAGTGATTCATAATAATATAGGACAAGTCAAAACTCTTCTTCCTTGTGCATTTTTGTCACAAAAATAATGAGAGACCAGAGCCAGAGGGGACCAAAATTAACCTACATTTTAATTGTAGTTGTAAATTAAATAGGGAGCGAAGTTTATGGCGAAATATTTTGACTCGCAGAAGACCAAATTCTTTAGTTAATTTGCATATAGTTAAAAATAGTAAATAAAGAAATTGATGCTACCACACGCATCGAAAACGAGAAAATTAGCAACATAGAAAACTGATTTCCTTTCACGAGAAAATTCATAAAATACTTTCCTTATATTATTTCATTAATTTTCAACTTACCATTTTCAATAGACACTTTAAAAACTCGTACTTTTCCATCTCGACATTTCCCAAAGAATCGTTTTAAACCTTCATTAGCTGAAAAACAAGAGTTTTTATAAAAGGTGGGTTACACCTACTTTCACACCTTGAATTTTTTGTTAATTTTCATGAGAAAACAATCAAAATTCTTGGTAAATTTAGTATTAATTTGAAGCTTATAATTTTACCTTTAATTCCGGTTTGATGTGACATGATTTCTTGTTAAACTATCACCTTATTTTTGACGTAGAATAAAAAATAATTTGTTGACAGCCTCGCACTTTTTTTTATGCATCAGCTGTTGCGGCTGTTTCTATGACAAGTGCTGCCCTCTTTAATTAATCAAAATTTTAGTTTTAATTGATTAATAAATCATTAATAAATTAACTTTAATAATTCTTTAATAATTCTGAAATTTTTAGCATCTTCAAATTGAAATTCTTAATATAACTGATAGAATTAAAAAAAAAAAAAGTGACAGTGAAAAAAATGTGTTGCGCCTTCAAAGTATATGCAACTTTTCTTGCATGGCCGTAAAGCAGGTTGCCTAGTTCGTAGGCATCGATTTAAAAACTAAGCTTTTTTTTAGATAAATTCTAAATTATTATTAACAAAAATTAAAACAAATGTTTCAATTTTTTCAAACAAATTTTAAGTAATAAAGATGTGGAAAATTGTTTTAAAAAATTACAGAATTTAGTTCATAAAGATGATACTAGATGACGTAAGCTGTTAAGAAAGATAAATTATAATCATAAACCGGGGGGAAACAGTGGTTTTCTTTTACCATACAAGCGGAAGCCGAAAAAGAGGGGAGTTGTCGGTAAAATATTGTGATAACAAAAATATTGTAATTTTAATAATGTTCTGACTTAAACATTCATAATGGACAACCAAAATATATTAACTAAACTTAAAAGTTCAAATAAATATCAAGCACTATGTGATTTTGAATTTAAAATAGAAGATATTTTAAGTTCAAATAACGTTGTTAATAGTGGTTGTAATATTGGGACGCTGTCAAATCCATCGACGCCAAAGATTGGACGTAAAACTGCAATTGCAGCTGCAGCGGTCACTTCTGGTCAGCTGGAAAAATGTAATTCAGAACCAAGTGTAAATTGCGATTCAAAATCAGAGAAGAAAAATATTAAAATTGAAAATTTACTACCTCAAGAAGTATTTTTAACTTTTCAAGAAGGAGATGAATTTGAGGTAAATATAATATATTCCATTTTCCAGAATTAAAAAAATTTACTATTTATTATTGTTTGTAAAGTTCTTTACGCTAGAGTAACTTTTTACAATTATTAGCATACCCCACCCCCTTTCACTTTTTTTCCCTACTCATGAAAAAAAGTTTTTGCATTGTAATAGGTCAGTTTTCGCTTACTCTATTCTTTTATATATTCCACTTTTTTTTTTCACTCATTCGCTTCATATATGACTTATTTTCTAACCCTAGTAACTTATATAATTTTTCTCCATTTTTTTTTTAAATACAAAAGAAATAATCTCTTTATAACCTAAGGCTAAATTTTTTTAATAAAGTTTTTCACGCAGTCGCAGTTGCAAAAAGTAAGAAAAAAAAAGAGAAAGATCGTTGAGATATAGGCAGAGTATTAAAATTCAAGACACGATCAAAATTTTATGGTGTTGTCACCTTCTTTGATCTATGAAAATTTTAATTTTATTCATTTATTCTATCTTTTTTTACTAAAGTGTAGTAAAAAATGTGCAATCATGTCCTCTTATATATGGTAAAGTACTCAATAAAATGAAAAAAAAAAAAGGCAATTTTTAATGGAAAAAAGTTTATCAAAGAAAAAAGAAGGGACAGCTTAACTTTCTTCTCTATAAAACACTTCGAAAAGTATGCATGCACATATTGTTATTTTTTCTAAAATTGCGAATTTATTAAGAAATTGCATAACTAAATAAATTTACTTTTATAATTTAATTTATATTATGTTTTATAAATTATATTTATCTTATAGCTTTTAATTATATATTAACAAAATTCAATTAATTAAAAATTTAGAGACTATCACGTTAAATCGTTAATGTATTGTTCCCGGGGAAATAAACAGAAATGAGGTTTGTACTTTCCTTTCCATCCGTTCCTTATGTGGTTTTAGGATATTGCAACTTATTTATTTCCTCAGAAAAATATAATGATATTTAAATAATCCCACACCAATACCAAAAACACCATGTCTTATATACATATAAAAAAAAAATAAAAAAAAACTTACTATAGTTATTTCACATTTTACCGACAATGTGTTATTATAATTTTCCCAGTCACCTTTTTTTTTTTTTTTTTTTTTTTCTATAAAATAAATTAACATTGTGATTTCGTTGGCTTAGTATCCAAGTGTCAAATGTCAAAAAAAAAAAAAAAAAAAAAAAAAAATTGATACGATTTTAAACCTTATATGTTTTTTGTCTTTAAATAGAGAGTATCGCATCAATTTTTTTTTTTTTTTTTTTTTTTTTTTTTTTGATATATGACATTTAAACTCTAAGGCGACGATTTGTAAGCTTTGAGACCATATTTACCGATCATTCTAAATACTGTACATAAAATTCATATTTTGTTATTTGGAAATAAAAAATGTTCTCTCTCTCTCTCTCACCTAGAGGGGAAAAAAAAGGTGTATTGTTAAGGCATGTTCACTCGGTGCAATATTTTTAATGCGCAATAAATTTGATTAAGCTTCATTAAATATAGTACCACATTTTTATGCTGCTTCAATTTTTTGGGATAAATCAAAAATTGCTTTGTGTGACGGATATATATGTAAAATAAATTAATAATTAAGTAAATACGTAATAATATGCTCTCTAGCCCGATTGCAGCCACTGAAAATATTGTAACATATAATTCATCAATTAAATAATAATTATATGTATATAACAAGCATTTTTAAGCACCTAAGTGTTATAATTACAAGTTACAAAGTATATTTTGTTGTACAGCATATTTGATAGTAAATATTCTATGCAAATTAGCAATATTTACGCTAAATGAGATATTTTTGCAGTGTAAATTACGTCATTTGTTTTATATATATCCGCGCGTGCGAAGAGACTATTAGATTAATTAAAAGGAAGAGACGCGGAATTTAAAATGTGCTCATAGAGTTTAATTAAAATAAATAAGAAGAATTTTTATGTATAATTTTGTTAGAGACCACTTGAAAAGTTAAAAAAAAAACTTGTGCTCTCTATTCTCTGTGCGTGTACTGTTAATTGGGTTGCATATAAACTCAGGCGTGGTCGAAAAATTTTCAAATGACTCATCATTGCATATTACATACATATATGACTGAGAGGGGGAGGGTGGACAGGGGGAGAAAAGGGAGGTAAAATTCATTACACACATAGCATGGCTATATAATGTCGAGTACTCTTTTAAATTTGTCACGGAAATTTCTATAAAGTAAAAGTTAAAACAAAATAAATATGATTTCCTTTCAATTAAATTTATAATTTTATGTCAATTAGCGGATATTACTGATTTAACATGTTATATAGAAAGTATAATAATTTGTTTTAATTTTTAATTAATTTAATTTTTTATGTATTTTTATTATTATTATTATTATTAATGCTTTCCAATTTTATTTTTATGCATTTTATTTAATAACTTACATTTTACATTTTATTAGTTCGCGTGAGAGTTAATAATTTTGCATGTAATGTATGAAGTCATCGGGAAATATAATGATTGTTGTTATTATTGACATAATAGTTTTCAATAGAATTCAACAATATTTAGTTTCCCCTTTTCTTTATAAAGAAAATTACTACATTGCGTGTACTTGCCTATCAATTTTACAAAGAATATTTTTTTTCTTTTTTTATCACCTTAGATTATTTTAATTTTTTAGGGAGAATTCAATTTTGCATTTCATTTCATTTTTTTTTTTTTTATAAAATTAATTTTTAGATATGTGGTAGATATGAAGGTATTACAACTCATGGGTTGCATTTTGATTGCAAGAATCTTTAAATTACTTTGAATAGTTAAAAAAAAAAAAAAAAAATGAAAATATTATAATAAAATAAAAGTAAACTGCATTATGAAATCAGACATATTCTTAATACTCTAAATATTAATAAATATAATAAAATCATTAAAATATAAACTTAAATATCTTTAAAAAAATGTGAAAACATTTTTGGGAATACTCGTAACAATGCACTCAATAAATAATAAATTATTTATTTATTTGCTAACAATAATTTGACTTATTATTAATTTTAAAATGCGATTATATACTGTGTGTATACCGCCAATGTAATGGGCGCAAACCTTGTTTTTGTTTACAAATAAATAAATAAATAATATGAGTTAATATATTGATGCGGCTGTAATTAATTAAATATTAATAGGCGCGTTTCATCAAAAACATTCAGAAACAAAAATCGTATCTATGCTAAATGACATCCTAAAATATAAGTTCAAATTATAGAGATAAAATTACACACAATAATAGAGTAATTTAATTAGTATTGTCAAAATCACTTCACTTTGTATAAGGTGTGTGCGCATGACGTCATTCTGAATGCTTTTCGATGCTCTTAATGAGCAATGAATAACATTGCTCAGCATAGGACTAACGTAGTTTTTAGCTATTTTCTTTGGAAAATTAGCTATTTTTTGGTTATTATTATTTTTCTTGCAAAATTTAAAAACTAATTCAGCCTGTTAACAGCATCAATGCTCTCAAAAATATAGCGTAGTATTTTTAAACTGGTAAAATGAGTCATTTTTCCCATAATACTGGCTCATGTTATTTAGCGCTCACTTATGGCGTCGACTTTAGCATGTATGAAATCAGCCTATAGACTTATTCTAACACTGCACAGTGAGATGTATATAGGTAATAATTTGAGTTCAAATCATAATAATATAGATAATTCAAAAGTATCTTAAAATATTGAAATAAACACCAATTCTAAACAATAAGATATCAAATAAAACCATTATCTCATCTTATCACTTGATCATATCCGCTTAAATTTCTTATGCAACTTCCTATGATATTTTTAAACAAAACTAATACAGTCGAAATTTATAGTAAAATACCTAGAAAAATAAACCTTGCATTCTATTTTTTGGAGAATGCGTGTCTAACGAGATTACGTAATATATGCGTGCGATCGACATCCCGTGATATAAAAAGTAAACATATCCGCGTTTTCTCACTATACACGTTATTGACTTCTTGAGGTAGGAACGTTATTAAAAATGAAAGTTAATTAAAACTGAATTGTGTTACATAATATATGGTAGATATAAAATATATTCTAAGTTTTGAAATATTTGCAAATAAAAAAATATTATATATTATTCATATTTTGCAAACTATACTGTGGTTTTTATTTATTTGTTACGTACCAATAACATTCAATAATATTTAACAATGGAAAATTTTCACAGAAGTGAAGAAAAGTGTGTCGTATAGGAATATATTAAATATTGTGTACCAACTATTTGCATCTGAAATTCTAATTAATGTACTAACAAAAATACTCGTATTTGCAAATGGTTAAATTATGTTATTATATGAAAATTGCAATACATAGTAAGAAAATAACCATGCTAAATATTTCAAATTATGTATGTAAGCAAATTACGTACAAGAAAATGTTATTATTCTGAAAGGGGAAAGAGGAACTCTTGTCTTCTAATTTGTAAGTTTAAGTTTTGGGACATAAAAAATACGAGTTTTAAAATAATTTTAAATTTTTTATTGTGTTTGTTATTATTATTTTTATATTTATATATAAAAGTGTATTATAAATTTATAACTTTTATTTTATTATTTTAAATTTAATTATTTATATTATAAATACAATTTCATCAACTTACTTTTAACCATATTTTAAAATGAACATTTTTTGTTCTTCCGCGTTGGATCCTATAGTTGGATCACCTTAACATGAAAATCTTGTGTCAATTTTCGACTGAAATTATTATAATTAATGGCGTACGTTTGGTTGAATCTGGTAAACCAGATATCTTAATTTAGTTTAAACGAAACTATAAAAAATGAGAATCATTAGGTCCCATAGTAAATTTTCTCTATTTTGAGCTTTTTCTCTCGTTAATTTAATTTGAAATTTTTTTAGTATGCTAGTAAAGAAGAAAGTGATAATATAATTACATTTCCGCGACAAAATACATATTATCATCGCACGCATTATTCTGTATGACATACGGGAAACTTGCTGATATTAGATATTTCTAATTATATAAACTTTTACTTCCTTCGTTAATAATATTATTATGAGAATGCAAGATTATAATGTAAATGATTTATAATATTAATATAAACTTGTTATAGAATTAATGGAGTTATTATAATGTTTCGAAAGTATATATAATCGGTCAGTATCAGCCGGTTGCATTTACTTAAAATCTTAAAATTGTAAACTTTGGTTATTTTTTTTAATGAATTTTACGATAAAATAATATTTAATAATATATTATTTAAAATATATGATTTCTCATTTCTGATTAAAGTTTTTTTTTTTTATGTAAAAACAATTATTTTAGATACAATACTGTATTGTAGATGAAAAAAATATTTTATTAATAAAATTATAAATTATTATTTGCAAATAAAAATTCCATTGATAGTCCAGCTTAAATACTTCAGATATTTTGCGACAGTAAGACAGTATTAAATGTCTTTCGCTGGACCTTAAAATTACACGCTGTTCGTTAACCTTATTTTCTGCTACTTAAAGGGCCCCTGGCCTCAAAAACAAATTTCCTCTCAATTATAAATCATGCGACAGGACTTTTATAAATACACATATTTTGTGCCTTAACCCTTAAGTTCAACGTGAACACACGGTTTAAATCACTTACTAAACCATAATGCCAAATAGCAAGAAAAATAGCGCACTTCTATTAAATGCCTTTCCGTAAGCTCTATTTCCTATATACCCAATTCTCATACAAAAAAGATAAAATAATAAAAAAAAAAAAAACGCAGCAATTATTTTTTTCAAAAAATCAGGGATACTAGACATTAATAATGAATAATTTTACGTATATAACAAGGCAACAGTAATATATATTAATAATAATAACTAATAACTTAGGGGTTTTTTTTTTTTTTTTTTTTTTTTTTCTTGCAATAGCATATAAATCGTACACGCAATAATACATTAAAAACTCAGCCCTATCCAATTCTTTATTTTTCTTTTATTATTATATTTTAGTTCTTCCATGCAGACATATTAATTATACTGTTGTTCTAGTTTCATTTGAAGAGATAGATTGCACTAAAAAACGCCATATAGCCAATATATTTTAGCACTATCTAATTAAAGATTTTATCGCTATATATTTTTGCAAAAAAATAAAATGTAAAAAAAAAATATATATTTGGGTGTGGTTCATTGCTTGATAAAGCAATTTTGTTCTCGAGTGCCGAGTTATCATGCAGAGATATCATACAGTACATACATAGGTGTAGCGTCTTGGATACGCCTTCATTCATACGTAACTCGCCTCTTAATATTATTTTTACTGTTATTTTTACTATCAGTTTTATCAGTAATTGCAAATTTATTAAAATATTACATCCCTATATATTTTATGTTTTTAAAAGTTGATGTATTTTATGGTAGTTTTAAATATTCTATACTAAACCTGGCACATTTTTTCTACACAATATAATAACTCCTCTGTAAAGTAATTCTCAGGTACATAATCCGTTGAGAACAAATTCGATGACTAAATAGTGTGTGGGAAAAAATCATAAAATATATTGATACAGGAAGAGAGAGAGAGAGAGAGAGAGAGAGAGAGAGAGAGAGAGAGAGAGAGAGAGAGAGAGAGAGAGAGAGAGAGAGAGAGAGAGAGAAGAAATCATCCGATGCATAGTTTACAATATTTGTACATTAATGCCTCTCTATTTATTTTGATAGTAAGAACAAAGACGAGCGTTTAAATGTTAATGTATGAGATGAGGATGACTTACTTTTGCACGCAAATAATCTTATACATATACGTTAAACAAAAGAAACTTAAAATTTGGTGTTCGTATATAATATATAAATCGTATGAAAATGTTAGCTTAAACTAATTTAATGAAGTAAAAAGTTATTAATATACATATAACTTTTAAAAAAATATTTATATTTGTTACAATATAATAATAATATTAAATGTTTTTCAATAAGTTTTATAAATAAAAGTTACTAAATTAAAATTGAAAATTTTTAAAGATTTTTTTTTTTATTTATTTATGTGTGTTCTTGAATTTTTTCAAATTTTTTAATTTTAGTTTTCTTTTTTTTTTTATTATATATTATATAATATATATAAATATATTGTTGTTTTTTGGTAAGAATATAATTTTGAATATTTGCACTCTAATTGTGCTCAGTGGGTAAAGACGTAAAGACTAAAGTATACATGTTTGTAGATATAAAAATAAAAACACATCGACAAAATTGGAAAAAAAAAAAAAAAAAAAAGTGATTGCAAAAAAATCACTGCGACATATTTATGTAACACAATATTCAGAAGAGGTAAAAAATATATATATAAATTTTTTACAGCTTCGAGAGAGAAAAAAACATTTTCGAGTATTATGTATAATACACTCACCCACAACCCAGAATAATAATTAAACCGTCTAGACAACCCATTTTTTTGATAACAAAAAGCCACAGAGTATATCATAATATAAACTCTCTTTCATTTTTATTTAACAATCCATATATTATGCATCAGTGTTCATATATCGCATATTATTCTCATTAAACTAAAAAACACATTCAGTATTTTAATTTAAATTGCAAAAAAAAAAAAAAAAAAAAAAAAAAAAAAAAGAAAGAAAGGAAGAAAGAAAGAAGATAATAATGATCTTTATACCTTTTAATGGCAGAAAAAGTACACAGTATTTTTTAACTGATGAACAACTTTTCTTCTCAGTTTTTTCCTAATTTTAATTATGCTTTTTTATATTATATTGCAAAAATACATTTGTATTTGTTTTTCTATTTATTTATCTATCCATAACTATATTTAAAAAATAATTTATTTTAATGATTTTAAAAATGAAAGTAAATTTTAAGAACATTAAAATTTGCATAACTGAATTTTTAATGTAAAAAAAATGATTGCTTAAATAAAATAATAGAGCATAACGCTTCAAAGTATAAAGGATTCGATTTTTTTTTTCTGTTTCTTTAGAAAATTAAATTAATCATAAATTGATTTTAATTGAAATTAAAAAGTTGTACTTTTCCTTTAATTTAATCATTAGAATGTAATCAAACATTATTAACAATTGAAAAGCATAAAATTCAATCATTTATTGTTATTAAATTGCATTATAGTTTGTAAATAATAATGATAGTATTTTTTGCTGAAGTAATATTCGGAAAGTGGTCATCAAAATTTTTTTTTGTCATTTTCAATAAAGGTTACTAAAAAATTGCTTTTTTTTTATTTAAAATATAAAGTGGAGAGAAGGAATTGTCGCGTTTTTTTTTTTTTTTTTTTTTTTTTTTGGTACTAAAAAAATACTTTGAGCTTACGTGACTTTTGTAAGCGAGACAAACACTATAGAAAAACTTCTTCTCTAGTGACTTTTATAGTGACTTTATCATTAGTGCACATAGAGTGCACGGTTACTTCTTGAGGCTCTTGTTTTTGTTGCTTCAAACAAACACGAATACTTGACAAAAATATACACGGATAAATTGTCTTTCTTTTATTTAGCCTCGACTGAAATAATTTTAATCTTTTGTATTAGGCTTTACATCTAATAGCTGCTCAATGGACTTATAAGATTTTGTAAATATATTAATACCCAATTTTTATAATGGTGTTTGCATTCTTATTAAAGTCAACGCCACTAAATAACACGGGCAGGTATGAGAAAATGGCACAGTGCGCAATTTTTTTGAGGGTATTGATGTTAAAAGGTAGAATTTCAAATATGTGAGAAAAATAACATAAAAAATACTAACTTTTCAAAGAAAATAGCAAACATCCACGTTCGTTCAAAAATATGCTGAGCATTATTCATTGCTTCAATATGGCGTTGAAGCGCATTCAGTATGATATCATGCGCATGTAGCCTATAGGGGAGTTTTATATTTTTAAATTTCTTTAAATATAATTATTTAAGACGAAATCTACATCGTTAAATTAGAGCATCGTTATCACCTTCGTTATCGCCTTCATCGCAATGAAAAGTTTTATGGATTTATTGAATTGAAACCTTCCTAACTAAATATGCAGCTTTGATAAATTTAAATAATATTTTTAAATATAATAAAAACAAATACTATTATACTATCTGCAATATTTATTTTTAATATTGAATTTAATTTGATATAAAACTAAATAGTTATATTTAATAATTAATATCATTATTATTTTATATAAATAAATTTTATTAATATATCTTTATATTCCTATATACTAAATAATTAATTTACATAATAGTGGCTGAAAGCGTAATAATTAAAATGAAAGTGTTAAGAAACATATAATAATAAAACTTTACTTCACATATTGAGTATATACAATAACATTATAATCATTGATGTACGTCCATGTGGAAAATTACATATTAAAAATAACTTTCTCTACATAACAAAAATATTGAATTATTATAACGTTAACTTACATAAGATTTTGCATGTTGCATCAGCTCGCAAACTATAGTGAATCAAACAGATGGTGCATGCTGACTCATATATACTATAGGAAAAACAAATGTGACGGATGCATCCACTTTCCATTTAGTATAAAAAAATATTTAGGTATTATTGAACTCAAGTTTCTTATAGGAGTTTTATATAGAGTGTTTGACATTTATAGAAGTCGACGCCATATGTGAGCACTTAATAACATGGAGTGGTATGGGAAAATGACACATTTCGCCAGTTTTAAAATACCAATATAGAAATATTTTTGATGCTGTTAATTAGGTTATCAAGTATTATACGAGATTAATTAAAATTGCCAAAAATCATGTTTGTCAGGACTGCATAATTATTTTGCTGAACAATGTTATTCATTGCTCCATCAGTATGGCGGTGTTGAATCGCATTCAGTATGATGTCATGCGCATACACCCTGTAGTTAAGGAATATTTATTTAATTATATCAAAAAATAACAATGGAAAAATAAAGGAGAGGTTAAAATGGGCCATAATTTCTAAAAACTTGAAAAAGAAGAAGAAAAAAAATTGCAAACTATACCTGCAGGGATGAAAATATTAATAATTAGTAATAATAAAAAATGACACCACGTTAAAATGTGCCTATAGTAATAAATTATTATTAATTAGTCATTAAAATTAGCCGGTGTCGGTGCAATAGTTTTCTCAACAAAAAAAAAAAAAAAAAAAAAAAAAAAAAAAAAACTTGCCATAAGCGAATATAGTAATCAATGGTCCCGCGCCTTTTTCTATACCTCTGATTGGTGCTATATACGTCACCGCCGATATCAAGCATCCCTGCCGTTTTCCCATTCTCATCTTGATTAGTTACACATCAAAACCAGTACCATGTATTTAAAAACATAATAATTTATTCATTTGGTTTTAATTAATATCAATTTATTTTCCCCAAACGTCTATTTTTAACTTTATTAGCTTTTGTTTAAAACTTTATTATGTTTAATATAGATATCAGAAATAATTCACTTAAACATGTTATTTTTAATCGACATTATATTATGTACAATGTACAACTTTCTCAGAAATTATATGGAAGCTAAACTGAAACACGTTTAACGTTTAAAAAAATTACTGAATGATTTTACTTTTTTTTTTTTTTTTTTTTTTTTTTTTAGCAGTAAAATAGATTCTGATTTCTTGTCTCAAACTTGGCATTTTAAGTTAGTTTATATTTATTAGCTATTTCTCTTGTAATACGGACATATTTTGAACAAGTAGTATACAAAAATAATAAATTTAATTTAATGATCATTTTTATTATTATTTTATTTTAATAGAGGTTATCGGTGAGGCACCCTGAATAAGCTTATAGGGTGTATGCATTGCATTCATATATGATATTATATATGAATATAAATGACTTTTATATATAAAAGTCAACGCCATGTTGAATCAATGAATAAAATGGGCTGGTATTTGACAATAACACATTTTTTCAGTTTAAAAACACTTAACAATGATGCTGTTTGCAGGTTGATCTAGGTTTTCAAGTATATCATGCAATTTAAAAAAAAGTTAAAGTATTTTTCCCTCCCCAAAGAAAATAGCCAAAAACAACGTTAGTCTTATGCTGAGATATGTTATTCTTTGCTCCAATATGGTGTCAAAGCGCATTCAGAATGGAGTCATGTGCATACCATCTATGGCTGCACCCTTGCTCATCATGACCCACACTTTAAACTTCTCCGTCCTCGGTGCTGTTTCCAAAAAATAAATAACATGGTCCGCAGTACTAAACAACAAGAAATGAGTAATTAGGGGGACTATAAGTTTTCCCAGCTAAGCCTATCATTGGCTAGTGCTTCACTGGTAACCTCTATTTAACTAAATAAAAGACTGCACTTGAAAAAAAAAAATGACGTTTTTATGGTCATTTCTTGTTGTAAATAACTTCTTCTTTAATTGCTCAGTATCTTTTGTTTACCAGACATTTACAACAATGGTTTTCTTCAAGTGTCGAACCCAGACATACTTATATTGTTGTGCAATCTCTTGACATACACAGAACAATCGTAAATTATTTATAGCGTACACATGTCGGAGTGCAGCTTAATGTTTTAAGATTTTTATGTACAATATTTTACTCACCATAATATTATAAATAGTTTGACTACAGTAATAATATATATATTACTTTTATTTTATACAAAAAAATTTTTTATTAGTATATAAAAAAGTTAATTATGTATATTTTTAAATATAGTTTATTTTAATTTTAATAGTTAATTTTTTTATTTATATTATAAAGATATAAGGTTCTTTTGAATAAATTAACGAAAGTAAAATAGGTCTAGATGAGCAAAATCTGTGAATGCAAAATGCATTGAGGGTTAGTAGGATGGCAGGATTGAATCATTCTTTGATCATAATTAAATCACAACGAAACCTATCAGTATCACACATGAATCCAAATGTATTTTTATGTAAAAACTTAAAAAGGCAATAAATCTGACAGAAATTGCAAAAAAAAAAAAACAATTTTTTTACAATTAATTTAAAGTGTGAAATTTTATCTTATGTTTAACAAAACATTAAAAAGATATAAAAGGTGAAAACTTAATTAAACTGACAACTAGGCTCCAGTTTTCAATAAGGTATTTTAAATTATTGTACTTCAATAATATAAACATATTGTGTGAAAAGTATTCTATTCTATAGGTTAACAGCATGAACTTATAATCACCTAACTCACCTTCACCTTGAATCAAGTAGGATTCCGGTGTTGGTGTTACGCAAGAAGAAAGAAAAGAACTCATAATAATAAAAATCGCATACAAGTCTTTAACGAATGCATGGGTGATATAACAAATGCTTTTGACATATTCTTGTTGTAAAATAAGTGCCCTTCATTTAAAAATTTTCAGCCTCGCACAGTGCATTAATTTTCTTTATTATTATTTTTTGCAAGTACAACTAATATATAGATAGATATAATACGCGTACCGCAATGCTAAAGGGAAAGAAATTAGATTACAACTTTTTTCACCATTATACATACGATCCATAATTACCATGATAAAATAATGCAATCAAAAATATTTATTTACTGTTGTAAATGGGAATAATTATTTTGCTGTGCAAAGTTACAACAAATAAATGAATACATTAATGGATTTTAATATGAATTTGAAGAAGAAGAAAAATGGTATGGTTCAAAATAAAAAATCAATTTCCCAAAAAACAGTCTACAATTTACAGAATTTTCGTGCATTTAATTAATTTTCATTCAATGTACTTGTTCGTTCTATTTTCTTCAATTATATATTTATTTTATTATTATTAGTTGTTTTTTTAAATGTTATGTTAAAACAAATAATGTCAATAATTCTGACAGACAAATAGCGAAAAAAAAAAAAAAAAACTATTTATAATTAATTTAAAGTGGGAAATTTTATCTCTTATGTTTAACAAAACAGTAAAAAGATATAAAAGGTGACAAAAAGAGATATAAAAAAAAATCATGAACAGTAATTGAAATGACGTCATATTTCCAGTTGTTTCTTGACATTGTGCATTATTTTGTATAGTTGACAAGATTATCTCACAACTCACGCACAGTTTTGTCTTATCTTACAGAACTTCGTGTAAATTGTAAACATTGCGCATGCATGCACCTATAGATTATACATTTCAAGACCATATTACTTTAATTTACAAAATATATATATTTTTTTTATAAATTTATATTTTTTAATTAAAAATAAATAATATATTATATTATGCTGATAAAATTAACTGTAAAAGTAAAAATAATATATATAAATTATGTTATTTATTATATTATATTTTATTATATTTAAAATCAAATCATATACTCACTATAATAGGGCCTAGAATTTTAAAAGAGTAGCTATTAATATCAATTTTAGAATATCGTATCTATATTGTCAAACATTTAAATAATTCTTAATATTATAGGATTTTGATTGTTTTGTTACAATAATATTCATCAATGACGAATTTACAGTGTGCATTATAAACTAAAATTCATTTCTTTAATTATTATTGAATAAGAAATTACTAATTTAAAAATTTGCGTTCCTTACATTTCAATTATTAATTTGAAATAAAACCCATTCTTTTTTTTTAATATAATCAATATTATTTATAGCAGCTCAAGATTGTTAAAACCATTTGTTGACATATAGGAAGCCACATTTATATTCAGTCAGTATAGCGATTTATATTGAATTGATTTTTAACATCCTTTAAAAACGGGGGTCACATGTATATGGGGCAAAAATAGTAACATTTATTAATTTATTTTTTGTTAATATGGATACGAAGGAACGCGTGATATCTATTGATAATGAAAAGTATTAATTAATTTTGGGTAATTAATGGGGTATATATCGTTGTGCCAAGTATTAAGCTACCTTCTTTCAAATTTTACGCCCATCCGTGAAGCATCATTAATTTCAATCGTAAGTCTGTGTGTTGTTAATTGTCTCCCTTACTAGTTGGTCATGGATTTTGATATTTTTAAAACATAAAATAGGAAGTCGTTACCGCATTAAGGGTGTGCCAAAACGATATAAAGCCTATACCAATAACATTGCACCTTTATTCCATCATAACTTGGTAACTAATTACTCGATATTATTGAAATTTACACCAAAAGTGTAACAAAAAAATAAGCGATGCGACGAAAAAAAAATAAAATTTATTTTCCAAATATTTGAGCAAAATATTTTTAATAGAAGAACGCCTGTAAAGTAGGCAGCCAGAAATACAAGGCCAAGCAAAATATTTTTCTCCCTTCTCTCGCCACTTCCTGTCGCTCGAGCAGTGAGAGCCGTCGTCGAGTCAGTATTATATTTTCTTGCAGAATATTGTATGTTTGGTTTTGTCACATTTTGTTCTTTCACAAAATTAAAATTTCATTCTTTCTCGCGTCGTGTGCTGCTTTGTTGAATATGTAATTCTGAATTCAGTTATTACTGCTACTTTTTTTTTTACAAAATAAATAAATCTTATACTTGTAAATTTATTCTTGTAGAATAAAACACGGAAAATGTTTACCTATTGCATGCTGCATTTGTGTATCATAAATCATAATATATAATAATATATTATGTATAGCATTTCATTCATAATAAAATAAATTCAGTAATTACTGATATTCTTTAATTTTTGACAAGAATTTTTTTTTTTTTTTATTTTTTTTATTTACTTTTCTTTAAAAGTGCTTTTTTTTTATTTTTTTGTATAAAACATGGAAAGTATATAAACTACGTTTGCGCGCATTACGTCATATTGTGCTGCATTTATGTCCGGATATACAGCAATAATAGAATATTCAACATTTAGATTTATATAAGTTTTATTTTGACATTTTGATTCATAAAATTTAAGTTTCTCTCTCTCTCTCTCTCTCTCTCTCTCTCTCTCTCTCTCTCTCTCTCTCTCTCTCTCTCTCTCTCTCTCTCTCTCTCTCATGCGATTGCTTTACTAAATATATTATATTCTAAATTCAGTGATGACACTGAAACAGTTTATTTGGCTATAGTCGCTACAGGCAATAATGTGACTCAATTTTTTAGATTGATTGTTTGATTGTGAGAGAGAGAGAGAGAGAGAGAGAGAGAGTATTCTCCATTTATTATTTTATTTTGATACATTATTTTTCTGTTATATAGTTTCGCTTTCTTATATTGTTGCGATCATAAAACACGGAAAGTAAAAATTTTAATTTATACTTTCCGTATAAATATATTACGTAATATATTACGTAATTACGCGTAATTACGCGTAATTACGCGTAATATGCGTTATTTTTTGTGCTGCATTTATGTCATTATAGCAATAATAATAACATTCAAAATCTTTATTATTTTTATTTTCAATTTTAGTTATACTTTTTCTTTTATAAAATTATGATTTCTCTCTCTCTCTCTCTCTCTCTCTCTTTGAGTATAAGGATTGAAGAAGTCGACAAGAAGACGATACAGCGTGTAACATGTTTGCTGCGATAGTCGAGCGGAGGGTAGTAATATTTTATTATACGCTCGCCGTTCATTTCCTGGATAGAGGGACAGTCACAATAAAAGAGCCTTTGATTGCAAAAATATTTTTATGTTTCTTATTTATTAGAATAACAGGAAAAAAAAAAAAAAAAAAAAAAAAGATGTTCTTCAAAGCTCAGGCCTGCTTATTAAATATATGTTCCCCCTTTATATATATATAATATATATATATATATATATATATATATATATATATATATATATATATATACATATATATATATATATATATATATATATATATATATATATATATATATATATATATATATATATATATATATATGTATATATATATATTATATATTATATATATATATATATATATATATATATATATATATATATATATATATATATATATATATATATAGAATAAAAAATCGAATCTTTTTATTTTCTTGTCAAAAAAGTGTATTAGTTACTACAAATTGCATTTAGAATTACATATTTATATAGTAAATCAAGTGCACGCATACTAAACACGAGATAGAGAGAGAGAGAGAGAAAATGTAGTTTTATATGAAATAAAATTTACAAAATAAAACGTGAATATAAATTATCTACATTTTGGATGTTATTATTTGTTTCTTATGACATAAATAAATATCAGGTGATTTACACATTCCGTGTTTTATTCAACAAGAAAAAAATAGTAAACAGAAATGCAAATTATTAAAAATACATAATAATAAAAATAAATTAAAAATACCATGTATCTCTCTCTCTCTCTCTCGCAATGCATAAAAAAATGAGAAATCAAATTTCTTGTCAAGTAACGTGTCCATATCAGTTATTATCACTGAATTAGAATTATATTTATTTTATAATATAGCAGGTGCGTGCGATGTGAGAGCTGAGAGAGACCGAGAGAGAGAAAGAGAGTGTGGAATAAAATTTTAACTTTATAAATCATGGAACAAAACTTGACAACATCAAACATACAAAATTCTGCAAGAAAATAATACTGAGTGAGACGGCTGGTTCTCACTGCACGTGCGACAGGAAGTGGCGAGGGTTGGGGAAGAAATGGTTTTCCCGACTCTCTAGCTGTCACTTTGATTAGGAAAACAATCACTCGGACAACCAACATGACTAAATAATAATTATAATAATTTCGATTTTTTTTCGGTGGGTAGATACGATTACGCTGATAACAATGATGTAAAAATAAATTCAAAAAAGTTGGTACATGGACGACACTGTTGGAAAAACGAAACGCCATAAGGTTTATAAGGAAGACAAGTAACGCCATCCATTGATTTAGTTTGGCGGATTTCATTTATGTACATCGTTAACTTATACATTACACCAAAAAAGAAAATGATGAACTTTTACTGTACGCCCCTTTATATAGGTTGTATGCTCATGACGTCACATACTGAGTGCGCTTTGATGTCATACTGCAATGGAGCAAAGAATAATATTGTTCAGCATGGGACAAACTTTTTTTTTTTTTTTTTTTTTTTTTTTTTTGCTAATTCTCTTTTGAAAATAATAATTAATTATTTTCTCGCATACTTGAAAACCAAAATTCATCCTTTTATATAACAACATAAATGCTCTCAAAAATATTTTGCTTCGTATATCTTTAACTGCAAAATGTGTCATTTTCCCTTACCAGCCTGCTCATGTTATTTAGTGCTCATATATGGCGTTGATTTTTATATAAATGCAACCACCCTATATAGACCCCTTGCTCATCCTTGCGCTTTGTCACCATGTTTGTGGTGCCTAATGCATTGTCCAGCATAGGGGCAACAGCATTTCTCCTAATTTTTCACACAAAAAGAGTTTATTTCAACTGAACAAAATTCTCTCATATTCTTCGAGCTTATTAGGAGCTAGATATAACTTTGGTTGAGGTTTGAAGCTTCTTTTGCTATTAAAAAAAAATAAAAATGACGTTTTTCCAATGCTGGCCTATGTATTTCTGACCAACAAAATGGTGGCTCTTAAATATGAGGGCAGCCGGTCTATAGGTACAACTCTTTGCAAACAATTTTTATGAAAAAATTGCAATATTAAGTTGCTGTTAATAAAAGTTAATATTGTCGTATAGTAAATTGCAAATTATCTCTATTTTAATTTTTAAGAGTATTTTAATAGAGCTTCCATTAAGTTGCTAAGTATTCTATAGATATATTTACTTATACTATTTTATACTTTTGAAAGGAATCATACATTAAATAATAATGATTGCCATATTATAATTATACTAAAAATTAATCCGCAAAATAATTAAAATTTCTTTAATATACTAAATTTCTAAGCAAAAAGTGTTATAGCTAATGTTTTCAAATTCCAATTACGTTAGTTTTATGTTCTGTACGTGAAGTTATTGATCATAAAGTCGGTAATTGCGTAGTTATTCTGGGAAAGCTATGAAATATAATGATCCACATGCAGTACGTAACGTATATTATAACAAAAACAGAGCAGAGAGGTATTGACATTTATACAAAACCAAGGTCAGTTTGTATTTTTATTGCGCTGACCTTTGTCATTAGAATTCTCTCTCTCTCTCTCTCTCTCTCTCTCTCTCTCTCTCTCTTCCGGTAATTTGCATTAAAATGACATTAAATTAGTTAATTTACTCTTTTTGTTCCTTCCTATATCATGTTTTATTATAATTTAATGTTTATTAAATGTAATTTTTTATTAATTTCTGCAGAATTAATTTAAGGGTTGGTATTAAAAAGGCTTTAGTTTCTATGAAATTAAAATTTTAAACATCTACATATTTATTTATGTTGTTTCAAAATGATAACCAACCTCATATGAAATAGTTTTAGTAATCGTGCGGACTATATCACATATAAGGGAGAAAAATATTAAAATTGTAACTATAGGACATTGTGGGAGTATTTCGATTCTTCCAGGACGGAGGTTAATATTACGAGTATCTCTATAATATTATGCACAAAACTTCTTTTTTTTTTTTTTTTTTTTTTTTTTTTTTTTTTTTTACATTTTGTGATTTTTATGTTATTTATTATTTTAAAGACTTTTATTTTTTAATTTTGTTTGCTTATTTAAATTTGCAATTTAAATTTCGTGCTTTTTTTTTTTTTTTTTTTTTTACCAAAAGTTTCGTAAAGATCGGTTTTCCAAACACGTGGCCAACGTTACCAGCTTTACCTCAGGTAGCGGTACTGTATGCCAAGTGCACGTGTGCCCACTGCACACCTTGGACCTAAATTGTGTATGGCAAGTGATCGTATGTATCCTGGAAGTATGTCTCGTGAGGATCCCCCAAAAGTATAGATGGTTAAATTTGGAATTTCATAGAAACTAAAGCCTTTCTAATAACAACCCTTAAATTAAAACTCTGTTCTGCAAAATTAATAATAATTACGTTTTATAAACATTAAATTAAAATAATACACGATATACAAGGAACAAAAAGAGCAAATTAACTAATTTCATAAACATACATGCCCACACTTTTTACCTTTTATAACTCGCAACAAATATAATATATTATACTATAATTGATTTTTTTTTTTTTTTTTTTTTTTTTTTATCTTTCATTAAAAGAAAACGCATGAGAAGAAATTATTAGTTTCAATTATTGTAAATATCACAGTAAATATTTATTAATTTGAAATATCATAATATATTTTAATATAATGACAATATTTACTATGTAATACAAATTATATGTTTGTTTTTATTATTAAAGTGTAAAAATATAAATTACATTTTACATAATTTACATAAAATAGTATATTATGAAATTTTATTATTATTATTAAAAATATTTTTTATTTTAAAAATAATTTTTACCATGTATAGATTAATAGTTTAATCTAAGACTTGTATTCTTTTTTTGCAACATTGCTTGTTAACATGTAACGTATATGGTGGGATAGTAAAAGAATATATATATTAATTGATGATAACTGATAACACACCAAATTGAAACTTCGAAATGTTTTAACTAAATGGACAAGTAAATTTTTAACAAATTAATATAACTCTGCTCTCGAAAGCAGAAGAGCGTACGCACGCAGATTATGGATTTTAAAGAAATTGTTTTATCAATCAAAATTATTAGATTTCAAAGTATATAAAAATAAAGTAATGGGATGAGACATGTAAAAAGAATTATAGAAGAAGAAAATGTCCAAATTAATGCTGATTCGTTTTCAATGTTTTTAATATATATTTTTTTATTTAATATATGTACTAATAAAAATCTTTACTGTACATTAACTTTTACACCATTAAAAAGAAGGCGCGATTTCTTTCTAAATTTACTTCAACTAACAATCAAAATTAATTACGTTTAAATAATTTTCATTCCATAGCACGTATATTAATAACAAGTAGCCAGTTCTAAAAATAATTTTATACTCAGTTTCAAATTAAAAGAAAGTATTATTATTATATTTCCATTAACAACTTTGTTCTGGTGACGTGATAAATATAGAACAACAAACAAAAAAAGCATTGAATTGAAAAACAATTGAGAATGATATCAAATTTCTTTTGTTTTTTAGCGTCTATGTCGCGGCGGTTCCAAGCACTGGTGGGCGGTACGAGCACTTCAGGGTGACCGAGAGGTCGGTTACGTGCCTGCAAATTACCTGACACAGGTAAGTACTTGATTAAACATTAGCGCACAATTGCGTTCAAATATTATGTGCATCAAACTGTATAATTTTCGTAATTGTAATCAAACATTTTAAGTGTTTTATATTTATAGTCATGATTTCACTTTTTTCTAACGCAATTAAAATTTCAAATTATACTAATAATAACACTTTTATAACCGTTAATATAAATTATTAATTTGAGTTGTTTTCTCATTGAATGACCAAAATGATAAGATTTTATAAAATTTCTGATTAAAAGATTTTTTTTTTTTTTTTTTTTTTTTTTTTTTTTTTTTACCTTTCTGTCCTCTTCAGTCCCCGACTTTTTTAAAAAAAACTATTTCAGTGTCGTAAATTTTCGTTTTTGTGCGGCTCTCAGAAAAGAAAAAATATGTTTCCTTTAAGTCGAAACGTTTTCTTACTTTTGCGAACCCTCTACCCACTCTATAGGACTGCTATAGGATGCTCAAAATAATAATAATAATAATAAAAAAAAAAAAAAAAAAAACATTAAGGGCGTTTTCTTGTCTAATTTTCATATTTCTATCTCAAATTTGTTTTCCTGTTTTGTTTTTTTTTCTTTTTTTATTGAATCATCTGATGTCCACTGTACTGGGACTGAAGAGGCTTTAGTTGCTAATGCAAGTAATTTTTTTTCTTTATAATTTGTCGATATTTTGTTGATTCATATTCTGAGTAGCACTTTATTAATTGTATATTGACTTTAAATTGAAATAGCCAATCATTCTCTATAAATAATCTATATGTACATAATATATTGTTTTTAATTCAATCATTTTAATTGCAAAATTATTGAATAATAATATATAATAATAATAGTGTACGATTTATTTGAAAATATCCTCTATTGATTACATAACACACGTTTATATTATTTATCTCTTGCACTGTGTAATTAAAACCTAAAATCAAAAAGATTTTAAATAATAAATAAAATTTTATGACAATATATGAATTTTCTAAATGTTAGTCATGGAATTGTATTAGTGGACCGTGTTACTATAGGGTGTGTACTGTGTACGCATGACGTCATTCTGAGTGCTTTTCGATGCTCTTCTTGAGCAATGAATAACATTGCTCAGCATAGAACCAATGTAGTTTTTGGCTATTTTCTTTGAAAAATTAGCTATTTTTTGGTCATTTTTATTTTTCTTGCATACTTGAGGTACTAATTCAACCTGTTAACATCAATGCTCTCAAAAAAATTGCGAAGTATTTTTAAACTGGCAAAATGTGCCATTTTCCTATACCTGCCAATGTTATTTAGTACTCACTTATGACGTCGACTTTAACATGAATGAAACCACCCTATAGTAATGTTTTAACTTTTAAAGCCTTTAATAAAAATATATTATTGTATATTTAATATTTATTCATTCACGGAGAAATAAATTACGTAATTATACTGCACTGAAGAATTTCTATACTGTATTGTGGAGCACAAATGTTGTTATTTTGTAATAGCATAAGTAGATGCTGAATAATCAGAATTATTTTATAATATCATAAATTATGTAGTTATATGCATAAATGTTACTGCATTGAGTTAGCATACTTATTATGTAATTATTTTTGTTCATGTTCTTTCTTTTCTAAAATTAATAACAAATGTAAGTCTGCAATTTTTAAAATTTATTTCATTTGCCTTCTTTTTTTTTGCAGCTCACTGAAACCGAAGGAGATGACAATGAAAACATGGTAAGTAAAATAATTTTGGTCTTTGAATTGAAGCTCATGAAATCTGAGATTTAAGTATAGAGTTAAGGATTAAAAAATATTTACGTTAGTGGTTTGTTGTAGTTGTGGTTCTTGTGGTCAAGTTTTTAGTTCTCGTAATCTAAGACACTTATCTTCAAAACTTATACAGTCCGTTACTGCATTATTGAACTTATATATTAATATTATACACACTGAGAGTGCTTTTGGCAACATAATACAGATTATTCGAACAGAAGGTTTTTATTATTGTAATTTTCTCATCTCATCTCTCTCTCTCTCTCTCTCTCTCTCTCTCTCTCTCTCTCTCTCTCTCTCTCTCTCTCTCTCTCTCTCTCTATGGCTGAGGGGTTTTCTCTACTGCTTGGTGATAGACGCATTACGTTATGCACTAATCGAATCGTGATAATATTTTTTCAGACTTTTTTTTTTTTTTTTTTTTTTTTTTAGATCAAAACGATTTTCATTTAAGTCGACTATTATTTCCTCATTTGATAATTGTTGTAAATATCTAAATTCTACATAAACGGAGAATACAAAATAGTATATAATTATAAGTTTAAAACTGGTATACTAAACATTTCGTATATTGCCTCTAAATATTAATGTTTATAATCAACCTTTAACTTTAATTCAGAGTTACTAGAATTATATAAAAAAATTCGATTTTATATTAGAGATTTTTCATATTTAAATTGTTTACTCTAGCTCAGTGCATGGATACTGTCTGATAGTGAAATGGGTAGAAGAAGAGGTTATATAAATGTATTCATAAACTTTAATGTTTTATAATCATTACTATTCCTATAATTATAACAATCCGTCAAATACATCTAAATGAACATAGAGAAATTTAACCAAACTATTGTATAGAAATAATTAATTTAGATATTTTTGTTTTTTAAATTATTTTTGATTCTTTTGATTTCGAGGATAAGTCTTATTTTGACGTATATAATCAATGAATTTTGCATGTGCTATGTAAACTTTTGTGCTTATTAAAGTAAATATTATGTTTTTTGATAAGTGAAAGTATAGGTGACTAAAACAATAATTATTATGCAGGTTAAAAAAGTGAAAATAATTCAACGTTTCAATGCAAAAACTTTATGCTGAAACTGCCTGAAAATAATTAAGGTATAATGCAGTAATATGAATTCATAACTCTAAGTCGTCAAAATCTAATCCTTTATATACTTAAGTGAAAAAACTCAAACAAAATAAATAAGCTCTATCATGCTCAATTTGAATGTCGATTTTTTTTCTGCTAATTTTATTTTTTCTTGCCTAATCTGATGCGGTCATAGGTTTGGAAAATTTTATTGCAAGTAGTTATAACTTATAACCATTGACTTTACATGATATCAAAATTCAAATAGTCCATTGGTAACCTCCCGTTTTTTTTTTTTTTTTTTTTTTTTTTTTTTTTTTTTACTGAAATATGGCTTTTAAACTTTTAAAATACAGTATGTGCTGCATTAAATGTTATTAAAATATTACACTCTTGTTCTTGCTTATTAGATACCAATTTTAAACATAATAATAATAATAAAAAAATTTACAACAATAGAAAAAAAAAATTACTGAGTAACAAATTAGAATTTTCTCTCAATTTTATGTAATTTGAATCTTCATTATCTACCTGTATAAATACTTTCTCCTCTTTTTTTTTATCATTATTTTCAAACTAAACTGCCAAAATTTACTATTAATTAATTGTAAATAAATATAATATGATATGATGTCATGTTAATTTTCTCAGCAAATAGTAGCTTTTATTTTTATTGTTTTAAATTAATAGTTCAATCCAAGGACTTGGTTCAATGGAGGTTATCGGTTTAGCGCGCGGGGTGATGCGGGGAAAGCTAAGGGTCCCCTAATTTAACATTACGCTTATGGGGGAAAACACGTTTTTTGCTATTTTTGAGAAAACTACTCCTCCGATTTCGGAGAAATTTATATGAGAAATACTAGAAATACTTTTACGTGTTTTAAGCCATAGAAAATTTTTACGAATTTTTTAAACCGATAACCTCCATTATTTTAGAACGCAAAGTTTGTATTCCCTTATATATGTATAACTCTATATTTATTATGATTATTCTCATCTGTCACCGAATTTTTAAAAAAATTATTTCACCATCATAAATTTTAACCGCGTTTTTGTGCGGCTCTCATAATAGCAAAAATATGCATCCTTTGTCAAAAACGTTTTCTTACTTTTGTGGATCCCCTACCCACCTATGATCAAAATAGCTTTAAAAACGCGTTAATTCAAGGGCGTTTCTGGTTCAATTTTCATATTTTTATCTCTCTCTCTCTCTCTCTCTCTTTTTTTTTTTCGATCTTTCTTTCTTCTTTTTTATATCGAACTATTTGATGTCCACTGTATTATGTATTCTGGGTTTGAAGAGGTTATTATAATTTGCATGATTTTTTCCCCCTCCGTATGTTATTCCAACAACACATTACAACTTCTCTATTTTCAATTAATCCTATACTTTGTTGTATGTAAATTTAAGTAAGCAATTTTTAGCGTTTCAATAAAAAAACAAATCTTTTACAATATATACTATATATCATTATTATAGTCGATATAATTATTAGTATTATTATATATACATAAAATCATACGAAACATCACAACCCCCTAAGTTGCCAAATTATTATTTTGATTGCTGCAACAAAATGTAAAAAAAAAAGTTAATTGTTCCTATTAACTAGAGGTTGCAACTGCATGAGGTAAAATTAAGATCAAATAAACATGTAATGAGATCATTTTAACAACTAAACGAAGGAGTTTAGATTACTATACAATTGGATTTCTATTTCGTTTATTCATATTGTATAGCATAATTTACCAAAACGTTCCATTACATTTTTTTTAATCTAGAATAACACACGTTATTATATTGAAAATTTTGAAGTAATATATTTCATAAATGGTTATAATTTGTAATTGTTTCCAGGCAGCAATCATTTTTTTATGGTATCATTTTATTTCATTATTTAGTTAAATTTAATAATTTTTTTTTGTACACATATATCCTTATTTTTTTAATGTTCTTTAAGTCATGCAAAACCGTGAAATGAATAAAATATATTATACTAAACCTTTTAATTCTAATTGATTTAGTGATCAGTGATCATGCTTACAAGAAGAGTTATTTAAGTGAATTGATGCGTTAAGCTGAAAAAGAAAAAAAAAGTGGGGCGGGGGGATGTTAAAAAATACGAAGCGATTGTTAATAATAGTTCAGAAAAATTGAAGCATAAAAAATCGTGATTATATTTCTTACTTTTATCCAGGTAGGTAAAACAAAGAGCAACAATAATATTCCTATTATTTATTTTTAAAGTACGTATAAGTAGAAAGTGTAATTTTGTTGTGTGACAAGTCGCGTCAGTTCAGTTTGTTATCGCTGACGTTTCCGTGTGAAGCAACGAGAAAGTCACGTTAAAAACCAAAGTTCCGATTAATGAAGCTAGCTGCAACACAATAGAGTATTTAACGATGCAGTTGATATCTGTTACGTGTATCAATATTAGTTCATATTTATTGTTTTACTTTCATTTTTATACTAATTGTATTATATATAGACAAATTTAATAAGTATTATATATCAATATTGATTTATAGATTATATTTGTACAATAATGATCTTTAAATAATGTGAAATGTTACGTTTCCTTATACGTTTCTTTCCTTATATAATTTTAAAATTCAACCTTCTATATAGTATAAATATGAACCAACTACACTAGAAATCACGTAATAAGGATGTGGGCGATTTATCGATTTCCCTTGGACAGCCAATAGACGCTCTAGCTTTCAAGGTCACTATAAGAGGTGGGGTAATGTTAACTAAATGGGTAGTTTTTAGGCGTTCTCTTATTGGTTGCATCCTTAGGTGGCGCCGACTGTAAATGTGTTTTATTTTTCTCGAGACAAAATTTTTTACTGTAGCTTACTGAGAGCCTCAAAATTTTTGTTCTCCCTGAATTAGAGCTTATCGGATCGGTTTAGCGCGCGGGGAAAGCTAAGAATCCCCTAATTTAACATTACACTTATGGCGCAAAACGCGTTTTTCTTTTTTTGAGAAAACTACTCTACCGATTCCGTATAGAAATTTAAATAAGAATTACTATATAGACATTCTTTTACGTGTTTAAAGCAATAGAAATTTTTTAAGAATTTTTTAAACCAAACCTTCAATATTTTTGCATTCTAACATGAAATTTAGGAAAACAATAGATTATAGCTGTGTCCCTATGCCGTAAAAATTTCGTCTTGAAGAATTTAACTGCATCATTCTGTTAAAATTAAGCATTTTGAATTGGGACAGAAACACAAAGTTGTCTATAATAGCAATTTAACGTCGTATATCGTATATTATGTATTTATGTTTTACTTTGACAAGATCTATATTACTTGTATCAGGTAATCCTTTCATCATTACATTATTTATTAGAAATTTGTGAAATTTTGTAGAAGTTTTATATTTATAAATGTTTTTTTGTAAAATTATATTTAAAAATAATAAAAATCATTAGAATTATACAATAAATTAAATGATATTATAAAGTAAATACTATAAAATATTTTTATTATTTTTATTTAAATATATTATTCAACTTTTATATGAATTAATGTAAATATAGGTTTTAGTTCATTTTATTTATTTTTAGATTTCAAAGTCACAGCATACGACCATCTTGTCGGACTATATAATTACTATTTCCTAAAACTACGTCCACCAATAAGCCCTGGTCTGAAATTTCAATATAAGTTACAAGACAAATTTAAGTGTCAAAGATTATAAACGAAAATTGTCACTATATAACACTAAACTCAACTATATTTATCCGTATTTCAATACAAACAGTAAAAAAGTAAAAACTATATAGTTCGCTACAGGAATACATATTTTAAATTATAAAAAACAATAATAATATTATCTTTTCTGTAATATATGATGAAGCTGCATAATGAGAAATTGCACTATAGCTGCAAGATTGAAATCATGAGGAAGTTGCCTTATTTGCATTGTTATTGTTAGAGAGAAACAAAGAATAGTAAAAAATATTTATATTTTCATGCTTACGTAGTTATTATATTATATACGTATATATTTACCATTGTTTAATTACTAATTTCATTTTAATCTCCTCTTCTTAAAACTTTTTACATGGAAAAAATTATTTATGGCACTTTTTTTAGTTTAATTTTTTTTTATGGTATGCATCACAGTAAATTATACAGTAGTCCATCTCCTATAGCGGGAATGTCAGATCGAATGCGCGCCATAATTCCGACTGGGTGAAGGTGGCAGAACTAGAAGCCGTAATTTGAAGTAATGTTACGTGTAGTTCTGACAACTTCACCCAGTCGGAATTATGGCGCGCATTCGATCTGACATTCCCGCTATAGGAGATGGACTACTGTATAATTTACTGTGGGTATGCATATATTTGACCATGAAAATTATTTAGGCGTAGAAAATTTTGTAACAAGACTAAAACAAAAACATAATTTAATGAATTTTTCTTCTTTAATTCTTTTAATTTTTTCTTCATTTTTAAATTGTATGATAATATGTAATATAAATATAATAATTTGTATTTTTTTGTACAAATAGAATAAATAATAAATAGCATATACATAGAATATATTGATAACGAAATTAAAAACTGCATTCTCAAATGAACATGTAATTATTTTTAATTACGTAAATATACTCGTAAATATAATATTCTCGTATTGTAGATTTCACCTTATTATTAATATTTTTTTACAAAAACTATTATTAATATTTATTGTCCACATAATTTCGGATAAAGTGTGAAAGAAAAAAAAAATGGCGCTTTTATAGACCCTAACTGCACCATATTACTCTATAACGCCATACGATATATTTATATTATAATAATTATATTTAATTATATAAATGGACAAGTAAATCAAGTAAATGAATGAATGAATGAATGAATGAATGAATGAATGAATGAATGAATGAATGAATGAATGAATGAATGAATGAATGAATGAATGAATGAATGAATGAATGAATGAATGAATGAATGAATGAATGAACGAATGAATGAACGAATGAACGAATGAACGAATCAATCAATGAATAAACAATAAATAAAATATAAATAAATAAAAGTACATTAAATTTCCAATTAAAGATGCCCTCTAGCGTGAGAACGGTACAACTTGACGCGGGCTCACGCGGGCTGGCTCCAGTAGTATTCGATTCTTTAGTGACCTGTTAGAGAGCTCGCAAGCAGACAGTTGAGTTGTAGCAGCTCTCGTGCGAACATCGTGCTTATCTAACTGTGTGTGAGGTAGACAGTGAGTGAAATAACAGCAACAGGCGTTTGTTTGGTTGTTGCTTTGTTTTGGCGAACAAATACTGGATATATAGAGCATTACTTCAACACTGGTACGTACCTTTTTTTTTTTTTTTTTTTTTTTTGGTGTGACAGTTTTAAAAATAACGTAAAAACGTATGTATTTAAAATGTAATCATCATAAAATACCTGCTATATTATTTTTAAAATTGATTATTTATTATGCGATAATTTTATAAATATATTGGGAAAATTCAATATATTAAACATTGGAAGAGTTGGTGCCAGGTTAAAAATAATGATCATGGGAATTTATTTACTATATACGGTGATTTATATGTAAATTTTTAACAATGTGAAAGTGAATACGAAGATATAACGTACATTAATATGATACCTGGTAGATGTTATGGTTTTTCATTATTCTGAAATAATAATTTATTTATCAAAATACCTGCCATTTGAGATACGCGATACAGTATTGCAAACATTAATTGTAGGAATTTTCTGAAATCTACGCAACCTTGGCATTGTGCTTGTATTTCTGTTGATCGTATTGAGTATTCGCAGCCTCTGATCTGAACTTTAAAAAAAAAAAAAAAAAAAGTAGCAACACAAAATAATACATATAATTACAAACTCACAAGTAAAAAATATAACAATTGTAAAATAAATTAAAATTATTAAAAGTATTCAAAAATGTAGTACATATGTATATAATAATAAAATAACGCAGATACGTATATAAGAATGTTCGTTATTTTTCATTTCATCATCACTGCATGCAAACACGGAATCAAGCACGATTTCAAGGTTAGCAGTTTTTACAACATAATTTGATAAAAATATATAAGCGATACCGGTATACTAAAAATGTAGCAATTTACTAAAATTACAAAAAAAATTTATATTGTTTTATGAGTTTAAATATTAATATACTTAATAACATAAATTTTAAATATTAAAATATTTAAATTTTTTATTCTGATATTATTATTATTTATTTAAATTATCTAAAATCAGGTTCATACCAGAATTTTTAAAATTAATTTTCAACAATTGTGGTCCTCTGTCGAAAAAAACAAATGAAGTGAAAATCTAGATTCTTTAGGAATGAAAATGAGATTTATGGTATATTATATAACATATCAATAACATCATTATTATTACTGTGTAATGGACAATTTGTCGAATGAATATGATGATATTAAAAATTAACTTAACTTTGAAATACACTTGATATAAGATTTCAGTAAGACACAAGAATACTGAAATTGCTAAAGTAAAAATTAATTTGTCGGATCGTGTTGAAAGAAGTAAAATTAAGAAAAGTGGTTTGAAAATTTACATTTTTTTTTATCAAATATTTTAAATTTGAATGGATGTAATTGTTTATCAAATTCTTTATAGAAAGTGTTAATTCTTTTTTATGTTTATTGATTTTTTTTCTTCTTAATTTTGAATCGTATGACTAATTTCTGCATTATTTTTAATTATTCACTCTTGAAATGTACTTTCTATGATTTTTTTTTTCCTGTTCAATTTAAAAAGTCAAAAGTAATATACCTATATAATTATTACTTAACATAAAAAAATAAAAGGGAAAAGAAAAATTATAGTAAATTTATCAACTTTTACATCTCATACTTTTGTTGCAAAAGTCTCAAAGGTTTGGCACATGAAAATAGTTTCAAACCTTGTACCGAAACCACTCTTTATTTTTTTTAGTAATAATTTGTTTGTACTTTGTACCGTATTTGTTTTAAGTTGTGAATAACATTTTTTAAGCGAATATTCATTGATGTTAATTTTGCTTACCTTATTGACATTTAATAGCAATGCATAAGGATTTGCAGACCACTTTTTTCTGCATCTCATTGCAATTTCTTGAAAACAACCACATTATATTATAAAAAATTCTATAATTGTAGGATACATTAATAGAAAATAGTTTATTACTATGCAGTGTACACGTATATTGCTGGCATTTTGTCTTTTTAATTGCTATATAATAAAATTGAAATAAAAAAATAATAAATTCTTTTCCAAAGAAATCAATAAAAACTAGATTTATTAATATTTTCATTCATTTTAAATTTCTCAGAATTCTATTTTTCTATCAAACATCTGTTTTTCATATCCGGAGCAAAATGAAAAAATTATATTCTTCGGCAAGAATGAAATATTTATTATATTTTAATGAATATAACCTTGAAAACACCTTGCTCTTTGAAAATCACCCCCTTTTCTCATTCAGGTAAAAAAAAAATGACCACCCGAGTAAAATTTTAACGATGACACAACGATGAAATAAGAATGACAAATAAATGCGACACAAAGATGAAATAACGATGAAACGTGTCCCATTTCATCGTTATTTCATCGTTAGCCCCATGTTATTTATATGGAGTTAAAAAATAGAAATATTAGCAAAATGAGCAAAATATTTTCGACGAAATTTCAATGACATAAGTATGAAACAACGATGACATAAGTATGAAACAACGATGGCATAAGTATGACACAACGACGACATAAATCAGAAATAATGACGACAAAATTATACTACTAGAAATTATCGATGAAATTTCAATGACATATGTATGAAATAAAGATGACAAAAATTTTCAGGATAAATTTTAATAATGTAAAAATATGAAATATCGATGACAAACTTTCAAAGTACACCGCGCGACCACCTCGGAGACCTGCCTGTTAATAAAATCTAGTGCCTGCCTATATACCAAATGCTACCTGCCTAACATGAAATTTTATATACGGGGTTGGAGTTTTCTTCTTTAGTGTAGAGTCGCTCGCATTATATTATATAAAAAAGCTTTCCAAACTCTGTAACCCAGCAAATTTTAAGTCTCACTTGAAACTTGTTTTGCAGATTTCTTAATTAATTTGTAATCAAGTGAATACTTTTATACAAATCTAAGTCAGAAAACACAATAAATCGTCATTTTTGTAGTAAATTACATATTTTATAAATAATTATAACTTTTATTACTTGCCCTAAAAAGTATCAAAACCTCCGAAACAAACGAAAAAATAGGTATTAATTCTTGACTTTGATTTTTTTTTTTTCAAGTCTGAGAGTCACCGGAAAAAGCTACTATATTACATTGCACTACCACAAAGATTTTGTACAGGATTCTAATCATAATATGTATTTATCAAATATATTGCTTGTATTGAATATTAATTAAACGCAACAATGTATTTGCAATATTTAATATTTTTTTTTATGCATTATTTTATGCATTAAAAAAATGCTATATAAGTGATTATAATAATTGTCAGTTTTGGCACTAAATTATTACTTTCCATTTATTTATGCAATACTAAATTTTGAATTGTTTGAAACATATTAATAATATATTTTTTTAAATTTTCTTTTAATGCTTGCAATTAATTTGCCTTATCGTACGCGTGTTAAGAAATATATAACAATAAAAATTCTATCAATTTAACAATTTTTGTTACGTTTATAGAGTTAATAATAAGCACATTGACTATATTTAAAGCTGATTTAGATTGGTATAATTTTTAGTAAAATATTAAATTTCGTTACACTAATAACTAATATAATTAATATAAAATAATTATTTTATATTTTTACAATATTGAAAAATACACACTCCGAAACCGTTTAGCATGCATTTTTGCACATAGGAAAAAAATCTAATTATGTCGGTAGTAATTTTAATCAAACACGTTATATTAATATAGATTAATTATTTAATTATACATAATTATATTTTTCTATCAATCTACCAGCTAAAACAGAAAATTCGATGACTTAAAGACGACATAACGACGACATGAAATTTTTTGTTTTTACAAAAATGAAATAAGTATGACAGCAAAAAATTATTGATGAAATAACGATGGCAGTTTTATTTTTCAAAAACCTAAATGCGACACAACGACGACAACGATTAAAATTCAATATGTATGAAATAACGATGGCACGAAGAAATAATAATTTAAATTATTATTTCTTCGTGTCATCGTTATTTCATACATATTGAATTTTAATCGTTGTCGTCGTTGTGTCGCATTTAGGTTTTTGAAAAATAAAACTGCCATCGTTATTTCATCAATAATTTTTTGCTGTCATACTTATTTCATTTTTATAAAAACAAAAAATTTCATGTCGTCGTTATGTCGTCTTTTTGTCATCGAAATTTCATTGTTAGACATTTTTAAAAAATTATTTTTGTGACTTTGTCATACTTTGTCTTCATTAAATCGCAGTTGTGTCATCGTTATGGGACATTTCATTGAAATTTCATTGAAAAATCATAGAATTGTCATACTTAGCGTTCTACTCGGGCAGTGTATTCATAAAAGAGATGAAGCCGCCTGTTACAAAAACCTACCTCAAATTATTTTTTTAAGCTCGCTCTAGAAAACACGTTTAAAAATATAACGTAATGCATTTTTTAAAGATATAAATCTTATAACTTTCTTCTAAAGTTTAAAAGCTTTTTAGAGAAGACTAAATAATTTAAGTCTTTAGTCAAAATATTTCATGATTTATAAACTTTTTTTCTCCTCTCCATTTTTATATAAACATCAAGACCATAGTGCTCTCCCTTATGTGTATACTATTTTGAATATAAATATTTAAATACCAGGAAAATAAAGGTACTACAGCAACTTCCATCATACTCCCTCCATGTTGCTTCAGTTGGTATCGTATTAGCAAATAATGCAATTCAATGGTTTATCAATAAGCGGCTTTCAAGTTTAGCAATGAAATATTTTTCATTTATAGAATAAATAATGTTAGTGAATCCATTTTCATAGATGGTACATGAATTCTTAAAAATCTAAATAAATAAATTTAATAAAAATAGTTTTAATTTAAATTAAAAAATATTACTGTAAATATATATAATTTTATTTTATAAAATTATGTTATTTAAAACATTTGTTTAAAAATTAATAAATAAAACAAAATGTTTGACAAAAGCAGCCAGAACTTAAAAACTTACAACTTTATTTCTTACTTTACTAAATATTTACAGCTAAAATCGGAAGCAAAATAAGCCACATTTTATTGTGTTAATGTGATTTAGAAGTTGGTAACTATAGGTTGTATGCAGATGACGTCATATTTATTGCGCTTTGAGGCCATACTGGAGTAGTAAATAACATTGCTCAGCATAAGACAAACTTCATTTAAGCCAATTTTCTTTGGGAAATCCTTTAATTTTTTGTTATTGTTATTTTTCTACTAATTCAACATAATATTTACAGCATCAATGCTCTCAAAAATATTGCATAGTGTTTTTAAACTGGCAAAATGATTTTTTTCCTATGCCACCCATGTTATTGAGTTTTCCAACATGGCGTCGACTTTAACATGAATGCATACACCAAAACTTGCAGACTTAAATTGAAGAAAAAAGTTTGCAAAATTATTACATGGAGTATATCAGGACCGTTGATAATTACCCTTTCTGCTGGGCTTTGCGGATATAATAATATACTATTTATACTAGAATTTTTTGCAATTTAACCCCCACACCTTATAATTTTTCTACATTTTTATTATCCTTTATTATCACTGCACAAAAGCAGATTTTTTATGAAAATCACCCGCAAAAAAAAAAAGGTTATTAAGTTTTTTGTAGTTAACTTTTTTTTTTTTTTTTCCTTTGAAAATATTTACGTAATTTTTTGCTTTGTTATTCATATATAAAAAATCGATACGTAAATTTTAAATGGTAAAAAAATATTCTTGTTCGAGAATGTTTATATACACACACGTTACTAAAGAACACATGCATGAAATGTTATATATTAAAATAACACATTTTTTTTAAGCTGATGAATTAAGAAAAGTGTTTAAAAAAATATTTAAAGACTTCCGTCTGAAGCAGAAAAAAAAAAAATTATTGCCGCTCTCACAAATGGTAATATTTTTGTAGAGTATGTCATGATATGTCAAATAAAGTTCTCATATATAATCTAATAATATCTGGAACACAATATTTGTGATAATAACCCAACACAGCAGGTATTGTACTGTATACATGAACTGCTTTCTCTTACAGCAAATCATTAATTAGTAAGGACACATTTTGTTAATATATATATGTTTAAAAAAACAGCAGGTTGCACGGAAAAATATAACAACAATAATTTTTATTTCATTATGATATATAGAAATTCACTTGCTAAAATTTTTATCACTAAAATATTTATTTTAACTAATTTCTTTGGGGACTTTACAAAATAATTTGTCAATTTTGTTTGGATTATTATGACAAAGTAAATTCTCCCCTCTGTATACTACTTTAAGTTTAAGGAAGAAAATCAATATTATAATAATCCCTTTAAAAATATATATAAATATCTACATGTGCAAAAATAAATATGCTAGCTTTTAGCAATATTTATTCATAAATAATTTATGTTATGTTGTATAGATATAGTGAACGTGTTGCATAATGTATATTATAACATGAGTTCAGCTCAGCATATTTATGCTACTTGGTACTTGGTATGATACAAATAAAAAATAAATTATCTTATTTCTTCCTTCTTCAAAGATTAGATAATGTTTCCTAATTAAATTTTGCACGATAGTAATTTTTTTTTTTTTACTTTTAATGCTTTTAATATTTGCAGTACATAACTTGATTTTTTCTTTTTTTTTTATGACAAAATATTATATCAGAAGGCATGTAAATGTCTTTAAATGTTGATAAAATTTGGGTTATTTATATTTTTAATTTTAGCATATAATGGAGGCTATTGGTTTGGCACGCGGAGTAAGAAGGGTCCCCTAATTTAACATTACGTTTATAGGAAAAAACTTTTTTTTTTTTTTTTTTTTTTTTTTTTGCATTTTTGCATTTTTGCATTTTTTGAGAAAACTACTTTGCACCGATTCCGGAGATATTTATATGAGAAATACTAGACATTCTTTTAAGTATTTTAAACCATAGAAATTATTAAACCGATATACTTAATTTCTGCACAAAATATTTTAGTAAAATAAAGCATAAACGCACTGTTTATTTAAAAAATGTATTTAAAATGTTTCTGATTAAATCCGGATAAGTTTTAAAAAGATTGCTCTTTAAAAGCACACAATCCATACAAGCAATTATTGCAGTAACTTACGCTACATAATACAAGCTAAAAGCATTACAACGCTAATACCACGTATAGCACCTGCTGGCGAATGAACATTATATTGAAAATATTTTCCCTTTCGTGTGTATATTTGATACATGATCACCTCCTCGGTTACCATGGTGATATAAATCAAGATCATTTTAGTTGCTATGGAAACGAACTGCAGAAAATAAATTTTGTATCGTATGATGAAGAGTTTTTCCGAGAATCAAACAGAAAGTGAGAGAGATGTTTATTCAAATTTTAACGTTTATTTGATTATCTAATCGAGTAGAAAAAAACAACAAAATTTATCAAAATAAGTTATTATTTTTAGAATTTTGCACGGCAAAATGTAGACTTCTTTTTACTATTGTAATTTATTTTATATTATTTTAAAATTAATTTTTGAGTAGAATAATGATTCTTACCGGTGGTGACGTTAGCACCAATCAAGAATCGTTTTAGTAAAACCCATTCTCTAATTTAACATTGTATACGGTTATGGGGAGTAACCATCTTGGGGAGTAACATTTTTTTCCCCTCGATATTTGAGACAACTACTGCATCGATTCCGGAAATTTTTTTAATGAGGGATACTAGGCATACTTTAACGTGTTTGAAGCCAATACTTTTTATTTTCATCGCCGGTAAGAACCAATAGGAAATTTTATGCATGCTTTTAAAAACAAATAATAAAAATCATTCCAAGAATAGAAATTTTATTTCATTATTATTATTTTTTGTTTTGTTTTTGGCATGATCATATTCAAAAACAAGTGATAATAATTGCAAACTGCAAACGGGGAAAAATGTAAGAATAAAATCAATAAAGAATTTTTAAACTTCTGGGAAAAGTTAATAGATTATACATTATAGAGATTTTTCAGTCTAAACTCTAAACATTTTCTTTCAAAATTTTTATATAATATGTATAATATGGACTTAACATGATGTTAAATTAGCACTTTTTTTATTTACGTTTTAAAAAGCTGTAATTTATATTAAAAGTATTTTTTTTAACGATAGTAACGTTTATTTATTTATTTTATTTTTTTTTTTTTGCTTTTTTTATTAACAGAAATTTTGAACTTGGTTATTATGTTTTATTTTATAATTTATAATATACATTTTTTATTTTTTTATTTTTTTTTTGCCAGAAACACATACCTACCAGCGGTCGATTTTTTGTTAGTCCTTTCTGCCACAACTCTTAGGAAAATGATAAAAAAAAAAAATCATTTATGTTAATTAAAAATATAGTAATAATAATATTATACATAAAATGCACTATTCCACTAATTGGTCATTTTTTTTTCTTTGTTTGGAGGGGAAAAATGAATTACGAACACCATTGATATAAATTAATTAAAGAAATAGCTTTTTCCAAAAAATAATATTCATGAAATCTCATTTATACATTTTCTAAAAAAAAAAAAAAAAAAAAAAAAATGTTTAAATGACGCTTGTTAAGAAATTTGCACTCTTCGTTAGTTTTAAATAGATCGAGTAAATGGTTGCCATGGTGATGGCACTATGTATAAAATAATATATTATTCTGTACCTAGCAACAATATGTAATGCGCAGTTTGCATGTGACGTCATTAAATTGCTAACCTATATTTATACAGGATAATAATTTTGCATTTTGTACAACTCTACAAGTGTTTAGAATACACGTTCATTAAGCATTTCTATGCAATTATTAAAATTAATGAAGTATAGTGCACTTTTAATTATGCATAAAAATTTCTTTAATTAAGAAAAATGTATATCTATCTGATAATGCATTGAGGAATGAAGTAATTTAAATACATACATTTCATTTTAAATTGTAAATTATATGATTGCATTGATCCTTAGTACTTTTTCTGCGCATTACATTTAAATATACATAAATTGTTTCATTGTTTGTATTGCAAACTTATTTATGTTTTACTAGTTATTAAAGTTAAATATTTACTAACTTTCGTATATTATATACTTATTTTATAATTTTTTTTATTTTTAATTTTAATTTTTATATTATTTTATTTATAAATAAGATTTTAATTCTATAGAATTTATAAGATGGAAACAATAATATAGATAATACCAGGCTCCTGACATTAATAAATGTGATACTGATAAAATGGTACAGTGATAAAATGTGAGTTACAAAATTCATAACGATAAAAGCAGTAAATAATTAATACTGATATTCATAATATGCTATTATATCGTATTCCGTATTTTGCGTATAGGGTGTATGTATTCATGTTAAAGTCGACGCCATGTTGGATAACTCAATAACATGGGTGCATAGGAAAAAAATCATTTTACCAGTTTAAAAACACTGCCATATTTTTGAGAGCATTGATGCTGTAAATATGTTAAATTAGAATCTCAATAAGTATGTGAAAAAATAACAATAACAAAAAATTAATCGATTTCTTAAAGAAAATTTGCTTAAATGAAATGTTCTACTCAAGTATGGCCTCCAAGCGCAATAAATATGACGTCATCCGCATACACCCTATATAGACATTTGTATAGTAACACATGAAAAAATAATAACATAGCAAATAAGCAATTATACGTTATTAAAAAAAGCATATGTTTGTTAAAAACTTGGAGTATATATATATATATATATATATATATATATATATATATAATTATATATATATATATATATATATATATATATTATATATATATATATAAATATATATAAATATATATATATATATATGTTATATATATATATATATATATTTGATATACTAAGTAAACAATTTGGTTAAAATTTGTAAAAAGCTTTATTAAAATTACTTTTTTATTACTCTGTAGAAAGGGATGCTATACGAGAAATTGATAGCCTCTGTCTCTCTCGTTTTCTTTTTTGTATAAACATGATGAGGCATGAAACTCATAACGTGATGTTTTCATTTATCTTCTAATTTTATTTGTAGTTCATATTTATTGTTGTTCTACAGGAACTGTTTACGTATACCTATTTGGACCTGCACAGGAAGCTGACAATTTATTATTATTTGTTGCATAATAGGTTTAAGTTATATTGATAGATCTAAATTTAAGGTAAAAAATACTTCCTTTGTCATAAATCATTTTACATAAATATACTGTATTTTGTGTACATTATTCAAATATTCAATATTCAAGCTTAATTTTTAATGTTTTTCTTCTGAGAGAAATACGTGCAGAGTTAAAATTAAACCTGATTTTAACGTCTGATTTGTACAGTTAACGTAATCTTGTACAAATGTCAAACTTTATTCTTTGTACACTCCTCCCAAATAAATCTGACCGTTTGCGTTAAAGTTTCCCCATATAGACCGGTTGCACTCATATTTAAGAGCCGCCATTTTGCTGGTTGATATGAATATAGGCCAGCATAGGAAAAATGTCTTTTTTTTTTTTTTTTAAATAGCAAAAGAAGCTTCAAAGCTCAATCAAATACTTATTTCTAGCTTCTAATAAGCTCGAAAAATATGATAAAAATTAGTTCAGTTGAAATAAACTCTTTTTAAATGAAAAATTAGAAGAAATGATGTTTCCCCTATGCTGGACAATACATTAGGCACCACAAACATGGCGACAAAGCGCAAGGATGTGAAAGGGGTCTATATTTAACATTTGGAGACATGAACGCTATATGGTCAGATTTATTCGGAAGGAGTGTACATTTCGTATAATATATTCGTACTTCGTACCCGATGAAAACTCTGATGACACTTGCAGTTAAATATAATTCCAACCTTTGGTGAATGTTTCATACTATGACTCTATGATATAAGATAAGTAAATAAATGCTTTAGGTATACCAAAAAGAATTTAATTCAATTTAGTCTCTCTCTCTTTTTTTTTTATTATTTCTTATTTATTTATTTATTTATTTATTTATTTATTTATTTATTTATTTATTTATTTATTTATTTATTTATTTATTTATTTATTTATCTATTTATTTATTTATTTATTTTTCTTTATTATTCATTATTTATCCTTCCACTTGATCAATGGTAGTTTTAACCCTATCAATACATTTCCAGCTGACCAGTACTTTTCAGTGAGAATCCTCTTTGGATCATATACATAAGACATCTATTCACTTCATACTACTTGGCTACTTAACGTGTAGTTATCTTATTAAAATACTTATCTAAGTTATCTTTATATTCGCAATAAAGTAACTACTTTGGTCAAGATTGCATATTATACCTTAAATTTGCATTATCACTCACTTTATTATTTTTCTCAGTGCGCAGAGGGGTTTAATGCTCCATTATAAAATATTCAGTAATTCCGTATAGTAAAAGTGATACAATAAGATTTTATATCGCAGTATCTGCTCATATACTTACAATTAAACCTGGAATGTCTATACTTCATTTTTAAATTACAATATTGATGCATATGAATGCTTCTATTTATAAAAATTCTTAATGGCATGAGGCTTTCCATGAGTTAGTCACTAACTTCAAAAGAATAAATTTTATAAAATAGGGATAATTAAAGTACTATGCGAACAGCCTTATGTATATATATTATGCTTTTCATTTCTGTAAAAAGTATTACATATAATTATTTTAGTGTATTATATTACAGGTATAATATTATATTGCGAATATGATATATTTGCAACATTATTATATCAATCAATTGAAGTATATATAGCAATGCATTTTTTTATTATTATATATTACACAAGGAATGCCGTTTATGGTCAATGGCAATGAAGAATCCATATTTATGGAAGTATATTATGTACTATTTTAATTATGCTAAAAAGCTCATTTTAATTTTTTCTATTTTAAATGTTCATTTTTTTGTATTTTTGTAATTTTATTGTTTATATTATACTGGATATTATTATTACAATAACTTAATCATCTTTAAGCATATTAAAAAAAAAAAAAGCTTTTGAAATACATTGTAAAATAATTCATAATAGTTATATTATAATATAATAATTAACTTTATTGTACCAAGAAATGTTATTTAGATTTTATGTTTTTCCTGCAGTTAACAGAAAAAAATTGGTAAAGTTCCATTTCCGGTCGTGTTGTCACGATTAGAAAAATCAATTCCAATAAAACTGATAAAAGGAAACAATATTACAAAATCGTTTACTGATAATAATTAATCCCCACTCGTAATAGAAATCCTCGAGTTCTTGGAAATAGTCATCATTATTTGCTTTAAAAATTGAATTCTGTACGATATTACATTTGTATCAAGAGTCTATTCAAACAGGAATTGTGTTACGTATTATTTCTGAAGTGTTGAGGTTACACATTTAAATAATTATTTGTTATTATTAAATGCATTGAGTTTCAATTGCACTTTGTGGAGCTTAAAAACACGACGGCTCAAAAATAATTCTCATATTATTGTAAAAGAAAAAGAAAAAGAAAAAAAAAAACGGACGGTACTGTTCAATTTTTTATATATTTATTTGTTTCAGATTGTTTTCATGTAATTATCGAAAAGGATATTTTACATATATATCATATCCTATATTTCTGATATAATGATTACTTACCGCATGTTAATAAGAATAAGTATTGCCTGCAGGAGATCGCATGATTTATCGTCTTAAATTAAAAATAAGATTGAATTAAAATACTTCAATATATACATAAAATCTATTTAAAAAAAAAAACTGGACACATTTTTTAAACCAATTGTCAATTTTTTTATAATATAGCCCACATTTTTATCTTTTTTTTTTTTTTAAACTATTATTTATAACAAATGCATGTATATACTGTACTTACAGAGAAATACTGACTTTTGTTTTTTAATTTTCATATAATATATATTTTTTTCCCCCACAAAAATAAATATTAAAATACTTATTAATGTTGCACAAGTTTATATGCTTTATTATATTATAGAAATGAAATATAAATTTGTTGTTAAAATCAAAAGATTGACCATAATATTATCAAGTTGTTTATGTGTAATAAAACTAATGTCTATTTTGAAGCCAATGAATTGAATTTCGGTTTTGAAATCACACATGCATGATTGTTTTTGTGGTTACTTGTTATTAGAAAATTACACGTGAAAGTGACCATCAGATTAAGTCTCGTTATCGTTACCACGTTGCCAAATGTATAATATTTTCGGAAAATGAAATCTCAATGTTTGTGTACCGATTTTGGATAAATTATTTTCGGTAGTTATTTTTATTATTGATATATTTAATAAAAATTAAAATAACAGAAGTTTTAAAAAATATCTATTTTATTGGAAATAAAATTCTGGAAATGTATAATACATAAATTTTAATTTTTTCAATACAGTTTTCTCAAAAAATAGATTCATATATTTTGTATACAATAAAATACATAAAAAATACACAATTATACACTTATGAATATTTTTATAGCTAACTATAATTTACGTACATAAAAATAATGTCCAAATTTCTCTTTGGGTAAACAAACAATAATTAAAACTCATCAATGGTGTGACTATAACTTCAATACTTTTGAATTTCTCGTACAGTTTAAAATACCATGTCGCCAAAAAAAAAAAAAATATATATATATAGATGTATATTTTTTTATTATTACTATTTTTTTTTTTTCAAATCAGCTGAACTCTATAAAATCAATGCCCTCTTCCCTAAAAATAGTCATGGGTTGAAAGTATCCCACAAAAATGCATTGCTTTATATTATGTATATAATAGCAAAATCTTTAAACTCATCGGCTGTTAATAATGAAGGCATATAATATAATTACAGTATAAAAAGCATTTTAAATTTATTCCATCATAATACAGCACAACATAATTATGATAATCTTTATTTTTAATCTAAAACAATATAATAATCTAGTTTAATGTTAATAATTTTTCTCTTCCTTGATTTTTTTATCTTACAAACTTTCAACTTTAAACAATTTGTATTTTATTATATAAAAAATGTTGTTATTATTTTATTTTAATTTTTTGTTAGTATATAATTAATAATGTAAAATAACAAATAGCATAATATATTTAGTATTTTATTAATATTTTACATTTTTATCTATAAATATTATGAAATTTATCCAAATTGTAAGTACATAAACAAATTTATTTAGTTTCAAACATGTTCTGGTGAGTGCTTACTAGTATGATATATCGAAATTTGAGAAACATTGATACGCTGTAAGTAAATTTACAATTGATTTGCATGAAATAACTCAATAAGTAACAGTGTAATTTTATTATAAATGAGTATTGAATATGAGTAACTTCAAAGATGTATCGACCACTAATTTAAATGGATAAATTTAATATTAACTTCATTATGACGTTGTGAAGGGCTTGACAGCCCTATTTTACAAAACCTTGGCAATAATTATGAAAACAAATTTACATAAGCATTTTAACATATTTCAGCAACATATTTATAGAATAATTAGTGCTTTAACTGAAGTTATGTCCGATAAAGTTCGATAAAAATTTTATCAGAGGATTTTTTTTTTTTTTAACGGCAGGGAAAATAGATTTCATTTGATAGCTTACTATGTGCCTTTGTAAACTAATAATAAATAAAAAATTAAAAACAAAATCAAAGAAGAAGAAAAGTTATACTTTATACCAAATATTATCAAATAAAATATGGGATACCAGTTTTCGGCACCCTAACTAGCTTTCGGCAACCTACTTTAACATTTTTTTTATCCCAGAAAAATGCAATACCGAGAGCTGATAATTTTTTGTGTGCATACATGCTCCCCTACCTCCTTGATTTTTCTCTAAGCTCAGCTGAGGGCGATTTTCCCACAAAAAAATAAAGTGACGAAAAACTGGTCCCTCTACCACATGGTGTACCGTGCTCTACCATATTTATTTTTAAAAACTTCATTTAATTGTACAGAATAAAACATTACTACAATACTTTTATCAAAACTTATATCTAAACTACAATCTATCCCTATACATAAAAAAAAAGTTGTTTTGCGTGATATAAAGATGTAATTATTAATTGCATGACGAGTCTGCCAGTAATAAACAATGTCGTAAGTGCATAACGGTTTAATAACAAGTGCATTTTATATAATGCAAATCGTAGTAAGATAAAGACATTAGATTAAATAGTTATTATTACATTTAGTATTGAACAATCTTAACGTATAAAAGTTTCTTTTTTCTATCAAAGCATATCAGTTTCAAGGTAAAAAATTAAAAATTAAAAAGGGGGGGAGGGGAGGGGGAAGTAATTTTTTAACCTAATGAAATCATTTAAATATATACTCCTAAATATATTTCATGTTATTCTTATGATGAAAATACGTATATATGGTGTCAATGTTAGTGAAGTGCGTGCATATAAGAATACATAACTCATTTGTTGACGAATGCAGGCAAATACTGACTTCCGGTGAGCGTTTGGTGCATATTACCTGCGGATAGCCTCGCTTGTAGTGTATATTTAATTATAAATTTAACCTATGTACAGATATATTTGTTTAAAATGTACACTCATTTAACATTGTAAAAGGTAGGTACAAGGAAAAAAATGAATCACGAAAGTTATACTTCATTGAATATTTACTATATTTTGAGCACAAATGCTGCTATTTTGTAATAACATTATCAAAATAAGAATATAGGGTTTTTATTACCGGATGCACCCCTTTTCTCGAATTCTAATCAAGTTATAGAAATAAAATTTAACACTTACTATTATATGGATCACCTGTAAAATTTTGGTAAATATTTATCTGGGGATTTTTTTTTTTTTTTTTTTTTTTTTTTTTTTTTTTTTAGAAAAATAGATGTATTCGGTTGCAAAAATTTATGAGACTTATAAGTAATATTTTTATTCATAATAATAATATATAATAATAATATTAATAATTTTAATATCAATATTTATTTATTTTATTTATAGTAAATATTAAGTAATAATACTGAAAACTTAACTACGAAGCAAAATAGTACAGTGCATTTACACTTTAAACTAACAAGTAAGGCGCAGAGCGCAGAAATTGTGTTTTTATGAATGTTGCTGCATTGAGCTCTGATTGAGCTAGCATAATTATTACACGTTATTACATATTTATTTTAGTGCATATGAACTTATCTATAGTTGGCCAGTGGAAATGTTAAAGGAAGAGGGGTATATAACCGTTCATGTAAGATGCCCCACTCGTTAAACATTTTAAAAGATAGGGTCTTGCGGGAATTTAAAGCCCTTGCCAAATTACTTTTTTATCATTTAGAATACTAGACTGATAATTACCATAATACCTTAATATACATGAATTAGACACCATCACGTTTATTTTGTATTTATTTTCCTTATTGCAGTTATATCACGTATCTGACGTCACAATGCATTACCGCCGCCAATCACTGTCACCGCTCTGGTCACGTGATAAATTTAAGCCCCTCCTTCAAGTTCTTTACCCCCTATCACGACCCCATCGGTACATTGTGACGTCAGATACGTGATATAACCGCAAAAAGGAAAATAAACAAAAATAAATACAAAATCAACGTGATGGTGTCTAATTTATGGATATTACGGTATGGTAATTATCAGTCTATAGTATTCTAAATGATAAAAAAGTAAGTTATTGACAAGGGCTGTAACAAATAACCGGAAGTTGTCCAGTGGTGGAAAAGAGGTATAGTGATTACTGCAGATTACATCAATGATAACGTGAATATTGTATTCTCAGTTCTCACTCACCACACAAGTGTTTTCTCGTTGTATGAATAGAAAAATTTGTATAACAATACTCAACGTTATTTAAAATAATTGAAAATTACTCACAATTAAATCCGTTATGATTAATAAGTAGGTAGACTGCATAATAATTATTATATAGAGAAAAAAAATATGAATTTATTTCACGGAAGGTGCAAAAGTAGGTGGTTATAAACAAGAAGTAGTTTTATATATTGCTGGCAACTTGCCCAGGAAGAGATGAGAAGAAGAAGAAAAAAATTGTGATAAAAAACAGAGCATGATCTTGACATTGCAAAGCTCTTGTTTCATTCTTTTTGTTATGTACGGAAATATTCTTCAAAGTCTCATTGTCTCAAAGAGTTTTAGTTCTTTGTTACCATCGAGTTTGAATGGAGGTAAAGTTCAGTACCTTTCCTTTGTGCAATCCAATATAATTAATATAAGACTAGCAAAGTTGCTTTAGTGAGAAAATAAACAAACCCAATGCCCAACAATACTAACAAAGTGCTAGCATAGACGACTTTGTTTAACATGCTTTCTTATGGAGCAAATGAAGCAGCTATAAGTCATCAAGTTTCAAATGCCTTTCGAATACTGAAATTTTTAATGGTGCTTACTGGAGCTTCATATTGTATTCCTGAATTCAAAGTCAATTAGACGAACAAAATTAATTTTGAACTAAATTAATTCAATACAGAAAAACTTGGTAAGCTATACTAAAAATTTCAGTATCAAGAAAAAAATCTGTAACTCCAGCCAGTTCCAGTTAATAGATGCTTCATTACCCATAAGAAAGCATGTAATATGAAGACGGTAATACAAAGTCGTCCTGCTATAGCACTTTGTTAGTGTTAGCTTATTGCTTATTGCTTTTTTTTTTTTTTTTTTTTTTTTTTTTTTTTTATTAACCCCACCATTTTTGCAAGTCTTCTATTGCTAGCAAAGAATTATTTAAAACATCAAATACTAATAACGAGTAAATCCCCAATAGAATCCATATAAATATATATAAATAATCCCTTATAGAAAAAAAAGCATATATTTATGCTAATGATTTTGATAATGATATATAAAAATGTTTGTAAATTTTAAAGAGCAAGAAAAAAAAAACAATAAAAAGTTAAATAATAAGGTATAATAAATGAAGAAGTTAATTAGTAAAAAGTAAACGTACAATGCGTGCTTTACGTATATATGTATTATGAAAGAAAAGCGAAGACATATTAAATTGCATTACAGTAAAACTAAATTATAGAAAGCACACGAAAGATATTTAAAACAATACGACATTAATAAATATTACGAAAAGTAACAGTTATTTTATATTTTACAGATAATGTGCTTAGAAAAAAAGTGATATGAAGAAATTATCTTGGCATATGCACGCAAATTAAATAATTAATTACCGCTCTTTTAAAGTTTAATTTATTATTTTTCTTTGTAGTTGCGTGTATAGAATTCAGTGAATATGATTATAATAAAAGTATGATGAAAATATTAAGACTTTTTTTTTTTTTTTTTTTTTTTTTTTGATTGATATGTTTCATATTATTCTACTTTATTAATTGTACTTTATAATAATATAAAGAATGTACTTGAATTTTTAGAAAGGAAACTGTCAGAAAAATAATAACTTTTCATGTTTTATTCATAATATTATAAGAAAGTTGTATATTAGTACTTAATTTTTGTAATACGTGTTTTACAATTATGCAGATTTTTCAACTTTTTACAACAATAATTGTGATCATTTTTTTACACTAAAAAATTACTTTTATTGGGAGATTTTGTCTTGTTTTAAATATATCATTAATCTAGATTACTATTCAAAAAATTATTATTTATTATTAATATTTTATTTTCAGAAGACAATAATTATAGTATGATTATGTATATAGAAATTTAACATGATTAATGAATTTAATGTGCTTGGAAATTGATTTTTTGTTTTTATTTTTTTATTTATATATTCATACATATATTCAAATATAATAGGATTTAAACCTGTGATATATATAAATATAGGATTAGTAATACCAAGTTTACATGAAAATATATTTTAAACCTTCGTGTTATTTAAGCTATAAATAATAAAGCAAAAAATATCTATACGTATGTTTTTAAATTATGTGCATTTTGACTTTTTTTTTTTTTTTTTTTTTTTTTATCGTTCAACAAAGAATCAGCGAACAAATGTAAGTAAGTTTTGCAAGTACATTTATTCATTGCACAATGACTTATTAAAAGATGTTAATTTTGAGAATTTCGTATTTATTCAAAAATGTTATTATTGTTTTCTGTTAAGGTTGGGTGTAAGAGTGGGCCAGGCGTTTTGTCAGAATTAAACCTCGACCTTTCAAAAAATGTATATTTTTCAGTTTTTTTTTATATATAAAGATGATTATTTAATTTAATATAATGACTGATCTCGTAAACATGATTAAATTATATAAACATAATTATTACATTATTATACATTATATTCTGCCAAATTCATTGCTGTAAATCTGCAGGGTTCAAGTTTGCTTTGGTACTCGGTACATGTAAATTAATGTGGAGCTTATCGGTTTAGCGCGTGGAGATAATTATGCGGGGGAAGCTAAGGGTAAGGGTCCTCTAATTTTAACATTACTCTTATGGGGAATAACACGTTTTTTTTTTGCAATTTTTGAGAAAACTACTAAACCGATTCCGGAGATATTTATATGAGAAATACTAGACATAAATTTACGTGTTTTAAGATATAGAAAATGTTTAAGAATTTTTTAAATTGATAACCTCTATTAGAAATTTATCTTTTAAAATAATACAACATTATAATACAGTTGCGCCTACATAGAGACAGCTCCCCTATCATACTTTTCAGAGTTTGTTCATGATTTCTACTGCACTTCAAATTACTGTATACATACATCCCTATCGTAAATTTGCATTGATTTCTGAATTAACTCCTAATTATTTATTACTTAATTTTTATTCACAATATTTTTTATTATTATATTTATTTTTGAATTTATATACTTAAAGATATTGATATTTAATTCGTCAATAAAATACTCGTTTTGTTAAAAATGTAAAATAAAAATATATTTTCTGTAATTTGCTGTTAATAACATTGTTTTAATTATAAATATTTAAAATAACGAATTCCGAAATTATAATATGCGAGAATACTGGTATATAAATGTAGCAGTTCAATGTTTTAATACCAGAAATGTAAATTTCGATTTAGAGTCGTACTAAACAGATGCCGGAAATGTTCTGTATACTCAAATAATTAATTCTTAGCATAAAATAAAATCTGTCTGAAATGTCAAATGCAAATGCATATATAAGAAAAAGATTATTGCAATAATTCTCATAATTTCTGAATATATTACAAATTAATATTATTTTTACATTGAATGTATAGGTTTAAGTCAATGAAATGTTATAATATTTTACGTTTTACATATAGCTTGAAACATTGCAATACAATAAATTTTAAATATATTATTATGTAAATATAATATATATTTTTGAATATATTTATTAATTTGTAATTATATTAATTTTAATAAAAAATATTTTTAATTTTATATTTTATAATTAATCACATATTCACACGAGTAAAAACAAAATAGTTTGATTTTTCTTATTTTACAAAATATATAAATTTAATATTATTTTTATAAAAAATATAATAAATAAATTAATAACGCAAAATATGATGAAATAATAAATTCACATTTTCTTAAAGTTGCTTTTTTCAATGTTCAAACGAAATTGAGATAAATTATCGTGTCATGCACTTTGTGGTGTTAAAGAAGAAAATAAATCAAACCAAAACATTATGTAAGCGTTTTTAAAATTTTCAAATATTTAGCGTTTTGTTTAAATATAATCACAGGATAATACATCTAGATATCAAAGATTCCTTAACTTCAAACTTGTGAAATTCTTATTATTGAAATTATTAAAAATCAGTTGCAGTAGTTAAATTAAGAGGGAGGGGGGAAACTATAGCAAAATATTTAAAAGCAAGCGTAATACATGTGTATGTATAATATTATAATAACATTCAAAGTAACATAATCAACAATGACAACTCATTGACTAGAGGAATTTTTCTTAACCATTTAATTTATGTAACACATTTTTTTTTTTTTTTTTTTTTTTTTTTGCTATTCAAAATTACTTTTAGTATCAAATTATTGAAATAAATAATTTTTATGTTTATTTAATACTAATAAATAATAATTTTAAAAATAATATTTTATATAAATTTTGTTTCGCCAGTTACGTGTATAATTATAAATGAAACTAATGAGTTATTGTATTAGGGTGTTGACATGCAAGAAAACAATGAGAATTTAAAAATTGATTGATAGGAGAGAAGAAATAAAATATGTGATTATCGTAATTACAAGTAACCAAAATATTTCTATTAAGAATTTTAATATTAATATGTATTATTACATATTGTACCGTATATAAAAGCATAATAAAGTGTTTTTTTTTTTGCATTTTTTTTTTATATTAGAAAATTTTGCCGAAATCAGGCAAGCATAATTATCACATCACATTTATATTTTCCATGAATGGCACAAAAATTTATGATTTGCTAAGCTTTATCAAGACACATACAATACTAATTTAATTAAGAGAGTAGGGAACTGACCTTATATCTCAAAAACTAGAATGTGTTTTGGGTCTAAATTTGGTGTCATTGTGTAGCTAAGGGTCACACCTAGCCGTGATAAAAATTTCAAGATGTTTGACCGTCCTGAAAAAAGGAAAAAAATTATTAAAATTAGCATTGGGCCTTATGGGTTTAAAATGTCAAAAAATCATATAAAATTCATTTGCACAGTGATCCCCCAAAATTTTTATATATTTAAAACTGTCTCAAGCTGAATTATCATTGTGCAATATTTCAGATTTTTTTGACGAGAAATTTTTGAGTCTAATGGCTGACGTCGGTACCCACTCTCTTAATAACTTTTGAATGTAGTAAAAAGTGTTCCCGACTATACTGCTAATATTGTGTTGCAAAATCGTTTTAACCTCACATCATGTTTTATTTACTATGTCCTAGCAGGGGTTGAAATTGATTAAATAATTATACTGTGCCTATAGCCGTAGCTTGGCGCTTGCTAAGTAAGATTACCTAACATGGCGGGACGTTGACCCATAGGTTTAGCCAATTTCATTAAGAGACTATCTTGTTGTTGATTGTCGCAAATTGATTAAATTTTAAGTCATCCAAATCAGCTTTGTTTACTGCATACGTAACGTATGTGTTTAATGTCACAGCTACACATTTTAACATAATGTATCGTTGATTTCCAAAGAATTAAGAAAAAAAACAAATGTTAGGCATGATCAACTATAGGTCTTGAAAAAAATAAAAAAATAATAAGTAATAATAACTTACAATACATAAAAATATGCCTATAGTATACCTCGTTAAACAAATTTCCAAAATAGATACAGTTTTCTCAAAAAATCGCAAAAAAAAAAAAAAAAAAAAAAAAAAAAAACACTAAAGAAAAACCATATAATATGTTTCTCGTAACGTCAAAATAACGATTTCGCGCCTTTTTCTAGCGTGCTTTTGGTTGGTGCTACGTCATCACCGATATCGAGCATTGAGCACACTGATAGAATATTGTGAGAATATGTTTTATTGTATTTATATTCATCACGTTTTTCTCATAAAAATTACATATAAAATTGCAAATTTAGCTCGAGATTTTTAATGTTATATAATTAATATAACATATTATGTGTAATCTATTGTCTTATGACATCATCATCATCATAATGAATTATTCTTCATATAAATATTTGGTATTTCAATAAGTCAACAACGTAGTGTCTAAATTCTGACGAAATGTTTTTTTTTTTTTTTTTTTTTTTTTTTTTTTTTTTTTTTTTTTTTTTTTTTTTTTTTTACAGAATACTACATGTTACATGTTATACTAATAATTTCTTATTTAAAATGAAATACTCCCTATTCGCTATAAATTTGTTTAAATGCCTTACAAGCAACAATCAAACCAAATGATGTTACCTTGCAAATTAAATTTAATTCCATTTGTCAATAATCAATGGTAAATTAATATATATAATAATTAATAAAATAAATAAATAATAAACCAAATTATTTCTTTTTAACATAATATTTAAGTTTTATACTTTTTGTCTGTAAATAAAATATTATATACACAGAAAAAAATTAGTACAAATAGCAGGTACATGAACCTGTATTTTGCAATAGGTACACTTAAATTTGGAACAGGTAGTTATAAAACTACAATACCTCTTAATCTAAGTGAGGCACACCTTTATTGTTGCACAGTGCACCTGCATTAGGTATTATTGTAGTATAATAATACCTATGTTCTAGATTATATGTCTACCTATTACATTGTTAGTATTAATTTTTTTGCGTGTAGTAAATTTCTTTTTGCTACAATTTGTTCTAGGCTTATTTAAAACTATTCAATTTCACTTAAAAAAAGTACATATTATCACAATTTCTACCCAGAATAACAATTAAAACACTGCTATAGAAAGTATTAACTAAACGTCTTAATTCCCACCTTTATCTTGGATAAAAAAAAAATATATATACATGCAGTAGAAAAAATTCTTGATGCAGGAACAGAAACTTCGGAGTATATATCTAAAAAAAAAAAAAAAACTTTTTTTTTCCTTCTTGTTTATTTTTCTGTCAGTAAAAAAATAGAATTGACATTGGCCATGGTAAGGTATATGAAATGTAAATATTTAGGCTAAAAAAAGATCAAACATGGCATGCGCACGTCTTATTGGGGGGAGCTACAACTAAATTATCTAAAATATTTTTTCAAACTTTAATTTTAACAAAGTTAAATTATTTTTATTTAAGCCTAGCTTACTAGTGAATAACAAAAATCGTTGATATAAAATTAAAAGTTTGATTTAAATATGCAATAGTTAGCTATAATTTAAATTTACTAATTTTAATTACTTAACTATAACATTTACTGCTGTGGTTCAGTGATAGGGCCTTTGTTTTGCCCTGACTGCCCGATTTGCCTATCCTGCAATAAAGATTATATTTATTTATTTACTTTCTTTATTTTTAATTACTACGGAAAAAAATTCATCTAACTAATATTAATGCTCATAATAATTATTATATAAATAATAATTATAGGTAAACTTTTAATACTTTTATAATTTATATTTTAATTTAAGAATTATAATGTAAAATAAAATAATATAATATTTTTTAATAATAATTATTTTAATAATAATTTTATTTTATTTTATTATTTTGTAAATTATAAAATATATTTTTATTAAATGTTTTTAACAAAAATAGTATTTATTAAAAACGAATCGTAGCAGATAAATGACATGCATTGAATTTGATTCTATTGTTGGCTTGTATAGTAGACTTCAGTGTTCTTCAAAGTGGTATCTGGTATCTACAACTAGCGTAAATTATTATTGTATTTTGAGTGTAATGATGTGTTCGGTTCGGTATTTGTTGAAATCAGTTGGAACAAAAGTTTGATACTCTTGGAACTCTCGGAAGTAAAATGAAAGTATTTGCATAAGAAATTGAAATGTTCCAATTTTTGAAATTATAAATAGATTTATAAAACACTGAACATAATTTGTTTTGGTAATTGTAAGAGTTGGTTATTTTACAATCTTAAAAATCATAGCATTATAAAATATTTGTATGCATAATTATCTCATTTATTCACTTTTCTTAAAAAAAAATCAATGGATTTTATTAGCTTTGCGTCTTACCCAATTACAGGTAGTATACGAGAAAATCAAAAGAACCCAAAATTTCGTTTACATAAGGATTATAGAACCCATTTTTCTGCGATTTGGTGGTCGGAGCTGCACAGGTCTGGTATTAGGAGCCCAGAGGAGTATGGTATGAAGGGTAGAGCTTTTGGTCTGGTAAGTCACAGATCCTTGTTGTAAGCCCTCTTACTAGAAAGGGTTCCGAAAGGGATTATGGCGTAATGATATGTATATATGTGTATTTTTCTGCGTATTTTACATCAAGGCTGAAATAGTCTTAAATGAGTACACTTTTACGTGTTTTTAATTACGCTGTAAATAAAATTTATTTTGTCAATGATGATTGAAACATCAAACCAAATTTAAACTTGTAATATATTATTATCACGTCTAAATTAGGTAAAATGAATTGGAGCAGGTATATAATGTGATGTACTGTAATAAAACTAAAACAATCAATGCATAAAATCTCTTCGCACGATTTACTTCCGGTTCGCAGATGTATGAGCGCATGCGCATCATTATTTACAAACAGGGAACTTTTTTTTTTTTAAGTTATTTTTTGCGTGACACGCTGTAATAATGTATAACTTGATGTATAGTGTTACTATTTCTATAATAATACTATAGTATGATACGACGAGGAAACGATGGGTACATTGTGTGGAATTTTAATTAACTGTTTATAGTTTAATATAAAACATCAACAAAAACAATACAATTGAGATAAAATTTAATAACATGATATTTTACGAAGAGAGAGAAAATTATAAATAGAAAATGTTCGTAATTAATAATTGTTGTATTATTAATTTTTTTTTTCATTGATTCACGAACAATGTTTTTTTATTATTTATAAAATCTTTGTTAAAAATACGGTCAAATTTTATAGCAAAAATAATAAATATTATTCGGATATTTGAGTATTTACGTAAATAATTAATAGCAAAAAAAAGGGAGAGAGAGAGAAATGTACAATAATGATTGATTTCTAACCAACTGTAATTATTTCTCCAAGTGACAAAATTACATTTTCTTTTTAAAATCATTAGAAAGAAGAAATGAAGAATTTACTTTTTATACACTGTACCAAAAGTTGCACTGTAACTCTTAAAAGTTTAACGTGTGATTTGACCAAAATCGACCAACACGTAGAAGATTCACGAGTAAAATTCACATTTTGACTATAATTGATTTTTTAACGGGTGAGCACGGTATACTTTCAAGCAAGAATTTTCACCAATGAATTTTTACCGTGTTAGCACGGTATACTTTCAGGAGGCTTTTCACCAATGAATTTTTTACGTGTAAGCACGGTATACTTTCATTCTTAATTTATATGACGTCAAAATTTACATCAGCTGATAATTTCGTGTTTCACTGTAATGGCTGTGAGTGATTGAGTGATATTTCTTATGGATAAACAAAATCGACGAAAATTATTGGATTATAATGCCCATCGAGGTAAGTGAACATAAAAATTTACTACATTTATACTCAGAGATAATTTTTGAAGTACTCGTTTTGTCGGATGACACTTTTTTGTCAGATATAACATTGGTTGAAGTTTCTTAAAATCTGTGCATGTGCTCAGAGGTCACAATACAGGCTCTGCGAAAATTTTTCAATAAAATAAATTATTAAATAAAATATATATTATTTATTATTTTTTTTACATAAGTCTTCAACTAAGATTATTATTCATATTATTTATAAAAGATAATACAAAATATCTTACATATTTAATTAATTTTGAAATAATTTTGATTTTAGAAAATTTAATGAAGCCCGGTATTTAAGCCACTCCAACCTTATGGGAGGACAGAAAGAAGACCTCTTTTCTACATTTATTTCTTACTATATATTTTATATAGTGATCTCTTGTTATTTACATTTTTAAAAGTTTAAGTTAATAAAAAAATAAAAAATTATTTTAATTTTGTCTCATTTATGCTTATATAAACTCATACACATATTACTATCTAATCTTTATTAATTGAATCATGGAGGAAATAAAATAAAAACAAGATTTATAATTTATTGTGATGTCTAAAGTAAAGGTAAGGTTACTTATAATAGTAGATTTTACTAGTAAATAGACTTTTCTTCTGTTATACTTTTTTTTTTTCTTTATACTGATAAGTTTTTATTTTTATTATTGAATTCTGAGCATAATACGTATTATCATACTTAAGTAAATAGGAATTTATTTAGTTTTACAAAATTAGAAGTTTAACTATTACCGACGTAAATACTACTATAGATCACTCACGAAATATTGCCGCGCTCACCCGCTTTACATCTACGAATTCAAAGGCTCAAGTATACCGGAGCGCGACTTGAAAGTTCAACGAGTCAACCCGTAAAAAAATCAACTTTTGAAAAAACTGATACTTTTAAGGTGTAAGACGTAGAACTTTAACGGACATGAAATGCACGGGAATCTTTTACGTGTTGCAAGTAATATTTTATACAGTGTAGAGCAAAGTTACTCTGCAATTCGAGAGAAAAGTAACTTTTACGTTAGCCAACTAATTAATCACTATATTATATATTTTACAACATATTAAAGCATAGGAGACGTCCATACATTACAAAATAATATATTTTATACGTAAAAAATAAATTATTTAAATTACATTGAATAATTGCTATAATTGTAGAGCACCAATGATGTTATTCTATAGGGTGTATGCGGATGACGTCATATTTATTGCGCTTGGAGGCCATACTGGAGTAGTGCATAACATTGCTCAGCATAGGACCAACTTCATTTAAGCCAATTTTCTTTGGGAAATCAGTTAATTTTTTGTTATTGTTATTTTTCTCACATACTTGAGACTAATTCAACATATTTACAGCATCGAAATGCTCTCAAAAATATTACATATAGTGTTTTTAAACTGGCAAAAAGATTTTTATCCTATGTCACCCATGTTATTGAGTTATCCAATATGGCGTCGACTTTAACATGAATGCATAGACCCTATAATAACATAAAGTAATTGTGATGAACTTCTTATACTTTTTTGCTATACCTTTTTTGCTGTGCTTAAATCACTATACAATTAGGATGTTTGGAATCTGTGTACACAATCCAACAGAATTTGTGACCCCCCCCCCCCCCCCCAATGTAACCATTGTATAAAATTACAGATGGACAAGATGAAATAAAATTGTAATGTATGTACAGTACTGTGTCTTACAGGAATAACATGTATTTAAATGTAGAATTCTCCCATATTATTGTTTCGTCGTTAGGCTGTAAACTTTCTATTGTATTGTATTATACGTATTGATAATAATAATAATGCTAAAAATAGTAGCATGCAAATAAAGCAGAAGTTGAAAAGTTTGTTTTGCTCTGTCAATATACCGTACGATCCAGTGAACGAGAATTATTATCAGTTTATTTTTAGACCTGACGTCAAGGATTATTGCCTTTGACGTGAATCACAAATTGAAATCGACTCTTGAATTTTGACATTGATTTGGATCGTGATTTGCTGGCTAAAATCCTCCGTCACTCATGTAGAACATAATACTTATAAAATATAGAATTACTTGACATTATAATTACCTCATCATGGAAATATAATGTAAATATTAACAAAATACAGATCCAATCTTCATAGTTGTTGTATTGCAAATATTTGGCATTAGGGGAAAAAATAATAATATTTGCTATAATATATTCATTTTAAAAATTAATACTGTACATACAGTCAGATTTAAAAAAAAAAAAAAAAAAAAACTATTTGTGTATTATGAAAAATAGGCTTATTTTGACTTTTGAGTCATATTATAAACTCAAATTAAAACTCAATTTTTAATAATATATGGGTTTGTTTTATAGCATAAATTTTTGAACAATTTGGTTCTTTTAGAATCGTTACTAAAACAAAAATGAAATCATAAAAAAGTGCAAGTTTCTAAATGAGAGATAAAAAAAAATAGAAAAAAAAGGTGATTTGCTAACGAGATAAAAAAGAATGTTTAAATAATTTTAACTAATTAAATTTAAATTAAAGGTTTACTTCCGTAGATATTTCCGTATGAAAAAAAAAAAAAAAAAAAAAAAAAAACGAGAGATATATTAAAGTGTTTTTCCCAACATGTAAATATTTTTTATGTATGTAAATATTAAATAAACATTACTTTAATGAGAACCCAGCAATCAGGAAGAAAAGTATGTAGTAATATTAAATAAAGTAATCATACTATACAAGAAAGTAATAAAAACAATCAAGTCAATAACCAAATAATTATTATACTCAGAAAAAAAATGTTTATTAACAACGAACAAATTTAATGTTTTTTTTTTTTTTTTTTAATTTCCACAAGGTACATACTCCTACCAAGGCATAGCCTTATCGGTCGGTCGAATTAATTTAAAAAAAAATTCATTATAATAAATTACATATTAAAAAAAAAGACAAAAGACAGTAAGTATTGAAGTAATTATAATTACTTACGAAATACATTGATTGTGCATCACAACACGAGTGTATTTTCACTGATAATATTGTTAATGTTGGCTATAGTGTTAATGCCATATGAAATATGGATACTATACCTAATAATTAATGTTTTGTACCACATTTCATTACTATTTCATTTCATTTCTACGTAATACTGAATAAACATAAACATTTTAAATATTTAATTTCCACAGAAAAAAAATTTTAATCTATATTAAACAAATCCTATTGTAGAGCACAAATATTGCTATTTTGTGATATGATATAATTAATTATGCTGAACCTTAACTATTATACTATGTAGTATAATCACTATTATATATTATACAATATCAATATACAATATCATATAGCATAAATTATGATGTTATGCTTAAATGTTGCTTCATTGAGCTAGGAAAAATATTACGTGTTTATTTTTATGTCTCTGATATAGTATTGAATTTTATATTATATTAGGTACACGCTATGCATTATTGGGTTTAATGCACACAGAACCACGATATTTTATACTATTTAAATACAGCGCGTGTTTTTTTCATAAAAATAACATTGCAAATTTAGCACTAGTTTTTGAATGGTAAAATTTCTTATCACGTTCGTGTGTACAGCATAATTGGTAATAGAGATAATGTTTGTTAAATAACAGTTTTAAATTACTCTATACTACTTTATATTCTCAATGTATATGTACATAAAAATCTTAAGTATAATCGCTTCCTATTTAAAAAATAAACTTTTAAAAAAGAAAATTTTATCTCAGAGAAAAAAAAAGTGAAACGTTGTTGTTTAAAATAAAAAAAAGTAACAGTAATTAGCAAGAAAACTTGAAATATTTTTTATTTCTGAAAAGAGATCAAAAAAGCAAATAGTACAGATGTTATAAATCAGGTTTAACAACTTATACTTTTAATTTAACATTGAAGTACTAGTAATATTAAAACATACACCATTACAATTATATAAATTAAATAACCTTAAGGTGTTATAAAATAGTTGGTAAAGAGTATAATAAAAATCTGCGGTAATGCTTTTGAAATGTAAATTTCATAGCTTTGTTGCAATATATATAAGTAACATGCTGTTTCAAATGAAAAGTATTATTTATTGAAGCGAATAGCAGCTGTATAATATATGAAAAAAAAAAAAAAAAAAAAAAAATGAATTGACGATGATACTGAAATCCAGTTTTCATTATTGCACTCCGATTGTTGTGACATTCATCTTTTAATAATTTATCATTATTTTTATACATATTGTTGCGTCATACAAGAACCATCTGTCTAGTAAATTTAAATAATCATCTGTTAGTCTCTTAGGTAATTATTTTGCAATAAACATCGTGGGTGCACTTTTATTTTTTATTCTAATATTTCAGGCTTTATGAATACAGTTCTTTATGAATACAAAGAAAAAGGATCATCACTATAATTTATTGTATTAAGGCTTGTTAACACAATATAATTTGTTTAATGTTTAATGCACAATAAATTGAATTGCCTAGCCTATGCAATATTAATGAAAAAGTATTAAATAGCCAAGCAAAGTTAAATTTATTGCATAGTTATTGCTCCATGTGAATATGTATCTTCACAAATTCTGAATTGTGTTTATATATATTTATAATTATTTTTTGTGACAATCAGTGGCATAGATGCATGATCACGTCAAACTTTATAGATTCTTATCAATAAAGTACATCATTTTAATGAATTACATCGTATAATAATTGTATTTTTACTTCAAATATTAGATATGAATTTAAGGTATTGTGCTTAAATATTTTTAATTACTATTTACGTACTTTGTGCTACAATTACAATAGGGTAGTAATATAAGCAGTTTAGGATTTCATCGTCCCAAATGCACACTTTATTTTATTTTTATTATAATTTTACTTTTTTTTTTTTTTTTTTTTTTTTTTCAGGCCTCTAAAGGTATAGTCACTTATAGTCACATATTTCTAAATTGGAAAACTTTTCTTAAGTAATCATGCATAAATTTCAAGCTTTTTTGTACTATCTAAAAAAATGAAAAAAAAAAAAAAAAAAGAAGTCAAGAATTAAGTTATACTGAAAAATAAATGCAAAGTAAATGTTGTAAATAATTAATAAAATTATTGCAATTCATAAACTATATTACTGTAGCTATATTAAATAATGCTAAATATTTTACATACAGTACAAATTTTTTCTTTAATATTTTGTTCATATACATTACATATTAAAATTAGTTTCTAAAACCATCAGATACATAGTGAAAGACAATATTTTTGTGTTAGGGTGACGAGACGATGTTTCAAAATAACTGATGAGTAGCTCTATGTAACCACAATCAATGACAAACGAGTTAGGAATTTTTGATGAAGGAAAACAAAAACTTACAGATGGTAAATAAACTACATCATTGCACATTTGCTTTAATGACGCTATCAGCCAAAAAAAAAAAAAAAAAAAAAAAAAAAAAAACTATATTTAGCTTTATTAATTTTTATTTTTTAAATTTTAATATGCACTAATTTATTACTATTTAATTAAATTATATTTATAAATATTTATAAAATATAGCTAATAAATTTTAATGCTTATCTCAGCCTTCACATAATCTGAATGGAACGTCTATATAAAAATTGGATTCTTAAATAAACTGGTCTAATAATATCAATAAATATGAAATTTGAAACTTGAGTAAATTTTGTTATGATTTGACATAATTTGAATTGTTATATTATATTAATTAATACTATTCATTATCATTTTATAATGCATATTAATACTGGCAAGGTACTTAACACCAAGATTTTAAATATTATTGTGAAATTTTATATCTAACAAGTCAACGTCTATATAAATTAGTAAAAGAGTATTATGTTAATAAATATATCTATTTTTTTTTTATTATATTTTCGTATTGTGGTGGCAAATAAGTGATAGTAAAAGTTTATTTATATTATTATAGAAGTGTTATTTTCTGAGTGTCAAAGAAGTTATGCCCGCAGTAAGCAAGATGTGATGCGCTGTTTTTGCACTACGCCAAATGGCTTAATTTTGTTGCATATTGTAGTGTTTTGTGTTTTGATTGTAATATTATTGGCTCAATTTATTATAGCCAAGGTTCATGTAATATGTCTGAAATAGCCCTGTATGCTCCTTAATAAAATATTGTTATTATTATTAATCAAAATTCTGTAGTACAGTAATCTGTCTTCATCACAAAGTAGTATAAATGATAGATGTCAGTTATGAGTATATCAATTGATCGTTATCTGGACCTGATATTTCGTACTACGGTATACTTTGGATTTTGGAACAAAGATTACCCCCTGATATGATATTATGAGGCACCATATACATTTTTTTCTTTAAATATTTTTTTTAGTAATGAGATTTTGTAATTTTAAACCAAATACTCATTTGTAATAAATAAGGATAGGTTCAAATGTTAATTAAACCAAAGCATTTCATCGTTATTTCAATATTAAGCCACCTTGTAATTTTTAACGGGCTTAACTTGATATAATTGGCTTAAAATAATAATAGAAATGATTAAAATCTATGGGTATTGGCTATACAGACCAATATAATATGATCTCTACCCGCAATAATAAGTACGGTATCGATGGTTTTTAAAGCATTTATGGTGACCTTTTCAGTGTTTTTAAGTGCCATTGAAATTATCATATTTCTTAAATAATATTTTCCAATTGAAAGTACATACTTTTTCTGTTTGAATTTTACACTTTTAAAAGAGAAAGATTTTTTTTATCATCGAACAGAAAATAATAATGCTATTCTTCAAATTGAAATAAAAAGCATCGCAATTTTTTCTTCTACATTATTTTTTTATATTATGTCAACTCTAAATATCTGCTCGTGGAGCACTTTTTTTTTTTTTTTTTTTTTTTTTTGTGAAATTTAAAGGGGAAAGAAAAGAAAGGGGATTCACGAATTTCACACTTTTACAAGGAGAAAGAAAGGTAGTACGTACTCTTCATAGTTATAAATTTAAATATTTTACCAACTTCTTTGTATTTTACTGCATGCAAACATATACAAGAAAAAAAAATGAGGGGACAGAAATGAAGAGCTAAAATAAACGACATAAAGAATCTTATGTTTTTTATATACGTAAATTTTTGTACTTATTTTATGACGTCACAGTAATGTGAGTTTTCAATTTTATTTTCCTCACATAAATTGACTTCATAATATAATTTTCGTAAATTATAAAACGTACAGTATACAGAAAGAACTTAATTATAAGGGCTGTATAATTTACATAAGGCTCAAATCTTAAAACTTTTAAGTACTTTTGGTTTGTCAATTAAGAGAATGACATCTAAAATAGACCAAAATATAAAAATATTAAAAAACTAGGATCAGTAATCAAAAGTCGTACATTATTATTTTAAGTAATATTACGTTACATGGGGAAATATATTCAAAAACTTGAGGGTGTATGCGGATGACGTCATATTTAGTGCGCTTGGAGGACATACTGGAGTAGTGAACAACATTGCTCAGCATAGGACAAACTTCGTTTTAGGCAATTTTCTTTGGGCTATATGTTAAATTTTTGTTAATCTTATTTTTCTTACATACTTGAGATACTAATTCAACATATTTACAGCATCAATGCTCTCAAAATTATTGCATAGTGTTTTTATCTGGCAAAATCAATTATTTACCTATGCCTATGCCACCCATGTTATTGAGTTATCCAACATGGCGTCGACTTTAACATGAATGCATAGACCCTATACCCTCAACCCATTATTCCACCAAATCTTTATATATTATACGAAGTTATTTTACATTTGAGTTTAATACTTAAAAAATAATCGTAATCGCTAGTTTTACAACTTTTGTTGCAATTATGGCAAAATTTATTTTAATTTAGCATGTACGTTAAAAGTAAGCATTTTTTTTTTTTTTTTTTATAATTAAATAATTTATTTAATGTACAACATTTTACAAAAATAATGTATATTTTTGGATTTTTACTATAATTTTTTATTTATTTATAAATTTTGTTATTTATTTTTAAAAAATATATAAATAAATTTTGTATGAACATTAATTTGTCGTGCGCTTGCAGTGCCATTATTCAGCAGAAATTTTGATACTTTAACTGTATAATTATTTACAATTTATTATAATTGAGGGTTATATGCTGTGAAATATTTGACTAAACTAAATATTAAAACTTGTAATATAGAGAAAATTATATCCCGTGGTATTTGTTGAACCGCTTCCGTTAAATTTAAAATCTACTATGTATATGAATAGCTAAATGTAATTGTAAATTAATCAAGTTTATTCTTTTTATGTTTTAGGTAAGTTATAATGCTACAACACACACCCTATGACTGTACAATGCAAGATTACGTAAGTAAAAACAAATGATGACTTGTGACCCAGTACTATAGCACTTGAGACACTAACTGACTGGGTTCATGATTTGTTAGGTCAGATCAGCAAAGTTTTCTTGGCCCAATATCTCATCGAACATGACCCAGCGTGTGTCTTCTAACAGCTTACTAATTTAATTGACGCCCAAATTTCAATTAGGTCCCAATGGTTGTATGCGCTTGACGTCATAACAAATGCGCTATTACGCCATACTGGAGCAATGAATAACATTGTTCAGCATAGGACAAATATCGTTTTCGGATATTTCTTTGGAAAATTATAGTTTAATTTTTTTTGTTATTATTATTTTTCTCGTATGCTTGAAAACCTAATTCAATCTGTTTACAGCATCAATGCTCTCATAAATATTGCTACAAGTATTTTTAAACTATACCAAAATTTGTGTTTTCCTCATATACCAGCCCATGTCATTTAGTGCTCACATATGGCGTCAACTTTTACATGATATTGCAACCACCTAGTCTGATAGAGTTAACCTTTTCTTTTATTTAATTTCCTTCATGTTTTTGAAAACAATTTTTACTAGTTGTACTATATTTTTGATAATAGCTATTGAATTAACGTGTGATTGAAATACTATATTAAATCGTTACAATAATTATAATAATAATAAAGAAAAATAACTTTAATGTTCACCAAATTATGAAAATCACCTAAATTATAGAAAAATCGTGGAATTTTAGGAAATATAATTTATTTTGTATTTATATACTATACACTATACAGTATATAAATATACGTTTATAGGATCTAATTACACCTTTTATATAATTAAATGTAATTACGCTGTCAGAAACCAAAACAAACAAAAATATTTGTTTCGGAACAATAGTTTCAGGGAAAAGTGTTATATTTTCATTTCCCATATACACAGATGTTTTTGTTTATACATTACAGCAAACATATTATACCATAAAATTTAATGAAAATATAGAGCAAGAGAAATTTACATAATAAAATATTTTTTACGTTGGTCAGTTAGTCGGGGTAAATTTTATTTGTTTATATTTATAATTGCTTTTACTTTTCCAGGTAAAGTTTAAACAATAAAAATATCATGTTACACGAAATAGAGAGATTTTATATTATATAATAATATGCTTTATATAACACAACCATGATTATTATATAAACTATGTTAAATATTTTTCAAGCTCTTTTATTGACTTTGTGTTTCGTATCTGTATACACTTTGAACAAAAATGTAAATAACACAAAAATGTACATGCGTATATTCAGAGAATTTTTAGTTTTGTTATTTCATAGAAAAAAATTTCATCGTAAATATTTCATTACGCACAAAATTCATTTCATAGCCTTTTTAAATAATTATGAGGATTCCATGAAAAAATAATAACTTTTTTTTTTTACAGACATATATGCGCAATAATATTGGTTTATATAGTCCCGTTAACTTTTATAATAGTATTATTTTGTGAAAACAAAAAGTAATTTTAAAAAAGCGTAAATAACGTATATTATATAGTATGCATGATATACCATAAAAATAAACCAAATTCTTTCTTTTTCACTCCTTATTTTTGTAACGCGGCGTTGTACAAGTCTTATTTCAACATTATTCTACCCCTTATATATTACTTTTTTTTACCCCTTACATATACACACACGTACAAAGTCTCCATCAATATAAATAAATAACCAAGTACTGGTTATATTTGGAATAAAATGCACCCTCCAAAAAACATTGAAGAGAGAAAAAAAAAAGTAGTAACATATAAAAGTCAGTTTGTTTTATTAGAATCCTAAAAAATTGATCAAATATGTGTTTTTATATGAGTATTATTGATCTATATGATGAAATACGTATGACATTTTATTTTTCTTGTCGATCGATGCCATGTGTTGCTAAGGAAAATATATTTTTATATTATTTTGTTGTTGTTTTTCATTTTTCAATATATATTAAAAAACAAAAGCAATCAGTAATATTGTTATGTATAGGGTGTATGCGAATGACGTCATATTTATTGCGCTTGGAGGCCATACTGGAGTAGTGCATAACATTGCTGAGCATAGGACAAACTTCATTTAAGCCAAATTTCTTTGGTAAATCGGATCATTTTTTGTTATTGCTATTTTTCTCACATACTTGAGATACTAATTAATTCAACATATTCACATGCATTAATGCTCTCAAAAATATTGCTTTTAGTGTTTTTAAACTGGCAAAATGATTTTATGTCCTATGCCACCCATGTTATTGAGTTATTCAACATGGCGTCGACTTTAACATGAATGGATAGACCTTATACGAGTATGTGAAATGCTTTTTAGTTAATGATGTTGCGCTATTATATTTATTTTTATTATTTAGTTTATAAAAAATTAAAACTTATATAGTTATTACTTATTAGTTATACTTTTTCATCTTCCACCTTCAGAAATGTGTATTTTTATAAATTGCTCATTGATAATGCAGTAAAAATCAAGACTGGTTATGTTTGCAAGTTATTACAACAATGCTTACTTGTTAGTACTGGCGCAATCAGAGGCGTGCTAGAAAAATGCACGGAATCACAGTTAACTTCTATTTTAACATTACGCTTATATGAAGAAACCCCTTTTTTTTTTCTTTTTTTTTATTATTATTATTATTTTTTTTTTGCAATTTTTGAGAAAACAACTGCACTTATTCCGGAAAATTTTAAATATGGGGGTTAATAGGCATTCTTTAACGTGTTTTAAGTCAATAATAATTAAAAACATCGCTGGTAAGAAGCATTTGCTAATCATATTAAAATTACTAATTACATCATAATTACAACATAATACGATTTTATTTGAATTAAAAAAAAAATAATAAAAATGTTGATGTAAAAGAATTAAAGATGATAAAATTTCTTGGTTAAGTTGATAAAAACGACAAAAATGATGTTATTTTTAAATTGCTACGACGTTTATGAAATTGAATTTCATCACCGAGTCAACGTTGAACGTATTACCACGAAGTTTTTTTTTTTTTTTTTTTTTTTTTTTTCTTAACCCCCCAAAGTGCAAGGTTTTAAGAAGGTAGTGCAAATTTTGCCTCCAGCAAATGATGAAAAATATATGAAGCACTCTGAATATGTCTTTCTAAACTTGAAAGTGCTGTTCTGTGTAGAATACTTTTGCATATATAAGAACGCGTCTAGACTCAAAAAACTTAGACCCTCTCTCTTGTAATATTGCCATTGTATACAAAAGTTTTCTCCTAAAATGATAACATGGACTTTTTCTTCTCTTATCTTCATTTTTTTTACCTTGAAATCTTGACATAAAAAATTCAAGTCCTATAGCGTGGTATAATTGAATGTAGTAATTAAGTGTTAATGAGCATCTTAAATAGATGTTACCGGTGTAGTGCGCTAATCAATCACAGGTGGAGTGGAAAAAGGTGCGCTAATTAACGCGCTAACACTAATTTACAATCCTTTAGCATTGCAAAATAATTTTCTTATACTTTATTATAGTTTTTTTTCCTCTCTCTCTCTCTCTCTCTCTCTCTCTCTCTCTCTCTCTCTCTCTCTCTCTCTCTCTCTCTCTCTCTCTCTCTCTCTCTCTCTCTTCTTTTTTAGCTATACTGAACTGGTGCTACAAAAATTTCAATGAAAAATTATCAAAAAAAAAAATAATGATAATGAAAAATAAAAATAAAAACGCACTTTTACGTGTTTTACGTTGTAAGCTAATAATAATTAAATTACTAAATCATCGATATCATTTTTTTTTTTTTTTTTTTACTACTCTGGAGTATGCTTAGAAATAACTTAGTCTAGCAACTTTATTTTAATTTATATCTTTACTGCATAAATATTCAAACCAATGACGGCAATGACCAATATGCATTGATAAATAATACGACTTTATGTATTCGTATTTTATCATATCACAGATCAATAAAAAACACATTGTTCAATTTTTTATGATTTTAATAAAACAAACTCTTTTTTTGCTTTACATTATATAATTTTTCGTCAATATTTAGAGGGTTCATTTTATTCCAAAAATAACAATTTTTTGGTTATTTACTCTATATCAAAGACACACACACTAAAGTTATATTATTTCTTTTTTCATTTATTCAATTCTTATTCATTTGATTCTTTTATTAGGATTGTCATGGGCATTTGAAATCAATTCAGATAAGAATCCTTTCGTGTTACCTTTTTCAATTTTTATTTGGGTAAATTTTGCAGTGTACATAACCTGGGTAGCTTAAGGCGCAAAATTTCATACGAATTTAAAGATATATAAATTTGCACCCTTCCGTCTCTGCAAACATAAAAATCAATATCATGTATAAACTTTGTCAAAGAATTTTTATTCCTTGAATTGGAATTAAGTATACCTGTATTAGATTTCTCTCTCTCTCTCTCTCTCTCTCTCTCAATTTTAACCACATGGTAATTTACTTTATATATAACATATTTGTGGTTATTTTTTAATAAATAATAAATCGATATAATTTACTTACAAAATTTTATTCTGAATGTTTTTCAATATGTTGTAAATTTTAATAATATTAAGTAACATTTTATACTTTTTTTTTTTTTTTTTGTCTAAGACAGTATGTTTTTCTGTGCAATATGTTAATCACAGCAAACCAAAGATCTGGGTTCGAGTCCCAGTCAGATGGAATTACTTTCAACCTAATGATCTATAAAAACACGGTGAAACACGAAATTTCATGTTTCACCGTGTTTTTATAGGGTATACTTTTTCAAAATATACTTTAATTTAAAAAAAAAAAAATAAGATAAGATAAAGGTAAGATTGGACACTATTGCGTCTGACAACTTGTACACACGACCATGATCCATGATAAGAATTTTTACCATTCAAAAACTCGCGCTAAATTTGCAATGTTATTCTTATATGAAAAATACGCACTGGATGTAAATGGTAAAATATCTTATCGTGGTCCTGTGTACAGTATCTGTTAAAAGCGTCATCAGAGTAGTGCATTGTTAAAATTTAATTTGCATAATATATAACACGTATAATTGTGTTTTAGTAGTAGATCTCTGATATCCATAATACTTGGCCTGTCTAAGTGCTTCACTGTAGTTTACCCATAACTCGTAAAATTTTGCTTTTACAATGCTAAAACATAGCAAATTACTTGCCAGTGTCCCTTATGCAGCCTTTATGCTGTTTACATAGTTATGTGATGGGATTAGGTAACGAGTGCTCCAACACAACTTCAAAACGTCGTAAAAAGCAAGAATGCATTTTTTTTTTAATTTTTTTTTTTTTTTTCTACAAACATTTTTATATTTTAATGGACTTAAAAATTCATTTAAAAATTATATAAAATGTATGTTATGTGTTTCTTTATCAGTAATTTAATTTACAATATTGCATACAATTTCAAGTTTATATAAATGAGTTTTACTGCTCTTATAATTATAACTCTCCACACTAAATTATTTATATTTAATAAAAATATCCTTTTACTTCAAGTATTTCTACTTTTAAATTTGTATCACCATTTAGTTTAATTAAATTACAAATATGCCTCATTTTAGCACCTTTCATCACTTTTTCTTCATTTTTTCCTCTAAAATTTAATTAAGAAAAATTAGTAATTAAAAGTTTACAAAATAATACACAACATTGACAAATAATGTGTAGTAGTAGTTTATTATGTTAAAATATATTTTTTCCATATTATATAGGTCATAATAATATTTCATAAGAAATTAAAAATGAAAATTACATTGATAATTGTTATTAACAGCACGTAATAGACGGTAGAGAAAAACTAATTACAAATTGATTACGTTTAGAAGTACGTATATAGTATTTTCATTGTAATCTGCTATGTTTATCACTGCACTATAGGGAGTAGGTAATATAATAATAAAAATGACGATCGTTATTACAATGTCTGACAATTCAAATAACAATTACGACATGCGATGACCTATAATAACTTGCCCTAGTAACCCCTATATTGAAAGAGGGTTTATAAAATATTATATTACTTATAGAGAAACTTCTACTTGGGTATCCCTCTAGAGAGTATGTAGAATTGATTTGAGCAATAATATGTTAGTTATTGGATTTTTTATAATTTTTTTTTTTTTTATTATTATTATTATTGTTGTGTAGAAATAAATTTCAATAATATTTTATTAGTAAAATTATTTCAAAACTTGACCTGTAATTCGTTCCTGCCTGTAAATCCTTTTTTTTTTTTTTTTTTTTTTTTTGCAAATTTGTAAGTTTTGTGATATGTGGTGTAATAAAAAAGGTGCATAAAATTTAATTATGCAATATCCATTTTTTTTTCAAACAAATTTATTTCAAAATATAATTTTAATATTGTTTGAGTGAATAGGCAATAATAGAATTAAAAACTTACCAAATTGATAGCTTAAAAATTTACAATACATATCCTAAGACTATGTTTAAAAAAATTGCCAAAAAAAATCAATTACTAATAATTTATTATTTTAATATAAATTTAAATTTCTAGTTTTAATAAAATGATTATTACTAATAATGTAATAACTTAAAACTATTTTATTTAAAATGTATATTATTTATATTTTAAATATTTTTTTTTAAATTAAATGTAAACACATGCATGAAAAAGAATATTTATCTTAAATAGAATCTGTTGGAGTGAGACTTTTGACCAATACAAGTACAGTACATCGAATATTGATAAGATGTTTAAAAAGTACTATCTAGTAAGTTGCATTATTCAATTTATTCATAAAAGGTGAATGAACTCGCGGTCATTCTCAACTTCGAATTTAAATTTGCTATGCTTAATAAATTTCCATAAAGCTGCTCACTTTCAATGTAAAAAAAACAAATAAAAAAAATCTATAAAAACAATATAAACGAGCACTTTCTTCTTTTTTTATAATACTTATATAATTTAAGGATTTCATTGTTTGCCGCGTATCAATTTTTTTCTCCTTTTATATACACTTCAGTGAACTATCAAATTGCTTTGAAAAAGAAATAGACATAAAAGAAATATTATAGTATTATTAAAATATATAATATAGATACTCGCTTTATTGCTTTAAAATATTTTATCATTCAGTAAGAAAGTTGCACATGTTATTAATATGCGAGATATAGTCCATCATTCATACTTCTGAAAAGGCATAAGAGTATTATACAGACTACAGAGTAGAATAAGAAAATGAAGCGAGAGAGAGAATAACATACATAGTTTAATACTGCTGTATACAAATAGTATCTTTCAAAATAGGCTAATAATACTGCAGAAATGCAGACAAATAGTTTGAATTAGAAGTATCCTTTCTAGCTAAATAAAATTATTGTTTTAATTAAAATATATGCAAAAATGCAATTGTATACGGGCGAGGTTTATATAGACTTGAGAAATGTCTGGTCCATTCTTACACATAGCTTAAATATGTATGTACTTGTTTGTATACATTCAGTTAAATCTTTATTGGTTTTGGAGGAAAAAAAAGAAAAAAGTTTCTATGAATAAAAAAAGGGAAAATTTGAATTCTTTTATGCATAAAGAACCGAGTATTCAATGTAATCCCCTCTCTCTCTCTCTCTCTCTCTCTCTCTCTCTCTCTCTCTCTCTCTCTCTCTCTCTCTCTCTCTCTCTCTCTCTCTCTCTCTCTCTCTCTCTCATGTAGTAGTATAGTACTATACATTCTTATTATATATTATGGTAGTGCGATGCATAAAAGGGATCTAAAGTCATTACGTTATGCACTTATGATTAAAACTGAAATGAAATAAAAAGTACATTCCTGATTTGCATAATACATAAATATCTTTTTGATTGATCGTCTTTTTAATGATTTAGAGAGGCATTTTATTTAGCAGCTGTAATATTAAATACTTTACGCAAGGCCACGACAAGATACAAAACAATCGATTAAGTCATGTTAGTAAGAAAATATCCTATATTAATTCCAACTATATTTGACTGCAGTATAAGAATGACGTCATATAGAGATCAATATATAGAATGTTCTTATTTTAACTTTCAATCAATTTGCTGTCAATTTTTCACCTTCACAGGTCAAAATATATTGATATTAATAGATTGTCTATATAGTGCTGCATGATGTAATAGATTACACACCCCTAACTTGCAATATTATATATAAAGGTCACTGCGGTAGTTTATTTTCATTATCGTCTTAAATATGAAATATAAATAGTTTTCGTTAGATATATGGGTTAGAATCTGGTTAGAATGAGGGAGGTGAATTGACAATTTTTTGTTCAGTTTATGATATTTTTGGAAAGAGCTTTAAAAAGTTTTGAGACGTTATTTTTTCTTAAAACGATGGGAGCATGCGAAGTATTTTTAATTAATTTTTGAAAATCGGCCTAGAAAGCCTGTGATGTCATCAGTCCACTTTTTTCTCGGCAAATACTAATCGTTCAAGGTTCAGTAACCAGTTTAATGAAATCAACTCGTCCTCAGGATTTCAAAAAAACTTGCTACTGAACCTTCTACGGTCAATACTTTCCGAAATAAATGCCCGATTGATGACGTCACAGGCTTTTTAGGTCAATTTTCAAAAATTAATTAAAAATATTTCCCATGCTTCAATCGTTCTAAGAAAAAATAACGCCTTAAAATTTTTTTAACGCTCTTTTCAAAAATGTCTTAAAAGTGGGGGTTAAAAAGAATTCACCTTCCTCATCATGATTAATAAATAAAGAAGTAGATAGCTGAAGTATATACGTAAATTTTGATGTCCATTCACAATTTTCCCATGACTTTCTGTGAGACCGTTGAGCAGATAGAATACTTTGAATAAATAATTATTTTTAACTCAAGTAATCATTTTAATAAAAATTAAATTTAAGTTCTGAAAAATGTTACACAAATAATTTATTTTTAAAATTTCAGAAGTCTTTGCGATGTTTGATTTTTGTTTATCTTTTAAAATAATAGTTACTTTATTTGCGTTATAGATTAAAAATTAATTTAAGCATTTCTATCACCCTTACGTTTATTAACTATCGTGAGATATCATTACTACATCACACATCGTTTAAAGCAATTGAATACTTAAGTTGAAACCGATTATTTAAAAGCATTATTGATTTTTATTCATCATTTATACTTCACTGTTAATTTATATTTATAATCTGCATTTTACAAATAATACTATGAAATATATATATTATAATTTTTATAATATTAAATAATTTAGTTTAAAAGAAAATTATTTATAAATTAAAATATTATTCTTATAAAAAAAATAAACTATTTAGAAAATATTTATAATAACATGTTATTCTTTTTGTAATATTATGTCTAATTTTAATATTAAATAAAATTTAAGTATCAATTAAAATAAAAAGCTATTGAAGAAATTGGTATAAAATTAATTTAATTTAAAAATAACATGACAAATATAGTAACCCACCGTTCATTTTTGCTTTCTTTTTTTTGTAAGTCCTATTTGGGTTCCCTTATTGAAAAGAACTTTTGGGCAAAACACAAGTTATCAGTAAATACATAATATGTTATCACAGGGTAAACATGAGTATAATATCTTTAACCAGAGTTTTCTTAGATATATGGATTGATTTATTGGGTATGTGTTTGAAATAGTTTAAATAATGGGCATAGTATGAAAGATTGTATTATCTATTTGATATTTGGTACTATAATGAATACGAAATATTGGAAAACAGAATAAGATTTTTTTATCTTAAATGAATTTACATTGCAGAATCCAGCCAAGGGCGAGGCTTTATTGGCTGGTTTACTTATTACATAATGAAATTTCTGTTTTATTTAAAATTTAATTTGTAACTGATTGTAAAAACTTTGGAGATATAAAAGCACAAATCTTTGAAAACAGCAAGATTTTCATTTTTTTAATTAATTAATTTTTTTAATTTCGATAATAAGTAAGATTATTTCTATAAATAATCGTACATTTTGAGGCATTATAACCTAATAAGCTCAATAAGGGACATTATTGTAGTAAGCTGTTACATACACATCGTTTGCATACTGAGGATGGATGAAATGTATAAAGAAATTGGGAAAGAAAAAAATGAAATCTGAAGAAAAAAAATGTCCAGTAAAGACAAGTATAGAATAGGTCAGTTAGCTCTGACATTTCAACAATCTTATTGACTTAAAATGTATAAAATGCCAGTGTTGAATGTCAAATAGGCGTGGCTGTTAAGACGTTAAGAAGAGAGAAGCGATTAGTTGATTACATATACCTGCATATCGCAAGATTAACATTATCTTCTCATAACAAAAGGTTATAGGTTAACACTTTTTTTTAATCAACTGAGGTGGAAGATTTTTATTATAATACTAATGAAAGTAATACTGTTTTATTTCAAGACGAGAAATCAGTAATAGGAATGGTTAATTAAGATTATTATTATTATTTTTTTCTCTTGGTATTTTTGAACTAGAAAGATATAAACCAAATGGGAAGCATTTGTCTAAAATTTTTACGATTTCCCCACACAAACACACAAGATCTCAATCGCTAATTTTAACACTTCTTTCCTTGTTTCATTTGTTAAATATTTTAAAATTGCTTTTCAAGAATACTAAAGAATAAAATCAGGAAATTTTTAGAAATCTTAATTTTTTATTTTAGAGTTCTGGTTTAAATTATACATAATTTTTACCTATTTTTCCGTTAATAATTTATATTGTTTTTATTTTACAAAATTAAAGTATGAAAATTTATTTTAACTAATTATATAATTTTTTTTTATTATTATTATTATTTAAACTTTTCATTGCACTTGAAACTGAATAATATAACAGTCATCTAATTCAATAGAAATATAAGTCATATTCGCATGATAATGTCAACTGGTTGAAATTATGAAGACAAATTGTTTATTATAAGTTTGGACTTAAATACTCGGATGCAAATTAACAATATAAATGCAGACAAGTTAGTGATATAAAATGAAATCACAACTAAACAATTTCTCTAATTTAAAGGTTTATGATAAGAAAATTTATTGTTCCAAATTATAAAATCTCACCCGCTATATATTAAACGAATTAACCCCAATGTTTTCTATTTCGCAAATAATAATAAAAATGTGCATATTTTGCAATTTTTATCATAACTACATAGATTTTATTAAGGGATTCCCTTGAATTTAAATATGAAAAGAAATTTAATAATAACTTCATATCCGAGTAAACAATTTTTAAAACAAAATCAATTTTCTATGTTATTTCTTACTTAACTATTAATGATGTGCTGAAAATTTAATTAATAATTAAATTGGATACAGTTAAAATTTAAAACAGATGCAGTACGTCTTTGAATATCTGGAAACTCATACAAATCTTACCTCCCGCTTTGTTCTATTTCTTATTAAAGCAGGGAAATCTAAAAATAAACGAATAAAAATTGGTGTTATGTATTTTTGAATAATTATTATTTATTTTCTTCTTTATTGAATTTTTTTACATTTCTTCGTCAATTTTTTACTAACTTTTAAAAAGAAGTCTTTCTTTGGTCTATATACATATTGTTTATTATGGTTTCTTAACAGTGCAAATATTTGAATTATTATGATTAATAATAAAAAAGTAGCAAAATAGTATAATTATGTTATACCAACAAACAGAAGAAAATGTATGAATAAAATAGTAGATAATTATATCTTTCAAATCTTTATAAAATTGCCAATAAAACAAATACTTTTAAATAATTTCAATTAATTCAAATATGAGTCTAATGCATTTTTCTTTATACTTAAAAGAAATTCTTTGAAGTCAACTACAAAATATTACACGTGTTTACATTACTAAAAATACCACTTTTTTTTCTACTTTTCTTCCCCTTTGATATTCTAAAATAATGAAGCTATGCTCTTTCGGGAGTTGCGCGTAATTTAAGAAGTAATATTAATGTATATGTTCATAATGTAGTGTCGGGTTGATGAATGGTATTGTTTTACTTAACAAATACATGGTGTAAAAATGTCAATTCTTATGTTGTTTTAAAAAGCTAATATATCTTCAAAACTAACAGTTATATTCACAATTCGTTTAGCATTAATATATAAACACAAAAAAAGTGTTCCTAAGTTCCTAAGTATAAGTTATACAAAAATAAATAAATAAAAAATACTTCTTAACAGTATTTTTGTTATTTATATATTATTATCATTTTAAAATTAAAATTTATTTTTTAAAGTAATTTTATTAATTTCTTACGAGTTTTGTATTAGCTATAATAAAATAGTTCCACGTATCGGTATCCTTAAATTTAAACTTGATATTTTGAAGCTGAAAGTGAGAAACTGCACAGTGAAAATAGAATAAAAGTTGTATTTTTTTTTAATTATTATTATTTACGACCAAATTGTGCTGAATTGTATATAACAAGCATGTGTACCGAAATGAAATGAATAACTTTCAATTTTAGTGTTGCATTTCAGTCTATGGTTGTGAATTTTTTTTATTTCCTTGCGGTACATACAGTACATAGCAGAAAAATCGTTTTGTACGCATCATAATTATTAAAATTATATAATAACAATTTATTAAAAAATAAATAAACTGACAGAATTACCTTAATTTTCTTTTCTTTCATCCGTTGTTTATATTTTCCGTGGAAGTATACTACAAAAAATCAAACATTTCTTTGAACTGTAATAACCTCAGCTTTAATATTCATGCATGTCAAATAAAATTGTATAATATCTTAAAAATGCATTTCCAGTTGAAAATTCTCAGAAAAAGTCGGTAAATATTTGCTTAAGTAAAAAATGATGCAGTTTTTCTTATTTGGTAGAGCAGTAAATTATTGCGGTGGAAATCATCAATTTTAAAGGCACATCAATTTTTTTGTTTCTTTAATCATGTCTAATCAATTTTAAAACTATACTTAAATGGCTTTCACATTTTAGTTTCTCTACTTTTTTTTGTCTATAAAAATTATTTTTTTGAAATAGCATTCTATTTTTGTTTTTAAATTAGTATTTCTCTGTAATTTAAGAGAAAAAATTATTTTATCACATGTTGATTTGTAATTGCTGAAAATGAGGTGATTCAACCAAAAAAACTACAATTGGTGGAAAACAGGTGCACTGTGACACTTGCTTATTTTACATATTTAAAAGTGCAATAAATGATAAAATAGAAAACACACATTTGATTAATTAAATTATCTTACACGAAACATATTTAAGTGCTGTATTATTACAAAACAATCTAAAACTATATATAAATTCACACATATGATCAGCAAGCTATACGTCGAACGCTGTTGGACTTCGAGGATAAAGAGCATTTTTCAAATTTAATGTTATAAATATGCCACTTTTTAAAATCATTAAACGTAGCTCTATTTTTGTTCTTAATGACAGTTAATTGCTATATTATTTACTGTGGGTACCGCCAATGTATTAGGCGTAAACCTGTGTTTGGTTGAAAATAAATAAATCATAAGATGCGATACATTTAGAAGTATACACGCAATCCTTCAACTATTTTAACCATTTTGTAGCGTCACAAACTTAGGAGAAAACTTCTAAAGTAGGCATCCAGATTTACAATTTCTATTTTATACCTTCATATTTTTATTTCATGAATTCCAAAAATTGTCTATATTACAATATTTTAACCCCAGTTCATGAGGGTATACAGAAGAGTTAATAATATATATGTATATGTTATAATAGATGGTCACATGTAATGATTTGTCTGTTTCGGGTATATTACATAAAAAAACTGTGTAATCAAAAATGGTTGTTACCGCATTGAATGTCAATCAAAAGGGAAAGTACTAACATTGAATTTAGAGTATACTCTAAATTGCATGTGTATACTAGAATATACTCTAAATTCAATGGTTCTAACTTTTGAATTTCAGAGATGCAAGCCTTCTAAGAACCTTTTAAAAAAAAAATGAACTCAAGTGGAGAATAGGCTTGAAATGAAATAAAACGTATAATACTGAAAATAAAATACAACGTGCAAAATTATAATACTTTTTTTTATAGCTTTTGATAACTTTTTTTTTTTTTTTTTTTTTGTGCGACAATTCTGTACATATTTTATACATTCATTCATATTTCCCTTGGGTGAATATTTTGAATAAAAAAAATATATTTTTTTTGTTTATTTCTTTACTTTAAGCTTTAGCATTGTTTTCATTGTTGCGGAAGGAATATATATTTCACAGAGTGATACTGATGCTTTATATATATAATAATTACTATTTGCATTTTTTTTTTGTTAAAATATTTGTAGTTTGCTATAATTTAGAAGCTTCATAGAAAAAAATAATTTTAATGTTTACTTTAATTATTTAGTAAGCATTTTACTTTTTATTATTATTATTTTATTGTCATTGCTATTTTGTTTTAAATATATTTGAAGAAAATATAAATAATACATATTTATGAATTTTTAAATAATTTATTTATAAATAAAATAATATTTTGTTCCTACCATTCAAATTAGTTTAAATAATTTTGTCTACCTGTGTGATACTATACGGCGTGTTAAAATGAAACTATAAGAAATGCACATAGAAATATAATTTGTGTAAAATGAAAATTTTAATTTCTAAGATACATTTGTTAAAAGTCATCTAGTTTATTATTATTAATGTTTTAATATGTAGTAAATTTATTCTAGTTGCTGTTCAATAATACATTATTTAAAAATCAATTAAACAAGTAAGAAGGAAAGCAGCAATTATGGTATTATGTCATCGTAATAAATCAATTGTCGAGTAAATCTGATATTACAATTAACGTCAATCGAATCAACTCTGTATTAATTTAAGTGAACTACGCCCTCCATTTGTCTTAAAACTATTTAAGCTTTGTATATCACGGTATAGGCTTCAAACTTAGTTCAGTGAAGGTTATTACTTATTAGTTATAGACTCGCGGGTAAAGATTATTATACAGTAAGGGTCTCATAATTTCATATCCTTAAAGCCCTTGTCAACTTACTTTTTTTTTATCATTTAGAATACTAGATTGATAATTACCATACCTTTTTATCCATGAATTAGACACCAACACGTTGATTTTGTATTTATTTTCTATTTGACGGTTATTTCACGCATCTGACGTCACAATGCACCGCCGCCAATCACAGTCACCGCTCTGGTCACGTGATAAATTTAAGCCCCTACCTCAAATTCTTTATCCCTATCACAGCCAAATTGGTACATTGTGACGTCAGATACGTGAAATCACCGTTAAAATGAACATAAATACAAAATCAACGTGTTGGTGTCTAATTCATGGATAATAAGGTATGGCAATTATCAATCTAGTATTCTAAATGTTGAAAAGGTAAGTTGACAAGAGCTTTAAGCTTTACGGGACTGTTTTTCTATTTCTTCTTCTTTTTCTCGAAGAAAACTGCTGTATGTATATGTTTACTGTCTGCACCTAACCTATAATCTGAAAATATTTACATTATGAATGATAAGAGATGCACTTTTACGTGTTTTTAGCTATATATGATAACAATTTTACTTTTTTTTTTCCTGCTTGATAATTAAATTACCGTCGTTATTCACAAAGAAAATAAAAATCAAAAAGAACTCAAGTAATAAAAAATACTAAAAAAAAAAAATAATAATAAAAATTGAAGAAAATTTTTAACATTTGATGTTAGCATTATTTGCGTAACTCTTGACAAAAAAAAAAAAAAAAAAAACAAAAAAAAAAAACAATAAATTGGAAACGAAATTCAGCTGACAGAACGAGTATTCTCAAATATTTAATTTTTTATTTTTTTTTTATTTTTACACTAAAAATACATCATATAATTTATAAATAAGTGATGGAAGAACAGTACAGCGTTCTTATATAGAACTAAATTAGACGAACCTAATTAATTAGACTAAATTAAATTTACTTATAACATGCACCAAGTCTGTGTTGCGCATTCAATGCTTTATTTTATTGAAACACCATCTAACCTTATTGATTTAAAATTGCTTCTTATTACTTCTTTATACGCATCTTTAATAAATTTCCAATTATTTTTGTGGTCTCTAATAATTTTCTATATTCACCCTATAGAAAACTGATACCATAAGTACAAAATTTTGAATACGACTTAAACAAAGATATTGCATCCTCATCAAAATTTTAATAACGATGCTAGTATAAAATGCATCCCTTTATAAAACATACCATCATTTTCAAAACTTCGTACTATAGTTAACATACAAAATCTATTCTTAAAATATTGAAGTTGATTTTATTCTTTGTTCATTTTTTTTCTGATGACTTGCAATGCTGACTAATCAAATTATAGATGCAGGGATGCATGCGGGTTAGCATCATCCCTCTGTTTCTCTAGCTTGAGTAGGTTTGTGGCATCATGTTTAAACATATAGAGTGGAAGTAATCTGATTATGGGATGCTTAATTAGTATAAGAGAGATGCAAAATAAATATAGTTAGTGTTTATGTAGGTCATCTATAACTTGAAATATTAATTTGATATTATACTGCGGGAGTAGAGGTTTTGAATTGAGGAAGCGTTTTGTTTGAGGATCGAGTGAAATATTTTTTTCTTCTTTTCAATCTTAATAATATGATCTTATATTATTATAAATATATTAATGACGTTTTCATAATATAGCCTCTTCAGTCCCCGACGTTTAAAAAAATCATTTCACTGTCGTATAGGGTGTGTGCGCATGACGTCATTCTGAGTGCTTTTCGATGCTCATCTTGAGTAATGAATAACATTGCTCAGTATAGGGCAAACATAGTTTTTGGCTATTTTCTTTGGAAATAAGATATTTTTTTTGCTTATTATTATTTTTCTGGCATACTTGAGGTACTAATTCAACCTGTTAACAGCATCAATGCTCTCAAAAAAATCGCGAAGTATTTTTAAACCGGCAAAATGTACCATTTTCCTATACCAGCCAATGTTATTTAGTACTCACTTATGACGTCGACTTTAACATGAATGAAACCACCCTATATTTTAACCACATGCGGCTCTCAAAATAACAGAAATATGTATATTTTGTCAAAAATGTTTTCTTACTTTTGCGGACCCCCTACCCACTCTAGGATGCTCAAAATAGCTTTAAAAATCGCGTGAATTCAGGGACGTTTTCTGGTCCAATTTTTGTAGTTGTATCTCAATTTCTTACTTTTTTTTTTCTTTTCTACTTTTTATTTTTTATCTGATGTTCATTGTATTGTATACTGGGACTGAAGAGGATAGAGTAGTATTTTGATTGTGCAATACATTGATTTCATGTGAGTTTAATTGCTTTAAATGCCCTCTCCACACAGTGCAATTTAATTACAAAGTGCAATAAATTTACATGGTATCAAATTAATGCACCGAAAATATAGTATAAATACTACGATATTTTTTTGAATTATTTACAAGATGGAACTTTTAATTATTAATCAATCTATTATTACATAGTTTCAATATAATATAAATTTATATTTTATTTAAAATAAACTTTATTAAATTTATAAGTAAAATTTAACATTAATAATAATGCAATATATTTTATATTTAAAAAATAATTAATATATATTTTCTTTTATAAATTTGCTTATTTTAATAAATATTATTAATAAAAAAGTTTATAAATTAATGTTTTACTTTAGTTTAATGTTGTGTTGCAATGCAAATTTTGATTTGGAGCAGTTAGCTGTTGAATCTTTGCGTGAGAAGTATGAAGTAATTTATCTTTGTATCGCCTATCTGATGTTAAAAGTTTGAGTGAGTAGTACAAATATTTCAATGACAGTGATTGAGATTTGAGTGTGATATTTTGATATAATGAATACTTGAGATAACAAATCAATGCTACCTTATAAGGTAACATACTAAACCACATTGCCTTTATCATTGTTAATGTGTTCTGCGTTTGATTAATTTAAATGATTAAGTTCAAGGGTTATTTAATTAATTTTATCTTATGCTTTAAGATATTTCAGCTTTAAAAATTAGACAAGTCATTGCTTCATTAGTTTTAATTTTTTTTTATTGGCATGCTTGTTTTCTTCTAGATGAGTTAATTTACCACATATTTTATATCTTAAAATGTAAAAATAGAATGTACATTTTAAATGTTTGAGTGATAAAAAATAAACATTTTTTTTATCTACCATCATTCGTAATTATTAATTAGTATCATATTTCGATTTCAACTTTAGTGTGTAATATCAGTTGTACGTACTTAAAATATGTTTTTTTTTTTTTTTTTTTTTTTTTTTTTTTTTTTTTTTTTTTTTTTTTTTAGTTTCTTGATTTCTATACTATAATACTATTTCACGTATTGTATTGCCTTCTTCTAGAAGACACATTTTCTGAAATCTAAAATTAAAAAATTGACCTTTTTTTTTTTAATATATGAGGGTAAGCTAATTTTATTGGCCAGAAAACGCCCCATCGTGAAAACAAAACAAAACCATTGACCATCATTTAAGGGGAAAAAAAACTATTGAAATTAACATAGGGTATTTTGCATATTATAGTAACTACTTTTTTTTTCTTCTTCTTCTTTTTTTTTTAGTTGTTTTATTATACCCTCAAGGATCGCTGTACAAAAAACAAAAACAAAAAACTATGTTTACATTCTGGGAAAACAATAAAAAAAAATTAAATAACCAAAGTTATCACAATAAATAAAATTGTCAAATAGTCATTTAAAACTTATAGAAATACAATCAAACTTCCCCGATATAATATTTGAACTTGAACATTATATATACCTGACCTAGACCCTGTGGCTAAAAATTGTAGTTAAATATTACTAGAGCTGAGAGGTGTTAAAAGTGAGAGTCTCGTTGTATAAAAAAATAGTGAACGTGGAGAAAACTGTGGTGCACTCATGGGTGTCACGAATACTATGTATGTACGTGAAGTAGGTTACCAATATGTGAAGCTATACCATGCGGGACGTCAAAAATATTATTATTATCATTGAGAAAATTATTGGGTGGTGACTGTTATTTTTATATATAGGAAGTCAAGTAATTTAATTTAAATAATATGTTTGTTTACGAAATAAGGGTATTAATTTAATGTTTAGCCTACTTTGTATTATAATACAGGTGGAAGTATATTATTCTCTTTATGATTGTGATAATATATTAATTTTTATCTCATAAGTTAGAAATTTAAACAATACGTTATTTAATAATAATAATAGATCTTTATTTAAGGCGCATAGAGTTTTTTTTTTTTCAACCCTATTACATAAACCTTGGCTAAAACATATGCCAATATAATTATACATAAAACACATAATTTAATATACAACAAATTAAACCTTGTTTTGTTTTTTTTCTTGGTTATAGAGAATACTTGATCTTGATCCGAATACTTATTGATTTTCATTTAAAAATATACGAAATTTATGTACTTACGTATACCACACACTTAAATTTGGAACATTTTATATACTGACCAAATCATGGCATCTTGATTAAAACCTGATATAATCATCCTAAAAACATAAGACTATTGTAACTTAAATCAATTAAGATATTTCAATATATTTATTATTATTATTTTGATAATTGTAAGTGCTGACTATAGATCAACGCTTGTTGTAACAACAGTTAATGTTATTTATAAACTACCTGGGTCAATAATTTTTTTATTTATTCGTACTGTAAGTTGAATTCTTATGAGAAACCACTTGCTGAATATAAATAAATGTTAAATATTTTTATCACAATCGTCTATTACAATCACTCGTGTTTTGTGGTAAATAAATTGTCATGCAAGAGAGAAACATCAGTTTTCCTAAATTATTTTAACAATAATAAATAAATAATTGACCGTTTATTGTCAAAGTATAAATAGTTTTTTTTTAAATTATGCATTTTTTTTGGCAGAGTGAATAATTGCGATTAGTTTGTCTGTCTGTCTCTCTCTTTCTAATTTAAAGAAAAATTAGTAAATTTTGCTGATGTATGTTGGCTAATGTAAATGTTAGTAACAAAATGAAATTACTGAAATGCGAGTGATAGCAATCTAAATTATACACTTACAAATTAAAAGTTAACGAAGTAAAAAATTTCAATTATATATAAATTGACTTAAGATTTAAAATATCATGAGCGCTTTCGTATTAATAAAAAATAAAGGAGAAAAATGTTATTTTTACTTCTAAAAATAATAAATTTCCTTCTTTATATTATTTTGTATTCTGTAACATTGGTTTTAACTTTCCATGTGTTGTTATTGTTTGATAAACATTGAAAACAATACTTCTTTTTTTTTCTTGTCTCGTGACAAGTTTTGCCAAAAGTGGAGATCATGATTTAAGATCGTGATGTAATTTACACCTACAGAAAGTGATTAATTAAAATTCCACATCTTCAATGTTTTCCAAAACAGATCTACTCAATAAAATTACCCACACGTTCAAAATAAGAATATCTGTTACATGTTCAATGACAGATTGATTATATTTGGTTACTCGCATTCTCCATCTTTATATGTGAATAAATTTGCATTCTAATTGACTTCTTATTGCTAAATATAATATATAAATGAAGCTGTTAAAACGTAATAGTAGTAAATATTAACATCATTAAAAAAATACGAATAAATAAAATAAAAACGCTAAAAGCTTTTCTACAAATAATTGTGTTATTTGTTTTTGTTGTTCTAAAGCTTAATTATTTATTTTATGGTATGTATTAAAAATTTCAGATCCTGTGGCTATTAAGGGAGAGAACACTTATTAAAATTAAAATAATGCTGTTCGTAAACCCTGTTTTATGTTAATAAAATGACAATCAACAATGTTAATGCACATTTTTTGTAGCAAGAAAATGGTTTATGAACAACCCTAATATAAGTTCTAATTGTTGTATACTTGAAAAAAATGCCATTGCGAAATTTTGCATTATGACCTAAATTTTTTACATAACATACTTATAATTTTTAATTATTTATTACTGTATAAAAAGCAGATTTTTCTGACATCACATCTCCGCCAAACCTCATTTACAGACTCAATATAAACATTAACTAAAATAAACAAATATAATAACAAAACCCATAAACATATTTAGAAACGTAGCAACAAAAATATCCGGTTTAACATAAAATTCAAAGAATTCCTAACCCGTTAAATGAATGCAAATAACAATAATTAACGAACTGAAAGTGTGACAACAATTAAAAATGGTTTTGTTTATATTTTTGGATTGTGGAGGTCATCTCTCTGTCCACGTGAAAACATTTCAATACGACGTCACGCTGCCTTCCACACCTACAAACAAATCACGAACCACGTCCCTTATAGTTTTGATTGTTGCAGCGTAAATACGTGATAGCATGCACTAAATCTGGGTGACACCCATTTATTTTTTTTATGTTATACGTTTTGTCACGATTGAGTGACTGCTTATACTATATTATTAGTTCTAGGGAAATAAAATATAATAATAATAAAAGACTTTCCAGCTAATTTTTATTGTTATTTTTTTTACGTAGAATAGAAGTGTGTTTGTTATGTTTTTTTTTTTTTTTTTTTTTTTTTCTTCTTTTAACGTATTATTGTAATAACAATGTATTGGAATTGAAAAAAGACAGAACATTTGTTTACTTTAAAGACTATAAATTTGTTTTTTTATAAATGTAGTATCAAGAATTGTTTATAAGTCAAAGCTATAGACCACATAAAACAACATGACATGTACTTTTTAATGAATAAACACAAAATGGGATCTTCAAAACTAATGACAATTTTTATCGGAATGTTAATGTAGCCCCACGAGAGAGCGTGAAAATACTGTAAAGTATGCAATTTAAGTGACTATTCATATTTATGACGTTAGAAACACGCAAAAATTAGTATGAAAATACTGTGCGGGTTGCATAAATCGAAATTTCTGATCACTGCTACGGAGCTACAGTTGGATTTTGAGACAAACTAAAGTTATTTATATAAGTCCCATCAAGTGTTTTGTGATATAAATGCTTATGTTTTTCTCTGGTCCATTCATTTAAAGGGTTACTGGCTTCCAAAAATTAAACCAAAAACTTAAAATTAATGGATCCTCATTTTTATGCAAATATTATGTTCAACCAAGGCTTCCTTAAGAAGTCTTCTAAGATGCCTTAGTTCAACCCTTCTGTAGCCTCACAATCTGGGGTTATAAAACTGTAAAGTAGGCAACTTTAGGAAATCATGACGTCATCAATTCAGGGTCTATAATATAGAAGTTGTAAAGCGCGTTGCCTATTTAGTAAGTTTTCTTCCCAGTTTGTATGAGAATGAGAGTACTGTAGGGTTAAAAAGAGACAAAATATGTGTATAATGTCCTGTATATAGTAGTCCAATCTTATGATTTATCATTGAGTTTTTTTTTTTTTTTTTTTTTTTTTTTTTTTTTTTTTTTTTTTTTTTTGAGGTCGGTATATATATTTTTAATATTTTTATATTCTTCATTATTTGACATATATGAATAAATGATTTGATATGCGTTGGTTAAATGCAATTTAATGATTAAAATGTGTCATATCATGTTGCATGAAATGTCAACACTCTATTTTAAGTCACCATTTGGTGATATGCTGTGATACATATTTAAAATAAACAATCGTGAAAACAGTTTAAACGACTTCATTTTATCATTAACATTAATACAAGTTTTTAGTACATTATTATTATTATTTTTTGTCAACGACGATGAATAGTAAATAATAAAAAAGCCTTAAAATATTTAACACAAAGCAACATTATAAAAATTATTAATCCATTAAAGTAATGAAATTAATTTTTTTATTTAATTACATTATATAATTTATTAAAAAACTAAAAACAAAAAATGTTTTTATTTTATAATACGTATAATATAATATTTTAAAATTTATTTTGTTTCATAATCTTAAATAATTTATTATTATTAAATTTTCTAATAAAATATTATTTATATAAATACATTAATGAAAGTTTATGTATCTTCTTATATAGGAAATCGTTTGATCTTTTTTCCGGTCCTCTATGTATTTGTAATAACCTTTTATCGTACGAATGTTGAATGTTGCTAACTGAAAATCATATATTAAGCAGTTTTAAAGTGGTATCAATAAATGACCTAGGCTGATACGCGTTTTTGTATAATGTGCTTATAGGGGGAAATAAATGAATAATATATAAGCTCCCTAAATTCTAATAAAAAAATACGTGCCATGAACTTGTCGGTGAAGAGACACATAATTAATTTTTCACAAACTGTAACGATGATTTGTTAATATGTAACATGTAATACATAATAATGTAATATTAATGTAATTAATGTGTATTAATGTAATGTAATATGTAATATACATATGTAAATGTATTGGGCGCAAGCCTGTTTTTGGTTGACAAATAAATAAATAAATAAATGTGAAATTGTGTAAATTCTATAATATACAAATTTGTCGAAAAAAAATAGTAATAATACTGCCATCTTAACTTATACTGCACTATTTTTTATTTTTATTATTATTTTTTTTTTTAAGTACGATAATGATATTAATTCCAAGGCCCGTGCCAATCACAAAAGTATTGCAATCATTAGAATTTAAAAATTTGCAAGTAAAAATATATTTTTACAACTTTTAATCAAATTGCAGCATTATGTCATGAATTTGAAGTTTTAATTTCTATATATTTAATTATTGCAATTATAATTGTGATCTATATTAATGATCATACAGTATTGCATGATTTTTTTTTTTATAATAAATCCGGTATTAAGATCATTGATCACTACATAAATTTGCTTTACCATCATAATTTCGAAAGCTGCGTATTGTTTAGATCAATTACTAATGATTTGCTCTACCTAACAAAACGTATCGAAATAGTTTATCACTACATATGACATATACGTATTATTGCGTTCAAGCTTTTCTTCAATCAATGCCGACTGTTCTGTTTTTATTAAATATCTGTATTTTTTACTAAATAAATTTGAATTGAAATGTTGCAAATTATAGTAAGTTTTATTTTTTTTTTCTCTCTGACTGATAAAGGAACAACTGTTTTGAAGCCGACTATAAGCAATTTCGCTCATATCCGCTTCCGTTTCGACTTACTGCGCATGCGTAGTAAGGAGAGACGGAAGCGAATGTGACTGAAATCACTTATAGTCGGCCTCAAAACCTTTGTTCCTTTCGAGGTACAACTTATATGGACCCTATTTTTTTTTTTACATTTAATTCAAATTTAATTTATTTTTATAGGAGGAAAAAATAAGTATAATGCTCATTTACATGCTCCTCGCAACACATGTGTAAAAACAAGACTATAAGAATTATAAATTTGAAGAAATTATAACTTATTTATGCTGCATTTGTTACTATAGATGAATATACTGACTGAGATAAACCTGAAAATTATAAATAATTATGCTATCTAGATAATGTTTATGCAATGAATAGAATTTTATTTTGCAGCATAAATTGTAATTTCATAAACAAATTTTATATTATTGCTGAAAGATTGTATAATTGTATTGTATTTATTTTTGTCCGCGTGTAGATTTCATACTTTTTTAAAAGCATTAGATTTTTATTCAAATATAAGATTTTATATTTAACCAAAGAATTAATTTGATTTTCAAGTCATATAGAAACTGTAGTGTTTTGTTTCGCTCACAATATGTAAGGGGAGTCATTTAAAATTCATGGTTGAAAGGTTGAGGTACGTAAGGGAAGGAAATATGAGTTCCGTCTCTCTTTTGAAGTCTATAACGTAGAAAGTTAATGCAATTTCGTTGTACTTGATATTTCTCCAGGGTGAAATTGACACGTAATTATGTCAAGAAAGTGACAACTTAGCACTTTGATAAAATAATTAAATCTTTAAACTTACCAAATAATTTACAGTGTCTATAGTATGCTCACATACTCTCTTCTCTTAATTCTTCATAGGCACCACAAACATGGCTTCAAAGCGCAAGAATGTGATAGGGGTCTATAGTAACATCTTATTTATTTTGTTAAATTTTTGTTTATGATTTTTTCCCTTTTTATGATCGACTTTCCTGTGTAGAATCTCTCTCTCTCTCTCTCTCTCTCTCTCTCTCTCTCTCTCTCTCTCTCTCTCTCTCTCTCTCTCTCTCTCTCTCTCTCTCTCTCTCTCTCTCTCTCTCTCTCTCTCTCTCTCTCTCTCTCTCTCTCTCTCTCTCTCTCTCTCTCTCTTCTCACTACTCTATAATAATATATAAATAAATTATTAAAACCCTTTACCTCCACTCCATGAAAATAATCAGTAACATATGTTAAGCGATACTTAAAAAAATTAGCACATAATTTTTTGGAGCACGATTTAAGCAACAGATGCTTGGAAATATAAATAAATAATAAGAGGGTTTAAGTCACGAATGTTGAATTAAAAAAGGGTGTGTTTTTTTAATAAGCTTTTAGAAAAAAAAAAGAAGTTTATTTCCTGATTTTTTTTTTTTTTTTTTTTTTTTTTTTTTTTTGTAAACGATGAAGCTATTTGATTGCAATTTAAAAATCGGGCATATTTGTAAACTACCATTAACATTGTTGTAAAAAATGAACTTTTTTTTTTCACAGTCACAAAGTGAAGTTTTGCCAAAATTCTTAGAAACAATAAATAATAACCTTTAATAATAAAAAGAAAAATAATAAAAATGTCCAATAAAATTTAGCAATTTATTAATATGTGTTCTTTAGAACTTTGCTCATATTTTTTTATGTCCCCCCCGCCCCCCCCCCCCCCTAAATATCTACTTTGTTTTGCCCTAAATACTATTGATGCTATAGAACAAAACGACAGACATGATGTGAGAAATGTATTGATTATTGATTGATATCAATATGACATGCAAGCTACTTCACTTTAGTCTCAACAATGCACTGTATAAAGCAGCAATGCAGCATCATTATTTTCTGTTTCTAATCATGCAAAGAGTAAGCAAGGGTCACGTCTTTTTGATGATGAAAGTTTTCTTTTGTAACCACAATGATCTTTTTTTTTATATTGAATATCGATTTTAATTTATGAAAACATGACAAAACAATGCATTTTTTTTATCATTACTGTAGACTTTTTACGATACAAGAAATATAGAAATTAACATACATTAAATATCACAATTTTAATAATTAATTAATAAAATTTAATTAGGAAATATGTTAACGACAAAAAGATTGCAAATCTTCAATATATTCAATCAGAGGTAATCGATGATGAGCGCAAATAATAATAATAATAAAATTAAAAATTTATTATTATTTTGCTATGGTCATAATTTGTTTAGTTAATTTTTAAAAATATTTGATGCACAGAAAAATAAATGCCAAATTATACTGTATTATATTTATGACAGATTATTATAACGTAATATAATGATCTGATGTTTTGGTCATCAATACTGATTTGCTGGTATTTTCTAAAATGCATATAATTATGATTTTTTTTTTTTTTAATTTTAGATGTTTTTAATCAATATTTCATACAATTTCTCATTTTATTGTTTATGTTTTTACAAAATTTATTGAAAGTATGGTCAAAATTGGAAATCACGAGCTATAGAGCTGACAATATATTAAACTTTGCAAACTTTGGCATGGCTCGTTATTTCCGTAGCGGTGACTCTTGATGTCCCCATGACATTTCCTTCCCACTTTCAAGTCACGTAAATCCTGCACGTGAATCTCAAGGTGTTTGTTTTGCCCTACATGGGCACGTGCATACACTTGGGGGGTCACGTGGACTGCGCAAGCGTAATAGCAAATATTTTATATAATATTTATGTCAAAGTTTAAATTTTGCTGCAAGTAATTTAAAATTATAAATAAATGTATATAATTATTAATAAATTATTAAAATGTTATATAAGGTTATATCATACATATTTTTGATTGGTGCCTAAATTTTACAATTATGATTTAAATAAATTATTTTAAACTTTATTTATTAACTTCAGTAATTAAATTCAAACGTTAATATATACATCAAAGTGTTGGCTGGTATTGGTATGAATGGAAAAGCAGACATGGAACGTCAAATTAGGCTATCTTTAGTTAGCTTGTATCTGAAGATCTAAAAAGAAACCCTCCTTATTTTTGCAAGTCACCTCAAACTTAATGATAACAGCTACCCATGATAAAATTTTCAATACCCGTAACCATCAGATAAGAGAGAAAATAATTTCTGAAATTTACTAAAATTAACATGGCCTCTTATAGGACGAAAACTTCAAAAAATCATAATTCAAAATCTAGCATGGTGAACCCCCAAAATTTTTACATTTTTGAAGTTGCCTTAACCTAATGTATCACGAAGCAAAATTTCAGATTTTTCCTTCTTTACGACTTTTTAGTCAAATCTCGTGTAGTAGCTGATTTCCCGTCTTAATCTAAATTATGTTTAAGCCCTGTAGAAATGAAGCAAGAATAAGTGAGTTTAATGCAACACAGTTTCACAAAACTATCCCCGTACCATATTGTTTGAGCGAGAAAAAGCTCAAAATTAAATTTCTCTGTTAACTGTGTATGATAAATCTTCAAAGAAAAAAAATATCATTTTAATTACTAAAATTGATTACATAGTAGAAGTGTTCTCTTTATGTTTCTCCCACCACTTCTGTAAGAAAATTGATTTTCCAACCCTACCATAACAAACAAAAATGAAACTTTTTTTTTTTCTTTTCAAACGTATGTGTGATACGCATGCGCTAAGGGTTGCGAAATTTCCAGAATTTTGTCCAACAGGTTGTACAGTAAAAAGTAGCTCCAGCAGCAAAATGTTGTTCAGTCACAGATCAGTATTGTACAAGATGCCCGTGTTCTCATTGCAGGAGATACCGCGCTCGGAGGACGCCAAAGCTTTGCAAGAATTACACGCCAGAATTAGGCAACTTAGACCAGGTAAGACAAACCTATTATTTAATTAATCAATGAATCACTTTCAATGAACAAACTGTGTCATAAATATAAACATTTTTAATAAATATGGAAAAATCGTTATCATAAATACATAATAACAATTATAAAACGTTCATTGCAAGTGGTCCATTAATATTGTTGATTCTTTCTCTTGTTATATAATAGAAAAATGTAGCTTAATAATTTTAAGAGTTTAGCCTTGTTTACAATCCTGATTGGAATTATTAATTATTTGATCAAAATAACATGCATTCTTATGGAGCTCACTTAACAATTCCTTTAAACTTATTATGAAAGAGACATTTGGATTTACAAAATTTAAAGTAAATTTCTGATTAAGATTCAATTCTCATTGTTAGTTTGAACGTTTTTAATTTTATTATATGAGCTGCGTGGAATAATAAAAATATGTCTTGATAATTTTTATTCTATAATATTTTACAATTTTAAAAAAATATTAGGATTTATTACAGTATTTATTATTTTAGTTCAAATTATTATTATGTAAATATTTTTTTTAATTTTTTTTATAAATGTAATAGTTATATTATAGTAATATATTTATTATTTTTTATTATAAATAAAACTCCAAAAATCAATATATATATTTGAAAATGTAATCCGAAGGTGCTGTCACATAGTGAAAAACTGGAGAAATTGAAATAAGGAAGTACTAATTTTAAGTTGTTTGACAATTAGGATAAAAAGTGTAATGACGAATTGTTAAGTTATGAGCTTATGAGTGACCCATGCTATATTGATATACACAATAGTATAAAGCATTGTAATATTACGTAATACAGAACGTATCGGTAAACTACGACTCAAAAGTACGTCTAGACTATAGACTAAGGGTTGAATCGATTATATTGCACCGTCACCTTTAGGTTGTGTCTAACTACGCAGTTGGCAAGTAGAGTCGTTGCTCCAGCTTTATTTCAAGTAAAGTTTATTGAATTATAATTAAATATGTGTTTCTATGCAGCGTTTAAATATATATATTAAATAATGATGGTATATAAATACTTAAAGGCGTTTAACACGTTGAACAAAAAAATATGTCTAATATCATAATAACATACCTAAATATCAACGTTGATTTGCTTGGAAATCAAATGAAAATAACCGTAAAACACATACAATGAAAGTGCAATAATATTACTGTGAATGTCTCATTCACAATTTTCCGGTCTCAGTTCTCTCAAAAACCTCAATAAGGTCTTACAATGAAAAGGAAATTTGAGGTTTCTAAAAATCCTCTTTTTTTTTTTTTTTTTTTTTTTTTTTTTTTTGGATCAGTCAGTGATTGCTTAGTGCGCTTCACTGATTGGCTTCTAATTCATTAAAGCTATATAATTATTTTAAGTTTCTATCAAGTTGATTTTAGTTAAATTATTAGGAGATTTTTTATATTAATTTGAAATTCTGCAGAGTTAAAGAGTCCCCTGAACTGCTGTACCTTGTTTTATCGATATAAGCAACTTTTCATGGACCCATTGAATTATTATGAAAATCTTGTTCGCGCAATTATATACTTATTGAAAAATATTAAAACAGTTTCTAAGTTGAATTTGTTTGAACCATAATAGGTTCTTACAATATCTGCGTAACAATAAACTAAACACATTATTTATTTTATTATTATTTTTTTTTTATTTACGTGAATATTGAAAAAGTCAATTTTATAATTATTTTATTTGTTAAAAAAAATTGTCTTGCAAGTTTTTTTTTTTCTATTATTTCTTTTTAACTCTTCAAATTACTATTAAAATATTTTAGGTTTGTTATTTAAAAGGAGTATTCAACGCGAAAGAAATTGCGTGTTTTATATTTAGTTTTAAATATTTGCATAAAATTATATGAATACAAATTAACATTGAAGCGAATATCATAATAAGTTAACAAAAAAAAAAGTTATTTACTTTTCGTGTATAGTTTTACCATATAATAAAGAATACTGGTTTTACTGTTAAATTTTTTGATCTGATACACTACCTTTTTTTTTTTTTCTTCTTTTTCTTCATGAGATTAAATGCCTTTTTGCTTTGAATTTTAAGTAATTTTTTTGCTCCGATATTATAATAACAATATAAAAATATTGATATTATATGGTAAAAAAAAAAAAGTTAAAATTAGAAACTTTGTTATTTTTATAACATTTCTATTTTTAAATCCAAATAATACAGTATTTAATATTTCATTTTTAACATAATAAAAGTAATTCTTATAATTAAATATAAAAATGCTTTCATTTATTTTTGCTCTAAAAACATAACTTACAAAATATAATTAGAAACTGAAATTAAAACAATTGAAGTGCAAAATTATGATATTATAAAAAAACAATAATTATAAATTTTACACTTTTCACTCAATAAGTGAGATTTTTTTTTTTTTTTTTTTTTTTTTTTTTTTAATAAACAGGACAAAGCCATCTCCTCACTATCTCCTTTCCTTAACACTTAAAGTAAAAAAGCCGGACTAAAATTAAGCACAGCAAGTTCAATGATTATGATTTAATAATATCCGTTACATTTAAAACAAGGCTCTCCAGCTTATACACTCTTGAAATGCTTTATTTTTCTAATGCACCATATATTATACTTTTTCATCCTCAGTTAATTCCGCTTGAAATTTAATGCCATTCTACAAAGTAAATTTATGTTTTATAAATTAGTATGTTGTCAAATCAAAATAAATAAATAAATAAATAAATAAAAATATATAAAATTTGGAAGTATTTAATTTTTTTCAATTAGTAATAGTTTTTATTTAGTAGTAAGTAGTAAGTATAGTGATAAAAATTTAATGAACAATTTAATGCTATTTATTAATATTATTATTTTCTTGTTTTAGTTCTTGGAAGTATATATATTTTTATAAGTAACAACGAGAGGTGCGGATGGACAAAAATTATATTGACAATATTTTTTACTACGAATATTAAACAATTACTTTTAGAAATTTAAAATTCTAGTACTTAAAAATGCGGGGGAAAAAATATCAATGTAGTATTGATTCAAGTTTAAAAAAAAAAAAAAAGAAGAAGGAGTTAAATTTATTTCGGATAATAAGTCCTTGCCAACTCGGTGTTGGTGATGTACTCACTGACATTTAGTATTTGTATATATTTAGTTCATTTATTATCTCAAATTTGTGAAATAAACTTAAAAATCTATATTATTTAGTTTAAAAACAAAATAAAAGGTCAAAACGTCAGAAAGAAGAATCGCATCTTATTTTGTGACTTATTATTGATGGCTCTCACAAAAGTGGAGCACAAAATGAATTATTTGCTAAAGTAAAAGTTCAAACATCTTTTGTTATCATTGTATACAACAAGAAGAACATAAAACACAAAATAATACTTGAGCTTCCGAGATATACATTCTCTTCAGCTTTAGGGATGCTTTGAACTTTTCTTGTCCATATAAGAAAGGGTTTTTTATAGAGCTGTAACTTTTTCTTTTCTTTCAGTTGAAAATGCTTGGAAATTTTTCTTGTGTCTGTGCTATAGACTATTCATAAATCGAATTATATTCTTTATCACGCTCTATCGCTCCTTCTCTTAATTTTTTTTTCTTTATAAAAATTAACAGTAAAAAAATAGTCGTTTACGTATATAAAAAAGTAGTTTTTTTTTTTCAGTACTTAGCATAAATAAAAGGATCAAATTTAATATAATATAGGCATGTAGAAATAACGAATGTAATAGTAATTATTGATTCACTTTTTAATATTATGTTTTGTAGTTTTTTTTATTTATTTATATATATTTTTTTAATTTTTCTTTACAAGTATAGTCACCTTCTTTCATTTTTTATTTTATTTTTGTATTTTCATTTTTCAAAGACGTCTGTAAAGTCATAATGAAAATAAAAAATATTATATTATATTTCATTATGAATCTACAGACTTTATATATTTTTTATAAAAACTTCTTCAAACTTCAAAAGCATTGAAGATTGACTTATGTAATTGTCAAGACGCTGAAAGTGGATTATGTTTTTTTTTTTTTTTTTTTTTTTTCTGTTGAAATACTTTGCTTGATATATTTATAGGTAGACGAAATTTAATCAATACAACTACTTCAGTTAAAATTAAATATTTACTGAAAAGATTTTAAAATATGCGGTAAAAGAAATTACGTAATTTATCTTATTGTATTATACTGTACAATATTTATATAGGTAGCAAAATACTGTTTATATAAGAGAAATTTCATGCACCTTATTGCATGTGGAGTACCTATTCAGCAGTTGAAATTTATATTTTATGAAATTTTTTTCTAAAAAGTTTTTGTTTTTTGAAGATTTAAAATATATACATAAATTAATTGTAATATTGTTATATTTTGAAATTAAGTAATAAATATTTAACTTGTATTTATATAAATGTTGCTCTGAAAATCTCGAAATACCTCAATTGGAGGTTATCGGTTTAGCGTGCGGGGAGACGGGGGAAAGCTAAGGGTCCCCTAAGTTAACATTACGCTTATGGGGAAAAACACGTTTTTTGCGATTTTTTAGAAAACTTCTCCGCCGATTTAGGAGAAATTTAAATGAGAAATACTATAGACATACTTTTACGTGTTTTAAACCATAGTCATTTTTAAGCATTTTTTTAAACCGATAACCTGCATTGAAAAGAAATAAAGTTTTTTTTTTTTTTTTTTTTTTTTTTTTTTTTAATCAATTTTGTTCATGGTGGTACACATTGTACAGAAACAAGTTACAAAGTTACATAATATAAATAAAATTTACATGAGAATTTTACAAGAATACAAAAATTTGATGCAATAAAAAACACATTATATAATTTTTTTTATGCATTGATAAGTACCGTGAAATACATATCCACTATTGTATTAATTAATTTAAGTTAAAGGCAACATTCTACAACATATGATTAGGTAACAGAGAAGAGTAAAATTAGTTCAGTTTATAACAGAATTACAATTCAAAACATACAAAATTTTAATGACGCTGCATTATTTCACGTGTTTATTTCTACTTTTTTTTTTTTTTTTTTTTTCAACTTTTAGTTAAATGCTCCTAGTAGAACGTCATTTTCAGCCTTAAAGAGAGACTTTATCACTATTTCTAAATTGATAAATAGATGATGAAATTTGGAAGCGTTGCATAATATTCATTTATACCGGTATATGATTTTATTACTTTTAAGTGAAAATCTATCAAGCATAAAACCATAATATTTTATTTCTATGAAATGTAACAACTTTTGCTTCCTGTTATTTGGGTTTCCTTGTTTTTACAACTTTTATTATCACTCACGTTTATAAAACAAAATCACCCGCAAATAACATGAAATGAGATACAATTAATGTCACCATTCAATTATATCAATAGGTAGAATTAAAATAAATAATTGGTTCAATTTATAATTATTCCATTCCTTGCTCTATCTGTACAAAAATAACAAAATGTTTCAAAAGTTAGAATAAAAAAGTATTTCAGGAAAACCAACGCATATATATCTGTGAAACATAATTAAAAAAAAAAACTATTACAATATATTTTTTAACATTAGTCTATCCATAATTTTTTTTTGTTAATAATTTTTACATAATAAATTTATAGTAATTTAATTTTAAAAATATTAAAAAGTAAAATAAAAATACTTATCAATTAAAATTACAGTTACGTGATATTTGATAATAAATATTACTAAAAATTATTATAAATTTAGCAACTAAATGAACATATACATGTGCTAATATTAACCTTTATTTCATTTATATCAACCTCTGATCAACCTGTTCTGATTTAATGTCAATATTGAGTTGCTAATAAAGATGTATCGTATGCGGTTAAAAATAGAAACTAAATTATTCATATTTAAGTTAAAATAAATATTTTAACGTTCCAAAGTGCGCATTCTGTTCGCTATAAACTTTGAATGGTAATCGGTTTATATAGTTATTACGGATTCAAATGCGCAACCCTGTATAGGTTACTCAAGCGATAACGCCTAGGCCTTGGCAGGATTTCTGTATATGAGAATTAAGCAATAAAATATATATATATATATATATATATATATATATATATATATATATATATATATATATATATATATATATATATATATATATATATATATATATATATATATATATATATATATATATATATATATATATATATATATATATATATATATATATATATATATATATATATATATATATATATATATATATATATATATATATATATATATATATATATATATATATATATATATATATATATATATATATATATATATATATATATATATATATATATATATATATATATTTTAAAACAGTATTTCTCATTTAAATTTCTCCGAATAGTTATCTCAACAATTGCAATAAAAAAAAATTGTTCTTCCCCATAAACGTAATGTTAAATTATGGAACCCGCGTCTCCCCGCGCGTTAAACCGATAAGCTCCATTGATATAAGTTTTGAAGCCGTAGAATGCACATTTGCAAATATTTAGTAACATCAGTGTAGTTAGCATCTTAACCAGCTTGTGAAAATGTTTGTGTCTGGATAATACGAAAGGGAAATTCAATGTTCTTAAAACTAAGGTACTGTAGTTTTAAATGAGTTGAGTTACGCTGCGGGCTAAGTTAGTGAAACTGATCCGCCGAGCAAGTTCAGGTTTTACGTATCCACTTGCTATATAACTTGAAGAGATGAGAAAGTGCAGAGAAAGCATCTCTTTCATGTGTCATCTTTGAGCACGCATCTATCGAAAACTTTATCGTAAGTGCAAAGTCATGCAGTATTGTACCTAATGAGACGACTAATTTTATTAACAACTCAAGCATCTTTTGTTTGTTTTTTGTAAGCTTATTGTGCTATAATTATTATATTGAATAATTCATTTATTGCAAAACAGGCTTAAGGGCTGTATTCAGATGGCTTGTATATCTAAAACTTCCAAACATTATGGTGCCATTTGATGGAACAACTATCTATGATAAAATTATCAAAATCCGTGTCAATCAAATAACAGAAAATAAATATTAAAATTAACATAAGCTCTTATTCGACTAAAACTTCAAAAAATCAATTTTAAATTAGCTTTGAGTCATTAAATTGTTTAGCATATTTGAAGATCGTTAAATCTTTACTGCAAAATTTCAGGTTTGTCTTTCTTTACAACACTTTAATAAACACCGCAGAACTACGATTAACTTTATGCAATTAGCTTTACTGAGCATTTATGCTATCAGATAATCTTTTGGTTTATTTATAATTTATTTATTAAATTAAGTATTTAAAATAATAATAAAAATAATATTTGCTTATAATATAATTTTAAAAATTTATCAATAATATAATAATAATAAACGGTTCATATTTTAAATTTAATATATTAAAAATTAAAAATATAACAAAAAAAATTTGAATTAACCATGAAATTGTATATTTAATTCTTAAAATATTACAGTATTTAACTGAAAAAAATGTATGTTTGTATATATGTATCTATGCATGTGTGTGTGTATGTATATATATATTTCAAAATACAATTTGTCGAAAGAAATTATTTGCTATTCACATCATATTTATATAAGAAAATACTCGTCATGTAATAATATGCAAATTACTATCAATCAACATAATATGCAAGATAATGATTAATAAATGCATAAATAATTGGTTGATTAAATATCAACGAGAAAGTGTTATTTTACTTTATGATTCCCACTTTCTTTAACGTGGAGACAAAAATCATTTCCAGAATAATAAAAGATATTTTAATTGTTTGATTAAACATATACGGAGAAATTTTTAACGACTACTCGTCTTATTTTTATTCTAATTTTTATATTTTCACTTTTTATAATAATGCCATTATCGTTAACATTTATATACATAGGAAGTTGAATATATTACATGTTATGGAATATCATCGTTATGTGTTAATAAAATATATAGGAATTAAAAAGTGAATAAATTATATGTATACTATATACTGGTTCATTAAATATGCATTCATAAGTTACAACTATTTGAAAAGTGAAACTAATATCGAATTTTACTGTTATTGAATTTTTCATAAATATTTTATGTTTTTTATTTCAGAGAACGTAAATCACGCATGCATCATTTTTTTTTCCCGTCGCATTTATGGTATTAAAAAGAACAAATTAAACATAATAATATGTATACAAAATTATATGATTAAGGTCATCAATGGACCACTTGCAATAAAATGTTTTTAATTGTTGCAACAAGTAAGTGAAAACGATTTTTCCATAAGAAATGCATTAAGAATATTTCAAATTATTTTAAAAAGTTTGTTCATTGCAAGTGGTCCATTGCAATCAAATCTGGGGTCTCTTCAAAGAACTGCTATATGAACGTTCTATATATAGAGCTGCTATACGTTCAGTATTGCACATTTTATGCGTTGAAGAACATAGTTTTCCTAAACATTTAATAATTTTAAATACTCTAAAAATAAAATGTATAATTAGGTTTAACTTTGATTTTATTCCACTATGGTTCTCTGAAAAAAATAAATTATACTATGTGTAATACGTAATTTAAAAATAACTTTTTAAGTAAATTGAATTAAATTATTATGAAATAACATAGAATTACATCTTTATCGTTAAGAAAAAAATATGTAAAAAAAAAAATAATAATAATAAAAAATAAAAACTAACAAGCTATAATTTAACACTTCTAAATTACCTTTTTTTTTCTTTCTCTTTCTACATTCACGAAAAATTTGCATAATTCATAACATTTATGATTTTTTTTTTTCAATGAATTTTTTCTTTTTTCTAACCTGTTAATTTTAAATAATGATTATCCTGTCTATTTCTAGAAACAAAAGCCTTTTTTTTTTGTTAATATATATTTAAATAACAGGAAATTTTATAGATAATTACCATTTTTTTTGTGTTAAAATACATTATGATCGATTTAAATATAATGGCCGTTGTTTTTGTTCCAAACGAAAGAGATTTTTATGTTTAATTTACAAGAAAATTTACTAAACTGGAACGAAGGATGCTCCATTTAATACTATACTTAGTTGCTGCATGAACATTTAAATTACATTAAAAATACTTTTAATTGTTTTATTGCTATAATGTAGAGAATATTCTACCACTTTCTTAGATGGTTGTAAAATTGTGACTGTAATTAATTTAATTTGGTCCTGCAGTAATTTTTCCTCTTCACATTTTTATAAACAACTATCAATTTAATGTTCATAATGGATATTTTGAAAATCCTATTGACTTATGATTAAATTGTCGTGATTTATGAAAATAGTATTTTAGTTTTTATCAGCTTTTTTCACCTAACTGTAAACATATTATTGAACATACTCACAAAGAAAAATGACTAAATTATTGAAACATCGAGGTGTATTAGAAAATACTTTCTTTTTATCTGAACAGACATGCAGTTTAAAAAATTTGACTACATTATCTATTATTTTTTTATATTACATTCAAAATCTACTTTTTAAAATAATTCAAATTGATGAAAATTAGTTGAAAACTAAAATAAAATTGATTATGAAAACTATGGTTACAGTATTTCACCAAATTATAATATGAAACTATTGCATGAAAAATTTACTTTTGTAAAAATTTATATACTTGCGTTTTTTTTTTTTTTCTTGTCAGCAATGAAATCTATATAATATAACTTAAATTTCTATATTCTGTCATTAAAAAAAATCCACAGTAAATACATAATTTGATCTCAAATTAAATGTATGAAAAAACAGCACGGAAGCAGACAATAATTTCACTATAAATTGCTACAAATTTTCTTTATTAGGTCATAAAGTCTAATTTGAAGTAAGAAAAAACTCAATAAAAATTAAATATATATATATATATATATATATATAAAAGGAGTGAAGAAGGAAGTAAGTAATTGTGAAGGATAAAGTCCCCACTTATCTGTACAATGAGAATCGTGCCTTGTAAACAATCCACTTTTTTTATTGGTCTTTAAATTGCATCTATCGCTTCAGGCTGAAATTAAGGTGCATTATTGCAGATTAAGCTTTTTTTTTTTTTTTCTTCTTCTTCTTTTCCTTCTTTTTTCCTGCAGATGCAGTGACATTTAAAAACAATACAACTCAAAATATGTGAAAAATTGTGGAGAAAAATTTTAAATATGGAATTTTTAATTCCATAAGTCACTATGCTTGTTCTGTAAAGTAAAGTCAATATCAGTGATTGACTGACCAACAAAATAAGACACATTTATTAGTTGATCTTGTTTTTTGAGCCGATAAAAGTGAGTCACATATTGAGACTGTAACTTTTTTTGGGAAGTTTCTTTTATTGGAGAGTGGAAATAAAGATATTTTGAATTTGAAGTTCTAAGTTCTAAAAGAAGAAATAACAAATGATCGACCATGTATAAACGTAGTTAACAGGTAACGACGTCATAACCAGTTGTTTTTAACAAAGGAACATTTTCGAAGCTGGCTCAATATTTGTGTGTAGTTTATAGAAAGAGCTTTAATTTCAATATTTTTCTACCATCATCCTTTATCTGATTTTTACAGGGCCATGACATTTTTATCATGGTAATGAGTTGCTATCATTTTCATTTAAATAATATAAAAAAGTAGGGGTCAACTTTTATAAATCAGAAAGTTTGCCTTTATATAATTAACCCGAAAATTAAAAATTGTAAGTATAAATTGAAGTGAGTGCTGAATGATAAAGGAAATGACAACAAAAGAAATTAAATAAAAATTAAGTTTAAAAATTACATTTAATTAACAACGTTTAAATTTAATCGGGCAGTTTAAAAATTACACGCAGATGTGTAGAAAAAAATAAAATTTTATAGTTCGCATTTCATATTATGTATACTTAGAAATACTGCGTTTAATTGCTAATTAACTTGGAAGTAATGAGATCTCTTTGTTTTAAGATTATAAAATTAAACGAGTTACAGTATCAAAGTGGTTTTAACATTATATTTTTGTATTGGTAAAACGTTTCACATGTATATATATATATTTTTTTACTGCTTTATGGATTTAAATTGTTGAATTACGTTTTCAAAGGATTATACATAAAAAACTAGAGCATATTATAAAATGTTTTAACTCGTTGTTAACCTTAATTTGTTTAGTTATAAAATTTAATTGTTGTATTGTTCTTTTAATTGTTGTTTGTAAAGATGACATAAAATACTATAGAAATAAAGTAATTAAAATAATTTTTATTTATATAGACATCTTTTCCGGTTTCCACATAGGAATATTGTTTGGCAAAATATGCTTGAAGAAATAATTCTTTTATATAATATATATTATTGTTTTTTTGTTTTTTTTTAATTTGTAAATTTTTAGTTTCATTTGCTTGTATTTTTTATAATTATTATAAAGAATAATTATTATATATAGATTTACCATGCATTGTCAAAATATATTTCTCATACTGAAGAGAATGAATTGCACTCTGCATGTAAGTAACTCTTCATTAGGCCAAAATGAATCTAGTCTACAGTAGAACATAATTAAATTAATAATGCAGTAATTCAACGGAGGTTATCGGTTTAACAAATTATGTATGAAATTTTTATAGTTAAAAACACGTAATCGGTGGAGTAGTTTTCTCAATAATCGCAAAAAACATGTTTTTCGCCATAAGCGTAATGTTAAATTAGGGGACGCGCTTAGCTTACCCGCGCGCTAAACCGATAAGCTCCATTATGTCTGCAACAACTATAGTAGCGATAATAGAGCAACAAAATAGAGTTAAAATGAACAAACTAATATAAAAACACAACGAAAACATTTCCCTATAGAAAAATGACAGTTTTCATTCAGATTCGTGCATGTCATTTAAAATCCCAATGATTTATATGTGATTTTTCAATGATTCAAACGGTACTGGATTAAAATTTATATATAATAATATGATATGTAATGAAAAAAGTTTTCCTTTCTAACTGAGAGTAGAAAATTCCAGGCATGTCCGTGACCTAGGCAAACGTTTTCTCTGGCAAAGTTGGGAAATCAATAATTTTGCTCCACCAGCGGTAGAGATGAGAGGCGCCCCAGTACCCTATAGCAGCACCTCGTACTGCAACGTGTCCTAGATGTTTTAACAACTGCGTCATCAAAACAAAACGAGCAAAATATGCAACTACTGTATTGTACATATTTTCTCAGCTATCGGTATTTATAGTTTGTTATGTTATGACTTTCAAGTGCAGTTCACATAGTGATATATTTTTTAATTGTGTCATCCAAATGAGCATGGAATGATGAAACGCAATGGAGGTTATCGGTTTAGAGCGCGGGGAAAGCTAAGGGTCCCCTAATTTAACATTACGCTTATGGGGAAAAACACGTTTTCTTGCGATTTTTGAGAAAACTACTCCATCGATTTCGGAGAAATTTAAATGAGAAATACTAGACGTGTTTTAGGCCATAGTCATTTTTAAACTTTTTTTTAAACCGATAACCTCCATTCAATTAAAATAGAAATAATGTGTAGTGTGAAATAGCCACGGACAAAAATTAATACGTAATTATTAAACGAGCTTATTTTCAGCACAATTTATTCAATACAGCGTAATTTTATGCTACATACTTCATCAATATTTCAAAGCACATATATTATGATGTACAGTACTGTACATGCATACTTATATTTATGTTCTTGTTATTTAGTAATTTAGCATCATATAATATGACATTTATGACATAAATACAGCATAAATCACGTATAATTTTCGTGTATAGATATTAATAGAAAAACATTTCTAAATCAAATTTATTTCAAATAAAGGAATAATAAGAATGATATTCTATACTAATTCGTTTAGATTCTTCTTAATTCATATATATTTTTTTAATCTGTCTCTCTGATGTATCCGAGTTAAAATTTTTGGTTACTTTTAAGAAATGTTATTGACCCAAGCAGTTGATATATAGTCACTTAATTAGCCATACTGCGCATAAATGTATACAATCGTTTTCATAATAATTTATTATAAAAGTACGTGTTACGTATATAATTTATATGATTCATTTGCTGAAAATTCTCTATTTTTAAACAGTTCTTAATCACATAATTGATGAAAAAAAAAAAAAAAAAAAAAAAAAAACTTTCCAAAACAAACAAATGATAGAAAATACTAAATCTAATGATTTGTATCAATATTTCATTCACGATCAGTCACACTTCTTTTTGACATATATATTGATTTTTCTATCAATCATTATTGACTCTGATTTTATTGTTTCTCTTATAGATATGTCAAAATTTCACTTTGAATTTGATTTGTCATGGCCATTTTTTTTATATTATTATTTTTAAGACGACAAATTTGAAAACTAAATTATATGAAACGTTATTTTAAAATAATAACTTTCATTTTTTTCTTTTAAAACATGAAAATTGAATTAAATTTCTACTTAATTTAATGTCTTTCCATCACAGGATATCCTTTTAAATTAAGTATAATTTTACTCTATATGGGTTTATATTAAATATACGGGTTCGAATGAAATATAATATTTTGAGTTCATTAAAATTTAAACCTTAGAAATTTAATGTTATTATCTGAAATTTCAAAAGTAAACTTATCTTTTTTTTTCTTTTTTTTTTTTTTAAGATTGACAATTATTGACATGCGTTCTTATTCTTATAGATTAAATTATTGAACTTTGCCTTAACTATACCATATAAAATCAAGTTATACAACAAATAAATTATGTGAATACATCTTTAGAATTAAAGGCATAGACCACATAAAACCAACACGTGCTTTTTAATGAATAAACACGAAATAGGATCTTCAAAACTGATAACAATTTTTACCAGAATGTTAATGTAGCCCCACGATAGAGCGTGAAAATATTGTAAAGTATGCAATTTGCGTGACTATTCATGTTTATGACGTCAGAAACATGCAAAAATTAGTATGAAAATGTTGTGCGGGTTGCATATATTGCATTTTCTGCTCACTGCTACGGAGCTACTGTTTGGTTTTGAGACAAACTAAAAGTTATTTATGTAAATCCCATCAAGTGTTTTGTGATATAAATGCTTATGTTTTTCTCTAGTCTACTGCTTTAATATTATTAATAATTAATAATTATTGTATACAACATGACGTAAACATCAGTGATTCTATAAACTTTGTTAAGCTCGTTGTCATGCGATCACGATTTTCTTCCTATTAATTGAATGGTTTTAGATTAATTGATTTATCTATAATTAACTGAATTAAAACACAAATCAAATGTCATACATAAATACATGTACAAAAAATAAGTAAATAAAATACATTATATATTTTTTATAAATAAAATCTGACAATTTTTACTTTTGAATTTGTAATTCATATTCATAAGAAATAATTGAAAATAACTATGTTTACCTCTATACAAATGTGCTTACTATTTGACCATTAATATATAGATTTAGCAATGTTTAGCAAATTTATCGTGAGTTTTGAAAGGGTGGTAAAACACTTTATCACAATCATATTTGCTTATTGGTGTTTTGATTTTTGATGTTCAATCATATTCTCAAATGTCAGTACTTCAAGTTAGAACTATTTCTATTTCAACTACGTAATGTATTTATTCTCTAAACAATTTGATACTGCATTTGGATGCGCTTCACGTGCAAGTCCCAGGCAAATGCATTTCTCCCTGCAGTTTACTGGCATTCAGGTTACTAGAACACACAATATATATAAACACGTGAGGGAGTAACCTATTTTATTTTACTCACGTGTGACTTTCAGTGATGTGACCTGGGTCAATCTTCATGACCTGTTTGTGACCTCGTGACATTTGTATAAAACAAAAAAGGTAGTTATAGAACATTATGCATCCAGTTGCATACATAAATGAAACATAAAAAGAATAGGAGACTGAATAAAAAGAGTGAACTATATAAGGTGCACTAAATCAAAGCACGTAGATCATCTTACAATACTTTCTTATTGACATATTTTTCTTTTTTTTTTTACTATGATGTATTATTATTGGCTGAAACCCTGCTTAAAACACCTTAGTATGTCTATTTGTCACTCATTTAATTTTTTTCCGGAATCAATACTGTGGTTTTCTCAAAAATCGCAAAAAAAAAAAAAAAAAAAAAAAAAAAAAAACGTGTTTCTCGCGTAATGTTAAATTAGGGACCCCATGCCTTTTTGTAGCGTTCCTCTGATTGGTGCTACGTTACTGCCGATATAAGAAATATTCCTAACTACTTAGAAATCCTATGGGATCTTTGTATTCCTACGTCCTTGCTTAACTAAGTGCTTTGAATCACATCTATGGTGTCTGTTGTCTCGCATATTTATTACACAGACGCTTGAGATTTCTCTCTCTCTCTCTCTCTCTCTCTCTCTCTCTCTCTCTCTCTCTCTCTCTCTCTCTCTCTCTCTCTCTCTCTCTCTCTCTCTCTCTCTCTCTCTCTCTCTCTCTCTCTCTCTCTCTCTCTCTCTCTTATACCTTATAGAAATGCCATATGGGGGATAATATGGACCAAAATCTCCATAATGAAGACATTGTATTTCCATACGGGAATAGAGTAAAAATATATATCAAAGTGTAAGTAGAATCAATGTTTTTCTTTTTATCAGTGCGTATATAGCTGACAAATTTAGTTTTGAGAGCAAAATTAAGCTTAAAATGTTAAGATACTAAAATCCTTTCGTTTATTATTATTTTAATTACTTATTTATAGGTTTTTAATCCTACATTATATTTGTTTACCTGAACCTCTCTCTGCTCATACTAATAGAGCTACATCAAATAGTTTTAATTATTTTACATAAATTATAAATATAGATGTGATTGATAAGACAAACGCTATAATGCTGTAACTTATTGTTACCATATGATCTGCAGCCTAGGTAAATAAATCTTATTTCTTATATGACAATTTTTTTATGATAGTAATTAACTGTCATTATTAATAATAATCAGACACGTGTTTAGAGGTTAAAGTCAATTAAATGGTGACCTAGGTCAATTTCAATGAATGACCTTTGTACTGCATTGCTCTTCTTTTGAATGCTCGTGCTTCTACCCTAGCCACAGCAGCTGGTATGGAGCAAGTTATTGATCTGCTATAGAAAGAGATGCTTGCTGATATTTTGTATATTCCGATCACGTGATCGTTACTCAGGTCAAGGGCGTGACCTCTACCTAGGTTACATCGTAATTATCCCTCAAGCATCATATATTTGAAATATTACTTTTAGCAATTGCTCTTTCATGTCAAGGTTACTGTTTTATATAAATTATGTAATTTTTTATTTCTTCGGTGTTCTATTTTTCACTGCATGTGTGAAAATTAATTTTAATATTATTGTATATTTTGCAATTATTTTGAAATATTATCAATGTAAAATTTAATAATATAATTTTAAAATAAATTACATAATGTTTAATATTAATAAAATAATTTAATTTTATAAACATGAAGTAAATTTTGTTTTCTAATAAATTATTTATAAATTAATTTCCGCCTTACGTGACACAATTGTAGTTAATAACTACAGTTTTTATACATAATTAATAGTTAAAACTAAGACAAATCGAAGTTAAGCAAGGAGTTATGATTCAAAGTCCGAAATAGAAATGGTCAAATGGGATGAACGATCAATGACTAATTGATAAAGATAACTAAAATATAATTTCAATGACAATTTACTTGTTATTTGTATCACCAAAAACAAAGAACAAAGATTATATTATTAAAAATTTTATTTCAGCGTAGTTGGATTTATAATCATTGTTTAAAATCACTATCGCTTCATTTCTTGATTATTATATCCATGTAATTAAATTTGTATTTTATATTAGAATGACATAAAATTTATATAATTAAAAAGGTGATATTTATAGTAACTTGCCCAAGTATAAACCTTGGTAACTTTTAGTTTATATTTAATTATGATTTTATTAATAAATTGACCAAAAAAATTGGTACAGTCATTAACTTAAAAATGAATTTATATTGGCTTATATTATATTATATGGCCATACAATGCAATTAAAAATCAGATGAAGATTTGAGTTGACTCAAAAACTGTATCTATATGTAGGGTGTGTACGTATGAAGTCATTTTGAGTGCTTTTCGATGCTCTTCTTGAGCAATGAATTACATTGCTCAGCATAGGACTAAACGTAATTTTTGGCTATTTTCTTTGGAAAATTAGCTATTTTTTGGTCATTGTTATTGTTATCTGTCATTGTTATTTTTCTTGCATACTTGTTAACAGCATTAATACTCTCAAATAAATTGCGAAGTATTTTTAAACTGGCAAAATGTGTCATTTTCCTATACCGGCCAATGTTATTTAGTACTCACTTATGACGTCGACTTAAACATGAATGAAACCACCCTCAATTTTCTGTTGCCTTTCCATTTTTTTTATCCTAGAAGTTATACTTTTTGCCCATTTAATCAATGAAAGTTTGACCCGCAATACACGTCTCCAGCTGACCAGTACTTTTCAGAGGGAATCCTCTCTGGATTAAATAAGTTATCTATTTACATTAAATACAATGTTATTCCCATATGACAATACATTACTTAGTAAAATGATCGTACATATCATTATCAGCTATTAATGTGGCGTTGAAGAGGGTTTGATGTGACATGAACTGTGTTGATAATCAATCCAACGTTAATTGTGGGATTGTTAATTGGATAAGTAAGAGTTGAGGGTCGATAATTTGAAACTTATAATTATTAATATGCACGGAAATAAATACAGCTTATTTTTAGCATAATTTGTTCAATACAGCATAATTTATGCTATACTTCATAATAACTATGTATTGCATAAATATTATGTTGTAAATCATAAATATTTAAGTTGTTCTAATTTAGTATAATTTATGCTATATAATGACATAAATGCATCATAAATTACGTTATTTCTTTCTGTGTGGTAATATAACAATATTACGCATTTATAAATATATCAAATCTTATTTTGAAAAAAATCAACAGATAAAATTAATTTCATCATTATTTGATTGTATGTACATTTGAGATGAGATAATAGTTTTAGCAATACGATATGGGAAACGTATTTCAATATCAAAAGAGTTTGCTTTCACCATTGTTGAGTGAGTGCGTATTCCAAACACTCGGAGCGAGGTGGCAGAGCGTGGTATCGATTGTTGCTGCCGTCATTTCCCTCTCTTATATGTCGGGGAAATAACAAATAATTAATAACAAAGGCTTTACGTTGTTGTTTATTTATTTAGTATAAAGCAGAAGTATTAAGTTAACAGTATCTTATAATTTCTATCAAATCTGATTTTTTTTTTCAAAATTATTGTTTCTATTGACTTTCAAATGACACAAAAAGTAAAAAAAAAAAAAAAAAAAAAAAAAAAAAACTATTTTAACTCTAAAAATATGTACCAAGGCATGTAAATAGCACGGAAAGAAAAATTACGTCATTTATGCTGTATTTTTATATCATAAATGATGCTTAATGAAAACAACATAAATATCTATGCTTTAGGGATAAATATAAATACGTATTGATTATGCGAGCTCATTTTCAGAGCACCTTTTTTTGCAGTATAAGTTATGCTATACTTTATAGCATAATAATATTATATAAATAGCATATTTTTTTATTATGTATAGCATAAATATTAAAGAGCATAAATATTATGTTGAACAGTATAATTAATTATGCTGTTCTAATTTAGCATCATTTATGATATAATGACATGAGTGCAGCATTAATTATACATAATTTATTCTTTCAGTGTGTATTTATGCTATGTATTATATTATGAATTTATGATTAAAGTATAGCATAAAGTATTAAATGCTGTATTTAACAAGCTGTGCTAAAAATGCGTGCAATAATAGTATAATTTTTACATATTTATTTTTGTCCGTATACACATAATTATACGACCATGAGTTTAAATTATAATTTTAATTCATGATTTGCCTTACACCATTATCAAAATACGAAGAAAGGTTATTACAACCGGATGTACCCCCTTTTTTCAAATTCTAATTAAGTTATAAAAAATAAAATTTAACACGTATTAACTTCAATATTAAATTGATCACCTGTAAATTTTGGTGTTCATCTGTGGAAAATTGTTTCAGAAAAAGGAGTAGATCCGGTTGTAAAAATCTCTGTTCTTATTTTGGCAAGGGTGTAGAATTTTTTTTTCTTTTTTTTTCAAAATTATTAATGAAATTGTTTATACAGTATACACAATGCATTTCTTTTGGGGGAAAAAATTGATACGTTTTTGCAAAAATTAAAATAATAACAATTTATTGTAAATAGTTGACAAGACCAATGTTAGTTGTAACATAATGTTACTATGAACTACCTGGGCCAATTAAGAAATGTTATCCTATATTCTTATTCTTATAATTATGATGCAAATCGAGCAATGGTTTCAAAACGGAAAAAAATAATAATAGTACTAAAAAAAAAATAGTAAACATATTGTATGCTTTGCAACTATGAATTATTAACAAAAAATAGAATGTAAAGAGCGAGGTTTAGGCCTGACAAATTAAATGTCTGGCCCACTCTTACACCTAAACTCAATGAATCAAGTTGAGAACATTTGTTATTTCTCAATTAATTTGCTACGCTGCGCTCCAGATTGTATCACATTATGAACATATAAGAAGATGCTTCCAGTTCTCACGATCAAAATTAGTTGATGATATTTACTTTAAGATTGATGTTACTTAATCATGACCAATTCACAGTATGCGAACTCTATAATATGTAATAATCAAATGATAAGCTTTAATGCGTTTGTCTTGTTATAGAATAATTTTTACTTAAACATAACAACTTTACCTAATTTTTTAATAAGATAGCCTACATTTTATTGTTATTAAGTGTTTTTTTGAGTATAGATTAAATATTTTGATAAAAAAAAATTTTGAAGTGAGAAAAAAAAACGCGATGATCAGCTTAATTTGTAGAGTAGTTTAATGAGTTTGCATAAATTAATGTATATTTTTTTATTGCCTCTATAATTTTAAAAGTACCAAAAAGTATATAATATTCTAAAATCATCTTTGAGAGTTTTTATATTTTTGTTGGTAATTATAAGCTTATATTATGTAGTGATAATTCATTAAAATTTTCAATTTGCCTTTAAAAAAATATTTGATGTATTTTTTAACTACATATTATCAACGATATGTACTGCAATAGGCAATATGTATTTTTCCATTGTTGCAATACTTTTTACTTTAAATTATTTATTTATTTTTATTAATTTAAATGAAAAGCATAACTTAATCACCAAAATTAAAATAATGACAAATTGACAAATGCAAGCCGGTAATATTTTTTTGCTAACAGTTAACTTACAAGGCAAAACTTGCATCAAATTGTCAACAATAGTTTTTTTTTTTTTTTTTTTTTTTTTTTTTTAGTTTTAATTGCAAACAAGCAAAAAGAAAAAATATATACTGTATAAGACAAAAATAATGATGTTGAATAATCATGAAATAGAGCAAATAGATACTTAAATAACATCAAACAATTTTTACAAAGAACATGAAAAGAAAATGTTTGTGTTTCAAGAAAAATGGGTCAAAACACAAAATGTCCTATTAAAAAAGAAAAAGAAAAAAAAAAATCATGTAGAAAAAAAAATATATATCCATGTTAAGATGAAGTTGATTTAGTTGATGTATTTCGTTGCATCAAATAGAGAGGGACAGTTATATTGCACAAATTTAATTTTTAATAAATAACATAGTTTTATAAATAAATACCATGCATATTTATTTATTTATTTTAAATTTAATTTAATTAAAAATTAAATTAAATATGTTTATAATACTTTTTATTTTTATTTAAATTAGTTATAATTATTATTATAAATAATTTAATTGTACTTATCATCTTATCATTGAGATGAAAGTATACTTATATGTCTGAATCGTTTGAACTAATGGGAGACATATTATGTAGTATTTGAGAGTCGAGCGTTGGTGTTAAATAAATACTTAATTTGGTTAACGATATATCACTATTGAAATTACTACTTACAAATGATATTAGAAAAGTACGTTGAGCTGGAGCATTTCTTCGTAGATAAATAAGAAGCATCAGATTATGATTGAATCGTGATTTAATATTAATGAGTTTTGGTCAACTATATACGTAGAAGAGATTCAGTTCATGCAATAAAATCAGTTCCAATCGTATCTGTATTTCCAGTAATTTTTATTGTTTACTTTTCCGATACCTCAAAACACTCTGAAAAAAAAAATCAGCTTCCATGCATAAGTTTTTTACATAAAAAGAAAAAAAAACTAATTTGCAATATTAAAAGTTTCCACAGAAAATAGAAGTTAACCCCACCGCAGAACTCTATGCTCTATGCAAAGAATTAAAAAAACGTGAATTTTTCATACTACTTATTACAACTACTTGCTAGTGCTTTTTTAAACAATAATAACGTGAAGAAAAAAAAAAAGTATAGAAGCTCATGTTTCGTTAAGTAAACGAGTTATAATTCGACACTGCCAGTTTTTGCATAATGATAAAATGTGCGACGTATACAAGTGGCTCACAGTTTACTTTATCACATGGTTACACACACAAGAAAATGTAAATATTATCATTACAGTCTCACTACGTACTGTACCATGTACGAACGATAAAGTTGCCCTTTATAAAGCATGTAATGAAAGAAACTTTTGTTACATTTGTTTAAATTATAACGTTTTTTATCTAACGAAACTTTTTTTTTTATTTATTTTTTTTTTTTTTTTACGAACCCGTATTACGAGTATACATATAATTGTTTTTTTCTCTTCAGAAGCAATATGGAAGAGCAAGATTTTTTTAAATTAAATATTCTGAAGTTATCCTCTAAATTGATTGATTTTCAATTTTTTAATTTTTGAGTTAAAGTATATATTTATAATTTAACTTGTTTTAAGCCACTTCATATACATTTTTTAAATTTTCATCGCCAGTAATAAGAAATGGATGAGACCTAAATCAGGCTCACTCTAAGTTTCTACATAATTTATACCTGATTTTATAATTGCGACCCATGATAAAGTGCTATGTATACACTGAAAAAAAAAATACTTAAGGCAGGTATTTAAATCCTGTAAATGCAATAGGTACACATATAACCTAGAACGTAGGTATTATTATACTACAATAATACCTAATGCAAGTGCAATATGCTACAATAAAGTTGTGACTCACTTATATTAATAAGTGGTATTGCAGTTTATAACTACCTTTTCTAAATTAAATATAAAATAAATAAAAATAAAATAAAATATTCAAAATAAAATATTCATGTTACCTGCTATAGGTATTCAGTGGTCTCTGTTACATTTAACAGGAGAATTTGATTGTTCTTTTCTGCTTCAAATTTTCCCATTTCCCAAATTTCCTAACTTTGCACGTGCATACATCTTGTGTGAAAACATAATTGACATTTAGACAATTTATAATGTTATGACATTAGTGTAATATATTATATAATATATAAAAATTAATACAATCTATTATTTTAATAATTTTTATTATATTAACCACTTAAATTTTCAAAATGTTTTACTAAAAAAGTTGCAGTTATTATTAAAATAATAATAACATAATTTTAATGCAAAATATATTCGAAAATAATAATCACATAATATATTTTATGATTTTTTTTTGTTTTTCTTTCTTTCTTAACTCCACGTATCAACTTCTTCGCACACGATCTATAAATCAAGGTTTGAGTTTTGTTGTGATGTTCCGGTTGAAATTTACAATTACTACGTGCATGAGATATACTCCACATTTGATTTGCTTTCAAATAATTTTTTTATATATATATATATATATCATGCCATGAGCAATTTAAAGTCAATTTTACTATAACATTGTATAGAAACATCTTTACAGGAAATCATTTTAGTGGCATTGTAAATTTGCAAGTTCAATCATCCAAATAAAATACTATCTTCGATTTCTTCATATAAATCACAGAATAAGTTCATATTACAGTACATAATGTTTAAGGGAGTAAGGTACCGACCTTATATCTAAAAAACTAGAAGTGTTTTGGGTCTAAATTTTGTGTCATTATGTAGCTAAGGGTCACACCTAACCATGGTAAAAATTTCATGATGTTTGAACGTCTCGAAAAAAATGAAAAAAAAAAATATTGAAATTAACATGGGCTTAAAATTTCAAAAAATCATATAAAATTAATTTGCACGGTGACCCACCAAAATTTTTATATATTTGAAATTGTCTCAAGCTGAAGTATCATTTTGCAAATTTTCAGATTTTTTTTTTTGACGAGAAAAGTTTGAGTCTAATGGCCGACGTCGATACCCTACTACCTTAATTTGAAATGATTACACAATGGAAAGGTTGTAAAGCGCTCATATAAATTTACTTTAAGCAAAAAATGTGAATAATTTTTAAAGTAGAAATATATATTATATAGATTTATTTGTTTATTACTTTGAATATTTATAAGTATAACAATAATAAATATTATTATTATTCTTTAATAATTATGAAAGTAAGTTTTTAATAATCAACATTTTTTTCTGCTAAAAAACAACAACAAGAACTTACTACAAATCATTAACAGTACATTTTTCAAAATAAAACTACAATGAAGTTTAAAATTCGTGAGAAAAAAAAAAGTACGAAGGCATAAAATTTGCAATAGATGATTTAATTCTAAATTTTAAAATTATCTTCTAACAAGACTCATGCGTTCACAAGTGTATCTAATTTCATTTTGGTCCAGCATGTTACGTGAGATATTATTGTGAGGTTCGTGGTGTGCGGGTAACACCTGTCTGCTGTTCACCATGTTTCATGTATAGGGGTACATAATAAACACGAGATAAATAAAAATCAATTTATTTTTAATCATTATTCGTATAATATTTAATCAAACGTGTGCATATTGTGCTATTTTTTTTTATATAATTATTATTATGTTTTTTAAATAAGGCATTGTGTTATATGAATGGAGGTTATCGGTTTAAAAAATTCATAAAAATTTTCTGGGGCTTAAAACATGCAAAAGTATGTCTAGTATTTCTCATTTAAATTTCTCCGAAATCGGAGGAGTAGTTTTCTCAAAAATCGCAAAAAAACGTGTTTTTCCCCATAAGCGTAATGTTAAATTAGGGGACCCTTAGCTTTCCCCGCGTCACCCCGCGCGCTAAACCGATAACCTGCAATGGATGGCAAAAAAGTTGTGCTCACTTTCAGATCAGTGTTCTGAAAAAACACAGTGATATTGTTGTGAAAGAAGTTTTTTTTTTTTTTTTTTTACTGAATTTATTTAATTGAATCGATTTGAATTGAATCGTTTTAAGGTTTATATTTTTTTTTTTTCTTTAACTTTTTCATTTTTGCTGGAAATTTATAAATAAATTACTAAAGAATAAGAAAACGCGTCTAAAATGAGGATATAAAATGATGTGGTTATAACAAAAAACATGAGAAAATGTTGATTATTATTACAAAAATTATTTTATTTTATTTGACCTCTAAAACGTAGTGTTCACTGTGTTATTTTCTTTTAATACATTTGTGCACATTTATAGACAGAACACGGAAGAAAAAATCTGACTCACTCAATATTATCACTCATCAATTAATTAATTATTAATTTATGTGTATTATATTTACACGAGGAACTGTGGAAGTAAATAAAAAATTTATTGAACATAATTTTCATTATTATTATTTCTTTCTTGCATGCCAAAAACTTAAAAACCACTTCGAAATTAGAGAATCAAATTTATTATTTCATTATAAATAAAATCAATACTTTTTTATTCTTATTCTTAAGTTTGTCAAATATTTTTTATAAAATACACGAAACCTTGGGTAGTGAATAACAATAAATAAATATATTATAATATATATATTTTTTTAAATTGTTTCTATTTCATTTCCTAACGCCAGTATCCGTTTTATCCAAAATTCATAAAAACGGAAAATTTAAAGGTAATTTATGCTACAGTAAATAATAACCATAGCAGACATTAGCTTTATACAGGAATTGCATAAATATTAAATACTTGCCCTGTAAAATAAAACTTTTATGTCTTGCAAAATCATCGCTATAAAATTAATAATATAGAAAAACAAAATTTCGATAGAAAAATAGTCAAAAACTACATTTTCTATATGCTGAGCAATGTTATTCAATGCTCCAGAATGACGTCGAAGCGCATTCAGTATGGTATCATGTGAAATCCCTCACCAAAACAAGGTCAGAGATTTTTACAACCAGACGCACCCCTTTTTCTCAAATAATTTCCCCCAGATAAACACCAAAATTTTACAGGTGATCAATGTAATATTGAAGACGTGTTAAATTTTATTCCTATAAATTGATTAGAATCCAAGAAAAGGGGGTACTTTCGGTTGAAATAACCTCTCAGTGTTTTTGCAATGGTATACGTTGAAACTCAGGAATAAATGTAGCAAACCATGTGTTCGTTCATAATAATAGCAATTGATATGTATCAACTCAGGCACACTCATCAGGATTCAAAGTCATAATATTTTCTCCGTGTACTGTACAGTGTGTACGATCATTAACATACACACAGAAGTAATGAAGCAACCCAAGTACGTGTTCATATAGCAATTGAAATCACCTTGATATTCAAGCATCATTTTCTCATGACCTTCTCGTACATCGATCAATCAAAATGATTGTGAGTAAAAATTGAGGACGCACTCTTTATAAATTGCAATTTTATTCTTGTCTTACCTCATTCAATATTACAATTTTCTCACCTTTGTTCTCTCTCTCTCTCTCTCTCTCTCTCTCTCTCTCTCTCTCTCTCTCTCTCTCTCTCTCTCTCTCTCTCTCCTTCTCGCATCAAGTATAGTTCTCCGGTATAAGATTCATATTAATATATTGTATAGCATTGCAGAGTTTAGAAAAAAAATATAATAGAAATGAATGGGATGAGGTGGTTCGTGAACCATTCCGCGATACCTATGCCTTAGCGTGAGTGACTACCCTTCTCCCCCCCCCCTCCCAAATAAATAATATACTGTATTAAAATTTATAATCTTGAAAAGAAAATTATAGATAAATTACTTATTTGCATTTATAGTTCGCACTGTTAATTTTTTTTTAAACCACTGATTACTAGTTAATATATATTTTTTATTATTATTACTTCAGTGCTATATTAATAAGAAAAATCCCCCCCCCCCCCCCAAAAAAAAAACATTTTTTTAATGCAGAGACTTTTTAATGGTATAATATGGTTTGCTGCATATTGACAATGCATCACTTAATAAAATCATTGATCATAATATAAAAGCATGCATAATGTCAATGCTTATTCGAGTCAAATTTAAAACTTTTTTTAAAATTAAAAAAAAAAAAAAAAAAAAAAAAAAAACTTTTTTTTTTGAATATTTTTTAAATTCATATAATTTCATTTAAAAATTGTAGTTATATTTGTTTTGCTAGATATAATTGACGTTCAATGAATTATTGTGAAAATATAGTTGCACTTTTGACTATTTCAACACCGAGTCAGTCACCCTCTTCGTTAACTGCCCTGAAAAAAAATTAAAAATAATAGTATAATGCCTCGTAATGTTCACACAATATTTTGTTACAGTTGTAATAATGGTTTCAAAACTTCAAGTCATATTGATTTTGATAACTGTATGTATCCCTCAGGTGATGTGTTTTCTTGATTATACAAGTTTCCAAGAATCATAACAACATGTAATATTCAAAATAACAAGTGAACAGCAACTTGAAATTTAACGAGTTCTTTGACTTTGAAGCACACTATAGTTAACTTTGCTAATTAATTGTACTAATTAATGACTTTCTGTTTAACTTTTTAATGCTTAGAGACGTCTGTGTATAAATTATTAAAATTATGTTGCCCGAAACTTTTTGGTATAAGAAAAGTTAAGATTTTAAGACTTTTATCTATGATAATAAATCATTTTTACTATTTAGGAAAGATAAATTACGTAATACATGATGCAGTGAATAATGAGTTATTTTCAAAATGCTCTATTAATTACGTATCAATTGTTTAAAATTTCCCATAATGCAAATTATATGGGAGCTTTTTCAACAACTATTAGTTACCTTATGGGATGGGAAATAATATGGGATTTTTGACCCCATAGCTTTATTTTTGTTCAAATTTAATCTCTCTCTCTCTCTCTTTGTCTCTCTGTCTCTGTCTCTGTCTCTCTCTCTCTCTCTCTCTCTCTAATACCTAATCAAAAACTATATCATAAACAATTTTGTGTTTTATGAGAAATTTTCAAAATAATAATAAAAAAGAAACTAGTACTACGCTAATTTGGAATTACATAATATAATTATTAATAATGATTCTGCAAAATAATATCATACTCACAATATTTGTATTTCCTATAAAAATTATACAACATAGCATAAATTATATTGTCATAAAATAAAATTTACATTTATATTATGTTCTGGTACGAAAAATACAATAATTCTTAAAATAGTATGAATTAATCCAAATTATAATTTTTCTAATTGTAATTATAGTATTTATAATTCAAAATAGAACTATAAAAAAACAAACATATAATAATACAAAATGTTAATTAAAAAGAGATATTTTAAAGAAAATAAATTAAAACTGCATTAAAATTAAGCATGTTTGCATTCACGCGTAAATTTTAATAATTAGTGTTTTCTTAATTAACTTTCATTTTTTTTTCTCATAACTTTCAATTATTTAATTAGATGATATACAATAAAATTATAAAGGTGGAACTGCTCGATATTTTTTAGTTTAGTAAGAATAAATATATTCGTAAAGTCTTATAATTATGAGCACAATCAATGTTCTTTTTCAAACTCTATAGCTTTTTAATTACAATTCTTTTAAATGCAATTAAATTTTTTAATTTTTAATTGCAGTGACATATTGTTACATTTAATTTAAATAAAACTAGCACAGAAAATATAATTAAACAAAAATAGGAAAACTTTGATAGACAAAAATTGTTACGCACATTTTTATTAACTGATGCGTAAATATATAGGACACAATGAAAATTTGATATATTTTTTTCTTTTCTTTTGCAATCTATTTTTCTTTTATTTATATTTTCCCTCACATGGTTGACTGATAGAAAACATCAAAAATTAGCTCATGTGTGAAACTGGAAAAAATCACCTGCTTATTATATACGTGTAAAAAATTGTAGTTTAATGATACTTGAAAACGTGTGATGTTGTTAATAATATGTTGTAGTATGGCAATATATTTTTAGTTGGCTTTGATCGTTAAATCGAGCAATCATACACTTTATATTGAGAGAGAGAGAGAGAGAGAGAGAGAGAGAGAGACGTATAATATACAAAACTCGTTACTGAAAAAGCAGATAAATAAATTAGAAAAATAACAGTCACTGGAGTTGAATACATCAATAAAGAATAAATTTATTTTAATTTCATAAAAAATTACGAACCGTGATATTTGACTTCATAATAAATTTTACCTGACTCGAATAAAGTGCTAACATTTATAATCCTTTTTTTTTTTTTTTTTTTTTTTTTTCTTTCTTTCTTTTTTTTTTTTCTCTTTCTCTCTCTCTCTCTTTTTTTTTTTTTTTTTTGAATATTTTTACAGTTTAATTTTTCCCCACGCAGAAGCATAATATTTGATTGAATTTATGCATGCATTAAATAATTGATATATATTTCAGAGCACAAATGTTACAATTTTTGTAATATAATAACCAAAGTAATTATGCTGGACATCTTAACTGCTATGCAGATGCTAATAATATAGTGTAAATTATGTTAATATACATTTTAATGAATTGAGGTAGCATAATTATTACATGTTTATTTTTGTACGTGCAGATAAACAAAACATTTCTATTGTGTTTTATACTTTTAAAAATATATATTTTGCATGTCCTAATATCTAATAATAGAACTAAAATTTTATAAGCAATTTTTATCGCCTCTCAATTAAAGGGGGGGGGGGGGGGGGGGGGAATTCGCAGAAAATACAAGAGAAAATATTTATCCTGCGAAAAGTAATTCAAGTATTAGTATCAAATAATGGAAAATTAATGTTAAAGAAGTGGAAAAGGTCTATTCTAAAACCATGGCGTTATTTTTAATCATTACAGGCTAAAAATACTTCCAACTCGAGTTCTTTATGAGCATTAAAAATTTAACTAAAATGCTATATTTGTATTTTCTGAGTAAGCTTTTACCATAATTAAAGAAGATCTCATTTGATTTTTTTTTTTGTATTAAAAAGATTTAGCCGTTGGTTTAAAATTGCATTATTGAAACACCTTAATCCCTTCAACACGATGCACATTTGCTATACATAAAAAAAAAATAATAATAAAAAAAAAGAGCCATGTATAAAATATTACGTCTGGGTTGCAAATGCTCTGTTCAGCTGTTTCAAAGTCTAGTATAGGGTAAGTTAAAAACATGCGTGGGAATTGTTTTTTGTTACATAATTTAAAGATAGAGCGAGGGCTAACGTATCAACACGGCACATCCTTTTGCATCACTCAATTCACTCGCATGTATAGGGGTGAGGGAGCTTGCTAAATCTAAACTGATGCGAGCAAGGATTAAGTAGCACTTAACCACGACAAACGACGGCTTTTTTATTCCTCATACCTTAATTGCGCTATTTGTCATATTTCACTTATTATTTGTTTTAAAGTTTTCATCAGAATTTCTTATACTAAATCCATTTGGGTATTATTGCACGTACAAAAATACATGCTTAATAATACACACAATTCGTGCTGCCAATTATTATGGCTAGCACCCTATATACGTATATACACGTACATCGATATTTGTGGTACTAAATTCAACGTAGACAAGTAGAAACAAAATGTATTATAAACAATAATAATAACTGTAAAAGTATGAAATGAAATTTATACTTCTCAAAGTGCATTGTTGAAATGTTCCCATCAGCATGATAAAACAATGTACGTACCAATTAAAGTTTACATGTGTTTCTATGTTTGCATGTTATTATTCATCTTGAGGAAAACAGAATAAAATTATCTCAGGTTTAAGCTATATGAGAAAGTATGTAATCTGTTTTCATTAAAATAATAATAGTAATAAATTTGGAAGCTCAAACATCAATTAAAAGTAAAAGCAACTTCTGTGACGCATAAATGTTTAATTAATTCAATTAACCATAAAAATTAAAGCCAAGGATATAAAATATTAAGCAATATTTACACTATTTTTTAAAGGGTGTATGCGCATGACGACATACTGAATGCGCTTCAACGCCATACTGGAGCAATGAATAACATTGCTCAGCATAAGACAAGCATTTTTTTTCTTTGCTATTTTCTTTGGAAAATTAGCTATTTTTTATGTTTGTTTTTTTCGCATACTTGAAAATCTAATTCAATCTCAAAAATATTGCTAATTATTTCTATACTGACAAAAATAGTCATTTTGCTATATTAGCTAGCCCATGTTATTTAGTGCTCACATATGGCGTCGACCTTTATATGAATGCATACAAAACCTATACATTTGAAGAAGAAAACAATCTTAAAAACTTAACAAATTAAAAATACTTTATTTCAATGTTCACTTTTTCCCCCCTTCTTAAATACATTTGTTCTAATTCCACTTTAACTAATCCTTAAAACAGTTTAAATAGTTTTTAAACCCTCACAGTATTATAAACTAAACATATTAACATAACTTCAAAACTAGGATGGGCCAACCTAACTTTAATATTATAATACACCATATTAATTAATACCATTCTTAACTAATTATTTACACATTTCTTTAATTGCATTACATGCATCGTATAGATTATAATCATTATATAAGACAATAATAACTTTAAGGTTTCAAAGTCACTTGTGGCTTCCCTATATCTTAACCTAACATTTGAAGACTCCAAATAATTTTTTGTTATTTATTCTCAAAGAATGATTCTTAAAAATTCAGTAGCCAGTTTAATGACTTCAGATTGTTATTAGGATTCTTTTGAACTGGTTACTGAAGTTCTAACTATAAATAATTCTATATATAATTGAAAATTATTATTTTTGCATGTGCTAAAACCTTTGGGAGTTCTTCTATAGTTGGTTACGAGTTTGTGAGACAGTTTGCATTGGTGTTAGTGACACGGCGAGTTCAGTCATCTTTTGTAAGGTGTTACACATAGTTATAGACTAAAATACTGTGATATTTTATTGTGATTGTGATTATGTATAAGTCAAATAGTGGTAAATCTAGTCCTAGTCCAGCTATTAGGGATTTAATGAATCGATTTCAAACTGAATCGGATAATTCAGAGCAAGGTTCAGAGGGTAAGTTGGTAATTTACTTTTTTTTTCTTTTTTTTTTTTTACTTGTCTTGAAATGTAATTTTATTAAAAAGTCTGTAGCACACTTTTTGCATTTTCTGTATATCAGTTTTCATATTATAATTGTTTTGAAAATGATCTAATGCAATTTTTAATTTTATTTCAAAAAATGAATAATTAACTTCACCATGTTGTAGAAATGGAGTTCAATTATACTATACATGACACGTTTTAGAACATTCTAATTAACTCTGCTCTGTCCTTTAAGAAAAAACCAAATGCTTTAAGCTTCAATTGTACAAAAAAAAAAAAAAAAAAAAAAACTAATAAACGGGTTGTTTTGAAAATAATGTGTGTAAACTTCATTTTCTGCTACTAAAATGACGTTACTACTCGTTGCTATACTCGTTTTTTGTATAATAAGAAAACAGGGCTCACGAACACACTATAAATATGATATCTCAAAATCTTAAAAAAAATTAGTCATTTTCGAATAATTTCGTCTATGAACCTTTTATACAACATAGTTTAGTATCGGCGCACTTAAAAACTTCCCCTCTCTCTCTCTCTCTCTCTCTCTCTCTCTCTCTCTCTCTCTCTCTCTCTCTCTCTCTCTCTCTCTCTCTCTCTCTCTCTCTCTCTCTCTCTCTCAACCTTCTTTCTCTTGATGCAGTCAAGTAAATAAAAACTAAAAAATTAAGATCGCATTTCATTTCTAAACTATTTTTTCCATGTAAAAAGAACGCGATATCAAAGCCATTTCTGTATATTTATATAATTTCCTTATATTTCTAACATCGCAAAAAGAGCTCATTTAAAAAAAAAAATTAAAAAAAAGCTAGAATACAGCTTCTTTATTTACGAGATCATTTGAAAAACTTTAAAACTTGTTAATTATACGCATAGTAAAGAAAAAAACTTGGATCATGTTGAGCATGTAATTTGAAACATACTTTAGTTTCGTAACAACAACACAAAAAATGTAAAGCGAGAGATAAAAAAAAAATGGTGCAATCTTTTAAAGTTTTTTGTGCTAAATTACGTACGTAGTTAAGCGGATTCTATGTTTAGACTTTTAGTCTCTCTCTAGTTATTGAGGGGGTGGATTCTGACGTCATACATTTCAATTATAGTGACGTCATGCCATGCTTTTTGTGAGAATTAAATAAGTTATCTGAGTTCCGTTTTCTTGAATAAATAATACAGATAAAAAGTTTATTATAATTTCATAAATAAATAGTATAAATGTAATTATTACTAATTTACTAAGCCTTATTTAACATACTTCTTCTTTTTTCTTTTCTTGTATTTATTATTTTTTTATTTTATTTTTTTACTTCATATTATATATTTTATGTGTAAAAATTGTACAATTTTATTATACTGTACAATATAAAAATGTATATTTTAATTTTTTATTTTATATAAATTTTTCCAATATTCAAAATTAAGTGAAAAGTGATATAACATTAAATTTAGATCATTTAAAGTGGAAATTGCTAATTTCGAGTACTGAAAAGAAGCAGTGTGGTAACTTTAAAAAGCTCAGTTGATAATATATTGAATCAACGATAGTATGAAGATGGAGAAAAAAGTAACGTTCATATGTATTGGTAATATTGAAATTAAAACTAATGACCACGCATTAAAAAGAGCATAATATACTGTATATTTTTATAATTTTTAACGTATTTACCCAAAAAATACACAATACAAAAAAATAATAATAATAAAACGAGAAGATAAATACATTAATGAGCAGTGTATGATATATACATTTTCACGTTGATTGATTTTGATCTTTTGTTTATTCATATTTTTCAAAGAGTTTCAGTTTTTATAAACTGTACTAAATTAAAGATTAAAGATTTTATTGTGTTCCATGTCTTTACAGAGTAGAACAAGTCAATTCATACATATATACATAACACTTAAATATATATATATATATATATATATATATATATATATATATATATATATATATATATATATATATATATATATATATATATCTTAATTTAAGTTGACATATTCACAGAACGCCTTCTTCAAAGAGGTGTAACAGTTTAAGTTTTAGCTTCGTGTATATTCCAAAGAAAAGTTTGGAAAAAATGTTTTTTAGCAGAATCATCATAGATTTTTTAAAAATAGACTCCAAGGACGAGAAATACTGGAGAGTAAGTTTATTTTTGCCTGGAAACTAAAAGCTTGTGTTTCACGTCTATTCCAAGATTGCTAAGTATTTTGGCGTCGGGATTTATCGAGCGCTTTTAATTTTACCATTCTGAAGGTCACCATGTTTGTTTACGAAGTATATGGCTAGTATAGGATTGAATTTCACATGTCAACTTATATCATTGCTTTTGATAAAATTAAAAAAAATATTTATAAGAAAGTATTATATTTTAAATTTTTTTTATTTAATTTTTGAAATAAATTAACTTATTTTGAAAATATTAATATTATTGTAATATTAAAACATTTTAATAATATTTTATTTATTTATTAAATGTAATTTTAATAACTTGAAAGCAGAAAGCTAATAAGTTCACAGATTGTTTCCCTTTGTGTTGGGGTTGTACCTAGTTGGTATAATTACAATGTTCATGTGTTAATTCTGAATAAGTAAACCTGAACGTGAACGTAATTAATCCTTTAGGCAAATGTGATGACTGATCTTTGAAATTTCGTGAGCCTTTTTATTTTTAAAGTATGTTCTAAATGCAATGGTAATATAATAATGCTATTCGTAACCCCTGTTCTTTGCCTCTAAAATGACGATCACCTATGGCTAATCAAATGGAATGCGCATTTTTTGGTGCAAGAGAACAGGGTTTACGAACACCATTAACTTATGTAGTTAAAATTTCAAATAAAAGATTTTAAAAGAAAAAATATAGGTTATTATAATTCACCAAAAAAATTGTGTACTCATAAAGTACATTTTAATATATTTTTTCCTCCCTTTTTTGAAACTGAAATGATATTATATTAAAAGCGTAAATTTTGAATTTCAGAGGGTATGTTTTCTAATATTTTCTAGAACTGCAAAAATATTAATAAAAAAATGAAAGCCGCAGTTAAGTGAGTATATGAATCCGAGCTGTTTGTAGCCCCCCCCCCCCCCCCCCCCCCCCCAAACTCTATATGATGTAGAATTTTTTTAATCCGGATAATACAGATTCGGATAATATTATACTCTTGAAATATCTGGATAACTTCTTATCCGTAATTCAGATTCAAAAACTATCCTAATTTTAAACGCACTAAACATTTAGTAATACATTTGCAACAGTATACAGGGCGTATGCGGATGACGTCATATTTATTGCGCTTGGAGGCCATACTGGAATAGTGCATAACATTGCTCAGCATAGGACAAACTTCATTTAAGCCAAATTTCTTTGGTAAATCGGTTAAATTTTTTTTATGTGTTTTTTTCTCACATACTTGAGATACTAATTCATCATATTTACAGCATCAATGCTCCCAAAAATATTGCATATTTATAGTGTTTTTAAACTGGTAAAATGATTGTTCGTCCTATGCTACCCATGTTATTGAGTTATCCAATATGGCGTCGACTTTAAAGGCATAGAAAACATGAAAACATAAGCATTTATATCACAAAACACTTGATAGGACTTACATAAATAACGTTAGTTGGTCTCAAAACCCAACTGTAGCGCCGTAGCAGTGATCAGAAAATTTAGATTTATGCAACCCGCACAACATTTTCATACTGGTTTTTGCCTGTTAATGACGTCATAAACAGGAATATTCACGCAAATTGCATACTTAACAGTTTTTTCAGGCTCTTTTGTGGGGCTACATTAACATTCTGGTAAAAAATATCATCAGTTTTGTAGATCCAATTTTGTGTTTAGAACATGTTGTTTCAATGTTTTCTATGCCTTTAACATGAATGCATAGACCCTATAATATGCAAGACGCACAGTACTTGGTTTTATCCCCACACAAACACACACACATACATGGTATTTAATTTCAATGATACTTGAAACAAAATGCCAGTGATGCGAAACTGTCTTGATAAAGACTCCCCTCTCATTAGCGTACATAGAGATGGCATCAAGTAAGAAACACTTCAAGTATCTTCCACGCATGTTTAAATGCGTCAACAGAGACAAGACGAGTGCACGGACTTTGTCAAGTACAGTATAAGAGATATGTGCACTATAAAACTCAGGTGTGTCAGTCTAAATGCTGACACGAACACTGGATGCTTAGTTAACAATCTCTTGTAATTAATAAGAGGTATAGTATAAAATATTAATTAAATTTAAGTAAAAACTTTAATTTGAAATATATAATTTTTTTAAATTTTGGTTTATTTTATAAATTTAATATAATATTTATTATACATTTAAAGAATTTAATATTTAATAATAAATTAAATTATTAATAATTTTTTATTTTTAAATAAAATAATATTTATTTATAAATGCACATGAAATGCAATAATAGATCATGCATCTACATGATGCTTGTTAAAATGAAAAGTTTCCAGGAATTTTAAGCAATGGATAAATGCAATAAGCTTGAAATAATAATATAAATTTATGAGCAGTTGGAGAAATAAACTATTTCGAAATGAAAATTATATCTATTTATGTACGTAATTAACTTGCAGTATAAAAATATAATTATGTTAATAGTTGCTAACGTTAGCAGTTGGAAAAAAAATTCTATTGGTCATAACATAACCGCCTGGAATAAAGTATTCTTAATTACGTAATTTTTGCCAATATAGCATAAATGTTGTTAAATTACAATAATAAATAATTAATTTGCTTAGCATAATATTTCTGCTATGTAACACAGTTTAAGCACATAATGTTGCATTTTTTGTTGTGTATTTTTTTTAATTATGTACAACAACCTAAGCGGATATGCATTGTTGTGTTTGTGATTGTAGGATGAAATAAATAAATAAACATAATTGAATTGATCTACTGTTGCTGAAAATAATTTATAGCATAATTATTGCGTATATTTTTGTTCGTACGTAGCGTATCTATAGTATCCTTCATTTAAAGTTAAAGAATTGGTGCGCTAGTTTTTTTTTTTTTTTTTTTTTTTACCTTCCAAAAATGATTTTGGAATACGAAATAATTATAGGGTATATCATAGGAAATTAGTATAGGAGCGCGCATTATTTCATTTTGCCTGTTATTAGCTAGCGCGCTACGCAAATAACATCAATTGTTGTTTCTTCTATTTTTTTATGGTTAATTTAAATAACAATTTTATTATTAACAAAAAATATATTTTATTGTTACTCTTAACAATACCGCTATCTTTATATAATCACATAAAAATTTGCTTTATACTTAAAGTTTTAAATATTTATATAACATTTTTATATGGCTCGTATCCACGGAGTAATATATGAATTGCGCAATATATGAGATTGTATGAAACTTAATTGTTGCAAATGAAGATTGCATCCAATAAAATGTATAATACTGAAAATATTTATTGTTCCGGTTGAATACATATAGGACTGTTTTAAACTTTGTAATAAATATTAAATGATTCTAGGTAAATATAAGAAAAGCACGTCATATCCATGTCGAGATATAGAAAGACGTTTTATTTGTCTTTGCATTGCACGTTGCGTGTAGTATACGGTTGAACCTTTATCTCTTATCGCAATGTAAAGTTTACACTGGGCTGTCGTAGGAATGTTTTGTAAACTGTGGAGAGAGAGAGAGAGAGAGAGAGAGAGAGAGAGAGAGATCAAGTATCAAGTGCTTCTTATAAACATTCTTTTATATCATTTGATAGAAGAACGCACTTCAATGATAGTACTCAATATAGCACTGACTAAAGTATTTCTATAATTAGGTTTTAAGATAAGAAATAAAATGCATTGCTTATTCTTTAATATATATCTTAAATACTTAAAACATTGTAAAACAATGAACCAAGCTATCAGCATATTATTTAAGTTTAATTTAACGTTTACGTCATAATAAAGCGTTAAAATCACGAAGAAATAATCATCAATGGTGGACATTGGTACCCATTGTGACGTCACTTAAGTTTTTGTCGTTACAATTTTAACGTTCAGTGACGTCATAACCGTTAATTATACAATACTCAAAACATTGAAAAACTGGTGTATATGATTTCAACTTTTATATTTGAAAATATAACTTTATCATAATCATCATTATTTTTTAGATTTCGGAAAACAGTTTTACAATTTCTATTAATAGTTATTATTATATAAAGTTATATTATTGAACATATTGTTTTTTTTTATAATAGCATTATCATGATTGACGATCATTAAAGCCTATCGTCGTAGCTTTAAAATATTATATTAAAAAAATTTCAAGTGATATAGAATAGCTTAAGTAATACAATTAATTTAATTAAAAAAAATGACTTATTTTAGAAAATGCATAAAAATTTTTAGTCTTTGGACCTACTGTACGTATAGTATATTTTAACAGTATTTATAAAGAAAACAAACGTAAAAAAATGTGTTGAGTATTTTTTTATTTTTACCGTAAAAAAATAAAAATTTACGCAAGCGTAAAGTTGTTAGACAATGAAATAAAGTGCTTAACTATGCATATCACAGTCAGTAAATTAGAATTAGAATGCGTTAACATTAAAGAATATAGGTCAGGAAAGATCAACTATATTTGGCTTTCCATTATTTGAATAATACAAGGTCATTTTAAATAAGTATTTACAAAAATTATTAAAAAATATATAAATTATTTTATTAAATAAGTATTTATTATTAATTTTTAATGTTTTATTTTATTTTTATTATTTAAAACTTTTATATAAATAAATATAATTTCTTGAACATTTATGTAAGTATCTATGTAATATAATAAATAGTGAAATCTGTAATATTGATAATGGATGTTTCAATTGAGTGTAGATTATTGCTATAATATTTAATGCTATATGAAGGGAAGGTATGAAGGAAATAAATAAACTTAATGAAAACGAGAAAAATGACTTACAATTTTAGTGATTCTTTATAGTCTATAATTTTGATATTAAATTTCCATGCGGTTCATAATATTGTAAAAATAATCACATATTTTCAAATATTATCTGCTTAGCATTATTCTGGCTTTTCAAACAGCCTACACATTTGAATTTAATTTGATTAATATATATATACTTGATTTTATACAGAACAATTCAAAACAGTACAAATTTTAAATTTAGATACAAAAAAATGAATCTTTTCCTTATTTTATTACGTAAATAAAGTATTCATTTTTATTATATAAAAGATTGAAAAAATACGTAATTTTTTTTTCTTTCGCGCAAAGTTCTTTTTATAGAATAATTCAGTAGAAAATTGCTTTTCTTTGTTATTTTTGTAACATTATGAAAAAATTTTGTGCTCATTGAAGCAAAAACTTTGGTATAAAAATATAATAAAGTATAATTTAAGTAGATTTTAGTCCCGCTTTTATTACCTTCTTACTTTTATATAAAAAGCTATATTATCATATGAAGGAGATATTTTTAAAAAAAGGTTTTTTTATATGATATAAAGTTGCGATTATACGTATAGAATGTTAGTTAAAAAGTTAGGAAATCCAATTAAAAAATATACGCTTTCTTTTAAATTAACTGTGTAATTTATCGTGTTTTTTTATTAAATTATCTGTTTACATGTTTAATGTAATATTGTAAATATAACCGAAAGCCAATGTAATGCTGTTGCATACAAACGAATTAATTTACTAAAAATTATTGCATCGTGTGATCCGATCATTTTTCAAATAAAAAAATATATATATATATATTTCAATGTGCAATGCACGTTTTTAATTGTTGTATTGTAATGTATGATCAGTTTTTTTGTTCTTTCTTTACAAGAAATGCATTACGAATGTAAATTAATTTTAAATACGAGTATATAGTTCATTCATTGCAAGTGGTCCAATTAAGAATAAAAATTAGAATTAATAAATTAAAAATTAAATTTATTGTTTGTATCGAGCTATTATATAAAATTTTATTCTGTATGCTTGCATGCTCAGCAGCAAACATTATTCTGTATAAGGAAACTACTTTTTTCCTATATAGTAATAATATAGCACTTTTTTTTTTTTCCTTTAAAATTTCCATATTTGATTCAAAGACCTGCGCACTTTTATGCGTATTTTTTCAAACAAAATGTACCCATAATGCACTTTTATATAATGAAAAACAAATGATTTTGTTTACATAATTACATCTCAAGTACGTACACATATAAACCATTTTATTTTATGTATTTTGCATTAACTTTATTAACACATGAAAACATGTTCAGTACATTGAATACTTATAATCATGTGTGTTTACTGGGTTATGGAAATAATATGCCTTCAAATGAAGCATTATGGCATTTAAAATCTCCATATAAGAGCTTTGTTTTGCCAAAAGGCTATAGGGTGTGTACGCATGACGTCATTTTGAGTGCTTATCGATGCTCTTCTTGAGCAATGAATAAGATTGCTCAGCATAGGACAAACGTAGTTTTTGACCATTTTCTTTGGAAAATTAGCTATCTTTTTGTCATTATTATTATTTTTGAATGCTTGAGGTACTAATTGAACCTGTTAACAGCATCAATGCTCTCAAAAAAATTGTAAAGTATTTTTAAACTGGCAAAAATTAGTCATTTTCCTATACTGGCCCATATTATTTAGCGCTCACTTATGGCGTCAACTTTAACATGAATGAGACCACCCTATAATGTAGAGACATGTTTTATAATATTATCGCGTCGCGTCTATAACACTTCAAACTTAAAATTAATTTTTAATCATTTTCAAATTATACATTAACATAAAGTACGCAATTTTATTAATTACTATACTCAGAAAAATTAAAAGCTTTTAAACATCGTTTTCGTTAACCTGTTTAACGTACGTAGATAATAAATAAATTAAACATGGCATTAAAAAAACAACAGCAAAAAAAAAAAAAAAAAAAAAAAAAGTCATGCTTGGAAAAATTAGTGTCACTTGGTGGTTTTAGCTTACTTGTACTTTTTATTATGCAATATTTTATAAACATAAACTTGTATTTTTTTTATGTTAGTAATTTTGACCTCTATGAGAGGTCAACCATAAAGATGACCTCATATTGTGCAATTTCAGAAGTGATGTAATTTTAATACTTAACATTTTATGTTAATTTTTTGGTGTGTTTTAATTTAAATGTAATTATTATATTTATATTATAAATGTGTATTCATTTTATTTTTTAAAAAATATTTTTATTTCTTTATGTATATTTTATTATTATTAATAATAATAAATTACTTCAAAATATCATTTAGAGATAATAATCTACTCATCTTCCTCAATTGTCGCACCACTCGTAGTTAAAAAGCGATTACGTATCTATATCGGGCAATGAATGAATAAGAGAGATGTGAATATGAGATTTATTGTGCCAAAATATCATAATATACCATTTATTAAAACTTAAAAAGTTTGGAACAATTTATAATTACGTATAAGTAAAATAAAGTACAGTATGATATAAGGAGAATCTTAACCCGCGTATGCTTTTAATTTCAATGCTTTGTATCATCATGCCCATACTCTCTCGATTGGCTGACACGAATCACCGATATCCTCCATTTAAGAGTTGGATGGGAACAAATGAACTTTTATATATTTATTGTTACGTATATTCAATAATATTTAACAAAGGAAAATTTTCACAGAAGTGAAGAAAAATGTTTCGTATAGGAATATATTAAATATTGTGTACCAACTATTTGCATCTGAAATTCCAATTTATGTACAAACAAAAATACACGTTGTATTTGATTAGTAAAACATGTTATGAAATAACAAAATAACCATGCTAAATATTTCAAATTTTGTGTAAGCAAATTAAGTACATACAAGGAATTTTAATATTTTAAGGGGGGGGGGGAGAGAGAGAGAGAAATTAAGGGTGTATCCGCATGACTTCATATTCATTGCGCTTTGACGCCATACTGGAGTAGTGAACATTGCTCAGTATAAGACAAGCTTGGTTTTTGGCTATTTTCTTAGAGAAATCGGTTAATTTTTTTTGTTATTATTTCTCACATACTTGAGATACTAATTTTACCTATTAACAGCATCAATGCTCTCAAAACTATTGCATAGTGCTTTTAAACTGGCAAAAATGAGTTAATTTCCTATGCTGCCTATGTTATTGAGTGATCCAACATGGCGTTGACTTTAACATGAATGCATACACCCTATACAAGTTGAACTTTTTGAACATAAAAAAAAGAAGCAAAAACGCTATTCAGAGATTCAGTAATACATAAACAAAATAATATAAGATCTGAAATAATTTTTTTTATATAATATTTCTGTTTTATAACCATTCCTTTTATAATGACAATACATTTTTATACTTACATTACATATTATATAAAATAATTAAATTTAAATTAATTAAATAAAAAAAGAAAAGTAAAATACTTTTAAGTTTCTTTGTCTTTGACCTCTTAAATTACTTAGCGATATAATCTGATAGGTCAGTTTTTAAAAATTTCAAGGTGATTTTTTTCGTAACAATTAAAAAATTTAATTAAATACATTTTACTTTTGACGTCTCAGTTTGTGAGCGGAATCTAACGAGTGAACTTGCATCAGACATTGCTTTGTTATACATCTACATTATAATATAGGTAATAATTTAATATAATTATTAATATTTTTTGTGTATTTAAATTGTCTAATATATTATAAATAAATAGTTTAGTTTTTATAAATAATAATAATAAAAAAATTATTAATAATTATTATAATAAAAACAAATTATAAATGTTTTATTTATTTTAAATAATATTCTCATAAATTCTAAATAACCCTAACATGAATTGACATAGAAAAATAAAATAAAATTTCTTTTTCTTTAAATGGGAATCGAATACCTAGACGAACGTGCGAAGTATAATATCATATAATGTGGAAACTAAATTAAAGAGTAATTTAAATAGGTGAACTGATGTATTTTACAGACAGTTGCGAGCAGGTTGCGAGAGTATAAAGAAAAAAACAAAACAAGTATGTTATTGACACTTAAAAAACACTTCAATACAAATGTGCAATATAAATTGAGGGGTTATATTATGCATTATGTACATCAAATTTTTAATAGCAAGTTTTTGAAATCTAACTAAAATGCAAACATGTTAAACGTCAATTTGTTCTTTTTTCTCATTTATTAACAACGGATTTTTGAAATTGTTATCATAGGTAAATGAGTTGTTACTTGCTACCATTACTTACGTTTGTGTGTGTGTATGTATATGTATGCTCTAAACCACAAAAAAATGACGATCACCCAATGTTTTTAAATGGAATTCTGCAACGAGAGCAGAATTTATAGTGAACATCATTATTGGCTTTTAATAGATGACAAAAGTAGGAGGTGACTTTAAAAGTTCAGACATATCCTATACATGTTATAATGTGAAATTTTGACTATATTGACAAATATAAGGTTTGTACATACATTACTTCATGAAGAAGTAGATTAATGGAGCTTATCGATATAGCACGCGGTAAAAACTAAAGGCGTAAAACACCTTAAACCAAAAACATTGTCTAATATCCTATAACATACCTAAATATCAACGTTAATTTGGCCGGAGTCATTGATTTCTAATTTATTTTCTATTCACAGTATTCACAAAATCACAGCTGCGGGTTTGTGACATCACAGCTCACTAATCCACGCGTGCTAAAACAGGCGAGCTATGACGTCACAAACCCGCAGCTGCCATTTTGTGAATGGAAAATAAATTATAAATCAATGAGTCCTGCCAAATCAACGTTGATATTTAGGTATGTTAGACATTTTTTCGGTTCAACGTGTTCTACGCCCAATTTAGAATTAAAAACGCTTATGGAGAGAAACGAGAAACACTTATTTTTGTGATTTTAGAGAAAACTACTGCACCGTTTCCGTAGATAAAAGAGGAATACTTTAAGAATACTAGACATAATCTTACGTCATGTAAATTGTTTGAGAATTTTTAAAACCTCCATTAAATTTCAGTGTGATATGTTTCAGGTTTACAAGGCGCAATGATTCCAGAGCCTGACTTTCCTCCTCCAATGCCGGAGCTACGACGTGACAATGATGGTCTCATCTTACCTCGTAAGCCAGGCAACCCTTGTATTGATAGCGGGGAACACAAGAGCCTGCACCGAGAACTTCTCTTCAACCAGAAGGTAAAGAACATTTGGAAATAATAATAATTTGCGACAAGAAATGATAAAAAAAATCATGTTATTATATATATAACATATATATTAAAATAATAATATATTATGTATATATTATATTATGCAAAATATCCAATTCAGAAATTTCTTAAAAATACATACAAATAGTAGATTTCATAATATCAAATTCTGAAATAAAATATTCGCTATAGCCTTTTACATTCTCAATGTGATATGGCTGACAATAAGGGAAATAAAGCAAGTTTTTTTTTTGTTTTTTTTTTTAACAATTGACTTCCAATTACATAACATAATATCAAATTTGCATTTTTAGTTTTCAAATTAACTACCGAGCTGGTAGAATCGTGTGATGAATTATAGACTTTAAAATAAAAATATTTGAAATAAAATAATGTACAGAGTGTAAACTAATCATTTAAAATTACATTTTAAATATTTTTATTTGTTTATAATTATTTATTTTATTTTTAAATATTTCTTTAGTTTGTCTACTTTAACTATAACTAAAGTATTAACTTAACATTAATGGTGTATAAGCAGTTTTTTTTTATTTTAACCGCTTTATATTTTAAGAATGATAATTTCGGTTGAAAGCTTTACATTTTTATATGGCATGCTCATATATCATCAAAAACAATTTTTGCAATTGTGAATTTTCAAATCTATCGTTGGATTTCGATATAAAATTCACATACTTAAAGCGATTGTAGTTTACTTATTCATTGAAAATTGGCATAATTTTTTTTTAGTATAAATATTTATTATTAATCATATTATTGTTCCTGTATAGTTATTGTATTGGCATATAAATCACACAATTTTGATATATTTTAGCTTAACATTCTCTCTCTCTCTCTCTCTCTCTCTCTCTCTCTCTCTCTCTGTTAACGACATTGTTTTCTTTGAAATCCAATAAAATAAGTGCTTAAAATAAAGTAAATGTCTTTTAGGAATTAATTTCATTAAAATATTCGCTTTTATTTAAATGAAAGTAAACAACTTTTTTTTCCCTCCCCGAGACGTTTTCATTTCAACTTAACAGTAAGTGCTTTTCAACGTTTCTCATTTCTGAAAAACAATGGGAGAGCATTGAAAATATATTTATGTTTAAATCATTGTGATATAGATTTTTTCGTTTAGCAAAACAATCTATTGGTATTCCAAGCTCGCAAATCTCGCAATAAAAACAAAATATTATTTTGCATGTCTTGTATACAACAGTTGAAATCAAAATGTAATAATCAGACACCATTGATTTTTCAGTTTATTTGCTTTTAATTAACGTTTAGACCATTCTAATTTTTTATTAATGAGTATTTTATCTTGCGTAATTGTCTTTTTTATTGTCATCAGAGGAATATTTATATGTAAATTTTCACATCTCGCATCAGCAACTTTGTTTTTCTAGCTCTCAATGCAGTACATTCTGAATCAGTCTTACAGCACTCTAATTAGACATAATAAATAAACCCATAAAGGTTTGCATTAGAATATCTTGATATTTTGGTCACATTGTATTTTGTATTACTACAGTACCGTTTTTTTTTTAATTAATCAATGGAGCTCTTGCAATAAAATGTTTTTAATTTTTGCACCGTTGAAGTGAAAACGATTTTTCCATAAGAAATGCATTAACAATATTCATATTCATTGCAAGCATTGAAAATACTCAATGAACTCAAAAATTATAAATTCATATATCAATAGATTAAGGACATTTTATAATATGTCCAAATAAAATTACCACTTAATTTTTTTTTTTTTTTTTTAGTCTTTCTAATCTTTGTTTAAATAACAAATATTTATTTATAATAAATAAATAAATAAAAAAGGGAAGCAGAACAGGGATATATAAATTTATAATACTACAGCATAAGTAATAATATTGTAAAAAATATATATATATAATAGCGATGATAGCGATGTCTGCGACTGAATTCAGATTTCAGAGTGAGTAGAGCCTTATTCATAAAAAAAAATGCCTTGCCTTCACTTACAACGATCTCATTTATTTTATTTATTTATAATCTTGTTGCGGTTGTAAATGCATAATGCTATTGTTAGATTGTTAATCTCGGTGATCATACTAACAAATTGTTTAATTTTCAGGTTGGTAAGAACGTTTTGAACCAGAAAAGCGAGCTCCAACGTGCGATGGAGAAACACCGAGAGCAAGCCGCTCGCAAAGAGGCAGAGAAGGAAAAAGTTACAAATAAAACTGCATTTGAAAAAGTGATAGAGGAACGAGCGCGCAGACTGGAAACAGTAAGTTATCTTTATAAATTACTTTATCATAAAGTTTAATGGAGGTTATATTGGTTAAAAAAAAAATGCGCAAAAATTTTTATATGGCTGAAAAGTACGTAAAAGTATGTCTATAGTATTTCTCATTTAAATTTCTCCAAAATCAGGGGTGTAGTTTTCTCAAAAATCGCAATTAAAAAAAATACTGTAACAATAATAAAAAAAAAAAAAAAAAAAAAAAAAAAAACGTAATGTTTCCCCCATAAGCGTAATGTTAAATTAGGGGACCCTTATAGCTTAGCTTTCCCCACGCGCTAAACCGATAATCTTCATTTTTTCCATTTTTCAGAATTCATAAAAATATGTTATTTCTCTTTTTGTTATATATTTTATTATAATACTGTATAATTTAAAAAGGTGCAAAATACAAAATAATTCATATTGCTATATTGTATTTAGCATTTAAATTATATTTAAATATATAAAAATAAAGTACATTTTTTTATAATTTTATTTATAAATTAAAAATAAACCTGAGCAATGTTACCTACTCTAAAACCGTAAATTGAACAAACTATGAAATTTCCCTATATATTTCATAATTCATAATCCTATTATAATTCATTAATATACAATTGAACTTCGGCCGTGAGAAAGAAACTTAATTTCCAAATTAAATGAATGTTTGAACTTCGTAATAGAAAATATTGAAATATGTTTCGTTATATAATATTAAAAGCGGTGATTGTGGTGTATGCGGAACCATGAACAAACATAAAGGTTATGTTGCGAGGAACTAGATTAAAATTCCTCTAAATCCAGACTTTAAGATAAAGGACCTTGTTTTCAGCTTTATTTACCAAAAAAAAAAAAAAAAAGTATAAATGAGGGATGCTTGGCACACTTTTATGAGATTTCAATGTAACATAAGAATTGGTATTCATCGATATTTTCTATTGTTTCAATCTGGTTAATGTTTGGAAATTGGCATTTCACTTTCAGACATTTAATATGTAGGCGGAAGATAAAGTTTAAAAAAAAAGGCTTTGCGTCCATAAAATGCATTAACACTCAAACACTAATCCCATAGAGACAATAGAAATACGATTTCTTAACTTATTTATTTTTTCAATCTTTCATTACAAATGGAGGTTATCGGTTTAAAAAAATGCTTAAAAATGACTATGGCTTAAAACAAGTAAAAGTATGTCTAGTATTTCTCATTTAAATTTCTCCGAAATCGGTGGAGTAGTTTTCTCAAAAATCGCAAAAAACGTGTTTTTCTCCATAAGCGTAATGTTAAATTAGGGGACCCTTAGCTTTCCCCGCGTCCCCCCGCGCGCTAAACCGATAACCTCCATTGCTGTGACCAAAGATTAAAAATAACATCAAACCCAACGCTTTTTTTAAACTAAAATTATAAAATAATACAGAAATACAACAGAATAAACGTAAATAATAAATAAACTATCGGAGGCATAAATTAAAAATAATAATAAAAAAAGTTCTTCCAAAGCATATAAAAATTGTCAAAATCAAACAATTCATTATACCATTTTTTAACTAATAAATTTTCAGTAACAAAATTAATAATTCTAATTACTTATAATGCATAATGTTACAGCTTGAACGACAAGAAGAAGAAGAACGCACAGTGGACGCCAAACAACCTGAATTCCTACAAGTTCATGCAAAATTACGAGCTAGAATGGACTCCAAGTAGAAAAACATTAATAATAATATTTTGCATCAGTGACAAAACTAATGATTCACTTGGTTGTCAACGTTTAAAGAAAAAAAAATGAAAAAAAAAAATCCAAGTAGATTATAATATTTGTACCCTGTGCCTTCCTGTAATATATTATACTCTCTCAAACCCTCCCTATACACCTTGATCATTGTTACTATGGGGCATAAGTAATGTTTACGTCAAGTATTTAGGTTTATTTTGTATTTAGCCATGAGCTCAGTATGATTGAAATAATATATTTTTACTTTTCAAATTCAGCGCGTTCTTTTCTTGTAAGAATAATATTGTATATTTTGTGTGAGTTTTTGAATGGTACAAAATATTTCCACGATCATGTGTACATAACAATAGAAAATATATGTATGAAACATATTGTAATTGAAAAATTGCTTATAAATATATTAATAATTAAAAATGTGGTAAAATAACAAAAGAAATAAAGTTTTTTTTTTTTTTTTTTTTTTTTTTTAGGCACATTTTTTCCCTTTTAATTTGCTTTAAACATTAATACGCTCTTTTCACATTTCGGTGATTTATATAAACATCAAACCTTAACATTATACTACAGTACAAAAAAGAAAATATAATTTCTCCAAATTTCTGCTTAAATCAAAAAATTTAAAAAAAAAAAAAAAAAAAAAAAATCCTTAAACCTAAATAGCTGACTCAACGTACTAATAATAATTATATCCTAAAGTAACTTCCCCTAATTTTTATGTATCCCTATAAAATTAAATGAGGGTTAAAAAAAAAATGATATATATAATTATAACTTGAAAAAAATAATATTTAGGGTTTATAAGAAGGGACTGAAGATGTGTATATTTAATATTGTGGCTTGGATGAAATTCAACATCTTTTTATGTTTTTAAAAAATGGACAATATCTCAATAATAATGTTTTTGTTTTTTCTTACTTTTTTTTTCTGTCAATCTTTTTGTTCTGAAAAGATTTTTATCGTTTAAATATACCCACATTTGTATTCTTGTTTATTATATTTTTTTCCCTTTATTTTGTTAGTTAAATTAAAGCACTAAAATTTGTACTAAGCTTAAAATTTTTGTTATGCATATCTGAAAAACTTTATTTTTCAATAATTTATTGTTTTAAATCTGTAGAATCAAATGCTTTATTATTAAAATTAAAAATGGAAAATTAAGTTTTTTCAGAATATGTATAAAAAAATACGCTGGGACATAATTTATGAAAAAGTGCGTGTTTAATTATAAAAAATAAAATTATTTCTGTAAAATAATTAAAATGAAAAAAATAGGGTTTTAAATTTAGTAATATTGGCTTTATTAAAAATATGCTTTTTTAGATAATATTGTTGCCATATATAAAACTATGATTTACTATTATTCTCTAATTTTTGTCAACTTTTAAGTGATTTTTTTTTCTTCTTTAGTACCAATTTCTTATATATGAAAATGTTACTCCTTGCTTTATTATCATCACATTTACTGTCAAATATCAATAATTATTTTGTGATTACAAATATTGAATCTTCAGAAAATCTATGATAAAATAATCTGAAGTTACGCAAAACTTTCACAAAATAAATAATTGAATTATGTAAATAATAAAAAAACTACCTTAAATATTAAAATGCGTATTATATCTTTATTATACATACAAATAAAAATCATTTGAAAAATATTTGCTTTTAAAAAATTTCTTTCATATAATGTAAAACATACATATTTTGTATTTTATGAATATTTTGGGTACACATGTAATTATGAAACTATATTGGAATTCAAAACTTTTACTTTGATTCAGTTTTATTGATTAATAAAATTATAGGTTATCTAATTATGAGATGCTATAACTTTATAAATTTTATGTGCATACATATACTCTTCCTATTTAACGTACTACGCATGCGTATGTTAAATCGGAAGTGGGCGTAAAGAAAAAATGATAAGCTGCTCGTAATTTGGATTTCATTCCTCATCAATGTCCGCTTCCGGTTTAATAAACTGCGCATGCGTGAATAAAATGTTAAATTGGAAGTATAAATATCGAAATTTCACAATTATTTAAAGGAACAACCTGTTTTGAGGCATAAAGTCGGACTCAAGACAGTTTTACCTTTATTAGTCAATTGACTAATAGAGGAACAACTGTTTTGAGGCCGAGTATAAGCAATTTCGGTCACATCCGCTTCCGTTTCTACGTACTACGCATGCGCAAAACGTCGAAACGGAAGCAAATGTGAGCAAAATCGCTTATAGTCAGCCTCAAAACGGTTGTTCCTTTATTAGTCAATAAATTATATATATTTTTTTTTTTTCTTTTTTGATAACCCGAAAGAGAAGATTGATATCTATAATAATTTTGTGAGACGGAACTTGAAAAAACATTATGCGAACATTAACATTATGTAAAATAGATAAAAAAAAAAAAAAAAAAAAAAACAAGTCAAACTAGTCAAATATTTTAAAACAAAATCCTCAATATTGAAATGTATCATAAAATATTTTATTATAGCAAATTAGAAAACTACAAAATTAATCAAATCAATAAAATTATAAATTAATCTTATCTGTAATTTCAAATATTTTATTTATTATTTTTTATATATTACTTAAAATTTTAATTTAATAAATAATAATTATTTTAAAGAAATGTCAATTATATTAATATAACTTTTTTTTGTATTAAGAAAACTAAAGCGATTTTTTAAATAAATTATTATATATTATAAATTTCGCAATTTGCAGTTACAAATTTAAGATACAGTAATAGGCTTTTCATGAATTGTAAGGCGCAAAACAAAATTTCTTTCGGTGCAGTTAGCGGTTTAAATCAATGATACTGGATTTGAAAAAAAAAATGGTCTTGACAAATTGGTTAATTAATATAAACTTATAGCATTAAAAACGCTCTTCAACAGTGTATGAAGGGGGAAAAAAATCAGTTTAATAAAAGAAACAAAAATAGTTTCTGAAATAGAATATTTTTGTGTATTTAACTTCAATAAAATCTCTCCAATATTTTCAATTAAGCTGAATCATTTGATTCCAATAAAATAAGTAAACTAATGCAACATTGAAGAAAAAAATAAAAAATTGTGTCATCTTTAGCAAAATACAGATACCTTCTTCCTCCCATATTAAAAATCTTCAATTCTATAATGCCTAAACAAAGACTATAGCACTAAGATTTTAAGTTAACCATCTATAAAATGCTTCAATGAAATATTTTTTCCTGTCATTTTATGTGTGTATTATCAAAAATATTTTCAAATAATAATAAATGTTTAAAAGCAAATTTAACTTTTTTTTTTTTAGAGTAATTAATTATATCATATCGATCGATATTTCTATATGTGTAATAAAATTATATAACTTGTATAATTGATTCATGTAATTGATTATATATTGAAATATATTAACTTTACTGTATGTTGTATATATTTTGTGTAAAAGTAGATATGAAAAATTGTGGTTCATTAATTAATAATATTATAAATAATTAATAAATAAATGTATGTACAGTAACATTTTAATTAATCGTGTTTTATTTTATTATAATTTTTTTTATTGGGGTGTATGCGCACGACGTCATATTACTGAATGCGCTTTGATGCCATACTGGAGCAATGAATGACATTGCTCAGCATAGGACAAACATGTTTTTTTTTTTTTTGGCTATTTTCATTGAAAATTTAGTTATACCTTTTCTTTTTTTTTTTTTTCCTCACATAATAATTGAAAACCTAATTCAACCTAGCATCAATAATGCTCTCAAAAAATTTTCTAAATATTTTTAAACTTGCAAAATGTGTTATTTTCCCATAACGGTTCATGTTATTTAGTGCTCACACATGGCGCCGACTTTTATATGAATGTAACCATCCCATAGATATAGTTTTTTTTTTTTTTTTTTACTATTGAATCAAAAGGATAATATATAACAAATAGAGTGGATATTAAAATTTTAATTTTAACAATATATATATATATATATATATATATATATATATATATATATATATATATATATATATTTATATATATATATATATATATATATATATATATATATATATATATATATATATATATATATATATATATATATATATATATATATATTAAAAATTTATTAGGATTATTCCAAGATTATTCTCACCTTCACCTTGAATCAAGTACGATTCCGGTATTGGTGTTACAGAAGAAAAAAAATGAAGAGAAGTAAGAGAACTCATAATAATAATAATTAATAGCAAATAAAAAAAAACTTCTAAATTACAATCGCCTTATAGAGTTGATAAGACAACATTTCGAATAAAGAAGAAGTATTAATCTAAAATAATTCCCGATTACAAAATTTAGCTATTATTAATATTATATAAATACAAAAATTGAGATTAGAGAACGCAGCTTGGAGTTTATATTTAACAACGAGGCGGTGGTCGACTTGATGCGGAAATAGTTCAACAGAGGAAATTTATTTTGATAATTTTAATTCTTTCTATGATAATTATATTTATTATTATCCAGCTAAACTTTACTGTAATTTTTGGTATATGAATTAAATTAAATGCATTGAATTAAGTTTTTTTGTTTCGAATTTTTAATAATAAAATTTATTTTTAATTTTTTAAAAAGTTTATATTTTATTTATGTTAAATTGAAAGTTGGTGCTAAAATTTATTTGCACATTCACATTTTTACACCATAAAAAAAAAAAGAAAAAAAAAATCTAAGTATTAAATAAAATAATTTTTGAATATAGATTATAATGAAAAAAAAATCCGTTTTATTATAAAATAAAGAGAAAAAATGACTAGTGCAAAATAAGATAAAGTTTTATTAACTTTTTATTGCATAAGAAGGAAAATTATATAATATATACCTATATAATTACAATACTTACAAATTGATATAAAATATAATAATTATAAATTATAAATATTGCAATGTAAATTAATTATTTAATTGTATTATTATATAGTTTGCCGCTTCAATATAATATAATTATTTTAGTTATGAGTAAATGACTCTAATGTCTGTAAAATATATAAAACTTTTTTTTGGCACGATCTGCACGAGCTATAATCGTGTTTGGACGAGCTTCGCAAATTTCGACGTCGATATCCCCTAAGAAAAAAAGAAGAAAAAAAACTTTTAAAATTTACCGCAATAAATACATTTGATCTTCAATTTTTTTTTCAGACGTCGATTTTCGTTTGTCAACTTAGGACGCCCATTTCAGAAAATCTTTTTTATCGTGTTATCCATAAATAAATGTGTATAAAATATATAAATTTAATTAAATTTATATAATTTTGTGTAATTTATAATTCTTTAGTATATATTGGACATTTGTGGTTAACGGTAAGTGATTTAAAACGTTTATAAATGATAATTTTACGATTGTCATGTTGACCCTTACAAAAAAGCTTGCCGCATGTTTCTTTTAGCCACGCAACAAATGTGGAATTTAGCTTATTTCAGCAAATAAGTAAGCTTAATAATTAATTTTATAATTTTTAACTATATTATTATATATTTTTAAATAATTAAATATAATTAGATAATAATAAATGTTATTTACGTATGAAAATTATAAAAAATGTTACCCTTATGTTACGCACATGCTTATGTATAAAAATACAGTTATAACTTCATTTTTTTATTATTATGCTTTTAATTTATATTGTTTTTATATTATAACATATTTTAAACAATTATATATTATTTCTAACTTAATGGGTTAATTTTTTTAATGTATTTATTTATAATTTTGCATGGTTTGAAATGGTATACTGTACCGGTATTTTTGCATATGTGTATGTATTGTGTATGTATGTCAGTAATGGCTATTAATAAAAAAAAAAAGTATGATTAGAAAGCTACTAATTTTTAACATTTATTTGAAATATTTAACTAAATATATAATTAGGTTACTGGTATGCATGAAAATTCTTATTATTATAGATAAAAATGCATGATGATAATAATATTAATAATGCACTAAAATTTCTAAATGTGTCGTGTGCTACATATATTTCCATCAAATATACAAACACGTGTTCAGATATAATACTTTATTATCTATTTTAAAACAGTGTTCTTTTAATGAATTTATATATGTAACAAGTAAACTGATATGCCATACTAAATCTGTTTGCATAGACAACTTTTTTTAATAAAGTATGCATATGACAACAATACATACATTGTTTTTAATTTTGATTCTAAATAATAATAAATTGTGTTTACTATTAGAATATTTTAACTACCGGTCGCTATTCAAAGCTTTCCCTCTAATAAATAAATTGGTAATATAAAATTTTACTTCATAACATTACTGTCAAGTGGGTAGAACTTTGGCCAAATTTTCAAACTTATTTTACTAACTAAAGCTCATAGAAACTTTGGGTGTGCTTCATGAAAGTACTTTTAGAAATCCTAATACAGTATCCTAAGATTTATAGGAATAGTTAGATAGCAATTCTTTAGCAATTGAAGGCCATTAAAGGTCATAAGTTTCAATGTCTAGTTAAACCTTAATTACAGTATCTTTTTTTACATAGTTGCAACAATCAAAATAATAACTTAACCACAGTTTAATTAGTCAACCAGGGTGAAATTAAAACTCCAATCATGTGCAAGCTTTCCTATCTAGGAGCACTTTGAAAGTGGGCCTGTGACTGGATTTCAATTTCATCTCACCCCCATTCTTTCAATAATTTCAACCCCTGTAGTGTACCGATAACCCTGTGTAAAAAGAGTGCTCCAATAGTTATACAGTAGTTTCTATACTTGACTCAAAAAACCTGAGTTACCTGCCGTTCGACGTTCGACCTTTTACGATATCGCCCAGCCGCCCCCCTTCTCCTCAAATGTGACAATGGGCGATTCTTTAGGCATACCCGATTTAAATCGACTGAGGTTTTTTGAGTCGAGTATATATGAAATATACCTTTTTAGGTACAGTAATTAAATTGAGCCTCAAAATGTACAGTCAACTGTGGTGACTTTGAACGCTGTCTGTCTTGGGGTCTCATCTTAGAAATTTGAAGAATCTTACTTTTGTTCAAATTTGTTTTTGATCCTAATGACATGTTTCAAAATTTTGAAATGAGTTCCCAAAGTAGAGATAAATAGGTGTTCAAAGTCACCCCAGTTGACTGTACCTATTGAATGTCATACTGTATCATTTTGCTATGCAAATGAGTTCTGCTGAACATATTTATTAGTAGCATTAATAATATGCTATTCTAATATTGATGGTTTAGCAGAAAATATGTGTATCTTTTTTTTTTTTTTTCTTTCTTTCCACGGGAAACTAAATGAATTTAACTTGTTTCTGGACATAATGTAGTTGGTGCATTGAGTTACATATTTTGCTAAAATACATATATTTTCCACTATAAGATCAATGTAAAAATCATAAAAAGTGGGTAAAAAATAAGGTGTCAAAGTCATATCAAAGGGCCCAAGTCAAAGCCACCTCACATATTCGTTAGTTTCGTTACTATTAATTTTGATGGAAATATAACACATTGACATTGCCTAATAACCTGATTGTGAACGGAACTGGGTGTTTGTTTTTTTGTCATTGTGTGTGGTTATATTTAGGCATGAATTCGCAAGACTCAAGCCATTCTCTAGCCGGCTTTGGTCGAGGTAGAGGAATTAACCCAGCGTCCAATGTACCGGGATTATGGAACCCAGGACCTGCAGAGCATAGAGAACTACGAAGACCTATGGGTTCTCAGCTTAATGCAGCAGGTATCCCCGGGATTAAATTAACATTTTTGTCTTTTTTCATTAGTATTTCATTATCATTATCTCTTTGAATTGAATGCTGCATTATTAGGTCTTATAGGGTTTTAGGTACAGTAAACAGAGATGAAATTGAAAATATAGAGTGAAATTGAAACTCCCAATCATGTGCAAGCTTTCACTTTTTCCTATCTCACTAGACACAGAGCACTTTGAAAGCAGGTCTGTGATTGGATTTCAATTTCACCCCACATTGTCAATTTTAACTCTGTTGACTGTATTATTTCATTTATTTTAATAGCATTATTTCTTTGAATGCTATCTTAGGTCCTATAGGGTATTAGGTAAAGAAAGAGTTCAAATGTTCATTAAATTACACCTTTTTTTATATACTTAAGGATAAATATTAAGAAAAAACAACAACTATGCGATTATTGATACTTAAAATATTTGATAGATTGGGGAAAAGGAGATAGAAATGAGCTTAGACTCACAGGGATGCTGTGTGAAAGAAAATAATTTGAAACCCAGACAAAAAATCTGTCCTGATCTAGAAATTATTTGGTCTACCACGGTGTCTCTGGCAGTCAACCTGTTCACAACATTCAACGTTCAGCATCTTATGTTAACGTTCAGCACGTAATATGACGTGCTCCGTCGTGAACGGGTTAATATTATTACTGTCTCCAATTATTTCCTTACCTATCTGTGTTTTTTTTTTTAACTAAATGAACAATTACATACTATATTTGCCAAAATGTTATGACATTTAAAAAAATAATAATATTCGTAAAAAAACTTGTTTTACAATGGAGAAAAATGAACCTAAAAAAGCTCTTTCAAATACCTATAATTAAAATTATAAAAATATTTTTTTATTTTTCTTAGTTCCAATTTCTATCTAGGAGGTAGATATTTCTTTATGATTCACAATTATTAGCATTATAGGAACTATTATTTATGTTGACGCTCCGGAAAAGCTGATTTCCTATCCTTTAGCATGTTATCGGCACTTTTTAAGAGTATCAAAACCGAAAATATTTAAGTAAAAGCACACTTTTACGTGCTGTAAGCTAATAGAAAAAAAATGTTTAAGCGGTAGTAAACGATGGCTTTTTCAATAGTGATCATCGTGTTTTTTAAACCTCCAGAAAACGCGATCTCAAAATTTTTAATTATTAACGCGCTGAGAGCAAAAGCGGTTACAGTGACCCAAAACATGCGCCACAGTAAAATTTGTTCTCAGCTAGCTTGGTGCAAGCGTGAATTACTCTAATCTTTGCTGAAATTATTTTACTACATATCTGTAGCCTTTAAAACATTTTATGTACCTAAAATATTACGTCAAGTAGCAAACACAAAAATATGAGTAACTCATGCTCGCGCCAAGTGAAGCTGTGAGAGCAAGTTTAGCTGTGACTTAGGTTTGGGGTCGCTGTAACGACTTTTGTTCTCAGCACAAGAAATTAAAATTTTGAGATCGCGTTTTCGGGAAGTTTCATATCATAATAATTATAGGCCTACTATTAAAAAAAAAAACAAAAAAACAAAAAAAAGAAAAGAACATTAACATAAGTGTTACCCATTTAAACATTTTTTTTCAACACTGATAATCTCCGTCATATATTTTCACGCATTTAAATAACCATTAATTTTAATAGCCAATTAATTGGGTCTTGACCATAACTCAAAATATCATCAGTAGGCAGCTTTTCATTTACCAGTAACGAAACCTCCCAACATATTTAATATTAATTTACCTTTTCTCATAGTATAGTATATGTAATCAGTGTATGGTGACAGTGTTTTTTTTTTTACACAAAATATAATTGACACTATCTTTATATAAACACTAATGTGGTTCAAGTTTTTTCATGTTATTTATTTATCATTTACTGCAGTATGTGGAGTAAATATGTTTTCACACAAGTGCACTTGCAGTAACTATATGTAATGGAGTGAGTTTTACATGGAAATAAATTTGATTTGCGTGTCTGTTTTGGCTAGAGAAATTGAACTACAGTAGTTCTCTACTTTTGGTGAAACACGGGGACTTGTAAAAGTGAGGCAATGGTGGGAATATCAAACTCGAGTTCCCAAACTTATATTGATAGTGTCTCCTATCAATGAACCACAGGGAACTGATTATCACTATTACTACTTAACTGTTATTTATACCAAATTAAGGAAAATTAACCATTGCTGTTGAAGATATAAAAGAAAGGAATAGAGGAAACCAGCACTGGCCTTACCATTGTGAAGAAAGTCCCATAAATTAATGAAAATCTTGCTAGCACAGAGATAAAAAAAATAATAAAAAAAAAATAAAAAAATAAAATTAATAATAATAAAATTAAAGGTTTGAAAAACTACAAGAAAAATGAATTGTGTTTTGCCTTCATCGGTCCTTACTCCTTACAGACTCGAAGAGAGACTATGACTATATGAATTCATGATTATTCATTGATTTTATCATTAATATTATTATTCATATAGTTTCCCTCTGAGTCTGTAAGGACTGAAGAAGTTACGCACATCATACTCTGTTTTCTCTTGGGAGTTGAGTGCTAAAAGCTATCCAATAAACAATAAACTGTCGGCCTATATATATATATTTTTTTTATCTCTGAGCTAGCAAGATTTTCACCAAGCTATGGGACTGACTCTCTTTACTATTGTAAGGCCAGCACTGGTTTTTCCTTTCGTTAATTTTATACGCAATAATATTTACTTCGATCTTGTTGCGAACAATATGTGTAATTCTTTTTTTTTTTTTTTTTTTTTTTTTTTTTTTTTGTCACGCAAAGCAAAATGTCTATCTCGTTATTGGTCACACATAGCAATATGTGTAACTCGTTTTTTGTCAAGCTAAGCAAAATGTGTAAGTCGTTTCCAAACATAGTGGAGATGGCGCTCGACATACACATTTTGCTTGGCGTGACAAAAAAAAAAAGAAAAGAAGTTACACATATTGCTCGCAATAACACCAACTTGTCTTTAAGTTCCTGTAGTCTTGATAGGAAGTGAGTTTGAGTCCCGCCATGACCTAACTTTTACACATCACCATATACATGAAAGTCAAATATATTTGCAACAATCGAGACTTATGTAATCAAAGGGCTTATTATTATTAGGCTATTATTTTTAGTCACTTAGAAATGCATGGAGTGTTGCTTTTGTACTGATCTTTGAAAATGTGTGATTTAATTTTGAAAAAGGTTGTGAAGGTGTTGCTTTTTTTTTTTTTTTTTTTTTTTTTTTTATATTATTATTATTATTTTGTAGTATTTTTAGCATGTATGAGTGTTCAGCTTGTAAAATGTGGTTTAATGTAGAAAAGTAAAGCTTTCTATTTGTAGTTATTTTTGCATTGGGTTAAAAGGAGGAGGGGGGAGACAATTTTGGAATTTTTATGTTATAAATATATACATAACGGTACTTTATAATAATTTTCAAATTACAGCAAAAAGTAAGAAACTATATGTTATCAATAAAAATTAACTTTTTTGGCATTTGGGATGTGTATGGATAGGCCTACATTATATTTATATAGATTTGCACTTAAAAAAAAGGTTTACTGCTTATTTTAACTCCCCCCCCCCCCCCCCCCTCCAACTCAATTGTTTGATAAGCTAATGAGACTCATTAATGAGGAAGGGAATTCCATATTTTTAAAGCTAAGCTCAACAGATTATACATACTGTTATAAACTGTAAATACTACAGTAGTAAATTCTCCAATCCTTTCTCTATTTTGCAGCCTAAAGCTCACGGTTAATCCCACATCCTATTATTTTCATTCTATTAAAATTGTCACAAATTTCAAAGGCGTAGAACATCTTGAACAAAAAAACTGTGTAATATCCTAACAAACCTGAAAATCAACGTTGATTTGGCTGGAGTTATTGATTTCTAATTTATTTTCCATTCACAAAATGCCACTGGCGGTCACTGACGTCACAGCTCACTTGTTTTACGTGCGCGTACACCGGGCAAGCTGTGACGTCAGTGAACGGCAGTGGCATTTTGTGAATGGAAAATAAATTAGAAATCAATGACTTCGGCCAAATCAACATTGATTTTCAGGTTTGTTTGGATATTATGCAACTTTTTTGTTCGAGGTGTTCTACGCCTTTAATATTTCATATTACCTGCATTAATAATTTTTTGTTATCTTTCCTTTGATGGTACTGATACTGTTATTTAATTTACAGTGTGTACCGTACATTCAATTTCTTCGTTTCTACTTTTCCAAGCGTTGTAATACCAAAAAAATATGTTTCAGCCCCCTCCCCCGCCCCCTTTTATTTTTTAACCAAAATCATTAAATTCACATAACATCACTGAAAATAATGACGACTGAAGAATTAAAGGGATACTATCCTCAAAAAATTAAATGTAAAATTCATGAGATAGGACCATAATTCATAATATATTATGTACCTTAATCCTTCTGTATCCTCACAAACTGGGGTTTAAAACTGTAAAGTAGGAAACTTTAGGAATTCATGACGTCATCAATTCTAGGTTTACAGCAGTTTCCCCAGTTTATGAAGGTACTGAAGGGTTAAAGGACATAATGTGTATGAATAATAGTCCCACCTCATAATTTAACATTAAAGGTGTAGAACACCTTGAACAAAAAACATGTCTAATATCCTAACATACCTAAAAGTCAATGTTGATTTGACCGGAGTCATTGATTTCTAATTTATTTTCCATTTAAAAAAGGTCATAAACATGCTGTTCACATTGTGAATGGAAATTAAATGAGAAATCAATGACTCCAAATCAACATTGATATTTAAGTACGTTAGGATATTATACTTTTTTTTTTTTTTTTTTTTTTTTTTTTTTTTTTAACTATGTTGTATGACATAATTTGAGACATTTCTACTTTCCAAGCTCATTGTCGCTGCCTGATATATCTTGTCAACTGTTACATCGGGAGTAGGGTACGTTATGTGAGCCTCACTTGACTAAATATCTCTTGTCTTACAGCCACGATGGCAGGTACAAATGACTCTGCAGGTCTGGAGGACATCACAAAAACATCCAATCTCTCCGCAGATGCACAAGAATTCTACCCTAGAGGTTATACACCTGGTGGCTTTGAAGCTTCTCAAACACAGGTGAGAATCTATAACCAATTTGTGGAGGCCACTTGTACTAATTTAATGGAACTGGGTACAAGCTATAAATATAATTTATAGTTAATTAATAATTAAGCAATTAAGTACATTGGGGAAGGCTCTAATTTTGCAGGATAACCCAGTAACTTTTCATCATTTTTTTACTTTGGTGGCTTTAAAACTGGTAATATAATTTTTTGCATGAAATAATAAGTCAATTTTATCTTTTAATATTACCTATCAAAAGAAATGAAATTTCTCTAGTAAACTTTTTTTTTTTTTTTTTCTTTTTTTTTTTTTTTTTTGCATTTAAGCATTTGATCTCTTGATATTGCTAAGTTAGAGCATAAACAGTGTCTGCAAAAGCAACAAAGTTCAAAGTAACATACAAAAAGATAAGATTTTGGACTTAGCTGCTTTTGTAGACACTAGCTCTAACCCGTCGATATAATGAGATGACTGCTCTTGTTATTTCATGCAATAATGAGTTAAATATTCATTCAAGTTACTTATTCTAAAATTGGCTGACTTTTGAGGTGTAAGGTACCATAATATTGATGGGATCTGGAAGTGGAACAATTTATTGGTTCTGGGAAAGCAAAATATGCAATGGACTTATTTTCAAAAAAAAAAAAAAAAAAAAAAAAAAAAAATACTTCTCTTAAACTATCACCAAAACCAGATGAGAGGTTATTTCAACTGGAATCACCCTCTTTTCTTAGAATCTAATCAAGCTATTTTTATTAATATAAGGGCAAAAAATTGTGGTTAGGATCAAGGGTCAATAAAGAAAAGAATAGAATTACCAACAAGGGCCTTACCACAGTAGAAGTTCTATGGAGAGGTCGAGGTCTCACGTGGCACAGTGTTTTGTTATAAAAAAAGTTTTATAACTGAGAGCTTTTGTCATATATTAATGACATTATCAATCAAAGAAGAGATTCACTAAGCAGTGTCTTGTCTTGTACAGTGACGTGCTCAAGTAAATCTCTTCTTTGATTGATAATGTCATTAATACATATGACGAAAGCTCTCGGTTATGAAATGGATTTTTTTTATGACAAAAAAACTGTGCCACGTGAGACTTCGACCTCTCCATAGAACTTATACTGTGCTAAGTAAGGCCAGCACTGCTAATTCTATCCTTTTCTTTATTATTTCTAATAAAATTATAGGAATAACATTTTAAATCTTCAATATTACATTGATCCCCTGTAACATTTTGGTGTTTATCTGGGGAAAATTGTTTTAAATAAAAGGGGTGCATCGGGGGTTGTGAGAATCTCTGATCTGGTTGTGGTCAGGGTATGAAATAAAAAATTATTTATAACATAATTTGTACAGTTGAAAACTTCCCTTAAAATTTGTGTAACAATGCCACATAGTAAAAAATATATAGGTATATATATATATATATTTTTTTTTTGAAAACAGTCCATTGACAATGAGTCAGTTCTATATTAATCCTGATGATAAACTGACTTAATTAAATACTGAACAGTCTTGTTTGCAATTAAAAGACTTTAAAAATACTTAAAATTAAGAGTCCTTGTAGTATTATATTTCTTTCATAACTAATTTTAGTAGAATTAATATACATAATACAGTTTGTTTAGAAGTTGAAATTCTTCTTGCAATCTGTCCATTTTTTTTATTTGCATTTTATTTTTCATGTCAAATTTTACTTATAATGAATACAATAGTAATACTTTACGATAAAAAAATAAACACCTAGTTGCATGGCTTAGAATTCATGTTGCAAATCATCTGCATATCAATCTTGTTGCAACAAATGTCTATCTCGTATTTTATGAGGCGAAACAAAAAGTCTATCTCGTTTTTTGTCAGCGTAAGCAAAATGTCTATCTCGTTCCCGAACGTTATGGAGATGGCGCTCGAGATAGACATTTTGCTTACGCTGACGAAAAACGAGATAAACGTTTTGCTTCACGTGATAAAATACAAGATAGATATTTTGTTTGCAACAAGATCGATATGCAAAATTAAAATATATGATCAGAGATGTTAAAGAAAATAAACCATCACAGTTAGGTACGGTCAATTTGAAAGAAAAGTATGTATAAGAGAAGCCAGCGCTGGACTTACCATAGTGAAGATAGTCCCGTAGCTGGGTGAAAATCTTGCTAGCACAGATATTAAAAAACAAACACATTGAACCAAACTCGAAGAGAAATGAAGTGTGTTTTCCCTTCATCACACACTGTTCATAGTTTCTCTTAGAGTCTGTAAAGACTGAGAAAGGGAAAGCATACTCTGTTTCTCTGGGAGTTTAGTGCCAAAAGCTACCCATTGTGTTTGTTTTTTTTTATCTGTGTGCTAGCAAGATACTTACCAAACTATGGGTCTCTCTTCAATATGACTTTTTTATTCACTCTGACTGTAAAAATATATATTAAGATTTGACATGACTGCACTGGAATGTTATGTAAACTATTGAGAAGTATTGAAAACAACCCCAAGTGTTGTAGCCATATTTATATAATATGCCTACTCGTTTATACTCTGACCATCAAACTAAAGCAACTGTCATTTGGAGTGACAATACCCTGAAATAGGTATAGACTAGAGGAGGCTAGACAAAATATAACGCATAATAAGTTGCAAATCATCTCACTCAAGCAGGTAGTACTCTTTTTGCTTGCGAGCCATGGTTTTTAACAATAAGTGTACCTTTGATACCTGTCACATTCAAAAAAGTATAGTTTTGAGCGATGTCACTAGCAATCAGTACATAAAAATTAGGTTAAGAGGTATTGAACTTGAAGACTAAATTCTTGCAAAAACTTATTATTGTATGATCAAAAGTTTAGAACGTGTCATTCTTAAATTTTGCAAGCCAAAAAAAAAAATATATATAAATAAAAAAAAATAAATAAAAAAAAAAATAATAATAATAATAATAATAATAAAAATAAAAAATAATAAAAAAACAGAAAAGAAAAGAAGGGGTCTTCTTACCACTCTTTATTTTGCACTCTATGATTTTTGTAGCTGCACTTAAGTTTCTTGGTCAGACTATAACATTGTAAAAGGTAGGACTTTACCTAAGTTTAACAGGTAACCAGAACAGTAGACAATGACCTTGTCAAGTGGGTTGACTTTCTCAACAGTCCCGTGGTTTACATAACAATTTCCATTGTTGGTATTTTGTGTTTTGTCTAACGACTGTTGCAGCATGTGAGTGCTCAGTCGTTAGTTTCTCCTCCTACCACCCCCATGCTATTGAACCCCTTGGTGGCTGCGTGGGACGATATTAATATGTCTTACCAACCTGCCGTACAACACGCCTTCTATCAACCAGCACTTGACGTGCAGCAACAGAGAAACAACTCCATCACTTCTTGGCCACCTAAGGTGCGAGAAACACCCCCACCTCCTCCAAACATCCACCTTTTTTTTTTTCTTTATGGCTTTGTTGCTCTTTGCTTTGGCCTTACATTATTTTTTTCTCTCTTACAAAGTATCTTTAAAGCTCAGCTCTCTTACCCCAGTTTCCCCCAAATTTTCAAGAACTATAATGAGGATGACCAAGCAATTTTAAGATGTGCTTTAATTGCATATTCTAAAAGAAGACATTGTCCCAAATCAATAGATATGCAAATTTGTAACTTTTGAGTTCATTAAGTATTTTTAATTAATTTTTGAAAGTTGTGAAATGGCATCACTGTCGGTAACTTTGTCCTGTGTCCACATGCATAAGTTGCCAGCCGTGAACTCATTTATTGATTTTTAAATTTTAAATAAAAATACTTAATGAACTGAAAAATTAGAAATTCACATATCTATCAATTCAGAACAACGTCCTCTTTTAGAATATGAAATAAAATTACCAAAATTTTTGGTCTTCTTCATTGTATTGAATTGATCTATAAAATTATGTTTATCAATAACTACCCAAAGTACATATTTCAGTAATTAATATTACTGTTAGGGTTCAAAATGAAACCACATTCAAAAGTAAATGACAACTGAGCAGCCATTTCACTCTCACTGGAAAGAAAAAATATATGAAAATATCTTTCTTTTCACATTTTACCGCCAATGCCCTCATTTTTTTATTTTGCCTCTCTTTTCTTGCACTTCTTTTGCTTGATTGACAATTTATGCAATTTCTAGTGCCCTACAGAGATACCCTGTAATGTCTGCCATATATTTTGTGTGAATTACTAATTGTGTACAGTCTAACCTAAACTAATTGTGTGTAGTTTAACCTTGTTATTCTACTGGTACATGCAGAGAGTGTAGGCAGATATGTTGCAAATTGTATGATATCAATTTAAGGAAAAAAACCATCGTGGTTAGGATCAATAATAAAGAAGGTATAGAATTACCAGTAAGGGCCTTACTACAGTAGAAGTTCTATGGAGAGGTCGAGGTCTTGCGTGGCACACTTTTGTTTATTTGATTTTATTTGTTTTTATAACTTTTTATAACAAAATACTGTGCCATGTGAGACCTCGACCTCTCCATAGAACTTCTACTGTGGTAAGACCCTTGCTGGTAATTTTATACTGTTCTTTATTATTGAAATTGTAAGATATGTCAGCTAAAACATTAACAAAGAGGGTGACCGACTTGTGAACTTTATTTTCACAATAATTCTTTCTACGTTATTTGTATCCAGCAAAATAAATACTATAATTTTCATATGATATTAAATGAATTAAAAAAAAAAAAAAAAAAATGTTGTAAAAGTTTAAATAATATTTTTATTTTAAAAAGTTTCTTATTTGACTTAAAAGTTGGCAGTAAATTTTGAATCTCCACATTTACATGTTATCTTTAAAGTGGATTACAACTCAAATAATTGATCGTGTTTGCCTGTGTTTGAAATAACTAAACTTTTAAATACCATTTCATCTTCACTTCATGTTATTTTTATATTTTGCAACCATTCAATTTGTCAGATACCAGTTGGTCACCTACTCTCTTAAAAAGCCACTGCAAGAAAATCAATTACAATTTTCATGAAAATTATATTTCTGCAAACCTAAATACCCAATAAAGTTAGAATTTTTAAGGTATATTGAATGTTAGAATGATCACAAATTAAAATTGGTAAAATAGGCGAAATTTTTAAGTTCTGCGACACATTGTATTTACTTTTTTTCGTTAATTTTTTCTTGTATTTTTAAACCTCAATGCAGTTTTATTTACTTATTCATTTATTTATTTATGAAGATGGTTTATTCATACAAGGTTATATAGTGAGAGTTTACTTCTTTTTTTTTGTACCACCTGTAAGTGGCTAGAAAAATAACGCCAATAACACCCATTTAGAAAACTTTTGTTAAAAAATATCGATCGTATGGTCAATTTTCTTATTTGCCACTTTTTTTTTTTTTTTTTTTTTTTTTTTTTTTTTTTTTTTTTTTTTTTTAATTGATCATTATGAAACATTATTGATACAGTCAACCAGGGTGACTTTCAACGCCCAAGGTGACTTTGAACACCCATTCATCTCTACTTTAGGCACTCATTTCTAAATTTTGAATTATGTTATTAAGATCAAAAACAAATTTGACCAATAGTAAGATTCTTCAAATTTCTAAAATGAAGCCCCAATACAGAGATAATTGGGTGTTCAAAGTCACCCCAGTTGACTGTATAGGGTGGTTTCATTCATGTTAAAGTCGACGTCATAAGTGAGTACTAAATAACATTGGCCGGTATAGGAAAATAGCACATTTTGCCAGTTTAAAAATACTTCACAATTTTTTGTGAGAGCATTGATGCTGTTAACAGGTTGAATTAGTACCTCAAGTATGCAATAAAAATAATAATGACCAAAAAATAGATAATTTTCCAAAGAAAATAGCCAAAAACTACGTTTGTCCTATGCTGAGCAATGTTATTCATTGCTCAAGAAGAGCATCGAAAAGCACTCAGAATGACGTCATGCGTACACGCCCTATAGAGGTAGAAAGTGGGCATAAGTAGTTAAATTCTTAAAATTATAGCAATACAAAAAGTTCATTAAATATGTAAAATGGAGTGTTAGAGATGGAATGTTCACAATGTTTAGCCAGCGGCCTGCACTCTCCTGTGAATGCCAGTATATTTCCTGGTTAGTACATTGACCAGTCAGGCTTAGTATGCAGCACACAACAACAGATTGATATGTAAACAAAATAACTTAACTAACCTGCAACCATGAAACTTTACTAATACGTGTTTTATTTTTTCATTGTTTGGCACAGGATGTTGTTTGGGTGAGTAAATGTTTATTTTTGCTTCATTTTGTATCATTATTTGTGCATCTTTTGTTTATTTTCTTATTGTTATTATTTCTTTTATTGACAAGTAGTATTTAAATACAATTTATTGAGCTCTCGACTGTAAGTTTTTGTGCATAGATCTGTTTCTGATTTTATCATGTATATGCATGAGCAATACACATGATTATGTGAATATATTTTAACATTAAAATACTGTACAAGTATTTTTTTTTAATGTTAAGAAAATATGTATTTAATTGAATAGTAGGTATAATATAGGTACAATAATATACTATCAGAATCGCGCAATATATTTTTTTGATTGTATTTTTTTTTTTTTTCTTCCTCTCTCATTACTTATCATCAGTTATGTAAAAGTTAAGTTTTCCATTTTTAAGACATAAAAATTTCTGCTACAAGAATTAATTATACACCAAGTTAAGAACAACTTGTACCTTAAATTACAACTTCAAAAACAGAAGTGGATATGAGCAAAAACCCATAGTTGACAGCGAGAAAATTGTATTACTTCGCGGTCAAAATTAAATACATAATAATTATGCTAAGCACAATATCAGCAATAATAATTGATAATAACATAATTTATGCTATATTGTATAACAAGTATATTATATAGCATAAAGATTATACCAGCGTACAGCATAATTATTTGTGTTATTGTGAGCAATATATGATAATGCAACTTAAATACAGCATAAATTATGTAATATATTTTTTCCGCATTTCCTTGTCAATATTTTGCATGCTCTGTATTTTAAAATTTCATTAATAATTAATTAGTTGCTGATTTTATTTACTTATACAGTTTAATTCAATATTAACATTTTTAATTATTTATTTCTGTAGGTTTCATTTCATTTATTTGTACTTCTAATTTTTATTTATAGGGCTGTGTATATTTTATTTCCTATCAGGTCCTTTGTTTTTGTAATATACTTTTTTTATGATTTCTATGAGCATTCCTATTTTTAATTTGGTAGTTTTAGTGTATGTATATCGGTGATTTTATTTCAATATAACTTGTAAACAAATATTAAAAACCTGAGATTTAAACCCTTGCTAGTTCTTTATTAGATGATCTATTTGTTAAATATTGAAACTAATGGTTAGAAGTCAGTGTAGGCCTGTATATAAACATTAGCATTCATAGTAAATAGTTTAAAGGCATAATTAACTCTTTTTTATCATTTATAATATTAGAATAATAATTAACATTGCTTATGAAATTATGATTAGACATGAACACGTTGATTTTGTATTTCTTTTTATTGTGATGGTTGAGTTATCACTGATCTGATGTCACGAGATTTTGAATATTCTCATGGCACGTAAATTTGACGCGCGTCAACAGATAAGTTGAAACAATGATAACAAATGGTGCCATTCAGTATTTTGTATTGTTGCAAGCGTAATGAAATTTGTTTTTTCCATAAGAAAATCATTGAGAATTAAATTGGATCACTAAACGTTTACAACAATGAGAAATATTTCTAATGAACATTATAAATTAAATCAAGTGCACATTTTAGAACTTTTAAAATGTAAAATAAAATTCATTGGGGCTTGCTATAATGACTTTTTCTCTCAGCACGTTATTAATTAAAATCTTGAGATTGTGATTTCTGTGATGTTAAATAACACAATCACTGTTATAAAGAGTTTCTTGATGTTGTAAGTGAGAGTCCCCACATTAAAGCGACAATGTTTGATGTTCCAGGATGTGACTGAACAACTCCGCTCCGCAATGACAGAGCTCACCCTCAATCCAGGAGAGTTTGACAACCTAGTGATGCCTCTGGGAGATACATTCTGTCAGTGGTTAGCGGAGCCAGAGGTGATTCAGACCGCCATAGCGCTCATACTGGAGCAAAGTATTTCAGAGCCTAACTTCAGATATAACGGCGCGAGGCTTTGTAATCTGCTCAATAATTTAGACTCCACGCCAGATGGTTCTGCTTTCAGGGGGATGTTGTTGGAAAAGTAAGTAACTATCTTCTATTTAGTTTTGCTGTGGTGGTGTGAGTGAAGTTTTTCTAACAGAGGGGCTGTAGAGGGGTGCAAACTTCACTTTGTCACCACTGTTATTACGATTTATTTATATGAAGTTAAAAAATAAAAATTAGAATAAAAAATAGTGGAAAAAGATGAAAGCATGTTGAATTGAAAATTAATAGAATGCAAAGATTCTATAATTCATAGTTAATTGAGACTTAGGATCAAATATTCTAGCATAGACGAGTGCTAGATATTTGTTATTTAAATAGACATTAAAAGGACCTGGTTACTGTGTCAATAAAAACAATATAGGTAGTATCTGGCGTTCTCACGCTACATCAAAGACATAAGATTATAAAGCAGCATCAGACTTACTCATAGCCTTACGTACGTTAGACCAGTCTTATCCTTTACCTAATACTCGTCAGTAAGTAATTGAGCAGAGCTGTAAAGCTGGAGGTAGCTGTTATTTTTGTTGCTGTATTGCCAAAAGGGCTTATATGTGAGGGCTTGATTTGTTTATGCATTGCAGTTGCTAAGTGAACGTGATGTTTCAGGTGCAGACAAGAGAACAGCCAGGTGAGAGAGGGCAACGACCCCCGACGTCTCCACAGCTTCACCCTCTTCCTCGCAGAACTATTTATCCAGTTAGAACTGAAGAAAGGTTCTGGTTGCAAGATCTCGGTTCTCGGGGAGAGTTTATTTGAAGATCTTCACTTGTTGCTCTCCAACCCCACAGATGATAATGTCAAGTGTGCTTGTCAAGTACTCAAGGTGAGTTCTTTCATCTATGTGGTCTCAGTGGGAGGGGGTTAGCCAAGATACCATGTGCAAGATAAGGACAACAACTTGATCCAATGTTAAGCTTGGCCCAGTTGTGATTGGTCAATTTTGATCACGTGACCTTCATCTCACACACTGATTAGCTTAGCTGCTCATTTTGAATTGTTAATTTTATTTCAAACACAAGTAAAAGATACAGCAAACTCTCCATTTTGTGAATTTCTAAATTTTGTTAAATGCTCAGTTGGGGCCAAAGCAAACTTCAATACAATGTTAACTTCATAACAATGCAATGTTAAAGCTCTCAGTGTGGTGAAATGGGGACTTATTGAGTCCCTTGTAATTTCACCAAATCCAGAGTTTACTGTTTACATCAAAAAAAGCTTCTGTTATGGACCACTTGCAATGAAATGTTTTTAATTGTTGCAACATGTAGGTGAAAAGGATTTGTCCATAATAAATGCAATAAGAATATTAAGAAAATTATTTTAAAAAGTTTGTTCTTTGCAAGTGGTCCATTCAACCTCAATCTTGAGTCCATTTCCAACAAAACTGACACTTTGTTTGTTTGTTTTGTCCTAGCTTGCAGGCATGCACTTGGAACAAGAAGTCTCATCTGAGTCGATGGACGAGTTAGAGGGACGTTTGACTGAGGCGATGAATACCCCTGGACTTGCCCCCAACATGAGAACGTTAGCCCAGAGCGTACTGAACTTACGTAAGCACTCGTGGGGTAGATCACCACCTTCACCTGCCCATACACATACACAGTGGAGTAGCGGGCAAGACGTACCACCTAACCAGTTGAACCACTTCACGGTGAGTCTTGGGCTAATTTGTCTCGTATTTCCACAAACTGAATGTTCGCAAAATATAAAATTAACTTAAAGTAAATCTCTGTGATTGCGCCTAAAGGGTGTATTTGGATTTCAAGGTTGTCTTACAAAAGGCATGCTTGCATTTTATCCAGCACTCGATTTTACATGTTAAGCTTATGACGGATACACGCACAGCATCGAAAGTAGCTTCATGTAAGTACGCCCTTTGAGTGAAAGTAGCCAAATGCAAGTACGCCCTTTGGGCGCAGCCAGAGTGAAAAATGAAATGTTACTTAAAAGTTTAGTTATATCAAACATGACCAAATATTGGAAGTTATTCCACTTACTTGTTAAAACATAACATGTAAATGTAAAAATTCAAATTATATTGCCAAAATTTAAGTCAAATTAGAAACTTTTAAAAATAAAAATGCTATTACAGTAAAACTTGTTTCAGAAGAAAATACTTTTTACATTCATTCAATTTAAAAAAAATATATATATATATTGTACAGTATTTGTGTTACTGGATATAAGTAATGTAGAATTTATAATTGTGAAAGTAGAGTTCCTCTTTTGACTAGCAAGTTGGTCCCCCTCTTTGTTAACTCCACATTGATCTGGGAGACTTGTGCATGCACCAGGTCAACCCTGTGGCTATTTAACTTGAGGGCTACTTTGATGTGTTTTTAAGACAAAAGTCGTGCAGCCCTGTATGGGGAGTTGTACTTTTCTTAACTCATTATTATTAAGGCGGGAAATTAGGTATTGACTAAAAAAATTATAAAGAAAGAAAAATCTGAATTTTTGCACGGTGATACATTAGGATATGGTATCTTTAAAAATTAAAAAAAAAAAAAAAAAAAAAAAAAAAAAAAAAAAAAAATCGGAAGGTCACCATGCTAGATTTTAAATTATGATTTTTGAAGTTTTAGTCCCATAAGAGCCCATGTTAATTTCAATAGTTATTTTATCTCATATCTGATGGTCACAGGTTTTGAAAATTTTATCGTAGGTAACTGTTACAATTAACTTTCAACTGGCATCATAAAATTTTGGAGTTTTCTTTTTAATTATTGAGATACAAGCCATTTGAATACAACCCTTAACCAATTAGGTACCTTGTCATGCTGAACTTTTTAGTGGCTAAAATTCAGTTTCTGTATTACATGTTTTTAATATTGTCTAAATATTATTATTTTTCAATACTGTACCATAAAAATTTAAATTTTTTTTTTATTATTATTTTTTTTAATATTATTATTATTTTTTTTTTATGCAGTTAAATTAGCCTCACTCTTATTTCACATTTATTTCTAAAAGCAATAGAGTGGTGTCACGCATGTTTAAAAGACTCCATATTGTGTTGATGACAAAACAAAAAAGTTGTTATTCAAACTTAGCTCTCTACTTCAGGAAAATTTAAAATTTTAAAATGTTATTTTTCTCCTATGCTGGACAATGTAATTGAACTCACAGATGGCGGTAATTATGATAATGACAATGATAGTCTCAGGCAATTTGGAAAGCCAATGAGGAAGTTTAAATTCTTTTAGGTGGTAATTTCATTGCATATACTAAAAGAAGACACTGTCCTGAATTGTCAGATACGTGAATTTCTAATTTTTTAGTTCATTGAGTATTTTTAATAATTTTTTTAAATAGACCTAATGACATCACGGTGAACGGTCAGCAACTTTTTCCTATGCCCACATGCATATAAGTTACTGACTGTGACGGGATTTTTTGACGTTCAAAAATCAATTAAAAGTACTCAATGAACTGTAATCAATTAGAAATTTGCATATCAATCGTTTCAAGACATTGTCCTCTTTTAGAATATGAAGTAAAATTACCAACTTAAAAAAATATTGGACTTCCTCATTGTAGCAGAATCTATCCAATAAATTATTTCATGATGAGTAGCAACTTAATTGAAACTGTCTTAAGGCCTATTCACAATCATATGTAAATTCACGTTACTTTTATATAAGAATCCAAATAACATTGATTTTTGTATCTTCACGTAAGAGTTATGTGAATTTACGCATTGAGCCTTCAGAATTAAAATGTTGAATTCCAAACAGGAAGCTGCGTAACTTAATACTAATGTGCTGTGTTTTATTTCAGAATGAGCCCGTGCTGTATGGTCCAGATGGTCAGATGTTAACTGCTGAGGAGAGCAGGTTTTTACAAGATGGTCTCAATGCCGAGGAGATGGGGTACGTATTAGTATTGATGTCAAGTAAATGTTTCAACAGATTAAGGTCTTATATCACATGTAGCTCACGCCAGAAGTTAGCTACCTGTCTCCCCACCACTGCTTGGAAGGAGGTGGGGAGGGAAAGTAATAAACTTGGCAACGTCGCCGTAATGCCCGCGGGCGACCGCGAAAGAGTGTTATGATACGCGCGAATACTCAGGTGTGCGCATACCACACGCACAGGTGCATGCAGTTTTTTAAAAAACATCTCGCGAGTTAGTAAACAACATCATTACACTCATTATATTTGTGTCGTGCTGTTGTAAATTGAAACCTTCCATGAAGCGATCTCTCTTGAACAAAATGTTTTATTTGGGAGGAACTGTGCTAATTAAGCGCAAAGCTTCGAAAGAACAAAAACTTGTTAAATTACAGAAAGGGAATTCTGGGGCGCGTGTTCCTGTTAAAAGTTTTGAAGCGAAGCCTGAAACAGAGACTCAACCCACCGTAATTTTAGGTAACATCTTCTTACAACAAAAATTTCTCACTGAATAACGCTTCAAATAAACGCTTCTATAAAAATATATGTCAAATTAATTCTTTTAACGCTTTCTTCTCAATAACTGTTTGTTTTTCCTTTATTACTATATTAAAATTTAAAAAAATATATATCATCAAAAAATATATCATAAAAAAAAAATTTAAAAAAAATAGTGCCAAAAATCAGCTGATTCTTTTTACCAACTGTAAGGTAAAATCACTACTTTTGAAAATGAAATAATATTATACAAAATATGAAATACACAATGTAGAACATAAAATTTATTAAATAAAAATAATAATAATGAAAAGTTTTTAAGATGAAATATTAAAAGATACATAATTTACTTTATTTTGTATATTCTGCAGAATAAAAAACTAAAACTTTTTTTCTCATGTTGGCATTTCTGACTCCATTATACTCCCTGTGTAAGCACTTCGGCTACGCTCGGTCTTTTGCGAGTGCTTTCGTGAAAATATCTCGCCACTTGATTTTCTAGGTTGCCAAACGTTCTCAGTTACTTACACTCATCCCCCTCCAGCTAATTTACATAACCAAAATATTTTTTGAAAATTAATATAAAAAAACTTTATCCTTACAAAAATCTGAAAAAAAATTACAAATAGTGAAATAAAATTCTCTATCATGTGATATTTTTTTTATATGCAATTTACGGACACTTTTTGAGTTATTTCAAAAAAACTGAAACTCCATTTAAACTAATGTTAAATTAATTTTTTTTTAATTTTCTCCTAATCCATATATCTTTTCAAAAATTGGTATACAAGGGTCTTTTACCTTTATAAATAAACCCTGAAAGTTTGAATGATTTTCCACGGACACTTTTGGCTGTACTTTACATGTAGGATAAGACCTTAAATATTATCAACACATTCATTTGTAATGTACAGCTCTGGCCAAAAGTTTAAAAACAGGGCAGCGGCGGCCGCAGCGTTTTCCCATAAAGATAACATAGTGTTGTTGCGGGTTGCTTATACAAATCGTTCTCAAACTTTTGGCCAGAGCTGTACATAATGAATAAGAAAAGGTAAAAACCATTTTGGTTTAAATTAATAATCAAAGGAAAGGATAGGAGAAACCAACAGGCGCCTTACCACGATGAGGTCCGTAGCTTGGTGAACATCTTGATGGCACAGTTTACACAAATATATAGTTTTAAGACGTTTTGAGGGCGTCTTAAAACTTGTAAATATATTTGTGTAAACTGTACCATCAAGATGTTCACCAAGCTACGGACCTCATCGTGGTAAGGCGCCTGTTGGTTTCTCCTATCCTTTCCTTTGATTATTATATCCATTTGTAAGTTATGATAATAGACCATAAGCAACATAATCATTTACATTTACGATACACTTGATAGGATTTACTAAATAATCGCAAAACTCAACTGTGGTGCCATAGCAGTGATCAGAAATTTTTGACTTACGCAACCTGTACAAAATTTTCCTTTTAATTTTTGCCTGTTTCTGACGTCATAAACAGAAATAATCATGCAAATAGCATACAGTATTTTCACACTTTCTCGTGGGGCCACATTTACATTCTGGTAAAAATTATCATCAGTTTGAGAGGTCTCTCTCCTGTGTACCCCTGATAAAAAAGAAAAACTTTTTGACATGACTAATTTGCAATTTCTCTAACATGTTTGCCTGATATTTCAGCTCTGATAATGACTCGGGGGAGTACGACGAAGGTATGGACGAGGAACTCCAAGCAGCGTACGAGCAGTTCTTACAAATGACACCACGTTCAACCTGATGAACCAACGTAAAAAAAAATACAAGCTTCACGGACCAACGCCATTTCATTGGCCAAAATTGTGTTGTGATCGTGATGCAAGAATATATGTTAAATTTTCATCCAAGCAGGCGTATGTGTGTGCTGAAAAAAATAATTATATAATATATACATAAATAGACTTTAAAAAAAAATATATAATAATATATATAAATTAATACTGCACTCCATGCATTGATATAGTGGCCACCTTTGTTCATTTTTGGCAGTCATTATTTTTTTGCTCCGACTTTTTTTTTTTTTTTTTTTTTTTTAAATAGATTGAAGGATAAAATTAATATGTATAAGAATGGTAATTTTTTATGTCTGTACTGATTAGATATGGTATTTAACATGGGTACTGTTACTGTAGGAAGTATTTGATAATGTGAAGTGTCGTTGGTGAAATAGGAAGGAAAAAAAATATATATCACTTCTGATTGGGCAATTTAAATTAGTTAGCCAATCACAGAACATGATTAAAGGATAGAGGAAACTATATGCTGGTCTTACCATAGTGATAAGAGAGACTTTGGTGATAAAGGTGGCTAGCATGGAGATAATAAGCACATAGGTAAATTTTGGTACAATATTATGTGAAAAAATTATAAATTTTAAAGAAACAAAAAGGAAAAACTAGCGCTGGTCTTACCATAGTGAAGAGTCTCTCATAGATCGGTGAAAATCAGGCATGCTCCATTTCTCTTGGAGTTTATTGCTGCAAACTATGCAATGTTTAAGTTTTTTTTTTTTTTTTTTTTTTTTTTTTTTTTTTTTTTTTTTTTTTTTTGTCTCTGCGCTAGCAAGATTTTTACCAAGCTATGGGACTCTCTTCACTATGGTAAGGCCAGCACTGGTTTTCCCCATCCTTTTCTTTCACCTAACAGCAATGGGTTATTTTCCTTAATATCTAATATATGAAAAATCGATTATATGTGTGTCTGTCTTTATTAGCTTTTTTTCAATTAGAAACATTTGAAACTGCTGACAAAGGCACACACATACTTTATTTCTCTTGTAGTTTAGCGCCAAAAGCTACCTTTGTGATTGTTTTTTTCTCTCTGCGCTAGCAAGATTTTCACTAAATCGTAGGACATCTCTTTGCTATGGTAAAAGTAGCAAATTTTAGTATTTCCAACTTGTATCATTCACTTCCTTAATTTATCCAATCAGAATTTTTATTACTTTTTTTTTTAGCCGTTACCAAACAGACCCTAGATATGTAAAATACTCCCAACTTTGTACCTGAAATAACAATGTTCATAAACCCTACTATTTGTAGTCCAGAAAATCAAGACAAAAAGATCACCTTGAACAAAAAAACAAAAAAACAAAAAAAAATCCAATATTCTAACATACTTAAATATAAACGTTGATTTGGCCTTAGTCATTGATTTCTAATTTATTTTTCATTCATGAAATGGCAGATGTGATTTTATAACGTCACAGCTTGCTTGTTTTCGCATGCGTGGATCCGCAAGCTGTGAAAAAAATCGCATCTGCCATTTCGTGAATGGAAAATAAATGAGAAATCAATGACTGCGGCCAAATCAACGTTGATATTAAGGTATTTTAGGATACTAGACATGTTTTTAGTGCAAGGTGTTCTACACACCTTTAATACTTTGTAAATGTGATGGTGGTACATTTTTTGACGTACAAATAGAACTAAGTTTATCTACTCAGATACTCATATGGCATTTAAAAATATGTTTTTCGCCCCCTTTTTTATGTATATAAAATATTATTATTTTAATTTCTGTGTATGGTGTATAATATCTTTTATTGTAAAATGCACAGAAATTCATTTTAATTTTTATATATTAAAAAAGAAAGTTTGAAAAATAAACTTAATTCCTAAGTTTGTTTTCGACTGTTATAAGTTTTTCCAATATTGACAAATGTGGATGAATCAGTCATGATAAACTCAGAGCTATGATGTAGATTTATACTTATAAATTTTCCATGCTGGTTAACTTTAAAACTGTCATTGCACTCAAAATCAAAATTTTTCTTTACTAAAATTGTACGTCAAGTGAGGTGTGACTTTGGTCAAATTTTCAAAAATTATTTACTCTGTAACTAAAGCTCATAGAAATGTGAAATAGAAACTAAAAGCTAGTGCAAAAATCAAGCTTTACTTACGTTTTTGTTTTATGTCTATAAGCTTTAGTTACGGAGAAAATAATTTTTGAAAATTTAGTCACAGTGACCCCACTTGATGGTAGCCTCATGAAGGTACACATTCTAGGTCTCTTCTGTAGTCTCACAAACTGGTGAGAAAATATTGTTTAGTAGATAACCAGGGGGCTGATTTTGTAATTTTTTTGCTTTATTGTCAACAAACAAATTTTCATTCGAATTTGAATGATTTCTTTCGTTATTAAGTTAGAATCAGCCTCCTGCTTTACAATTTCTAACCTTGTTTGTGAATCTTCTAGCATCAATCAATATTGATGTTATTGATTTGTGTATAAGTTAGCAGCTTTAGTAGCCAGTTCAGTAGCTGTATCAAGGAATTGATTTTATCAAACTGTCTACTGCAGCTGCAACCAGCGTATTTAGTGGAATCAAGCTAGCAGCTTTAGTACCCAGTTCAATAAAATCACCAGAATTACATTGAATTGGCTACTGAAGCTTCTAACTTTTATACAAATCAATAAAATCAATGATTAATATTAGCAGTCTACAAGTTTTCTTTCAAGTTTGTAAAGCTACAGAAGACACCTAAAATGTGTTAGTATCTTAGCAGTTATCATTTTGTTTTAAGTACAGTAAAGTACAGCTCTGGCTAAAAGTTTAAGAACAGGGCAGTAGCAGCCGCTGCGTTTTCTCATAAAGATAACATAGAGTGGTTGCCTATGCAAATCGTTCTCAAACTTTTGGCTAGAGCTGTACAGTACAGTCAAGAGCAAAAAACAATATTAATTTTATCCTGAACTATTTCTAACAAATCTGGAGACAGACTTTCTGTCCTTAGGGGACTGTATAAAAGTAGAAAGAAAATGTATTGTTGTATCATATTTTTTCTTTTCTCTACGTTATGTTTTAACATTGCAAGGTATATATATAATTATCATGGTTAAAAAAAACAAAACAGTTTTTAATATTTTTTAATTATTATTTATAGAAAGCTCTAAAGATGTGCATATATTTTCTTCTTTTTTTTTCTGTAGTTTTGTGTGAAAAAATTATTACTAATTAGGATTGTAGTGGAGACTTATAGGTGCAAGGTATGCATGTTCCTTATATTAAGAAATATGTGTTTAATTATTTTATTTTAAGATAAATCAAAGTGAAAGTGTGAATTTTATTGTAAATGGAGGCTAAATTGATTGTATCGGGATTTATTTAAATTATTTGAATTGAATTAATATGGAATGCATAGTAGATTTATATTTTTATTTTATAAGGAGAATAATACCGTTAAAAGGGGCAACGTTTGCCACATTTTAAAAATATTATTTACTCTAACTAAAGCTCATAGAAATGTGGAAAAAAAAAATTAATAAAATAAAAAATCTAAAAAGAACTAAAAGATAGTGCAAAAATCAAGCTTTATGTTAGTTTTTGTTTCACATTTTTATGAGCTTTAGTTAAAGGCGTAGAACACCTTGAACAAAAAAAAGTTGTGTAATATCCCAACAAACCTGAAAATCAACATTTATTTTGCTGTTGTCATTGATTTCTAATTTATTTTCCATTCACGAAATGCCACTGGTGATCACTGACATCACAGCTCACCTGGTCCACGCAAGTGTAAACAGGGTGAGCTGTGACGTCAGTGGCCGCCAGTGTCATTTTGTGAATGGAAAATAAATTAGAAATCAATGACTTCGGCCAAATCAACGTTGATTTTCAGGTTTGTTAGGATATTACGCAATTTTTTTGTCCAGGGTGTTCTACGCCTTTAAGGAGGAAATAATTTTGAACATTTAGATAAATTTACAATTTGAATAAAGTTTTTTTACGCTTTCAAAATTAAATTCTTTTAAAAATTGTAAAGTTCCTTCTGAAATGTAAAAATAATGTTTTATCATGCAATCTAATTTTATTAATTCCAATTAAAATTTAGCCTTCAATCTACTTCTTTGTAAGAACCTAATTAATCATTATTATCAAGCTGTCTTTAAATATATTTTTCTTTCTTCAAATTCTTGGTATGTTTACCATTTTTTTTTTTTTAAATATATAAATTATCATTCGAATTCATGATTTAATTTACTAATCATTTATAAAAATATAAATATAAGTATTTTTATAATTAATCTTGCATCCAAAATAATTCTTAAAATTAAATATAATAATTATAAATAAAATGATAATTATTCATAATGTAATTTTAGATAAATAAATTGACTTGATATAATTAGAAAATTAAAATTACAATGTGTAGATTATTAAATTAATTAATTAAAAAAAAGTACGTAATTAAGGGGTAAAAAGTTTAGACAAATCATTACAGCTTTCTATAGTTAATTATGCTGTATAAAATTGCCTAACTGAACCTTTTTTTTTTAAATCTATTTTTCATTGCTTCCCATTGTTTGTTATTTGAAATAAAGGAAAGAAAAAAATCTTAATATTGAACTTTTTTCAAACTTCCTCAAAGCATAAAAAATTGTTTTTGGTTGCATTTCTGAAACTTTAGGGGGGGGGGGGGGGGAATGCATGTAACGAACGTTTAATTTAAACATAAATTAATGTAACAAACTTTTTTTTTTTTTTTTACTTTTTCTATTTAATTTGATGTTTGCCATATTTTTAACTCTACTTTTTCAAAGATTTTGAAATGACCTATTTTATTGATTTATCTCTCTAAGCCTTGACATTTCAATAGAAAAGCAACAAAACAAATTAATTAAAAAAGTAAATAAAAAAATAGATAAAAACTATTGGTAATTTTTTCAACATTTTTTTTTTTTTTTCAAGAAATTTCAACCTTAAACAATTTTTGTTTAAATAAATTTATAATTTCTGAAAATTATTAAATGAAGTATTTAAATTTTCTTTCCTTTATTTACATCTTTGATTTTTGATATTAATAAATGCAGATAGATGTATGTATTTTAAATATTTTGTTATATTTTCAATCAAAGTATGTATATATTGAAAATTGCTGGTCACTAAGATTTTTTTTTTTTTTTTTTTTAATTGTTATTCAATTTTTGTTTTTCCATTAAAAGTTGTGCCCTATTAATATGTACAAAAATGAGATACTCATAAAAAAAAATTGTACACTGTGCTCAAAATAATATGACATTGCACATTTTTTTTTTTTTTTTTTTTTTTTTTGCTCTGGTGTACATTAGTAAATAACCAAAGTATTTTTTTCTCTCTTTATATTTGTTTGCAATTTTTCATGGATATTAGCTATTCAAATAAAAAAATACTGGTAATTTTGATTTCAAAATCATTTTTAGTTTGTACATCAATATTTTCCTTTTTTTTTTTTTTTTTTTTTTTAACTTTTTCAACGGAAATTACTTTTAATGATTTTTTTTTTTGAAAAAGCTCCAAGAGTCATTGTAAAAAAAAAAGTTGAAAAAAAAAAACTGTCCATTTTCAAGTTTGCTGTTCTAAATTTACTATGTTAGCTAGAGAGCAGTACAACTTTTTTTTTTTTTTTTTTTTTTTTTTCCTCAATTTACTGGCACTACTTGAAGCATTTTCAAAAATGAATTTAGTCGTCAGAAAATCCTAAAACTTGCTTTACTTGCTCAAAATGGTATTCTCTTATCAAATATTTAACCAGAATTACCCCCTCCCCTCTCCAATCCAATAGTAATTATGTTTGTAAACTTTTTTTTTTTTGCGTGTGCTTAAAATCATGAAAAAACAACAACAAAGATTATGAAAGGTTTTTAAATGGAATTGCACAGTTTTGAGAGCAAGAAAACAGTTTACAAACATCTTTAGTGTTTCTCATTGACTTTAGGAATTTGGTTTTATCCTATAATTGATATTTGTATCTGATATCCATATTTTTTTTTTATATATATAACCAATATCAGTACTTAATTTATTTAAAAAAGATATATATATTAATACTTCCAATTCTTTTTATAATAATTTTTTTTCCTTGTGCTTTAAATGTATAAAAAAAATGTTATACTTCATATTATAAATATAACCAATACTTTCAAAAAATGAAATTAGTGACCATTTATTTTCAATTAAAATTTTTTAAATGTAAAAATAATAAAATAAAATAGAACGTAAAAAAATAATAACCTTGCAAAGTGTATAAAATTTTTCTGGTGAGTGTTTTTTCTGATTTTTTTTTCTTTCTGTTTTTGTTTGGTCTATTTATATGGGTGTAATTATAATTGAAATAAAAATAAAAATTATATATTTTTTTGGTCATTATATAGGTAATGAATTAAATTATGTAATATTGTAAGGCACAACGATTATAATATGAAAATATAAAAAATTTTGGCCAAGGATATTTTGTATTGTTTTATTTATTTTTCCTTTTGTTACAAACGTGTATATCAATATTATAGTCAAAAATATGCGTATCTTGTTTTTTTATTATGTGATGCTTTTTTTTTTTTTTATTACAGTATTAGGCTATTATTTTTAATTTTTTTTTTGTCATGAGAAGCAAAATACATACCATTGAGGTCATCTAAAACTTAGCCATTCAAAAACGAGTTACATATTTTGCTTCCAGCGACAAAATACAAGATACACATTTTGCTTTGCTTTATAAAAAAAACAAGATACACAAATTTTCCTCTAAAACATGGATATAGAAACCATCTTATTTGTACATACAGTAAAGTACATAATAATTATTTAACAATAAAGATTAATCAATCATAGATTAGGAATCAAAAAGTATATTGGGAAAAAAAACATGGATTAAAAAAAGTGGAGCTAACGGAGAAAAAGGACATTAGGTATTTGAAAGCTAGCTTTATTTTCTGATAGAATTGTAAAAATATTGATCCTATTTAATATTATTATGACATTGAATACACAGAAAACTTTTTATAAATCAAGATCTGAGCAATACTATAAATTTTTTGCCCCTGTAAGTTAGGCAACTTGTTTGACATACATGTAAGAAAAGTTGCCTACACATTCAGGATACACAAATTGGAGAAACTTCAAAGGGCTATAACCCTAGAAATATTTATCGAAATTCAAAATTGTCTTCATTTTTGTACTCAGTATGGTCCTCTTAATTGAAAAATAGCAAAAAAATGATTTTTCAAATTTTTACCTTGTTTAAACTTTTATTAATAACTCCCTTATTTAGGGGTATTTTGGAAAACTGACTCCAGTTCTGTGATCAGCAAGTCAAGGGCTGTCCAGCAATATACAAATTATTAAGATCCACGTCCTTGACGTTCAAGGTCACGAAAAGAAGCAAGCCTATATATAGCCTTCCTTCACTTTTTGACCTTGAACACTTTTGTCTCAGATCTTCATAATTTGCATATCATTGGAAAGCCCTTGACTTGCTGATCACAGAACTGGGCTTCAAACCCCTATCAACCCCTTAGTTAGAGAGAGAACAAAATAAAATACAAATTTAAAAATTACAAGCGATTTTTAGCAATTGTATCATTTTGTTGGTTTGTAAACATTGCAAAAATAAATATTCAAGCAGAAAATCTTAAAAAATATCAAATTCAACAGAGATATGGGACAAAAACCAAATTTGAATTCCAGGCATTGATATCTTTTTGAATTATCTTTACTGGGGAGCTCTATGATTGCAATTCATTAGAGTTGAACTGCTAGAGATGCTGGGTAATATGAAGGTGTAAATTTTCTATATTTTTTCATTGATTTCTTTAAAAGTTAGCCTCAATATTATTTACCTTTAAAATTCTTCATTTTCATGCATTTAAAAAAAAGACACTATACATACAAGAAATTTAAATAAGAAACAAAGATTATGTTACATTGATTACAGAATCTTTATTTAAAAAAATGATTTTTTTAAGCAACAATTTGAATTTATAAAAATAGGCCTAATAATACCTAACGGCTAGCGATGGCTTATTTTTCTCAATATCTTTAAAACTTAATGGTGATTTATAATTAATTCTAAACTTTTTTTTATTTATTTATTTTAAACCCAATATATTACAATAATCCAACCAAGGCAAAGCCTTATTGGTCGGTTCAAAATTTTATAATTTTTAAAGGCGTAGAACACCTTGAACAAAAAACTTGCCTAATATCCTAAAATACCCAAATATCAACATTATTTTGGCCGGAGTCATTGATTTCTAATTTATTTTCCATTTACAAAATGTCAGTTGCGGGTTTACTACGTCACAGCTCGCCTGGTCCACGCGCGCGGAAACAGGCGAGCTGTGACGTAGTAAACCCGCAACTGACATTTTGTAAATGGAAAATAAATTAGAAATCAATGACTCCGGCCAAAATAATGTTGATATTTGGGTATTTTAGGATATTAGGCAAGTTTTTTGTTCAAGGTGTTCTACGTCTTTAATAAATTATTTATTTTAATTTTTTTTTATTTTTTTTTATTATTATTATTATTTTTACATTTTACAATATCTATTATGTGTCTCTTACATAAATGAAATAAAGACAAATTATAAGTAAAATAAGTATCACTATCTTACATTAACAACTAAAAAAATACTAAAAATACAAAAAAAAAAAAAAAAAAAAAAAACTATCTTTCATTTTGCAACAAGAAAAGAAATTATAATTTACTACTTATTAACTATGTAGTATCATGGTTATAGAATAGAATTATAGGAAAAATTATCAGTTTTAGTGTTAAAGGATAGAGATACCAGCGCTGGCCTTACTTAATACAGGAAGTTTTATGGTCTCACATGGCATACAGTTTTAGTTACACAGTACACTCTTGATTTTGTGAAATCACAAGGTACACAGAAAATAGCCATTTCACAAAATTGAGAGCTTTAACCTGTTCACGACGGAGTTTTTCGCTTATCCCATAACGTTCAGTACGTCATATGACGTGCTCCGTCGTGAACGGGTTAGCATTGCCATGCTTATATTGAAGTCTACTGCGGACACAACTGACAATTTCACAAAATTGAGAAATTTGCAGAATTGTACTTCACAAAATTGAGGATTTACTGTATAATGTTTGTATAACTGTGTGCCACATGAGACTTCAACCTCTCCATGTGGTAAGGCCAGTGCTTGTATCTCTATTTTTTTCTCTTTAATACATATCAATTCTAACCACAATGTTTGTTTGTTTGTTTGTTTTTTTGTTTTTCTTTTTTTCCATTTTTTTCTTCCTTTTCCTTTTCTTTTTTCTTGCTTTTTTTTTCTTCTTACATTGAAAAATGATGGTTTTATCTGCAAATTGTTGTTATTTGGCTGCATTACAAGCTACTGTCAGTTTACTTAATATTTTAACTTCAGTCAACACGCTGAGAGGTACACAATTTTAGAAATAGACAGTAGATACACAGATAGATAATGGAGATAGATAACAGTAGACAATGCGGATCAAAAAGACAAACTATCAAATTTGCAGGCACAACAGACGATTTTACTTAAAAATCCAATTAAAAAATAATTCAATGATAGAAAAAAAAAAAGTTACTCTCACTTCGTTATCTTATTTTTAGTCAGATATTTACCATTTTTATTCCAATGCTTGATTCTCTAGACAACGAACACTATGGTAATGTACAGAAGTAGAGGGGGGGGCAATATATGTAAAGAGGATGTAGGGGGGTGATGCTGAAATGTTATGTAGGGGGAGGGGCACAATTTCACACGATGCACACACAGGATACTTGGCTAGAAGTAAATAGACTCTGGGATTGGTTCCATGGAGACAATTTGGCACGGAGCTTTCGCCTCACGAGACTGGAAATGATAGCACATTATTAGGAATTATACCTAAACATTATGGTTTATTTTATTTAGTAGTATCTCTGTTCTGTGATAATACAGTAAACACTCAATATTGTGACGTTTAATTCTGTGAATTTCTCAATTTTGTGAAATGCTTAGTTGGGTCTACAGCAGACTTCAATATAAGTATGGCAATGTTAAAGCTCTCCATTTTGAAATTCAGTTTTGTGAAATGGGCATTTTTTGGGTCCCTTTTGATTTTACAAAATCGACAGTTTACTGTATAGGTATCAAAACTAAATGCTTTTTTTTTTAGTGATTTTTGATTTTCTCTCACTAATAAAATTAAAAAAAATAAATAAATAAAAAAAAAAAAAAAAAAAAGCAAATTTAAGTGTACCTAATATTTGCTATACTGACCCTGTCAAATTTGAGATGTACATGGAACTGTTGACCAATGAGGTTCCTGAGTGTCTGCCACACTTGAGTGTTGTGACTTTCAATCAAACTTGACGAGATTGACAGCAGCTTGCGACACTCGGAGTCCAGCACGCTCACCCACTCACTGCTAGCCTTGTCTCCGATACGAATCTACACAAAGTAAGTGTGAGTAATTTGCACATGTGCATTATTAAACACAAAATGGAATCTCTAAATCTATAAAAAAAAAAAAAAAAAAAAAAAAAAAAAAAAAAAAAATCTAATTCATTGATATTAAGGTATGGTAATTATCAATCTAGTATTCTAAATGATAAAAAAGTAAGTTGACAAGGGATTTAATTTCTTCTTCATTCTAAAACTGAGCTAACTCGCTGCTATTTGTTACCAACCTTTGTCATAAGATTCCTCATGATTGCACCATCCACGAAGCCACATTTGAGACACACCAATTTCTCCATGTTCATGTCAAACACCTGTCAATCACAGCATTCATTACAACGAGACAGTTTTGAAGTAGAAAAGCATGTTCCCACAAAATTCAGTCCTGTGCAACAATGTGTCTGAACTATATAATAAGGACTATATTCTATTCTTATGCAGCAGCGAAGAGACAGTTCAACAGTTATTACAGGCTACAGAATTGTGGGAACTGAGAGAGTAGTAAAAAAAAAAAAAAATCAAAAGCTACCCTTTCAGCCATATTGGTGGAGAGCATATTGGCCAAGGGGAGGTAAAATGCTGCCAGATTGACGATATTAATGCTATATAATATTAACATAACGCTCAACTATGGCTATTTAAATACAATGTGCATTTTTTTGGTGCAAAAAAAAAAAAATAAAAAATAAAGGGGGGGGGGGGTTTGAACAACACTATTGACAGACTTTATCTCATATTTTAAAGCATCAGACACCATTGCAATTTGCCGCCTGCAATTTTCTTCCAGCTGACGTAAATTTTCTTCAAGCTACAAGAGCCAGTAGCCTCCCTTGATCTGAAAAGATTGCTTACGTTTGCAGGGGGCACCAACAACCAATCAAAAGTATAGAACCTTGCCTGAGAAGCGACAACCTCATATTTTAGGCAGACCCGCAATGCATTTGTTTTGAAAGGCCCAAACAAATGTACCCAAACTTTGAAGCTAAATGATTGGCTACCCACAAAATTGGAGTTTTCTGATTGGCTAAGAGTGTTTTGACTGTTATTTATGTATTGCAGGTCTGCCTAAAACATGACGTTGTCGTTTCTCTGTTAAGGTTCTTTAATCAAAAACACGAGAATTAGGATCCCCCCCCCCCCCCCCCTTCTCACTTGTTGTTGTTGTAACACACACACATGCGGGTTTTGAGTACATATTACTGTATTTTTAGCAATTGAATGCTATTTTTTAAATCATTTTCATTATAACTGTTATCTATTAACTTTCTATATCACAACGTATAGACCCAGCACTTACACTATTTTGGACTCCAAATACCAAATCTGTGAAAGGTCGGACCAGTGCTCGTTAACGTGAAATCGTGTTTCCGTTTTCACGGCCTCACATGATGGCATCACCCAATTAAGGGAGCACATGGTCATGCCATCATGTGAGTACAGCTACCCTTCAGAACTTGAATGAGTACGAGACTTTTTACAGTCGTTCACCCATCCAAGTATTGACCACGCTCGACGTTGCTGAACTTCGGTGATCTCACGGGAACCGACTCAGACAACGCGATAAGGCTAATAATAAGGCTGAGTAATACATCTGCTCACCTGGTTCCTACAGGCACTGCAATGTAAATTGACGAGATACTGAGGATCTGTATCAATCACGGTAGCTATGCACTTGACGTGGACAATCTTGATCTTGGATGTGAGAACTTTCTTTCTTGCCTCGACAAAACTTTCTGTCTCAACTTCTAAAGCCGTGGGCATCAACTGAGGGTTGAAGTTTGTGTCCTTACATTTCTCAGCATACCACTCTTTAAGTGCAGCCACCTCTGCGATGTTGGGAGGGTTCACCTGAACACAAAATTCAATGTTAATAATTCAATAAATTACACTTGGTACACTAAAGTGTACACTACAATCTAAGCAACTGAAGAAGAGGGCTGTTGACCTCCGAACGTCTTAGTACATACATACATACATATCATGACGCTATAATCCCTTTCGGGGTAAGCCAACAACACAGATGTTTTATCCTGACCCAGTGATAGACCTCCACAACTTCCTATCCTGACATACTTCACTTGCTTCCTCCAGTCTCATACCTTGTTTCATACATTTCCTTTTGCATTTCATACTGCGTACATTCTTATTTTTCAAACATGTTCCAACCACCTCAGACCATGATGTTTTAGGCCTGCCTCTATCTCTCCTTCCATCCACTCTACTATGAAATACCTGCTTTGCTATTCTTTCATCACCCATTCTCTCAACATGACCAAACCACCGTAATACACTGTTCTCATACTTCTCAGTCACAGTTTCTTTTACTCCACATTTCTTCATCACCCATGTATTCCTTACCCTATCTAATCTTGTTTTACCACACATACTTCTAAGAAAACTCATACCAACAGCATTCACCCTACTCATATGCCTACTCTGACATACCCATGATTCAGAACCATATAAGATAGTTGGGAGTAAGACAGAATTGTACACTGTAAGTTTTGCTTTGTTTGATAAAGCATCACTCTTGGCCAATCCTGCCATGCTGCCAACTACTTTCCTACCTGCTGCCACTCTCCTCTCAATCTCCCCATCTATACTTCCATTCTCTTGATATAATCTTCCCGTCTTAGTAAACTAGTAAATATTTGTGTAACCTGTGCCATTAAGACTTTCACCAAGCTACGGACCCCATCGTGGTAAGGCGCTTATTGGTTTCTCCTATCCTTTCTTTGATTACACATTTACTATATTATTGCACTGTAAAGTTGGGTTCGCTTTTAGGGTGTTATCTTAAAAATGAAGTTTTCCATCCTCCCTCCTTCCCTCCAGTTGTGCACCAAAATACTCCTCACACTATATATATTTAAGGCGAATGTATTTGTCAACTTGCACTGTTACTGAATCACAGTAGATGGTACAGTAGTCCATCTCCTATAGCGGGAATGTCAGATCGGTTCCACGCGCCACCTACATGAAGTCACACAGAACTATGCGTTTTTGCAGCGTGCGCACAGGAGATAAATGCAGCTTACGCTGTGCGTACTGCATGCGCACCTTGCAAAAAAGCATACTTCTTTGTGACTTGCTATAGGTGGCGCGCAAGTAACCAATCTGACATTCCCGCTATAGGAGATGGACTACTGTACCATCTACTGTGTTACTGAATAAAGAACTAATTTGACTTGAAGAAGCGATCTTACCAGAAAGACAGATATAGTATCCATGAAGAGAGTGGAGTTGGTAAACTTGCTACAACGACAGTTCTTCACGACGACCACTGGGTGTTGAGAGTCATCAAATTCCTCGGCATTTCTACCCCACAAATCAAGGTCAATCTGGAAACAAGTTCAAGGTCAGTGTCAGGGTCACATGATATCATTGGCTAATGAAAGCAGATGAAACATGACCTAAGTAATCCAAATAGAATTCCTACACAAAAGAACTGGTCAGCTAGAGACGTGTATTGCAAGAACAAAATATAACTGCCACGATAAAATAAATAAAAAATAAACAAACAATTGACAAAATGATATTTTCTATGGTATACCAAATCTATAATTAGGAAAAAATCGACTTTGCGATAGGTTGATAATTAAAAGATAGATAGAAACACATAAAAAAAGAGAGGTAAAAGATTTTTGGGGAATGGGAGATAATGAGCTTTGTTAGTTCAGGGACCCCGCAAAAGAGAGAGAAAAAATATTCAAACCCAGGTCGAAATATGACACATAGTGCATCGTATGCACGGTGGTATGAACTAGAAGCTCGTAAGCAAATAGAGATTAGTTAATTAATTAGAGGGTTTTTTGGCTTACAAAAGTAAAATAATTAGCAAAAATGTCACACCAAAATACTCGGCGCGACTCTCTCTAACCATGGACAACGCTGTTTCGGCCTGCTGGGCCTCATCAGCATGGTGAGGAGAGAGAAGCAGTGATCTACCAGAGAGTAGCCCTGGTCAGAGATCGACTGCTGGAGTAGCATAGACTGCGCAACAAGGCCGCGCACAATAATAATTCACTAATAATTCACAAGGGGTTTATGATGTCACAGCTCGCCTGTTTCCGTGCGCGTGGACTAGTGATCCTGTGACGTCAAAACCCCCACAACTGCCAATTTGTGAATGGAAAATAAATTAGAAATCACCGACTCTGGCCAAATCAACATTGATATTTAGGTAAGTTAGGATTTTACAGTAGACATGATTCTTGTTCAAGTTGTTCTATTCCTTTAAGAGTTGTACTTAAATGGCTTGTAACTCAAAAATCTAAAAAGAAAACTTCCAAACTTTATAATGCCATTTGGAAATTAATAGAATAATAATAATAATAATAATAATAATAGAATAATAATAAAAAAAATAAAAAAAAATCAGAACTAGTGAAAAATTGAAAGAAAAGGATAGGAGAAAACCAGCAAGGGCCTTACCATAGTGAAGAGAGTCCCATAGTTCGGTGAAAATCTTGCTAGCACAGATATAAAATAACTAACACATTGGAAATATTTCGACAATCGACTCCAAGAGAGATATGGAGCGTATTATGCCTTCATCAGTCCTTACAGACTCTGAGAGATCATTCATAGTTTGTCTCTGAGTCTGTAAGGACTGATGAAGGCATAACACGCTCCATATCTCTCTTGAAGTCGATTACCGAAATATTTCCAATGTGTTAGTTATTTTATATCTGTGCTAGCAAGATTTTCACCCAACTATGGGACTCTCTTCACTATGGTAAGGCCCTTGCTGGTTTTCTCCTATCCTTTTCTTTCAATTTATCATACCTAACCGCGATGGTTTATTTTCCTTAATATACATAGAACTATAGTGAAAAGAATATAATTATTGAAATTAACATGGGCTCTTATGGAAAAAAAAATCATAATTTAAAATCTAGCATGCTGAACCCACAAATGTTTTACATTTTTGGAGATATCTTATCTTAATATATCATTGTGCATTTTTTTTTTTTTTTTTTTTTTTTATCAATATTTTTAACCAAATCCCGCAGTAGCTGAGATCCTACCTTAATTTTGCACACAAGCAATTTACAATTAGAAAATGTCTCAAATCTGTGTTCAAGCTAATACGACTTTTTAAGAAGCACCTTTATTATGTTCTCTCACCTCGTACATGTCAGTTTCTGGAGCAATCAACATGATCTTTCTGTGACAGTTACCATTAGCATCACTTGTCACTGGCATTGCTCGAGAGCACACACCTATCACATCTGGAACATAACATCAACATCAATCAACTTCTTATAACCTGGCGATGACTTGCTAATGACGAAAATCAAAGAAATAAAAAAGTTTGGAATTTTTTTTCTTCTTTTCTTCCAAATATGATTTATTTAATTTTCTAGCATCGTAAATCAATTAATTTTAACATTTTTTTTTTTTAGAATATGTTTAAATTAATTAATTACTTTTTTATCTTTTAAAAAAATGTATAAAGAAAAAGAAGCTTTTTTTTTTTTTTTTTTTTTTTTTTTTTTTTTCTTTATGAGCTTCTTTTCAAATTTTGGCACAAATTTCAAGCTTTACCAAGCATGGGCTCATTTAATTTTAATTTAATTTAATTTAATAATTTAGCAGTTATTTGTAACGGAACTACAATTGAAATTTAAACTTCTAAAAACAGATAATTACATTAAATTTGTTAAGGATAGATTAAGTAAAACTGAAGATATCAGCCTGGCCTTCTATAATACCCCTGCATTTAATATTAATGGGTGGAAAGGCCCAAACTGTACAGACAGGCATGCGGTGCATGGTTTCTATCATGTAATCTGTCAGATTAAAGAATATCACGAGTGTAATGATAAATGTGTATGTTTATTATGTGGTGGCCTCTGTACTAGGTACCACTTACTTCATTGTCCATCTCGGACCCTATCATTAAGTCAATATGCAAAACTGTAGATTTGTAAAGTGCAATGTATATATGTATAAGTACACAATGGTGTTTAATAAATAAAATAATAAATATTTTTTTTTACTAGTTTTTTTTTCTTTCTTTTTTCTTTCTTTTTATGAGCTTCTTTTCAAATTTTGGCACAAATATTAAGCTTACCAAGCATTGGCTCATTTCTTGAATTTAAGCTTAATATGAAGCTATTACTTTAATTTTACACTGGCCAACTTGTGGTTACCTGTTAGACTCAGGTAAGTCCCTACCTTTTATAATGCTAAACAAGTAGGGATCTTAAACAAATACAGCCAGGTAAAAAAAAAAAAAAAAAAAAAAAAAAAAAGGTTCACAGCTCTAGAAATTCTTACCTATATGTGTTGCATTAGAGTTGACATTCTTGACGGCTGTCAGAGGGGTAAAGTTAAACTCCAACGCAGGTATCTCTGCATCTTCCTGACTCACACACTCACGCACTTTCGTCGTAGCTTTCTCCAGCTTCAGCTCATACTTGTGGAACATTAACTTGGGGTCTCTAAAGAGTCGAATTATCCCACCACTTAACCAGTACACATGGTTTATCTGTTGTGGGGAGAAAATAAATACATATCACTTTGCAATATTAAGGAAAATAAGCCATCAAAGTTAGGGGGGAGGGGCAGGCGCAGCTTTTTAAATAAGCTCCGCCCACAAACCACCCAGCTGATTGGTTTTGATGACATCACTCTGGAACTAAGCACAATGTAAAAAGGTCTATCAAACCCCTCAAACTGAATTTACACCAAAATACATAACTTTGACAAGCTTTTCACTCAGAAACAGAAGATGTATTGGTATTTTTGGAAATTATATCGGGGGTTATTACATTGCTAGAGATGAATGTTACAATTTTATTGTCCGAAATGCACCTCACCACGGCCAATTTGATGGCAGTCTGGTCCCAGAACTATGTCACATGTGCAAAGCGCAACCAAAATGAGACTTCATATGAACACATCTATATAAATACATCTTGATCGAAGTTAGCCGTAATTACTTAAGATGCTTACTCATTTAACATTGTAAAAAGTATGGTTTTACGTAAATTTAACTTTGTGAAAGGTGTGGCTTTACCTGAATTCAACAGGTGACTGGAAGTTAGCCAGTCCTAAAATTAAAGGCGTAGAACACCTTGAACAAAAAAGTTGCGTAATATCCTAACAAACCTGAAAAACAACGTTGATTTGGCCGGAGTCATTGATTTCTAATTTATTTTCCATTCACAAAATGCCGCTGCCGGTCAGTGACCGGCAGCGGCATTTTGTGAATGGAAAATAAATTAGAAATCAATAACTCCAGCCAAATCAACGTTGATTTTTAGGTTTGTTAGGATATTACGCAACTTTTTTGTTCAAGGTATTCTATGCCTTTAAAGGAATAGGGGTATAGGTTAATGATACAATATAAAGAGATAGAGGAAACCTGTGCTGGCCTCACCATAGTGAAGAGAGTTCCATAGTGTGACTAAAATCTTGCTAGCACAGAGATAAATATATTAGTTTTTTCATCTCAGTGCTAGCAAGATTTTCCCCAAGCTATGAGACTCTCTTCACTATGGTGAGGCCACCATAGGCTTTCCCCAATATCAAATAAACAAATATTTAGACTAATGCTGCTAATGGATGTTCAAAGCAGAGTAAAAATTTACTCATATACCTAATTTACCATTATCATCCAGATATTTGATCATTTAAATTGTTGACATTTTTTTTACCTGGAATGCAGAAAATTTATCACAGTCCGAGTCAAAAGCCACGGCGTTGAGGACTCCCGAGTCATCCTGCAGGTGGAAGACCATCATTTTCCCCTTGCCTCCGTAGATTGTCTTCAAGGGCAGCTTGTTCACCACTCGAACCTTCAGGATCCATCCGAACCAAGTCTTGACACTTTCTCCGAGGCAAGAAATCTTGGTCAACTTGCCTTCAAATGGAGGTACGTCAGGCTTTAATACTGTAACCATATCATAGGATTAAATACAGAACAGTCCATGTTTGCGCTGAATGAAGCAATTTTTCACCATTACATGACCAGTTTTCAATCACTTAAGAGTAAGAGATGACCTCTAGTCAGTTTTGTGTAAAGTTTTTTTGAAAGAATGTAAATCTAAAGTTGAAAATCTTGTTTTTACATAAAATGTGATACACTGATAAGGAAAAAGTTTAAATATTAACTTCTATTTCTCTCTTCTTTGGCCACTTATGTTTACTACAACAGGAAAAGGAAGTGCTGGAAAAGGAAACCATGTAATCTTAAAGTGGGAGGTGGCTCAAAGCTAGCTTGCTGCTGGTGCGATGTATTCTCCCACTTTTATGGTCAATTTTTTCTTCTTCTGACACTTCCTTTTCCGGCATTTTGAGTAATAAGTTACTCGTTTTTTTTTTTTTTTTTCCTGGATTAAAAATACTCCTCTCTATATCGATCTTGTTGCAAAAAAAAGGCCTATCTCGTATTTTGTCAGTGAAAGCAAAAGGCATATCTTGTTTTTTGTCAGTGGAAGCAAAAGGCCTATCTCGAGCGCCATCTCCATAACGTTCACGAACGAGATAGACCTTTTGCTTCCACTGACAAAAAAACAAGATAGGCCTTTTGCTTCCACTGACAAAATACGAGATAGGCCTTTTTTTCGCTACAAGATCAAAATGTACCACAAAATCCTTCTCACAGTGTAAGCTAATTACTCTATTCTATTTCTCAAATTTTTCTAATCTATCTGTGTGTTTTTCTAATAAATCTTTTAATTATTACTTATCAGTCTATTGTCCTCAATATTTATCATTCAAAATTTCAATAATATTTACCTTTAGGTTTGTTTTTATTCTGCAGATTGTTAACAGACTGAGATAGACTTTGAGTTGGTTCACACTTGACTGCTGGCTTGTTGTTGTCTGTAACTAAATCAAACACAAATCAATACAAAGTACATGCTCAAATCAAGGAAAAAACATTTACTGTATGTGCTCTTCAGTGATTAAATACAAAATAAAATCTACAAAACATAATTTGAATCAGAAAGTAAGTATCGATGTTGTTGAGAACAGGATGTGTATCTTGTTTGTCTATCTTGTGTATCTTGTGTGTCACGCGTAGCAATATGTGTATATTTTTTTTTTCATGCAAAGCAAAATGTGTAAGTCGTTTCCGAACGTTAGGTAGGGCGCTCGAATTACACATATTGCTACACGTGACAAAAAACGAGATACACATTTTGTTAAAAGTGACAAAAAATTAGATACACAAATTATTTGCAACAACATGGATATGGTCCCACAAGAGAGCACAAAAAGACTGTATATAGTATGCTATTTGCGTGAATATTTCTGTTTATGACTTCAGAAACAGACAAAAATAAAAATTTGTATGAAAATGTTGTGGTTGAAAAGTTAAAAATTTCTATGTGACGTCAGAAAAAAAAGGCAAAAATTACAATGAAAATGTGCTGGTTGCAGAAGTCACGATTTTCTGATCCCTGCTACGTTGCTACAGTTGCATGTTGAGAAAAACTTATGTTATTTACGTGAGTCCCATGTCCCATCAAGTGTTTTGTGATGTACATGCTAATGTTTTTGTCTGGTCTATGCCTTTAAAATTCTCCACTGAAGACCTAACTGTTATTAGTTCAGTCATACCACAGGGTGATGCATGTGTAGAAAACTAAAAGTGATGAAAGTAGATATTTAAAGTCATAGACCACATAAAACAACATGTGCTTTTTAATGAATAAACACGAACTGGGATATTCAAAATTGATGAAAATTTGTACCAGAATGTTAATGTAGCCCCACGAGAGAGTGTGAAAATACTGTAAAGTATGCACTTTAAGTGACTATTCATTGTTTATGACATCAGAAACATGTAAAAAGAAGTATGAAAATGTTGTGCAGGTTGCATAAATCGAAATTTCTGATCACTGCTACAGTTGGGTTTTGAGACAAACTGAAGTTATTTATGTAAGTCCCATCAAGTGTTTTGTGATATAAATGTTTATGTTTTTCTCTGGTCTATTCCTTTAAGATGGACCAATATTTACCTGATATACAAGGTCCCAAGTCTTCATCTATATTTTCAGGGTCTCCAACTAAAGTTTTAGGATGGGCAACCACCTTGGCATCTTCAATGTGAATTACATTTCTGAAATATTAAAATTTATCACGGACTTTAAAAATAAGTAGCATTAAAGGCGTAGAACACCTTGAACAAAAAAGTTGCGTAATATCCTAACAAAACTGAAAATCAACGTTGATTTGGCCGGAGTCATTGATTTCTAATTTATTTTCCATTCACAAAATGCCGCTGCCGGTCACTGACGTCACAGCTCGCCCGGTTTACTTGCGCATGGACCAGGAGAGCTATGACGTCAGTGACCGGCAGCGGCATTTTGTGAATGGAAAATAAATTAGAAATCAATGACTCCGGCCAAATCAACGTTAATTTTCAAGTTTTTTTAGGATATTACGCAACTTTTTTTTCAAGGTGTTCTATGCCTTTAAATGAAAATTAATATAAATTAAGGAAAAATCAACTATTCTATGATTGATAATAAAATGATTTGATTGAATAACACATAGATTAGTAAAAATTGGGTAATGGGAGATAGTAATGAGCTTAGACTGAAAGGAAATCTATGGTATTAATTATCATATCAACTATCAAGGATAGTAAATGGCCGCCAGCATTTATGTATGGTTCAAATTTACATTGTAATATAACCACAGTACAAATTTGAAAAAAAAAAAAAAATTTAAGACCAACACCCATTTAATGTGCACATGTCAGACAATAAATGTGTCAAGTTTTATATTTTTAAATTTTAATTGTGGAGTTGAGGCCGTTTACTATCTGTGATGATTGATATAGTAGATTTTTTTCTTGATATTTATTATTTTTTACATTTAGATGTTTTTAAAATAAAATTCGACTTTTTTTCACATTGATAAAGGCCTCAATTTAGTAGCATGCCACATGACATGTTACGGGTGTACCATAAAAAAAGCAAAAAAAAAAAAAAAAAAAAAAAAAAAGTACAACATTGTTGATTTATTTCTATGTTTTTTTTTTTTTATTCATTGGGGGGGGGGGATACCTGGGCAAATTCTAAGCCTTACTACGTGTCTTGCCCTCTCTTACACCTGACTCTATCTTTGTGTAAGGTTGATAACACACCTGGTATCAAAGTCCTTCGAGATCTGCCTGATTTGATATTGGGTGAGATGGATGATTGAGTGTTCCGTTATGTGAAGATCATCCAACAACTCTCCATCAATGAAAGAAAACGATGTACTGAACACTCCGTCTGAGAGTCGAAGTCTGAATATCAAGTCTTCATGAATACACCGCATCTCCTACAGTTATACAGTTTAAATAAATTATCATAGTTTTGAAAGTCAAATCCTAGGACAGAGGTCAATTGTTATCCAGCCCCTGCAATAGCGTCTAAATCACTAAGAAAGTAGAGCACTTTAACAGAGAAGCGACATCTCAATGTGTTAGGCAGACTGCAACAGTTTTGACTTGGCAACGTTGCTTTTTGAAGCACCAATTATAGGCCAGAAGTGGCCGATTCAAGGCACCAATCAGAGAGCGTGCTATAGTAATTACATCTGCAGCGTTGCCAAGTTTAAAGAAATGAGTGTTGCGGGTCTGCCTAACACATTAGGATGTCACTTCTCTGTTAAACCCTAGCTCGACGCTCTTGCTTCTTTATAGGTAAAATACGCGCTTGTTAGCAGGTAACTTAAATATTACCTGCTAACAAGATTTCTTTACCATCTACTTAGCGGGTAAAGTCAATTTCTCGCAAACTTTGTAGGAATTACTCTCTAGATAGACGGTAACGTGTGTAGCACCAGGTTGCATACCTTTCAGGATAAGCGGACTTAATTTTTTTTTTAATAAATGATTGTAGCGATGGTTGCATATATTGTAGGATATATTTATTATTATTAATATTTTTTATTTTTTGAATAAATATTTATAATTAAAAAATGTACAATCTTTCTTTTTTTTTTTTTTTTTACAGATAAAAGCTAAAAAATGTATTTAGTTTAATTGGAAAATTAAACATTAATAAAAATTTAAAAAAAATTAATATGTAAATATATATTGCGGCAAAAAAAAAAAAAAAAATACGAATACGAATAAAATAAAATATTTTATTTTAAAGATATATATCTTTAAAATTAATATAAGCAAAAATTGGCATAAAAATATTGTTTTATATTAAAATAAAATAGCAGATAGTAAATTATTATGCTATGAAATGTGCATAATTAATGGATCAAATAAAAGTAGTTTTTTTTCTTTACATTAATTTTTTAATATTTTAATTTTTATAAATTTATAAATTAATTTAATAACTTCATTAATATTGAGTTAACTGTTAATTGCCTTTTGCAACCAAAAAGAAAGAAAAGAAAAGAAAAAAAAATAAAAAAAAAAAAAATAAAAATTTTGTATGTTTTTTTTTTTTTTTTTTTTTTTTTTCTGTTTTCTGCATCCTTTTTTTATTAAAACTTTAATGAATATATATAATATTAATTTAAAGTTTTAAATTGTGCTAAAAGTTTATTTATTAGAATTAAAGTAGAATGCGCGTAAACTTTAATTGCTGCTGAACTTCTCCTGTATCAGTCCACATATAGTGCTGCAAATAAAAACGTTCAAACATTTCGCGGTATTGGCGCAATTGACCTTGACAACGAACTTTTTTGTCAACAAAAGGAGCACCGACGACGCCACCGACAATGTGATCGTGTGAAGCTTTTTTATGTTTTGTGAAAATTAATAGAGTTCTTCGGGTATCAACGGGTATCAAGTCACGGGAAGTAAATATTTATTTATAATAAATATATATTTTGAATAAGAATGTGTGTACTTTGTGGTCTTATTTGTCTTTTTCAGTCCAGCATTGTGGCAGCATGGGCCATCAACTTTGAATTCAAGTGGACCTTACAAACGTTTTCAAGCCTCACACATGGAGCATTTTTTACTCTTAAACTATGGTATGTATTATATTCTATGTTTTGGCCAGAATATTCATACAATAAACCAAAAGTAAATGCCTCAAAAATGAGCCTCATGCATTTGTATACGTATATGTAAACACATTACCGGTACATACCCATTTACAAACAATGTTTAATTTGTGTGTCTAATGTATGTACATATATTGTTTAATTTAAAAAAAGTTAGTAAAACAATTAATAAAAGCCACTGTACATATTACAACAAAACAATAAATAACGTAGCACAATAAAAAATCTGTACAATATATGCTTGTCGTAAAATCATTGGTCTATGTATCACATCAACGATCACAAATAAGCATGCTTGTTTCATATGTATAGATGTTCACATAAGTCAAATGTAAAATATAGTGCCTTAATATTAACTCACAGTGTTAATTTTTTAGGATGTGAACTCTGGAGCTCTAACGTACAAAGCAAGGATAGCTGAGATGAAGCACAGTACCTACGTTCTACGTACTTCATTACAATCATCCCTCGACTGATAATAAGTGTATACGAGGAGAAGATACATGCACAAAAGGACATTCTTCTAGTTTCTTCTGTTTGAAAGTAAAGTGATTTTTTTCATTTAGTATATAAATTCCATAGTCAAGCTAGGGCAATGAATAAACCGCATTCATTCAAACGTCACACCTGTGTGTCATGTGAGACCTCAACTTTGCCATAGAATTTCACATGTGGTGAGTAATGCCAGCGCTGCTGCTATTTGTATACTGTTTTTAGAATTTAAGGGTTGTATAGATGGCTTGTATCTTAAAATTAAAATTAAAAAAAAAAAAAAAAAAACTTGAATATTAATTATGCCGTTTGAAAGTCAACAGTAACAGCTACCTATGATAAAATTTTCAGAACCCGTAACCATCAGATAAGAGAGAAAATAATGAAATTAACATGGGCTCTTATATATACAGGACTAACACTTCAAAAAAATCATAGGGTAATTTAAAATCCAGCATGATGACCCTTCAATTTTTTTAAATTTTTGAAGATACTGTACCATATTATTCTAATGTATCACTGGTGGAAATTTAACATTTTTCTTTCTTTACAATTTTTTAGTTAATAAATCCCACAGTGTGATTTCTTGCCTTGATATATTAAGATGAGAGGAATAACAACAATATTAACCTATTATAAATTATAAAATGTTGAGTTAAAAACAAAATGTAAATTTCATACTCGAAAATGGACTAATTGCAATGAAATATGTTTTTAATTGTTGCAACAAGTGTAAGTGAAAACTATTTTTCAATAAATGTATTGAGAATATTTCAAATTATTTTAAAATGTTTGTTCATCATTGCAAGAGTGGTCCTTTGTATTTGTAGATTACAGCATGTAAAATTGAATATTATTAAAACCTGCTTGAGTATTTTTAAATTAATTTATTAATTGGGATTTTGGTGTATGATAGCTAGATTGAAGTAGAACTTGAAAATAATAGGTATTATGGGTGCATGCGTTGAGTGTAAGGTGTAAGTGTATGCATAACAACACGGTGCATAATATGCATGTTTTTATGCGTTTAATGATGACGAATGCTCGATGTGAATGCTCTGCGACGCTAGCTTGCTTAGAGAGTGGGAGAGGTTTTATTTTTTGCCATATTGTGTCATATTGTGCTAATAGTTCTAATCTCTCTCTCTCTCTCTCTACTTACCATTTTCTAGTATTTAAATGTAATTTTTTAAATTTTTAACTTCATGTAGTTGCAGCATTTTTTATTCAACATGTATTATTCAACACAGCACAACATTATCTAACTTATATTCCTCCAACTTTTATATACCAGTCAAAGATTTTTATAGTATTTACTTCAACTAAAACAATTGCATTAATTTATTTTAGGAAAAACAGTGAAATACCGGTAATACTTTTGTCGAGTCAAAATAGTACCAACAGTTTTGTGATTAATTTACAGGATTATATAGTATATTTTTATGGTAGTTTTATCTATTTTCTTATTTTTTAATATAGGCCTATGAGTTTATAAATAATTAAAAATGAGCAAATTTATTGTGTGTTTTTATCTGGTTCAAAAAAAACTGACTGAACTAATTATGGATAAAACTACCATAAAAATATATTACATAATCCTGTAAATTAATCACAAAACTGTTGGTACTATTTTGACTCGACAAAAGTATTACCGGTATATCACTGTTTTACCTAAAATAAAATAATGCAATTGTTTTAGTTGAAGTAAATAGTATAAAAATCTTTGACTGGATATATTATAAAAGTTGGAGGAATGTTGTGCTGTGTTGAATAATATATAAAAGATATTAAAATATACTGCAACTACATGAAGTTAAAAAAAAAACAGTTACCGGTATACTAGAAAATGGTTGTAGAGAGAGAGAGAGAGAGAGAGAGAGAGAGAGAGAGAGAGAGAGAGAGAGAGAGAGAGAGAGAGAGAGAGAGAGAGAGAGAGAGAGATTAGAGCTACTATCACAATATGGCAAAAAAAAACTCACTCACCAAGCAGGCTAGCGGCAGAGCATTCACATCGACCATTCGTCACCATGGAATGCATATATATAAACATGCATATTATGCAATGTGTTGGTGTTCTCACTTGCACTCAACGCATGCACCCATGATCCCTATTATTTTCAAGCTCCATTTCAATCTAGCTCTCACAACAAAATCCCAATTATTAAATTAATTAATTTAAAAATACTCAAGCGGGTTTTAATAAGTTCTAATCATGTGTATAAGAGCTTGATGATGCATGCAAACAAAACATATAAACTTTGAGATATTTTAATTAGTAAACATATTTAGCAAGTTAGTAACAGATATTTTTTATTGAAAAATGAGTGTTATTTATAATGTACATAAAATATTAACAAGTACAGGAGGGCTTTTCCGTAAGCTCTCGATTCACTTCTTGGTACCAAATTTATTGATAGAACTTATGGATCTCGATACCGAGAATTGAAACTGTCAAGACTATATAAAAATGTAATTTTGCTTCTTTTGTGCTTTATCTTGCCCTTACATATTTACAATTTAACAGTAAATTAAGCGCAAAAACATATCAGCAAGCTTGTATGTTGTCTTTTCATTAGGTTAAAATATGTATGTGATTTATTGTTTTTAACTGTTTTTGTGATTTTATATTAAATTTTACTGTATTTTTTATTAAACATTGTGATTTAATTTTTGTAATGTCCTTTTTGTATTTAAAAACTGCATTTATTCTTATGTTATTAGACTTTTTAATGTTTTTTTTATGAATATCAAATCTGTTTAATATTTTGTAAATGTTTTTTAAAAATATATTTTTAAATTTAGGGCAGAACAGTTGTATTTTGTGTATGATTAAAAAAATAAAAAGCTAAAAATATTTTGTTGGGGAAAAAAGAAGAAAAATATTGTTATTTTTTAAAAAAATCCCGCTTTTTTTTTTTTATTAATTTTTGTTTTATCCTGCAGTTTTTAGGTATGCACCGCGCAACTTACTCGCTTGTTTTGCGGTAACGCGCAAACACGCAGGTAATAGCCAAGCACAAGACACTTTACTCGCGAACTAGCGGGTAATATATTTCAATGCTTTTAGATAGGCAAAAAAAAAATTTACCCGTGAAGTTACAGGTAATTCTCGCTATTAAGAGGGAAACATTTCTCGCTTATTAACGCGTATTTTACCTATAAAGAAGCGAGAGCGTCGAGCTAGGGTATCTCTTAAGCCTAGGACAGCAGTTCTTTCTTCCCTAGCTCGACGCTCTCGCTTCTTTATAGGTAAAATACGCGTTAATAAGCGAGAAATGTTTCCCTCTTAATAGCGAGAATTACCTGTAACTTCACGGGTAAATTTTTTTTTTGCCTATCTAAAAGCATTGAAATATATTACCCGCTAGTTCGCGAGTAAAGTGTCTTGTGCTTGGCTATTACCTGCGTGTTTGCGCGTTACCGCAAAACAAGCGAGTAAGTTGCGCGGGTTGCATACCTAAAAACTGCAGGATAAAACAAAAATTAATAAAAAAAAAAAAGCGGGATTTTTTTAAAAAATAACAATATTTTTCTTCTTTTTTCCCCAACAAAATATTTTTAGCTTTTTATTTTTTTAATCATACACAAAATACAACTGTTCTGCCCTAAATTTAAAAATATATTTTTAAAAAACATTTACAAAATATTAAACAGATTTGATATTCATAAAAAAAACATTAAAAAGTCTAATAACATAAGAATAAATGCAGTTTTTAAATACAAAAAGGACATTACAAAAATTAAATCACAATGTTTAATAAAAAATACAGTAAAATTTAATATAAAATCACAAAAACAGTTAAAAACAATAAATCACATACATATTTTAACCTAATGAAAAGACAACATACAAGCTTGCTGATATGTTTTTGCGCTTAATTTACTGTTAAATTGTAAATATGTAAGGGCAAGATAAAGCACAAAAGAAGCAAAATTACATTTTTATATAGTCTTGACAGTTTCAATTCTCGGTATCGAGATCCATAAGTTCTATCAATAAATTTGGTACCAAGAAGTGAATCGAGAGCTTACGGAAAAGCCCTCCTGTACTTGTTAATATTTTATGTACATTATAAATAACACTCATTTTTCAATAAAAAATATCTGTTACTAACTTGCTAAATATGTTTACTAATTAAAATATCTCAAAGTTTATATGTTTTGTTTGCATGCATCATCAAGCTCTTATACACATGATTAGAACTTATTAAAACCCGCTTGAGTATTTTTAAATTAATTAATTTAATAATTGGGATTTTGTTGTGAGAGCTAGATTGAAATGGAGCTTGAAAATAATAGGGATCATGGGTGCATGCGTTGAGTGCAAGTGAGAACACCAACACATTGCATAATATGCATGTTTATATATATGCATTCCATGGTGACGAATGGTCGATGTGAATGCTCTGCCGCTAGCCTGCTTGGTGAGTGAGTTTTTTTTTGCCATATTGTGATAGTAGCTCTAATCTCTCTCTCTCTCTCTCTCTCTCTCTCTCTCTCTCTCTCTCTCTCTCTCTCTCTCTCTCTCTCTCTCTCTCTCTCTCTCTCTCTCTACAACCATTTTCTAGTATACCGGTAACTGTTTTTTTTTTAACTTCATGTAGTTGCAGTATATTTTAATATCTTTTATATATTATTCAACACAGCACAACATTCCTCCAACTTTTATAATATATCCAGTCAAAGATTTTTATACTATTTACTTCAACTAAAACAATTGCATTATTTTATTTTAGGTAAAACAGTGATATACCGGTAATACTTTTGTCGAGTCAAAATAGTACCAACAGTTTTGTGATTAATTTACAGGATTATGTAATATATTTTTATGGTAGTTTTATCCATAATTAGTTCAGTCAGTTTTTTTTGAACCAGATAAAAACACACAATAAATTTGCTCATTTTTAATTATTTATAAACTCATAGGCCTATATTAAAAAATAAGAAAATAGATAAAACTACCATAAAAATATACTATATAATCCTGTAAATTAATCACAAAACTGTTGGTACTATTTTGACTCGACAAAAGTATTACCGGTATTTCACTGTTTTTCCTAAAATAAATTAATGCAATTGTTTTAGTTGAAGTAAATACTATAAAAATCTTTGACTGGTATATAAAAGTTGGAGGAATATAAGTTAGATAATGTTGTGCTGTGTTGAATAATACATGTTGAATAAAAAATGCTGCAACTACATGAAGTTAAAAATTTAAAAAATTACATTTAAATACTAGAAAATGGTAAGTAGAGAGAGAGAGAGAGAGATTAGAACTATTAGCACAATATGACACAATATGGCAAAAAATAAAACCTCTCCCACTCTCTAAGCAAGCTAGCGTCGCAGAGCATTCACATCGAGCATTCGTCATCATTAAACGCATAAAAACATGCATATTATGCACCGTGTTGTTATGCATACACTTACACCTTACACTCAACGCATGCACCCATAATACCTATTATTTTCAAGTTCTACTTCAATCTAGCTATCATACACCAAAATCCCAATTAATAAATTAATTTAAAAATACTCAAGCAGGTTTTAATAATATTCAATTTTACATGCTGTAATCTACAAATACAAAGGACCACTCTTGCAATGATGAACAAACATTTTAAAATAATTTGAAATATTCTCAATACATTTATTGAAAAATAGTTTTCACTTACACTTGTTGCAACAATTAAAAACATATTTCATTGCAATTAGTCCATTTTCGAGTATGAAATTTACATTTTGTTTTTAACTCAACATTTTATAATTTATAATAGGTTAATATTGTTGTTATTCCTCTCATCTTAATATATCAAGGCAAGAAATCACACTGTGGGATTTATTAACTAAAAAATTGTAAAGAAAGAAAAATGTTAAATTTCCACCAGTGATACATTAGAATAATATGGTACAGTATCTTCAAAAATTTAAAAAAATTGAAGGGTCATCATGCTGGATTTTAAATTACCCTATGATTTTTTTGAAGTGTTAGTCCTGTATATATAAGAGCCCATGTTAATTTCATTATTTTCTCTCTTATCTGATGGTTACGGGTTCTGAAAATTTTATCATAGGTAGCTGTTACTGTTGACTTTCAAACGGCATAATTAATATTCAAGTTTTTTTTTTTTTTTTTTTAATTTTAATTTTAAGATACAAGCCATCTATACAACCCTTAAATTCTAAAAACAGTATACAAATAGCAGCAGCGCTGGCATTACTCACCACATGTGAAATTCTATGGCAAAGTTGAGGTCTCACATGACACACAGGTGTGACGTTTGAATGAATGCGGTTTATTCATTGCCCTAGCTTGACTATGGAATTTATATACTAAATGAAAAAAATCACTTTACTTTCAAACAGAAGAAACTAGAAGAATGTCCTTTTGTGCATGTATCTTCTCCTCGTATACACTTATTATCAGTCGAGGGATGATTGTAATGAAGTACGTAGAACGTAGGTACTGTGCTTCATCTCAGCTATCCTTGCTTTGTACGTTAGAGCTCCAGAGTTCACATCCTAAAAAATTAACACTGTGAGTTAATATTAAGGCACTATATTTTACATTTGACTTATGTGAACATCTATACATATGAAACAAGCATGCTTATTTGTGATCGTTGATGTGATACATAGACCAATGATTTTACGACAAGCATATATTGTACAGATTTTTTATTGTGCTACGTTATTTATTGTTTTGTTGTAATATGTACAGTGGCTTTTATTAATTGTTTTACTAACTTTTTTTAAATTAAACAATATATGTACATACATTAGACACACAAATTAAACATTGTTTGTAAATGGGTATGTACCGGTAATGTGTTTACATATACGTATACAAATGCATGAGGCTCATTTTTGAGGCATTTACTTTTGGTTTATTGTATGAATATTCTGGCCAAAACATAGAATATAATACATACCATAGTTTAAGAGTAAAAAATGCTCCATGTGTGAGGCTTGAAAACGTTTGTAAGGTCCACTTGAATTCAAAGTTGATGGCCCATGCTGCCACAATGCTGGACTGAAAAAGACAAATAAGACCACAAAGTACACACATTCTTATTCAAAATATATATTTATTATAAATAAATATTTACTTCCCGTGACTTGATACCCGTTGATACCCGAAGAACTCTATTAATTTTCACAAAACATAAAAAAGCTTCACACGATCACATTGTCGGTGGCGTCGTCGGTGCTCCTTTTGTTGACAAAAAAGTTCGTTGTCAAGGTCAATTGCGCCAATACCGCGAAATGTTTGAACGTTTTTATTTGCAGCACTATATGTGGACTGATACAGGAGAAGTTCAGCAGCAATTAAAGTTTACGCGCATTCTACTTTAATTCTAATAAATAAACTTTTAGCACAATTTAAAACTTTAAATTAATATTATATATATTCATTAAAGTTTTAATAAAAAAAGGATGCAGAAAACAGAAAAAAAAAAAAAAAAAAAAAAAAAACATACAAAATTTTTATTTTTTTTTTTTTTATTTTTTTTTCTTTTCTTTTCTTTCTTTTTGGTTGCAAAAGGCAATTAACAGTTAACTCAATATTAATGAAGTTATTAAATTAATTTATAAATTTATAAAAATTAAAATATTAAAAAATTAATGTAAAGAAAAAAAACTACTTTTATTTGATCCATTAATTATGCACATTTCATAGCATAATAATTTACTATCTGCTATTTTATTTTAATATAAAACAATATTTTTATGCCAATTTTTGCTTATATTAATTTTAAAGATATATATCTTTAAAATAAAATATTTTATTTTATTCGTATTCGTATTTTTTTTTTTTTTTTTGCCGCAATATATATTTACATATTAATTTTTTTTAAATTTTTATTAATGTTTAATTTTCCAATTAAACTAAATACATTTTTTAGCTTTTATCTGTAAAAAAAAAAAAAAAAAGAAAGATTGTACATTTTTTAATTATAAATATTTATTCAAAAAATAAAAAATATTAATAATAATAAATATATCCTACAATATATGCAACCATCGCTACAATCATTTATTAAAAAAAAAATTAAGTCCGCTTATCCTGAAAGGTATGCAACCTGGTGCTACACACGTTACCGTCTATCTAGAGAGTAATTCCTACAAAGTTTGCGAGAAATTGACTTTACCCGCTAAGTAGATGGTAAAGAAATCTTGTTAGCAGGTAATATTTAAGTTACCTGCTAACAAGCGCGTATTTTACCTATAAAGAAGCAAGAGCGTCGAGCTAGGGTATCAAGAAAAATAAACCATCACAGTTAGGTGTGATAAATTTGAAAGAAAAGGATAGGCTGGTTTTACCACAGTGAAACGAGTCCCATGTAGTTTAGTGAAAATCTTGCTAGCACAGAGATTAAAAGAACAACACAAATATTGGGTAGCTTTTTGGTACTAAACTACAAGAGAAACGGCCAGTCCTTACTATCCATTCTATGAATCATTGATAGTTTCTCTCTGAGTCTGTATGGACTGACGAAGGCAATAACACATACAGTACTGTGTTTTTTCATTGAGTTTTTAGTGCCTAAAACTCTTTTTTTTTTTTTTTTTTTTTTTTTTTTTGACTATATATTTCTATGCTAGTATAGTAATATTTTTTTACCATACTGTATATAATGGGACATTTTTTTTACTATGGTAAGGCCAGTGTTTATTTTCTCCTTCAAATTCCTATTCTTGTGGAGTCTTATGGATACTGTCATAAAGTATGACTCTGTTTTATTTAATTGATCTTATCACTTATTTTCTATATATCGATGACTCCGCGTCAAAAGCGAGCATCTACAATTTCCAGATTTCCGACAAAACGACTATCTACACTTTCCGAGCAGTGCTGTAACTCGACTATCGCGGCCATAAGCTTAACATTGCAGATGCTCGGCGGCGGAAAGTATAGATAGTCGTTTTGACGGAAATCTGGAAAGTGTAGATGTTCGCTTTAGACGCGGAGGCATCGAAATATAAATATATATGAGCGTAATCTTACCAAAACTTGCAAGAACAAATCATCATTTGTATATTGTCCATCCAACAATTTCTGAAATCAAAATTAAAAACCATAAAAGATCAGTGTATAACTTTCACACAAAATATTAAGTAATAATAATAAAAACTGTAAGAGGGCATATTAGATTATGGCTGCATAATCGTAAGATTTAGCCAACCGACAGAACAGGACGGAATCCTGTTCGTTTTGTCAACCTACAAAACCAACCAAGGGCATACACATATACATACATCATACTAATGTTTGTACAAAACAAAACAACAACCACTACTGCTAAAATATATAATAAATCCTATATGATACTATATAGCCCAAGCATATATCTCCTACAGCACCATATGGAGCTGAAAAAATACATTATGTATGCTAGAACTTGCATAGAGCTCATACTAAAATATTGGATGGTTTATCCTATCCGTCCATTACATGATAAGGACAGAGAGTCGTGAACTTTGAATATACAGTAATTTAAAGGTATTTTAGTTAGTTATACACAATCAAATATTATGTTAATCTACTAAGACATTTGCATGTGTATTAAAATTGGTATGTAACATACAAAAAGGTGTCATCATTTTCATTATCTAAATCATATAATATATTTTAACGAAAATAAAAAGGAAAACAAAAAATGTCATAAATTATGGGCATAAGTTTGGTATACAATTAAACATTGTAGATGATTATAACTTGGGTATAAAATAAACTTTAAATTACCAGTAACGCTCCATCAGTTAAAGAATGCTCATCAATTTCATCCTTTTCCATTTTAAATGCGTATTTTTCTTAATTTTTCACCGCACAACAAAATAAAAACACACTTTCTACATAGCCAGCTGTTTCTTTCGCGCCTTTTTGACTTGCGCATTTTGATGCTCGAATGTTTTTTTCTTTAACGCGGCATTTGAAACATTCAAATTACCTTCACGAATCAATTGTTCACGAATGTACGAAAAAAATTACGATTGATTCTTATAAAAGCTAATGTAAAAAATATAAAAAGTTGGGAATTATAATAATAGTACAATAATAATTAAATATATATATATATATTCAAACAAAATAAATTTTTTATTAATTTATTGCATGCGCAAATTTAGTGAATATTATAAACAATTTTCTGTTTTCTGTTTCAGATTTGCTTCTCTTTTCTTCTTTTGTTGGTTTAAAAAATTATCGGTATTACTTTTGGATATTTTTGTTATGTTGTCCACGGTTTTTCGGTACTGCTCTTGAATTTTCTGTAAAAGAGGAGATTAAACCAATCGCAAGACAAATCAAATATATACAAAGACAAATAAAACTAAATTATAGTCAATAAAGCTAAAATAGCAAATGAATGAACATAAAAATTATACATTATTTCTATAAAATTTAAAATCCTTACCGAAAGTTCCTGACTATTTCTTTGGTACATAAAAATTGCTTTCAGCAAACTCCAAATTGAGAACTCGGGCCACAAAACTGACGCGAAGTAAATATAGGAATAAGAGCTCTAGAACATACAAAATAAAGCGGAAGAATTATTTCATATAGTAATCATAAAATTAAACATATATATAGGCACATAAGAAAGTTATTATGTTACAAAAAATTGTAAGTTACAATTGAAATGTAACTGTAAATCATATAGAAAATAGTTATCATGAAAATTAAGCATATAGGCGGCACATAATAAAAAAAAATATATATTATATAATAATATATTATATATTAAGATTGATATTTTTATTTATAAGTAGTGTATAAAATAATTTATTATAATATTATGTGATTTGATTTATAAATAAAAAATTTAAGTATAATATATGAAAACAATTCAATGCAATGCTTCTTACTGGCGGTGACGTATAGCACCATAATCAGAGGCGCGCTATAAAGAAATAGTCGCAGGACTCTAAATTTACCATTACGCTTATGGAAAAAAAAAGCATTTTTTTATTATTATTATTTTTCGATTTTTGAAAAAATTACTGCATCGATTCCGGAAACTTTTAAATGAGGGTTTGAGGGTTACTATAGGCATACGCTAACGTGTTTTAATTTTTAAAATGATAATAAAAAGATTCTTTATATATAGCTTTCTAAGTGGGTTCCAACTATGATTCATGGAACCCTCTGTTGGAACACGATTTTTTTCTCATGGGATATATATAATATATAAATATATATGTATATATATATATATATATATATATATATATATATATATATATATATATATATATATATATATATATATATACATATATATATATATATATATATATATATATATATATATATATATATATATATATATATATATATATATATATATATATATATATATATATATATATATATATATATATATATATATAAAATTTAAATTAAGTAAAATATAACTAGCCGTGTTCTCACCTGCCACAACAAGAAGTCACTGAACCTGACTTCTCCTGAGGTCCTGATCAACAAGTCAGGGTGGCTACAGTGAAGACAAGAGTCAATCAGACGTTCACAAACATCAGAGCCAAGCAGCTGACCTTGCGTCACACCTGACGACACCTCACCTACTGCAACAGCCATCTCATCACGAGCTATATATGACGACAATAATAAATTAAAGTTGAAATATTAGACAGAAAAAATTACGCAAATTCAGCGATCAATTAAATTTTCATATACTATTTAACGATTTAAAATATAATAACAAAGAATAGAAATAATAATATAAAACCACATTATGGTTGCTCCATCACTATATGCTTTTACTGTAATAATAATAATTTATAATTTAAATTTGCTCTTTACGCTGGTAAATAAATGTGTCCTTAAAAAAATTCCAAAAGAAAGTAAAAAAAAAATAATAATAATAATAATAAAAAAATATATATGTACAGAGCATATTTATATTATATATATATTTTTTTCATTTTCATTTTCAAATACGAAATGAGAGCACGTCTTATTCCCTGCTCGTCACCGCGAGTAATTATATTGAAAGATCCATCCAGAGAAGAGATACATCCTCTTCTATTGATTTTTTTTATTTATTATGCCCCCCAAAAAATAGTCCCATTGATTTCTTTTTACATAACAATAATAATAAAAAAAAAATCATATCTGCACAATTTTTATCGTAATTTATCGTACAAATTTAATGCTTCTTACCGGCGGTGACGTATAGCATTAATTAGAGCTAGGCGTACTAGAAAAAAGGCGCATGACCCCTAATTTAACACTACGCTTATGAGGAGAAACAAGTTTTCATTAATATTAATAAAACTATACTGAACTACTCCATCGATGTCGGAAAAATATAAATAAGGGATACTATTATTATGCATATATTAACGTTTTTATTTTTTTTCTCTCTCTCCATTTTCTTACCTGTGTAAGCGATGGCTATGCGGAGAACAAGAGTTGGCCGAGGTTGTTTCGTAGCAAGGATGCCCTGCTCGAAAAACTTGCCAAGTTCTTGCCAAGAACCCGTTTCTTACCAAGAACTTGGTAAGTTCCTGCCAAGAAACAAGTTCTTAGTAAGAACTTGCCAAGAACTTTGTTTCAAGATCTTGACTGAGTAATTCTTGGCAAGTTCTTACCAAGAACTTGCTTCAAGATCTTGACAAAAATTTTCTTGGCAAGTTCTTAGTAAGATTTTACCAAGATCTTAGTTCTTGGCAAGTTCTTAACAAGAACTTATCAAGATCTTAATTACAATTTCTTGCCAAGATCCTGGCTAATTTCTTGAAAAAAATAAAAAAAAATCTTGGCAAAATCTTGCCAAGATTCAGTTTCTTGGTTCAATCTTGGCAAAATTTGTAAAAAAAATTAAGATTTCTTGATTCAGAAATTTCTTGGCTCGAAATCTTGACAAGTTCTTGGTAAGATCTTGGAATAGTATTTAAGGGTTGAAAAAAGGGTCAAGGAGTATTGATAGAACATTTTTGATGCCAAGAACAGGTTCCTCATCTCTTTTTACCCCTAGGAACCAAATTTCATATTTTTAACCTTTCTGACCTCTCGACAACCTATAAGTCCAAACTATTAGAACTTTATATAACGCAAATAATACAAGAAATCAATAAGAGGTAGAAAAGAGCAGTGCAAGGACAGCCTCATCAGTGATCACCAAAGTCAAGCAACGTTGAGCGAGATCAGTAGATGGATGGGTGACCGATTTTTTTATTGTGCTAGAAATGTTTTTTTATTGATTTCTCTTTATTGTGTACAGCAGAATGTGCAGAATAAATTTTCCTACATTTTAATTATTAATTTTAATTAAAATTAATTAATTATCCAAGATCTTGTCAAGATCTTGACACGATTTTGCCAAGAACTTGACACGATCTTGTCAAGATCGTGACAGGATCTTGACACGATCTTGACACGATCTTGACACGATCTTGTCAAGATCGTGGCACGATCTTGGTAAGATCTTACACAAGAACTTGCTAAGTTCTTGGTAAGATCCTGGCAAGAACTTGGCAAGTTTTTCGAGCAGGGTGGTCTTTGCGATCAACGTCTGCAGGTCATGGGGTAACAGCTCCAGTCTGCCCATCACTCGAACTTCAATACCTTGCTCCAACATTGCAATCCTATAACAGAGTTGATTGATTGATTGATTGATTGACAAGTTTGATGTTTTTTTATGCATTTTGCTTTAATTGCTTAGTATAAATATTAAGTTCCAGACTTTTTTTTTATTATTATTTTTATTATTTTTTGACTTCTTTATTAATTGCTACCTCTTACCTGTTGGTAAGTAGATTGGTGAACATTTGCTTGGCGAGCAACATAAGACCTTCCACCTCCTCATTACTGCGCTTGAAGTTCTCAATACTGAAGGCGAACACCGTGACCTCTGTGACACCAAGGTCAAGGCACCAGCGTACCGTCTGGACCTGAGTCAAGAAACTGAACAAAATATGTAAATAAACGATTAAATAAATATTGACACAATCTTTAATAGTTTTAAGAAGAATTTATAGCAACAAAATCATAATCAGGAGCTTCTCGGTTTAGCGTGCAGGGAGACGCGGGGAAAGCTAAGGGTCCCCTAATTTAACATTACGCTTATGGGGAAAAACACATTTTTCGAGATTTTTGGGATACTTCACCGATTTCGGAGAAATTTAAATGATAAATACTAGACTTACTTTTACGTGTTTTAAGCCTATAGGTTACTTAAAAACGTGGTTCCATATATATAAAAGCCAACGCCTCATGTGAGCACTAAATAACATGGGCAGGTATGGGGAAATTACATATTTTACCAGAGTTTATAAACTACTTAGCACTATCAAATATCAATGGGGGGAAAAAAGAAAGATTTACCAAACTAGAGGCTGAGCAATGCTATTCATTGCTCCAGCATGGCGTCGAAGCGTATTCATGCGCTCTATGTTCAGCAATAGACAAGACCAAATTTAATGTATAATAAAAACAGAAATGGTCAAACCGGATAAAAAAAAAACACTATAATAAAATACGTATTTTTACTTATGTATTATAGATATAAATTGAGAGGTTGTACGCCTGATTTCGCCCAATAAAAGCCGTTAATTATTATTATTATAAAATTGTATACTTTTTTATTATTTTATTTTATGTTAATATATGAGATTATTTAAATATTATATTTTTAATTTTTTATTATTATTACTATTATTTGAAATTTTTTTAGTTTTTTTTTATTATAAATAGTAATTATTATTTGAATAAATTAAAAATCAAAATATTTATAATATTAAAAGAAAAATGAGTTATTTCAACAAATTTACATTTATTTTTAGAAATAAACGTCTGTACATCCTTTACAGCATTAATTAATTTGAAGGTATTTTAATTTAAATTTTGTACAAATTTAATCCTTTTAACATATGGGTGATGTAAAAGTATTATATAATCATAGTGGTATCGTTCTCCAACCCGCCAAAGAATATTAAAGTATTGGAAATGTACTTAAAGATATTTAAAGTGCATCATATATGCACCAATTAACAATTTTAATAGAGAAAAAAAAGCTGTTCTTTGTTTACCAGATTAATTCTTGAACAAATTTATAACGTTATAAATATAGTGGAAAAAGAAGAATAAATAAAAAAGTTACATGGCCAATCAGAAAAGAAGTCATATTATCATTATTATTTTTTAGGATTTTTGAAAAAAAAAATTAAAAAGATTTTTTCTAAATTTAGGTGTCGTTACTTATTATATTTTGTCACTTATATTATTTAAAAAAAATCCAGAGATATGAGAGAGAGAGAGAGAGAGAGAGAGAGAGAGAGAGAGAGAGAGAGAGAGAGAGAGAGAGAGAGAGAGAGAGAGAAGAGTTTTGGAACAGTTCAATGTTGCTATAAGTAATAAATTAATGAAATGCGGCCAATTTCAAGTAAATTCAGAAATAAAAATTAAAGTTGACAACAGCAATTTCCTCACCCGTGCAAATGTCCCTCTAATTTCGTCAACTCATGCTTAGCGGCAAATCTACGATTTCCGTCCATTATAAAGGCAATATGACGCGGTGTTTTACCACTTTTGATAACTTTAATACAAAACTTTTCAAACCAACGTAAACATCTTGCTAATAGCCAATACATGTTTCAAAATTTTCAGTTATCACTGCAGCGTGAATATCAATAAATCAATTCTCAAGTAATACTTTGCTGGAGTGAAATATAAAATAATTGTTTCTGAATTAAAAGAAACAATTGTTTTTTATTTAAATTTTTTTTCATTAATATTTAATGAGAATATAGAAGCTATAGATATAGAGAGGAAACAGTTGCAAGTGTTGAAAGTCAATAATAACAATAGCCATATAATATAACTGAATTAATTAACTAATCAATTGATTAAAAAAAAAACTTTTTAAATTTACAGAACTATGCAAACTATTGTGCATTGTGCACCATCCGCATTATTATTATTGAATTCATTCATTCATTCATTCATTCATTCATTCATTCATTCATTCATTCATTCATTCATTCATTCATTCATTCATTCATTCATTCATTCATTCATTCATTCATTCATTCATTCATTCATTCATTCATTCATTCATTCATTCATTCATTCATTCATTCATTCATTCATTCATTCATTCATTCATTCATTCATTCATTCATTCATTCATTCATTCATTCATTCATTCATTCATTCATTCATTGAGTTTTCAAATTATGTGAGGAAAATAATATTAATAAAAAATCACTTAAAAAAAAAAAAAAAAAAAACTTTGTTCTATGCTGAGCAATATATTATTCATTGATCCAGTATGACGTCGAAGCGCATTCGGTATGACATCATGTGAATAAACCTTATATATTTAAACATTTCTCTATTACAGTATTTACAGTATATTTGCGTTTTTATAACCATTAAAGTAAAGTATTACAGAGCCCAGAGTAGATTGAACATGTAAATATCATAATTGATATGAAAAAAAAAATACAATTATATTTATGAAATGAAATTTGGAACTTTAAAAGGTCATGACCTCTGATAAAAATGTCTTAGAGGTCAATTGAAGCACCAAAATAAGACAAGATAAGCGACAACCAATATTTTAACTTTAGCCTGTGATCTCACTTTCTTGTTGACTGAATTTTCACTTCTTTGGAGACGATGCGGTCGATAACTTGGCTTGGTGAGTTTTATTGAAAAAAAAAAAAAAGTTTAATTAGTAATATAAATTAATATAATCATTCATAATATTTATGCTAGCTTCAGTTAAGCTGGAAAGCATCATTCATTCATAATATTGACTAATAAAGGAACAATTGTTTTGAAGCCGACTATAAGCAATTGCGCTCACATCCGCTTCCGTATCAACTTACTGCACATGCGTAGTAAGGAGAAACGGAAGCGGATGTGACCGAAATCGCTTATAGTCGGCTTCATAACAGTTGTTCCTTTATTAGTCATATATAACATTGCTCGCAGCATAGGACAAACGTAGTTTTTGGATATTTTCTTTGGAAAATTAGCTATTTTTTGGTCATTATTCTTTTTCTTGCATACTTGAGGTACTAATTGAACCTGTTAACAACGTCAATGCTCTCAAAAAAAATTGAAAAATATTTTTAAACTGGCAAAATGTGCCATTATTCTATACCGGCCAATGTTATTTAGTATACTTAATCACTTATGACGTCGACTTTAACATGAATGAAACCACCCTATAAGATATAAGAGTAATGTTCTTATTAAATTGATGTCCCGCGTCTTTCTATAGCGCACCACTGATATGAAGAAATAAATCGTAATTTAATTATTTGGCTGTTTAATTGTTTTAGTTGTTGGGCTGCTCTCTGCATGTACTGCCGACCAAGGTAATTCAAATCTATTTTAGTTATTGTATTATATATATATATATATATATATATATATATATATATATATATATATATATATATATATATATTTAAACTTCAAATGATATAGTTTTCCTTACTACACATAAGTGTAGTTCAGACTCTCCACGAGATGGCGATATTTATATCAATATATAAATATTTGAAAATATTTATCTTGCACTATAACACCATCTGAAACGAATCATATATATAAATCATTATAAATGCAAATAAAGCCAAACAGTAAAAGGAAAGACAGCGGCCGGAATATCGAATCGACAACCTTTGGATTTGCGCTCCACTGCTCTGACCATTGAGCTACGCGGCCATCTCAATTCAACCTTGATTCCTTACTTGCATTTACACAATTCTATGACGACAAACTGTCGCCTATTCGCTGCCTTGCGCTATTCGATTCCTATTCTATGTCGCCTATTCGATTCCGGCCGCTGTCTTTCCTTTTAACTGTTTGGCTTTATTTGCATTTATATGATTCGTTTCAGATATGGTGTTATAGTGCAAGATAAATATTTTCAAATATTTATATATTGATATATATATATAATATTATATATAACTTTATTATTTTGCAGGTTTGTTGTTCCCCAATGGTCGCGAGATTGACTATTCTTTAGTGTCCGACATCAGTACTGGAATAGAAGAAGCTTCCTCGGCTGTATCCTACTTTGGTATCAAGGCAAACTTACGTGTGCAAGGACAAAATAATCAGGCTACTTTCCAGGTAAAGTATTGTGCAATACGTGTAAAATCAATCAATTTTTTTTAAAAAAGTAGTAAAAAAATGTTGATGAATTTTAACTATACTTTAAGAGAGTAGGGTACCGAGGTCGGCCATTAGACTCAAACTTTTCTTGTCAAAAAAATCTGAAATTTTGTACAATGATATTTCAGCTCGAGACAATTTCAAATATATATAATTTTTGGGGGATCACCGTGCAAATTAATTTTACTTTTTTTTTTTTTTTTTTTTAATTTTAAGCCTAAGGCCCAATGTTAATTTCAATAATTTTTTCTTTTTTTCTGGACAGTCAAACATGAAATTTTTATCACGGCTAGGTATGACCCTTAGCTAGCTACACAATGACACCAAATTTAGACCCAAAACACAAATAGTTTTTTTTAGATATATGGTCGGTACCCTACTTCCTTAAGATTAAAATTAAAGATTATTATTTAAGATTAAGATTATACTTTCATTAAAATTCTACGCGTATATTTTGCTCTCATAACAATTGGTAACAATTAACAATATATAGGGTAAAAATAGTAAAAGTGGACATCTATGGGTAATTGGCAATATTTTATGAAAAGAAAAAAAATCTGAAATAGAGCTGATACATTAAAAATAATAATAATAATAATAAAAATGAAAAAAAATGGCAATCTATATGCATAATAATGCATATAGAGAAGGTAGTATTATTTTAAGTATTTTAGATGTACAAGGAGTGTGAACATAAAGTATTATGTCATTTGAAAGTTATGATTGAATATTCTAAATAACTTTCAATTTTAAATCTATAATCTATGTTAAATGTTTATTATATTATTTTTATGTTTTTTTGTTTGTTTTTTTTTTTTTGTCAAATTTGTTAGTAAATTAACTCAAATTATAATTTCAGCTTGGAAATGTGAAATACGGTGCATACAATGGTCCCGCGACCAGACGAAAGTTACCCGCGGGTGACGTTACCTACGTTACTGCTCCTGAGGAATCAGCGAGCATCGCAAAGCCTTTCACTGCAACCTACTCTGCAGGGCAGGTGAGAGAACTTATTTTATCATTTAAAGCCATAGACTACATAAAACAACATGTGCTTTTTAATGAATATATACGAAATGGGATCTTCAAAACTGATGACAATTTTACCAGAATGTTAATGTAGCTCCACGAGAGAGCGTGAAAATACTGTAAAGTATGCAATTTAAGTGAATTTTCATGTTTATGACGTCAGAAACATGCAAAAGTTGGTATGAAAATGTTGTGCGGGTTGCATAAATCGAATATTTTGATTACTGCTACGGGACTACTGTTGGGTTTTGAGACAAACTATAATTTTATTTATGTAAGTCCCATCCAGTGTTTTGTGTTATAAATTATGTTTTTCTTTGGTCTATTCCTTGAATGGAAGTTTTCATTGAAGTTCGCGGTTCCTTAATTTCTTAAATTACTTAGCAGTTTAGAAGTTTTTGCATTGTACTGTTTTAATGTTTTATGCTTTTGTAGCAATTTTTGACAAAACTACTGCACCAAGGCCGCAGACTTATTTAAATGAGGGATACTAGACACACTTTCACGTGTTGAAGCTATAATAGAAAACAGTAACAATTTTTCATCACCGATAACCTCTAACCTCCATTGGCAATCTTCCTAATTATTATTATAATTTATTTTCTTTATAATGATCATGGTTGCACACATGGGTATAAATTACATTAAATATAGAACCGGCTTTGACTTTTATTCCGGGATAATAACAAGGGGAAAAGAAAGAGTGGTAGTACGATCTATACATTTGCCCAATGTTGATTAAATTGTTTTAGTAAAACAAGTCCATGAAAATCATCGCATCCTACTTCTCAACACCCCTAAGAGAAAACCACTAATGACTACTATAAATGACTGCATTATTAGAAATTAGCAACAAAACGACGATGGAAATAATAAATTTTAAAAATATATATATTTTTTTATTTGATTCCAGGTAACAAGTATTAAGTTTGAAAGTTCCGACGCAGTTTGGTCCAAGAACTTCAAGCGTGCACTCGTGGCTCAATTTCAAGTCAACTTGGAGCAAGTTACAAATAAAACGACCATGCCTTATATTTTTACCACATCGGAGGTACAAAAATTTATTAATTAAATAGTATGTAGTATAAGGAAGAAAAAAAATTAGGGGGTAATTTTATTGCATATTCTAAAAGAGTCTTGAATCGATTGATATGCTAAATGTAAAGTTCTAAGTTTATTTAGTATTTTTAATTAAGGTTTGAAAATCGAAAAATGACGTCACGTTAAGTAACTTATGCATGTGGTCATAGGAAAAAGTTACTGACCGTGACGTCATTTCGTGACTTTTAAATATTAATTAAAAATACTTAATGAACTTAAAATTTGACAATTTGCATATCTATCGATTCAGGACGGTGTCCGGCCTCTTTGAAAATATACAATAAAAATACCCCATAAATTTTTTAGGCTTCCTCATTAACTATAATTCATCTATAGGGTGTGTTCATTCATGTTAAAGTCGACGCCATGTTGGATAACTCAATAACATGGGTGGCATAAGAAAATAAATCATTTTGCCAGTTTAAAACCACTATTCAATATTTTTGAGAGCATTGATGTTGTAAATATGTTGAATTAGTATATCTCAAGTATACGTGAGAAAAATAGCAATAACACAAAATTAACCGATTTCCCAAAGAAAATTGCCTTAAATGAAGTTTGTCCTATGCTGAGCAATATTATGCACTACTCCAGTATGGCCTCCAAGCGCAATAAATATGACGTCATGTGCATACACCCTATATATTTATTTGTTTATTTTACGTATTAATTATTTGTTTATTTTACATATATTTATTGATTATTTTTCAATGTCACAGTCTGGAATATCTGGCGAGTGCAAAATCAATCATCTCGTCACCATGAATGAAGATTCAAACAAGATCAACTTCCGCAAATTCAGTGAAAGTTCTACATGTTCCAAGACTGCATATCAATTAGATTTCTATCCAGAAATGTTTGCTTCAAATTTTGAGGTAAAATATCAAAGTTTTTAAAATATACGCACTCATAATAAATAATAAATTTGTAGTATACTGCACAACAGTTTTTATAAATTTATAAAACTTTTGTTTAATAAAATAAAACTAGTTCCAATAAATAAATAAAATAAGGTATGATATATTTTGTAAACAGATTTTTTATTAATTAATTAATAAATCTTAAATTTGTTAAATATATTGACAGAAAATAGCAAGTAGAATAATTGAAGTACGTTTAAAAAATTTAATAATTAGAGAATCTTTGCGTTTTGTTAATATTAAATTCAACGTGTTCCAATCGTTCTAATTATTTATTTTAAAATTTTGAACATTATTTATGAAACCGCGTGTTATTTGTGTTTTTTCCCATCAAATTTACATTCATTCATTCGTTCGTTCGTTCGTTCGTTCGTTCGTTCGTTCGTTCGTTCGTTCGTTCGTTCGTTCGTTCGTTCGTTCGTTCGTTCGTTCGTTCGTTCGTTCGTTCGTTCGTTCGTTCGTTCGTTCGTTCGTTCGTTCGTTCGTTCGTTCGTTCGTTCGTTCGTTCGTTCGTTCGTTCGTTCGTTCGTTCGTTCGTTCGTTCGTTCGTTCGTTCGTTCGTTCGTTCGTTCGTTCGTTCGTTCGTTCGTTCGTTCGTTCGTTCGTTCGTTCGTTCGTTCGTTCGTTCGTTCGTTCGTTCGTTCGTTCGTTCGTTCGTTCGTTCGTTCGTTCGTTCGTTCGTTCGTTCGTTCGTTCGTTCGTTCGTTCGTTCGTTCGTTCGTTCGTTCGTTCGTTCGTTCGTTCGTTCGTTCGTTCGTTCGTTCGTTCGTTCGTTCGTTCGTTCGTTCGTTCGTTCGTTCGTTCGTTCGTTCGTTCGTTCGTTCGTTCGTTCGTTCGTTCGTTCGTTCGTTCGTTCGTTCGTTCGTTCGTTCGTTCGTTCGTTCGTTCGTTCGTTCGTTCGTTCGTTCGTTCGTTCGTTCGTTCGTTCGTTCGTTCGTTCGTTCGTTCGTTCGTTCGTTCGTTCGTTCGTTCGTTCGTTCGTTCGTTCGTTCGTTCGTTCGTTCGTTCGTTCGTTCGTTCGTTCGTTCGTTCGTTCGTTCGTTCGTTCGTTCGTTCGTTCGTTCGTTCGTTCGTTCGTTCGTTCGTTCGTTCGTTCGTTCGTTCGTTCGTTCGTTCGTTCGTTCGTTCGTTCGTTCGTTCGTTCGTTCGTTCGTTCGTTCGTTCGTTCGTTCGTTCGTTCGTTCGTTCGTTCGTTCGTTCGTTCGTTCGTTCGTTCGTTCGTTCGTTCGTTCGTTCGTTCGTTCGTTCGTTCGTTCGTTCGTTCGTTCGTTCGTTCGTTCGTTCGTTCGTTCGTTCGTTCGTTCGTTCGTTCGTTCGTTCGTTCGTTCGTTCGTTCGTTCGTTCGTTCGTTCGTTCGTTCGTTCGTTCGTTCGTTCGTTCGTTCGTTCGTTCGTTCGTTCGTTCGTTCGTTCGTTCGTTCGTTCGTTCGTTCGTTCGTTCGTTCGTTCGTTTTCACAACCACTCTAAATGATTTTTACAATTGGCAGGAGCGCATATCAAGTTCCACTGAACGCCAGTACGGTTTAGTTCGCGCTAACAACAACTTGCTGATTGATTCCATTGTCTCGCGAAGTGGAATTGCCTTCCATCCTTACGGTAAATACGGAGAAAGTCATTACCACGTGACTAGGTAAGTCAATAATTAACTCAATAATTAATTTCTGTTTGTATTTTTCTCTCCCCTTTTATCTTTTTACTATAGACAAAATATGCATTTGTTTATTGAGCTTGAAATTTCAATTAAAACTATTTTTTTAATTAAATTATATTCAGAGATAGGGCTTGTTACCCAGAACCTATTGCCTATTTGTTGTGCAATAAAGATTTATTATTATTTTATTTAAATAATAGGTTAAATTGATATTTATTATATTCAGCAATAAGAGTGCGGTGATGATGTTATACAAAAGGAGAATAAAATAATAATAAAAAAAGGGGGCAAAAGATGGTATTTAACACACACAAAAGGGGGGGGGGGTATCTTTTGCACCATGAAAAATAAGTATTGTCTTTCTTCCATCACAGAAATAAATAAGAATAATTGTTAATTATATTTCAAAAGAAAAATGGTATTCAAAACTTATTATAATGTGATGTTACTACGTATAAAGTACATTATTATAAACCATACCAATGCACGCAGGATAATTAAATTAAAACATTACACGGAGAGAAATTATAGATTGAAATAACTCAAAACGTTATTTCAAAACAAACCACTTCACTTCTTGGTTTGATATAACTGAAAATTGAGTTGGTATGAATATAATATGGCATGCAGGGTCGGACTGGTCATTTAAGTTGGTCAGGAATTCCTGACCGGGCCCCCCTGGGCTGGGGGCCCTTTGCTCGCTAATAAACAAAAATGAAAAAAGAAAAAAAAAAAAAAAAAAAAAAGGAGAAGGAGAAGAAGAAGAAGAAGAAGAAGAAGAAGAAGAAGAAAGTTGAAAGGAAAAGAGTTAAAAAAAAATTAAAAATTCCATCAAATTACACACATACTTATTATTTGTTTCGCATCTTAAATTAAAGCGCTCATCAATAATACGTGAATGGTGTAATTACGATTTATTATTTACTATATTTACTTATTTCATTGCCCAATTAAGAACTATATATAAACTATTCTCTTATCTCAACACCTTCACAAACCTAGGTTAATTTATTTTCCAGTATTCAGCCTTTAAGATTTCTTCTTCTTCTTCTTCTTCTTTTTTTTTTTTTTATCTACGAGTCACTACAAAGTATAATTATGCAAAATTGACTGAAATATTTAATTCATATACTAAAAAATATTAACAATCGTGTCGCAAAAAAAAAATTAAAGAAAAGAAAAGAAGAGAGAGAGAGTGAGAGAGAGAGAGAGAGAGAGAGAGAGAGAGAGAGAGAGAGAGAGAGAGAGAGAGAGAGAGAGAGAGAGAGAGAGAGAGAGAGAGAGAGAGAGAGAGAGAGAGAGAGAGATTATAGTGGAATAAAAAATATTTAACTGTTACCTATTACAGAACAAAGAGGAATACCAAGAAATTTGAAGGGGTAATTTTCATAAAAACATTATATATAAAAGAGGACACATTGTCCTAAATCGAATAATCGATAAATATGTGAATTTTTAAATTTTTAGTTCATTTAGTATTTTTAATTAATTTTTAAAAGGACGCAAAATGACCTCACAGTGATAGTCAGCTTTTTCCTATGCCCAGACAATTTAAAGTTATCAAACATATAACGTAATTTTTTAATTTTCTAAAATTCGGGACAATGTTCTCTTTTAGAATATATATATATATATATATATATATATATATATATATATATATATATATATATATATATATATATATATATATATATATATATATATATATATATATATATTTTTAGATTCGAATTCCTTATTGATGCTGGCTATAATTTAAAAATAAATAAATAAAGTTATGGTTTATATTTAAAGATTAAGCTGCATGGATCCAAACACATTTCAAAGTATCATAAAATATCTTTGCTATAAGTTTTGCATGTGATACTACAGTATAATTATTTCAAAAATAAAAGTTGCACACATTTGAATTTATGTTGATTAATAAAATAAAATATTACGTTACAATTTTATGTAAATTTAAGTAAAATATATGACATTCACTAAATTAATAGATAATATTTCGTTCTTATGTATTTTTTGTTTGTTTTTTTACTCTTTCATCGTATATTAACTTATGCAAAATTGTTATTTAACTTACTTAATCTTTACTGAAAAAAACTGAAATTTTTTTTTTTTTTTTGCAAAACAAAGAAATAATAAAAGCACCTTTTTTAAGTGATTTTTCTTCAAAAAAGGGGCGTGTCTTAAAATTTTCCGGGGGGCTTCGCCCCCCGGACCCCCCTTTTGCTGGGGGGGCTGCGCCCCCCCAGACCCCCCCAGTGGGCCCTCTCTGGTCTCTTCCTGAGTGGGCCTTTTCGAGCCAGTCCGACCCTGATGGCATGAGTAATACCAACTCAAACTCAAGTTTCAGTTATTTCAAGTTAAGAAGTGAAGTGGTTCGTTTTTAAATAACGTCTTGAGTTATTTCTGGAATTCCATAATCCATAATTTCTCACCGTGTACAAAACAGCACATTGAAAAAAAAAAAAAAAAGTGCTTATAATAATTTTTCCAAAGTTGAGATTATTTTTTATTCGCAGACAGACGGTGAAGCAGTTGAAAGAAGGTCCAGTGACAAAAACTTTGCCAAGCCTGGTTGACTCTAAGATAACGTCACTGGAGTTCGAGTTGCCCCAAGAAGTGACAGAAGGAGCCGACCTAGACTTCGGTTTTGGAGCTTGGACAAAAACCCAGCAACAATTAGTGGAGGATGTAATGAATTTAACATCCTTTCTTTCTTAACAACGAAGAATTTTTTTTTTTTTTTTTAAACAAGATAATTTTCTATGTTATTTATATCCTGCAAAACAATTAATATTATAATTTTCAAATAAAATTGAATTTACTTAAAAAAATTTGGGTTCCGAACAAAAGTTGCGATAATATTTCTAACTTTAAAAATTGTTTCTAATTTGACGTAAACGCTGGCACTAAAATTTAAATTTTCACATTTATAAGTTATCTTTAAAGTGTTATAAATTAAATGTGTAATCGTGTTTCCATGTATTTGACATAACTAAACATTTAAGTAACATTTCATCTTTACATTGTGTTAATTTTATATTTCACGACCTTTCAGTTTGTGAGATATCAGTCATTCACCTACTATATATTTATACTTTAAATTTTAATTTAGTATTAGGGAAATATTTTTATTACAAAGTTTTCTTGCCTAGGTACAAAAACTCATGTATCAACTGAGTGAGAAACTGTCAACCAGTGATGACACGGCGAGTGTAGGAAAGCCCTATCTCATCATCCTGCTCAAGAAATTAAGGAGTCTGGGTCGCGAGGGGCTCCTCCAAGTCGCGGAGAACATCCTCACGGGAACAAGTTACAAAGACGAAACTGCACAGAACATCTTTTTAGACGTAAGTGATTCAAATAACAAAGAAAAAAAAAACAGTTAATTTAATTTCATACATTCTAAAAATGAACATCGTCCTAAATCGATTGATACGCGAATTAATAATTTTTTGAGTTTATTAAGTATTTTAATTCATTTTTGAAAATCCAAAAATGACGTCACAGGCGGTAAATTATGCATGTGGACATATAGGGGAAAAGGCTGCCAACTGTGACGTCATTTCATGACTTTCAAAAATTAATTAAAAAAACTTAATGAACTCAAAAATCTTATGATAGGGTTTCGGAAGTCTCGGGAGTGTAAATTCAGTATAAATGCAATATGTAAATAACTAGCATAAGTTGTGCCTTCGCCTAGAGGTTTGATAGAAAAAAGAAAAGAAAAAAAGTAGAAAATTACATATTTATCGATCCAAGAAAATGTCATCTTTTAGAATAATATGCAATTTTTTTTTTTCGTCCTCATTGTGTATGTCTGTGTGGTGTATAAAATGTATATTATAAACATATAATTGAAAGAAGCAAATAATGTAAATATATTTCAACAGTCTTTTTCACAAGTGGGTACTCGTGCTAGTTTACTTGCCAGCATTGAACTGGTGCAAAAACTGAAGTTGCCGAGCAGTAAGATGGCAGCATTTATTGGAAAAATTCCATTTTATCTTCGTAATGTGGAACCTGAGATTTTTGAAGATGCTAAGGTTAGTATTTATATTTAAAAAATTACATTAATAAAGCCATATATAGACCACATGAAACAACACATGTTTTTAATGATTGAACACAAAATGAGATCTGCAAAACTGATAACAATTTTTACCAGAGTGACCACACAAGAGAGCGTAAAAATACTGTAAAGTATGCCATTTGCAAGAATATTTCTGTTTATATACCCCTTGCACATCCTTGCGCTTTGTCACCATGTTTGTGGTGCCTAATGCATTGTCCAGCATAGGGGAAACATCAATTCTCCTACTTTTTCACACAAGAAGAGTTTATTTCAACTGAAAGAAATTTTTCTCATATTCTTCGAGCTTATTAGCAGCTAGAAATAAGGCTTTGGTTGAAGTTTGAAGCTTCTTTTGCTATTAAAAAAAATGACGTTTTTTCTATGCTGGATGTATTCCTGACCAACTAAATGGCAGCTCTTAAATATGAGTGCAATCGGTCTATTAGGTCATGCAGTAACAGAGGAAATAATTATAAAATTAATATGAAAATGTTGTGCGGGTTGCATAAGTCAAAGTTAGTGTAAGCCGTGATAAGCTGATTCAATAATTATTGATTAAAATTAGAGATTAGCGAAATCTAGGTATATGGAACCCACCTAAATAGTTTTTTTTTTTTAAATATTTATTTAGATCTTGCTGGCTCTGGGAGATTCGTTTGATGACTCAACGCAAAGAAGTGGAGTCTTGGCTTTCGCTTCCTTAGTCGGAAATGTTTGTAAAAATAAGAAATGTCAACCCGCGGTTTTGGATCAATATGTCCGCATCTTGTTCTCCAAGCTCAGAGGTAAGATTTTTTACTTATATAATTCATAATAATATAGTCAACGTTGCGCATATCCAAGGCATATCTCACCTGACTGTGGTTTGTTTAGGTTCTAAATACATGTTAAGTTTTAATTTTTAGTGATGTGTATAATTTTAACGTATTTTAAATATTTTGAAGCGAGTTAATTCAGTATTTAAAGTAGCGTTGCAATAAATAAATAAACGTTATATTATCAGGCCAAAGAAATATATATATATATATATATATATATATATATATATATATATATATATATATATTTTTTTTACCGAAGCACATGCTCAATATAAGCTCTGGAGTTCCCATAAGCGCATTGTTAAATTCTGAACATTTTACCCTGATCAAAATTAACATACAGTTTAATTAATAATGACCTATGCCAGTTTCCAGTGATTGAATCAAATTGACAATAATATTATGATCTTTATAATGAAGAGTCTTTTTTAATGTATTATATAAAATTAGTTAATTGCCTGCTAGTTATTAATCTATTAGTATTATATTATACTTATAAATAATATTAGAATTTAATTAGCAATATAGAAAATATTCAGTATAATTAAAAATATATATATTTATTAATGGAAATTGAAAGTAAAACTGTTTAAATAAGTTAAGTGGCTAATTTGAACGTGAGAAAGTCTGGTAAAATATTGTATTTTTATTGGGTTTGAAGAGAAAAAAAATCTAGCAAATCTGCGTATTGGCTTTTTCTTCAAAAAATATATATATGACAAAACAAAAGTATAGTATAGTATAGTTGGTAAAATTTATTAATTTATTTTTATTTCTACTTCTATTTATTCAGATATGTGGTTTATTTTAACATTAAAAGATGCATGCAGCGTAACGAATTCTATATTCAGTTGAAATTTCAACTAAAATATGTGTGTATAATATTAAAATTCTTAACTATTTATTTATTTATTTATTTATTTAAAACGATTTCCTGTAAAATTGTAAAAAAAAACAAAACAGATAGTAAGTTTTGTCATATTATCATAGAATTTTATTTTTGTTTTTCATGGTAAAATGTTACACATATAAAATACAAAGACATTTTTATATTCAAGCAAACGAATGTAAGTTATTTGTAATGTCTTCTCAATTTTATACTTCAATATTTTGATAAATTTAATAATAATAATATAATAATAAAAATAGAACTCCCAAAATAAACATAAAGATTTCTAATTGGTTAAAAACTTTCAAATGCGTTTTTTTTAATATCAGTTCTCATTCCCAATATTGTTTTAAAGTAAGTCTCAATTTTGTAATTTTTCTGGGAAAACGATAGAAGAAAGAACAAAAAATTACTATTTATGTTTATATTTTTTTTTCTTGTTAAAAACTTTATTATCTATTTTTAATAGTTATTTAAATTTTAATAATATTTATTTATTTGACGCTTAAATCAAAGTATTTTGTACTTAATTTATAGAGAGTGAGAAGTACAACGACCAGATGCTGTACTTGGAGGCTCTGGGTAATATTGAGATAGGTCCCGTGATCGAGTACCTAGAGCCGCTGATTAGAGGAGATCTGCAGTACTCGCATCATCTCAGGTTGAGGGCCGCACTGGTCACCAGAAACGTCCTTAAATCACAACCTGATAAGGTAAGCAAATTTGAAGTTTTAATAAAGGTGATTTAATGATTGATTGATTCAATGATTGTTCGATTGATTGATTGATTCAATTATTGATTGTTTAATTGACTTACTGATTGAATAATTGATTGAGTTAATTATTGATCAATTGATTGATTCAATGATTGTTCGATTGATTGATTAATTGACTTAATTATTGAATGATTGATTGATGAATTATTGATCAATTGATTAATTCAATGATTGTTCGATTGATTGATTAATTGACTTACTGATTGAATGATTCATTGAGTTAATGATATTGATCAATTGATTGATTCAAGATTCAATGATTTATTAGTCACTTTTTAAGTCCATTTATTTTTTTAATTTTCAGTAACTTTTCCCATAACAATTATTTTGTTTGTATATATAAATATATTTATAACATAAATAATAAAAAATATTGCATTTTTGACAGAATATTTTTATCCCGGTTAAAAAATTAATGCGATCGATATACTTATGCATATACCAGTCACTCAAATTTGGATCATTACTGACTAAAATATATCAAAAATCATATTGCATAAAATTTAGATTAATAAGATAAGACTAGTAGTGTGTGTAGTGTATATACGTACACACAAATTTCAGGATTTACTAACCCTGCATAAATATATTGTTTTTATTATTCTAAACAATGAGTAGACCAACGCTTATTGTAATATCAATTGTTAGAACACCTTGGACAAAAAAACATGTATAACATACCTAAATATCAACGTTGATTTGGCCGGAACCATTGAATTATAACTTATTTTCCATTCACAAAATGGTAGCTGCGGGTTTATGACGTCACCGCTACCTAGTCCACGCGCGCGAAAATAGGTGAGCTGTGACGTCATAAACCCGCAGCTGACATTTCATGAATGGAAAATAAATTATAAATCAATGGCTCCGGCCAAATCAATTTATAGGAAATTAGTATATAGTATTTTAGGATATTAGACATGTTTTTTGTTAAAGGTGTTCTCTCGTTAAGTTATATGAAACAAATTGTCTAATTTCTTTGACAGGAACTTATAATTTTATATTTATTTATTTACTATTTTGTCAGGTTCACAGTATTTACTGGCCAATACTCGCTAATCGCTCCGAGGACTTAGAGTTGCGCACCACTGCGGTGATGATGTTGCTCACTTCACAACCAACTACGGAGCAATTCCTCAACATTCTTTGGTTCATGACTGCAGAGAAAAGCTCACATCTTTATAATTTCTACTACACTACGGTGAAGTGTTTAATTGCTACTTCTCTACCAGAGTATATGAAAATGTGAGTTATTGTAATATAAGACCTACTTGGGGCTAAAAGGCGAACTATCATATATTTCGCGATATCAAATTTGCAGGCGTTACCAAAGTTTTTAATAAAAATTTTATGAAAAGAGAAACATGTATAGCATCTTCAGTCCCCGATTTTTTTTTTTTTTTTTTTTAATTTACATTGTTGTAAATTTTTATCCACGTTTTTGTGTGGCTCTTAAAAAAAAAAAAATACGTATTGTATCTTTTGTTAAAAATGATTTCTTACTTTTGCAGACCACTTACTCACTCTAGAATGTTCAAAATAGTTTTAAAAACTGCGTAAATTAGAGGGAGTTTTCTGGTTCTATTATCATATTTTTTTTACCTCAATTTGGTATATTTTTTATTGTGTTATTCTTATGTTTACTGTATTGTAAACTGGGACTGAAGAGCATATTTAGTCGAGCGATAGAGTATGTGCATAAAAATGGGAGGAAATGCGCTTCTACGCCATACTGGAGTAATGAATAATATATTCCTCATGCAGAATAGGACAAAACTCATTTTGGCTATTCTTTGAAAAATCATTTTATTATTATTATTATGAGTTCTTTTCTTTTTTATGTAACACCAACACCGGAATCCTACTTGATTCAAGGTAAAGGTGAGAATAATTAGCCCAGTACCAATTATCTGATTTTTTTTTTTTTTTTTTTTTTTTTTTTTTTTTTGAAAACTGAATTTAAACTGCATCAATTCTCTCAAAAATTTTGATAAGAGTATTTTTAAACTGGCAAAATGACATTTTTCCCTTCCCTTATGTAATTTAGTTCTCACCTATCGCGTCGATATTTATATGACGTGCTAACCTAAACAGTAAACACCCTATAACATAAAATGAATAAAAACTAAAAATACAGATTTATGAATCATACTTAAAGCCATAGATTGCATAAAACAACATGTGCTTTTTAATGAATAAACAACGAAATAGGATCTTCAAAACTGATGAATTTTTTACCAAGATGTAGCCCCACGAGAGAGCGTGAAAATACTATAAAGTATGGAATTTGCGTGACTATATTCATGTTTCTGACGTCAGAAACATGAAAAAATTAGTAAAAAAAAAAAAAAAAAAAAAAAAAAAAGTGTGTGTGTTGCATAAATTGAAATTTTCTGATCACTGCTACGGAGATGCAATTGGGTTTTGAGACAAACTAAAATTTTTTATGTAAGTCCCATCAAGTGTTTTGTGATATAAATGCTTCTGTTTTTTTCTGGTCTATTCCTTTACGTATCTAAAAACTTATTGTTGTTTTCTCTCTCCCAAAGGAATGCTGATGCTGCAAGGCTGGCTAAATTAATCCCGAAGTCGTCAAACGATAATTATTTGTCAACAATAAATGTGATCGTAGACTACAATGAGGAAAAGTTTGGAATCAGTGGCCTGATGCATGGAATGTTGGTCGCGGATGAAACATCTGGAGATCTTAACGTCATCTCTGTGTCTTACTTCGCCAAGAATTTTGAAACTTTCAATATTGATGGCTCTGTAAGTTATTTAACTTTGCGGCATTTTCTAAATACCGTCTCCCTTTTTTTTTAAGGCGGGAAATCAGCTACTGCGGGATTTGACTAAAAATTTGTAAAGACAGAAAAATCTGAAATTTTGTACAGTGATACATTAGGATTAGGTATCTTCAAAAATGTAAAAATTTTGGGGGGTCACAATGCTAGATTTTTAATTATGATTTTTTGAAGTTTTAGTCCCATAAGAGCCCATGTTAATTTCAATAATTAATTTATCTCTTATCTGATGGTCACGGGTTCTGAAAATTTTACCATAGGTAGCTGTTACTATTAACTTGCAAATGACATCATAAAATTTGTATTTTTTTTTTTTAGATTTTGAGATACAAGCCATCTATATACAACCCTTAACTCGTAACTTTTTTAATGAATTTAATTTTAACGTGTTTTTCTTTTCTTTCAAATTAAAAATATTTGTGCAATAAAAATGTTAGAATCTTTTGCATAAAAAAATTAATTGCAATAAACGAAGTATCTCTATTTATTATTTTTAATATATTCTTAATGCATGTATTATGGAATAAAATAGTTTTCACTTACAAGTTGCAACAATTAAAAACATTTCATTGCATGTGGTTTGTTTTATTTGGCATAACAATATAACAGGTATATACTCTCAACAAAACCGTTAAAAATTTCACTTAACATGCAATTAAATGGCAATCTTCATTCCCAACAATGAACAAATTTTGTTTCTAATTCTTATGGAGTGAGAGAACTTGGAATTTTCATAGGTACACTCTAAAAATTGGTGCATTACTTTAGTTACGAATCCTAACTTATTTAAGATATACTTTTTTAAGTTATTATGAGTGGCTAAAATAATGCATTTTAGCAAATTATTAACAGTAGCTATTTTAACTCAAAATAGCCTGACAAAACTTAAAACAACTAAAAACACCTTAAATTAGCTATTTTTAATAACTTGCTAAAAATGCGTTATTTTAGGTACTCGTAATAACTTAAAAGTGATTATCTTAAATATGTTAGAATTCGTAACTAAAGTAATGCACCATTTTTTAGAGTGTATAACTTAGAAAATTAATTTTTGTTTAAATGAGTTTGTATTTATTTATATTCGCATTTCACTCTAAAAAATGGTGCATTACTTTAGTTACTAATACTAACTTATTTTAAGATAATCACTTTAAAGTTATTATGAGTAGCTAAAATAATGCATTTTAGCAAGTTATTGACAATAGCTATTTTAACTTAAAATAGCCGAAATAAAATTAAAATACCTTCAAACAACTTAAATTAGCTATTTTTAATAACTTGCTAAAATGCATTATTTTAGCTACTCATAATAACTTAAAAGTGATTATCTTAAATAAGTTAGGATTCGTAACTAAAATAATGCACCATTTTTTAGAGTGTTATCATTTTTATTTATTTATAGAATTGTTTACTTATTTACTAAATTAAATATTTATTTACTTAGCTATTCTTAAAACTGGAAGGTGTAAGCCACGAATTACAGAAGTCCGACATTATCAACTTGGGTTCAGATGACAGTGCACTTAAAAAGTTACTTAAAACTTTGAAAGTTGATCCTCGAAGTTCAAAGCCAATGCATGTAGAGGTGGTCCTCAAAAAGCAAGGACACACCGTCCTGTGTATTTATTTAGATGATGATATGGCAAGACTTACTGGGAAAGGTAAGCGAGTAAATAATGGAATGTATCTTAAAGGAATAGATCAGAGAAAAACATAAGCATTTATATCACAAAACACTTGATGGGGTTTACATATAAATAACTTTAGTTTGTCTCAAAACCCAAATGTAGCCCCGTAGCAGTGATCAGAAAATTTGATTTATGAAACCCGCACAATATTTTCATTCTAATTTTTGCATGTTTCTGACGTCATATAAACATTTTTGTTTTTTTTTTACGCAAATTGCATACTTTACAGTTTTTTCACGTTCTCTCGTGGGGCTACATTAACATTCTGGTAAAAATTGTCATCAGTTTTGAAGATCCCCATTTCGTGTTTATTTATTAAAAAAGCACATGTTGTTTTATATGGCTTTAAGAAAAGAATAAATTGTGTAATTTATGCTCCATTTATGTCATTATATAGCGTAAATTATGCTAAATTAGAACATCATAAATAAATTTGCTGTATAACATAATATGTATGTTTCGTAACATTTTTATTATGCATTATAGCCTAAATTATTCTGTGTTGAACAAATTTTACTGAAAATGAGCTAGCATAATTATTACGTTTTTTTTTTTTCGTGCAGAACAGTACACATGTGACGTAGTGGCTCTTTTAAATTTTTTGTAGACCAGTGTTTGACTTGAAACCTCGGCTTAAAATGGAGCTTAAATTCGAAAAAGCTTGATAACTTTGAGAATTGAGTTGAAACTTAAAAACGAGCTGTGAGGCAAAAACAAAATTATTTTTAAAAGACAAAAGTCGTAAATAAAATTAATAATAATAATAATAAATAAATCAAAACTATACGAAAAGATATTAAATTACGTAATTTATAGCATAAATGATGCTAAATTAGAACAACATAAATACTTATGCTGTACAACATAATATTTATATATATATATATATGCTATATAACATAATTTGCTATGTCATTATTGTCATGAATACTTATATGCCGTATTTAACAAATTGTACTGAAAATGAGTTGGTACTTGGTATAATTATTACCTGTTTATTTTGGTCCTTATATATATATATATATATATATATATATATATATATATATATATATATATATATATATGTGTGTGTGTGTGTGTGTGTGTGTGTGTGTGTGTGTGTGTGTGTGTGTGTGTGTGTGTGTGTGTGTGTGTGTGTGTGTGTGTGTGTATACATGCTATGGGGAATTAAAAACAGTATATTTAATAAATTAGAATTTTTTCTCCAAATATGCGGTTATAGCTCGTATCCCCGGCCCCCCACAATTCATTTACGGGCTATCAACTTGAACTGTGTGTCGTTTGCGAGAAAAAAGCTTGAAATCTTGGATGAAACGTTAAAAAATAAATATATATAAAAATGAGCATTAGGAGATTTTGGCCAGTGCATGAACTTGTTTAAATTTATATAGCTTTGTTTTTTTAGTCATGATTTGACTATACTCGACTCAAAAAACCTGAGTCACCTTCCGTTCGACCTTTTACAGTATCGCCCAGCCGCTCTTCTCTCCTCAAATGTGACAATGGGCGATACTTTAGGCATGCCCGATTTAAATCGACTGAGGTTCATCTTTGAGTCGAGTATATATTGCATCGTCATAACACAAAAATGCCTAGAGATGGTATACAGTATTTAAATGTATAATTATACTAATTAATTATATTCCTCCAGCAACGGCAAGCATGATTATGCCAAACAAAGAGTTCCACTCCAATTACCAACATTTTGACCTAGCTTTGATGAGGGAAAGCCTTCGACCTTCTGACCTTGGTTTTGGAATAACCATTGAAGAAATGTCTCCGTTTTTATTTTCTGCAAGAGTCAATTTTACTGAGCCCGAGGAAACCAATGCATTAGCAAGACAACTCAAGACCTACATGAGGTAAATAAATATATCTTTCTTATCAGAGCTTTTATGCTTACTCAAAATGCCGTAAGAGGAAACCACGTGACGATATAAGTTGGAGAAAACTTCGTGCCAGCAGCAAGCTATCCTGAGACCCCTCCCCCACTTTAAGATCACATGGTTTCCTTTTCCAGCACTTCCTTTTCCTGTTGTTAGAGTATAAACATAAGCTGTCAGAACTTATGTTTAGCCCGGATATGTGCAGCAATTACACACAAATAAATTATTTTAAATCATTTTAAAATTTTCAAAGGAGATTTTTGAGAAAGAACGTTATATAATAACGTATCCATCAACACTATATATAATATTTGTATGCAAGGAAGGGGAAAAAATAGAGTGTTAATTTTATTGCATTGAGGAAGAATACTTCTAAGTTGATTTAAACATAAATTTTAATTTTGAGATCATTTAACATGTTGAAGTACTTTTTGAAATTTAAAAATTTACGTAATATGGTCGGTAAGTTTGTATGTGGAAATTGGAAAAAGGTTACCGGTCGTGACGTCATTTTGGGTGACTTGTAAAAAGTAATCAAATATAATATTAATGCACACAAAAATTAGAAATTCGCATATATCTATCGATTGTTCCCTTTTAGAATATGCAATAAAATTACTTTAAAATTCTTTTTAATTAGTATTCCTCATTAAAAATATCATATAGAGTAGAAATGTGTGAAAAATATTTAAAACAAATAAACTTTATTATAATTATTATTAAGGCTGAAAATTAGCTATATTACTGGATTTGACGGAAAAGTTGTAAAGAAAGAAAACTTGGAAATTTTGCACAGTGATACATTCAAAAATAAAAAATGGGAGGGGGGGGGGGGGTCACCAAACTAGATTTTAAATTACAAATTTGTTGAAGTTTTAGTCCCATGTTAATTTCAATTTTCTCTCTTAATTATCTGATGGTTACTCTCTTACTCAGGTTCTGAAAATTTTATAGGTAACTGTTAATATTAACTTTCATATGGCATTATAAAAAATGAAGAAGTTTTTATTTTAAATGTTGAGATACAAAAGCCTTTAAATAGCCCTTTAAAAAAAAGTACTCTTTTATTATATTCTCAGCTTATCTCGTCAAGTAACCTTCAACATTCGAACATTTAATCCATTTGGCAACGTTCTGCAAGGCATTGGCAGATCCACGACCCACGAGACACAGATATCTCTATCTCTAACAGCCAGCTTAGACATAGCACAGAAAAGTATAAAGTTACGAATGGACTGGACTCCTGGCAAAGAAATCTATGGACACGTACAAGATGCAAGAACAAATACCTTTATCGTAGGACGACATGCCGTCGCCGTCTTAGAGAAAACTTGTCCTAAATGTCCAGCAACTTACTTTGTAACAAATGGAGACAAATTTAGGAAAAATATAAATGTGATGAAAGAGAAAATTATTGCTTCAGAACTTGAAGTTGATGTGGATTTAGAGGATTGCGAAGGTGAAAATCATATTTTACAAAATAGAGGAGAGTTATGGAAACTTGCGTTCTCGTCTAATGATCAGCATCAAGAGTAAGTCAATTTTATAATAATTATGTGTTTTTTATTTTGTCTACTTTCTGTCTCCGTTTATTTCAGTCTTTGTAATAATAATTATATTAATACGTCTTTACTGAATTTGTTGCGACTATATATAGAAATAAACGCTAACTTTAATAGTGATTCATTTTTCGCTAGAAGCGTTGATTTATATAATAACCTCACTCAGCATTAATCAAAGTTAAAAATCGCCTGCTTCATGTTCATAATAATAATAATATATATTATATAATAGTTTATACTATTAATATAATTATTGTTTTTTGAATTTATGGATATAACTCGTTGAGCTTGCTTTTTTAATTATCCTTTTGATCAATTCTCTCTATGTTTATTGTGCCTGCCTAATTTTATTTGCTTAATAAATCTTTATTATATTGGTAAAAAAAAAAAAAAAAAAAAAAAAAAAAAAAAAAAAAAAAACGTAAGAAAGAAAGAATAAGATATAGAAAAATAATTTCAATGTGTTGCATGAAAATAATTTAAATCGATTCAGGACAATGTCCTCTTAGAGAAAAGAATAATATGAAATAAAAATACCCCAATCAAATTTTATATACTAGTCTTCTTTACTATTATAGTTAATAAACTATTATTTGTTATACATTATTACAATAACAAATTTATTGCTTATTTAAAAAATTATTATACCAAAAATATTATTTGTATTATAATGAATAAAAAAAAAATCTGACGTATTAGGATATATATGCGAATGACTTTATTCTGAATGCGCTTCAACTCCATACTGATGGAGCGATGAATAACATTGCTCAGAATAAACGTGTATAGTTTTTAACCATTTTCTTTGGAAAATAAGTTTTTGTTGTTGTAATTATAATTATTATATTATTATTCTTGCATATTTGAAAACCCAATTTGACCTGTTAACAGCATCAAGAAATGCTCTCAAAAATATCGCTATAAGTATTTTTAAAGTGACAAAATGTGTCATTTTCCCAAAGCCCATATTATGTTATTTATAACAGCTTCGACATATTTATATGAATACTTACACTCTATAGAAAATGAAATTACGCAACTATTACTTATAATTTCAGTTATGAAGACGCAGTATTACTTGGACTAGAAGCTGCCCACCAAGCAAGCTTGCAGACTGTAACCAGTGGTACCTGCAGACTGAAGAGCGCGGTGACGTCTGTAGGCAAGGCCAGTAATGTCGAGGTGGCACTGAAAGGGGAGATTAAGGACAATAAGGTGTTGTTGCGAGGTTTACTTAGTGTGCGAGATGACAGCGCTAAAGTATTGAAATCTTGGGATAGTAATCTGATCTTGGAAACTTCCAAGCAAGAGAACGATCACTTTGCAATCAAGGCAAGAATAACCAGACAAGAACCGAATGGGAAACCTTACGTGGTAAGTTGAAAAGAAAAAAAATAATCTGATTATTTTTTTTATTATTATTATGTTATTAATTTTTACCACATCGGTTAAGATATTATATTAAAAGAGCTATTTTACGTAAGAATTTAGGAAGTTTATTAAATTAGGAAAAACAACAACAACAACAACAACAGCAACAACAACAACAACAACAACAACAACAACATACTTTATAAGATTCTTGGATTGTATCGCAAATAAATAGATAAACATAGCACTTTAAATTAGTTTTAATATTATTAAATTAATGGCAAAGAGGCATTATTATTATTTTGTGTTTTAAAATAATTAAAATAAAAGGAAAAAAGGAAGATTAAACTGATTAAAGGAAGATTTTAAATTTAAATTAAAATAAAAAAATTAAATTTTTTAATTTTAAACAAATGAACTTTAAATAAACTTTAAAAAAAAGTAAAAAAAAACTTTGAAATACTTTTTATTTTTTTTTGATGTAGATTTGCCTGAAAATGGAGAACAAATACCCTGAGAAGAAATCTCCCTGGGAAATTCTGTACCACCCTGAGATTGAACGTGAGACTCAACACAGTTTGAACCTTGAGTTTGGTGAGAACGAGGTTGGCAAGTGTCCCACGGAGGGTACCCAGATAAGAATCACTGGTACTTCAAGGACCGGGTCATTGAACCCTGACCTCTGGCCTCTTGTTCAGTGTGAGGCGGACAGGGGAGAGAAGCAAATGTACCCAGCAACCTTTGCGTGCGCAGAAACAATGAAATTGAGAAATCAAGCAAGAAACTTTACTTTCAAAGTCAGGCAGAATAACGTGAGTAATGTATAGACCGACAAAAATTAAGATATTTATGTGATATGTGATAATTATGCTATATAGCTCATTTTAAGTTCCCCCTCCCTAAAATATTTCCTCCCTCCTCCCCTCCCCCAATGTTATATTCGTTTAGTTTATATAGTTGACAGAGTGGTTGCATGAAACAGCGCGGTAAATGTGCTTCGACGCTATAATTGTCCATCAAAAGACAAACGTCTTTTTTTTTTTTTTTTTTTGTTGATATAAGTTGTTTTTTCTCGCATACTTGAAAACCCAATTTAACCAACAATCACTAATTCAATTTAACATCATCAATTCACTCAAAAAATTGCTATCAAAAACTTGCAAAATGAGTCATTTAAGTGGCCTATTTTACCTTTAGTGCTTATATCATATGACGTGAATTTTTTTTTTATCAATGTAAACACTTTATAAAGTTGAAATATCAAAAATAAAAAAATTAATAAAAAATAAAAAAATACATTTTTTAAAATGAGGAAAAGAGCAACAAAATTTTCAGAAGTTAATAAAAAATTAGAAGTTTGCAAATCTATTGATTCAGGACAATATCATCTTTTAGAATGTGCAATAAAGCTACAATCAATTTTTTTCTATATTTTTATTTGTTTTCCTTAGTTGCCCACCAAGATGAAGTCCCTTATGTCTCACGTGACCGCTTTGCAACATTTCTTCACTAACGAGGTGATGGAGATACCCAAGGACTTTACCCTCAACATGGTTGACAGTCAGACTGACGGAGTGTCCATCAACGTCGCCAATCAGGATGGCAGCTCAGTGGACTATGCCAAAATATTGCCCAAAACTTTGACAGAATATCTGCCGTGTACCATGTCTTATCTAGCCCAATATCCTTCACCCTCGGCAGTTAGCATGGCACTTGATGCTGCAGGTAAAAATAATATAAAGACGTATAGAACACCTTGAACCAAAAGCATGTCTAATATCCTAACATACCTAGAAATCAACGTTGATTTGGCTGGAGTCATTGATTTCTAATTTATTTTCCATTCACAAAATATCAGCTGCGGGTTTATGACGTCATAATTCACTGGTCCACGCACGTGGAAACATGTGAACTGTGACGTCATTATCCGCAGCTGTCATTTTGTGAATGGAAAATCAACTAGAAATCAATGATTCCGGGCAAATCAACGTATATTTAGCAATATTAAGCTATTACACATGATTTTTTGTTCAACGTGTTCTACGCCTTCAAATATGTGTAAGTGAACTGGAACCTCGTGTTCAACTGCACGGAAAACATAAATTTAAGAAAGTATTCAGTTACATAGATGCAACTCTTCAGTACAAACCTATAACTTGGTTGAAAAAAGTTTAAACAGTATGACTGTAGTTAGTATAAACGTTAGTTCTTCAGAGGTAAATAGTTCTTTAAATTTTAAAAAACTTTGTATTTTATCTAAGAAATTTATTTTAAAAAACGTCGATAACAGTAACTATTTAGTAAATGTTTTTTCCGTATAGATAATTTTAAGTAGAAAAGCGCGCAATAAGAGGTAAAAAGATTTCATAAAGCCCCTGTAATGTAGGCAAAAACATAGTAGACTTAGTAAAACATAAACATAACATTTTCGTTGAAAATTAAAATACAGCCGGAAAACATCCTAGCAGGGTAGGCAATTTTTTGTACATATAGGACATGCGGGCTGCATAACATTCAGGATACTTCTCTGCGGGCCGGATAGTTTCCGACTTTTTTTTTTTTGTCTACTTTTTCATTGCAATTTCTTTATCCTAATTTTTATTTTGCTCTCAATAAATTCCCCATAAAACCTTAAAAACAATCCAACACGCACGGACAAAAATAACTACATAATAATTATGCAAGCACAATTTTAGCACAATTTCTTCAATGCAGCATAATTTAGGCTATACTGCATAATAACTAATGTTACATAGCATAAATATTATGTTGTACAACTTAATTATTTATTTTATTCTAATTTAGCATCATTTATGCTATAATAACATAAATTAAGCATAAATTACGTAACTTATTCTTTCCGTGCGGTATTCCCAAAATAAAAATTTGAGTTTTAATTACATTTTATCTTGAGATATAGAGGAAAGGGCACAAAATTAATTGATTTTCGTATGTAGTAAGATAGCCTTGTTTATATAATATATACATTGAAGCCCTTGTCAACTTACTTTTTTATCATTTAGAATACTAGATTGATAATTGCCATACCCCATGAATTAGACACCAACATGTTGATTTTGTATTTATTTTCATTTTAGCGGTTATTTCACACATCTGACGTCACAATGTACCGATGGGGTTGTGATAGGGGTAAAGAACTTGAGATATGGGCTTAAATTTATCACTTGACCAGAGCGGTGACTGTGTGATTGGTGGCGGTACATTGTGACGTCAGATACGTGAAATAACCATAAAAAAGAAGATAATAAATACAAAATCAATGTGTTGGTGTCTAATTCACGGATAATATATCAATCTAGTATTCTAAATGATAAAAATACAAGTTGACAAGGGCTTTAACTTGAAATTTCAGGTATTTGTGCTGTGGCTGGCACTAAGATCATGTCATTCGACAATGCTACGATTGATTGGCCACAAGAACCAAAGGTCAAACTTTTGGCCGCTGATTGTTCCTCTCAAGCTACGTTTGGAGTTTTAGGTAGCAATCCTACTGGATCGGAGTCTGTGGTAAGTAGGAATAGTAAAGACTTCGTATGTTTAGTTTAAAAATGAAAAAGTTGAAGATATAAACTTTTGTTTTTATTATTATACACAGAAAAGAATTACCACTTATGGCAGGTACATGAATCCTGTATATTTTGCAATAGGTATACTTGAATTTGGAACAGGTATAAAACTACAATATACTCGATCTATACCACTTAGTATAAGTGAGTCACAACTTTATTGTTGCATAGTGCACCTGCATTAGGTATTATTGTAGTATAATAATACCTATGTTCTAGGTTATATGTCTACCTATTACATTTTTAGTAATATTTTTTTTGCGTGTATATAAATTTTAGGGCACATTTTTTACTATGATTATTTTTTGTTTATTTTTCTGCAGGATCTTCGTATTTACCTCATGTCCGAATTGATAGAGATAAAGCAAGGCAAGGGAGATGAAGACATGATTGTTAGCGTCAATGGTACTCTCATACTGGAATCTAGTTACACCATAGACCAAACAACGTAAGAAGTACTTAATAAAATTATTCAAGTCACTTGAAATATGGGAAATTTGACGCGCATGAACAGATAGTTGCAAAAACGTAAAAAAAAAACTTGAACCTCTCAGCAATGCTATTTATTGCTCCAGTATGGCATCAAAGCACATACAATATGACGTCATGTGCATACACTATACACCCTATATAAATTGTGTTTTAAACGAAAATATAAAGATAAAATATCCATTTATTAATATTTTATTCTTAAAGGCATAGAACTTGTTAAACAATAAACTTGTCTAATTTCCTAACGTACCTAAATATCAACGTGGATTTGGCCGGAGTCATTGATTGCTAATTTATTTTCCATTTACAAAGAGTCAGCTGCGGGTTTATGACGTCACATCTTACTAGTCCATGCGCGCAGAAACAGGCGAGCTGTGACATCATAAACCTGCCCGCAGCTGCCATTTTGTGAATAGAAAATAAATTAGTAATTAATGACTAGCCAAATCAACGTTGTATTTAAGTATGTTAAGATTTTAGACAACTTTTTTTGTTCAAGTTGTTCCACGCCTTTAACTGTAAATAGTGACTAAACCAATGTCTGTTGTAAAAACCAATAATACTATGAACTGTCTAGGCCAATAAAAATATGTCTTATTTCTTTATGTTTTATTAGTTTTGTATTTCCAGCCCAAAATTGAGAGCTTAATTTAAAATTTTAGTCTAAAAATTAATAAATCGCACCTTCTTTCTTTTTTTACAGGATTACTCGTAAAGGTACCTCCGTAAGCATTCGCCAGAGTGAAATTGATTTATTTATACATGCTTCCAAGAGCAGCATTGCTATCATAGCAGATTCATCGATGCAAGGACAGGTTTGTGGCTTATGCGGAGATTACAATGAAGACCCAGAGTTCCCGGGAGCATATCCGGGTCCAAATGGACCTATTTCAAATCAAGCAGACTACATCGCTGCTTATACATTACCTTAAAAACAAAACTCATAAAGATTTTATTTTAATTATATAAAAAATCTTACAGTTTAAAAGATACCTTGTACTATAATACTTAATGTATCATTTTCTAAATAAAAGTCATCTAAAAATATAAATATGCGTAATTTATTAATTTTTTTTTTTCTGAGATGTATTTTTTTTCCGGATAATTTGTTAACTTTACATCAAAATTTAAAATCATAAACATCGACGGTTTGAAAATATATGTATTTAAAGTACATTTTATTATTACTTATTGTGGAAATGAAATATGACGTAAATATGAAAAAAAATATTATTAAAAACATTATATTAAAGACAGCAATTAATCATAACATTTCACACTTATGATTAAAATAACAATTCTTTATTGACCCAGGCAGTTCAATAGGTTTTTGGTGATATATATATATATATATATATATATATATATATATATATATATATATATATATATATATATTATTATATATATATATATATATATTATATATATATATATATATATATATATATATATATATATATATATATATTATATATATATATATATATATATATCTGTATATAAATAAATAAATAATCGTCTTTATTAAAAAAATACCTTTTTTTTTTTTTTTTTTGAAAGGGCGACGTTTAAGTTTGACAAAATGTCTGGCCCACTCTTACACCTAACCCCAACAGAAAACATCCATGATAAATTAATGATCAAATTAATACAAACCAATAAAAGTAAGAAGTTAATAATAATACGTAGAAAGAAAAAAAAATCTATAAATATAATATATTATATTATACAAAAAAAAAATGGATATAGCTATATTCTGGATAAGAAATAAATAGAAATAGAAATTATAATAATATTACTAAAGTAGATAAAAAAAAAGAGAGAAAAAAAATGGCTAGCGAAAAACATAAGAGGGAAAAAAAAATACTACAAGTGATATGCTGTTTAGCATTGAGATATTATGTACGCCTTTAATCATATTTTTAAATGTTGAGACTGTTTTAGAATTTCTCAATCTACATGGCAGAGTATTCCAAAGACGTATATATATATATATATATATATATATATATATATATATATATATATATATATATATATATATGTATATATATATATATATATATATATACATAAATTGACAAATAAAGCATTCAAAAACAAGTTATATGATACTGACGTGAGTAAAAATAAAATTTCAAGTAACACAAATATATTAACTAGAGAAGTAAGACAAAATAGTATAATTAATATTGTTCAATCAGTATCAAATTGTAGATTTGAATGTCTATAGTATCCATTAGAACATCAATATCATCAATTTTTAAATTTGGATTATAAAATTCAGCTATAACGAGTAATATATATATATTTTTTCAATATTATTTGTTTTTTTTAAGAGGTTAAGGAATGGTATAAGCATTTTCAGCTATCTTTGGCAATCTCAAAGGTGATATATGTATTAAGTTGCGAGATCTTTCAGACTCCAAGCGCTCGAGAAATACGTCGACTCGCTCGTTGTGTGTCAACTTTTTTTGCTGCAATTTACGGTGCTTTTCTCGTAGTTTCTGTAGTATAGGGTGATAGTGTTAGCCAAAATAAAAACGTAAGGTTGGAAAATATTTTGCATGGTATAGTATTGTAAAATCAGGATTATTAAAATTGGAGCATTTTTTTTTCTTAAAATAACTGTTGAAAAAATACAATAAAAAAATATAATGACATGCAAAAAGAAAACGCAGTTAAGAAGAAAATATAAAATGAAATTGGTGCGCCTATTTGTGAATTTCTATTCAAAAAACCACAGCAACAAAATCAAGCAACATTAAACTGTAGGAAAAAAAAAAAAAAAAAAAAAGGTAAAAATATCGGTTTATGCTTAAAAATATAAACATTCAGCAAAGTGAGTTTTAAGTAGTTTACAATTCGAATAAACAATAAATTATTATTTATTACAATTTTATAATTTGTCCCAAAGTTTAAAACAAAATTACATTGTTAGTCGAAAGTTATAACTTAACAAAATAAGTCATACATAATTATATCTGTTATATTATCACTGTTTTATCAGTACAACATGCAAAGTATAGAAATAAAAAGCTGCACACTCACCACAAGATGTGGAAAGTTTCGTTGGTAATAAATTAATGCCTTCAACATACTCCAGATATCAAACTCAGGCCAGAGAACAGGAGTAAAGTTTACGCAGCAGTACGAGCTCTAAACATAAATATGAGGGGTGTGTTAATTATATATGTGCCGTCCAATCGACAACATACAAGTAAATTTCCGTTTATATATATATATAATATATATATATATATATATATATATATATATATATAATATTTATACAGATATATTATATATGCATAGTTTATTTATTAGTGTATAGGGTGTATGCGGATGACGTCATATTTATTGCGCTTGGAGGCCATACTGGAGTAGTGCATAACATTGCTCAGCATAGGACAAACTTTATTTAAGCCAATTTTCTTTGGGAAATCGGTTCATTTTTTGTTATTATTATTTTTCTCACATACTAAAGATACTAATACAACATATTTACAGCATCAATGCTCTCAAAAATAATGCATAGTGTTTTTAAACTGTCAAAATAATTTTTTGTTCTATGCCACCCATGTTATTGAGTTATCCAACATGACGTCGACTTTAACATGAATGCATAGACCCTATAGCATCAATTATACGCTATAGTGAATCAATTCACCTATGAAAATGAGCTAACTTGATTATTACGTATATTTATTTGTGTCCTCACACACGGAAAGAATAAATTATGTAATTTATGCTGCATTTATGTCATTATAGCATAAATAATACAAAATTAGAAAAACACAATATTTATGCTATATATATAAAGTATAGCGTACATTATATATTCTGTATTAAACAAATTGTGTTGAATATATATCATATATTGACTTTGACTAATAAAAGAAAACTGTTTTGAGGCCGTCTATAAGTGATTTCGGTCACATCCGCTTCCGTTTCTACTTACCGCATGCGCAGAATGTCGAAACGGAAGCGGATGTGACCGAAATCGCTTATAGTCGGCCTCAAAACAGTTGTTCCTTTATTAGTCAATAGGCATACGTTAACAGGTTTTAATTTTTAAAACGATACTAATATACATACATATATATATATATATATATATATCGCAGGTAAAAAGCATATAATTTTAAATTAAGTAAAATATAACTATATAGCCGTGTCTGACCTGCCACAACAAGAAGTCACTGAACCTGACTTCTCCTGAGGTCCTGATCAACAAGTCAGGGTGGCTACAGTGAAGACAAGAGTCAATCAGACGTTCACAAACATCAGAGCCAAGCAGCCAGCCTTGCGTCACACCTGACGCAACCTCACCTACCGCACCAGCCATCTCTTCTCGAGCTAACCAAAAAGAAAAGCAAGCAAATTGTGTCTATTATTATTGCTTATTATAATTCAGTTCTTAAAGTTGTTTTAAGGGTTGTATTCAGATGGCTTCAATCTCAAAATCTAAAAAGAAAACTTGCAAACTTTATTATGCCATTTGAAAGTTAATAGTAACAGCTACCTATGATAATAAAAAAAAAATTCAAACTCATGACCATCAGATAAGAGAGAAAACAATTATTGAAATTAACATGGGCTCTTATGGGACTAAAACTTCAGAGAATTATAATTTAAAGTCTAGCATGGTGTACCCCTCAAATTTTTTACATATTTGAATCTACCTTATCCTATATTGTATCACTGTACAAAATTTTAGATTTTTCTTTCTTTACAACTTTTTAGTCAAATCCCGTAGTACCCGCCTCAAGTTTTTTTAAAACTATTTTAAGTTAAAATAGCTATTGTTTATAATTAGCTAAATTACATTATTTTAGCTACTCACAAAAACTTAAAAGTGATTATCTTCAATAAGTTAGTATTCTTAACTATAAAGTAATGCATCAATTTTTAGAGTGTAGTTGAGAACATCATGTTGTTTACCTGTTACCTGTATATGCGAAAGCCACATTGAGGAAGCACTTGTTGTTATTTCTAGTGACGAGGACTACCTCTGCTAACAGCTGACGTAAGTCAAGGGGCAGCATGTCCATATTACCGAACACTCGTATACATATTCCAATTTTTTCTAGCTTGTCACTATAAAGGATATATATATATATATATATTTATATATATATATATATATATATATATATATATATATATATATATATATATATATATATATATATATATGTATATATGTATATAATATTATTTATATTATATATATATATATATGGTCACCTAAAGGCAGACTTGGGCAGTAACGATCGACTGTATCATTGTAAGTCCTCTAACTAGAAAGGATTCGTCCTGCTGGCCTAACCCGTAAAAGATTATGGCGTCATGATATGTATGTTTGTATTTATGTAAATTGATTCGAAGTTATATGCACTCGTAATGTATACACAACACAGCTAGAACAAAATAGACCCTAATTATACAAAACTTCTATTGATTGTAAAAAGTGTGATCCCCATTGAATGCTGTTGAATGCAATTTTCCCCCTTACCTATCATTTATTATTAGTTGAGATTTTTGCTTAGAAAGATAAAATATGCCATCCACTTCTTCTGGACTTCTGTTATAATTTTCAGTGCTAAATGCATAGACTGTCACTTCAGTAATACCCAAATCTATACACCACTTCATTAACTCAGTAAGCTTGTCAAACCTACAAAAAGAAAAAAGAAATTTAATTGCTTTGAATTTCTTATATTGCATCATAAAAAAAAAAAAAAAAAAAGACTTAAAAACATAAAATTTTAGATAAAGTGTGTGAAAATGGAGAGGAAGTAGGAAAGAAAGAAAGAAAGAAAGAAAGAAAGAAAGAAAGAAAGAAAGAAAGAAAGAAAGAAAGAAAGAAAGAAAGAAAGAAAGAAAGAAAGAAAGAAAGAAAGAAAGAAAGAAAGAAAGAAAGAAAGAAAGAAAGAAAGAAAGAAAGAAAGAAAGAAAGAAAGAAAGAAAGAAAGAAAGAAAGAAAGAAAGAAAGAAAGAAAGAAAGAAAGAAAGAAAGAAAGAAAGAAAGAAAGAAAGAAAGAAAGAAAGAAAGAAAGAAAGAAAGAAAGAAAGAAAGAAAGAAAGAAAGAAAGAAAGAAAGAAAGAAAGAAAGAAAGAAAGAAAGAAAGAAAGAAAGAAAGAAAGCTTACCCTTTATCATGCCCCACATTTTTTTTAACTTTATTTTTTGCTGCAAATCGTCGATTACCGTCCATAATAAAGGCTACATGTTTAGGTATATTTCCACTTTTCAATATATTAGCACATAGGGTTTGAAACCAATTTAATGTACTTTCACGAATCCAAGACATGATTTAAATAAGAAATTTAATTTTTCAAACAATAAATATGTATATTTTATATAATAATACTGTATATAGCTATACAGCTATAGTAAAAATATGACAAAAGGTATACACAATAAGTATGTCACTTTAACATGAAAGTACTATCACATACTACTTGTCGCAAAAGTTATCAACAACAACTTGTAGTATAGATAAGTAAAAATTAACCATAACATATGTATATTTTTTGTATATTATGCTGATTGTAGGATAAAATAAAATTCATAACTTTTAATTATAGTAAATAATTTTCAGTATATAGCAATGTATAAGAAAAAAAAAAAAAAAAAAACTTGGTGGTTATAATTGATTAAAAAGTTAATTTTTTTTTTGAATATTCAATTCAATATGCTCTAATCTCTACCTACTATTTCCTATATATATATATATATATATATATATATATATATATATATATATATATATATATATATATATATATATATATATATATATATATATATATATATATATATAAATTTTTAGTAGATTCAGTACAATCTTTGTTCGTTTCAGTATGTATAGCCAAGCTGACTTTTATGTGTTAGAATTTACATTCCTTAAAATAGAAAAAATGAAAAATATTATATATTTTGTAAAATTTAAATAATTGAGAAAATAGTATTAATATAACATAAAACATTAAAATGAGGATAAAGCGACTTAAATGAAATTAAGGAATAATATTTTATTAAAGCATAAAATAAAAATTTATTAAAATGTTATAAACTGTAAAGCTAGTGTGCTGTGTATATTATCAATCATACTATTTATAGATATTGATTTTGAGTACGTTCACAGTCGGCGTTGCGTGATGCTGATGACAATATAATGCATATAAATTACGTGATTTATTCTTGCGTAATTGCTGTTATGTATATATATTACGTGATTTATTCTTGCGTAATTGCTATGTAATGCATATATTACGTGATTTATTCTTGCGTAAATGCTATGTAATGCATATACTGTATTACTTGAGTTATTCTTGCGTGATTGCTATGTAATGCATATACTACGTGATTTATTCTTGCGTAATTGCTATGTAATGCATATATTATGTGATTTATTCTTGCGTAATTGCTATGTAATGCATCTATTACGTGTCTTATTCTTGCGTGATTGCTATGTAATACATAAATTACGTGATTTATTTTGCATGGTTACTACGTAATGCAAAAATTTAGTGATAATATATATTATATATTAATATATATTATATTATTTATTTTTAGTCAATAGCTTTTGTCCAGTAAAATGATGATAAACATAATATGATAATTATGAAGTTTCCTTGTCTTTATAGGGAGGTATCTAATTTTTATATATGCAGCATAAAATAAAATTTTAAAGTGTAGTGCAATACAAAAATTGTGTTTTGTTAAATTTTGGAGCAATATTATTATATGATTTTACAACTGTTTTATTATCATTTCAAAATGTTTTTTTTTATTACTATATGGACGCAAGATATCTGGAACCACGCTTTTTTTTGTACTTATTTATGAGCAAAATAACTATCTCTCCCAAGATAATAAAAAAAAAGTTGTTTATTTGATGATAATATTTCATAAATTATATAATTTTTGCTCGTTTATTTCTGATAATTATTGGGCCAAACATTTTTACTCACGTCCTTTCGTTTCCGTTTTTTTTTTTTTTTTTTTATTTTTTTTTATTTAATTACGATGATCACTTCTTTTGATTTTAATATATATATATATATATATATATATATATATATATATATATATATATATATATATATATATATATATATATATATATATGCAAATATATAGATAAATGAATAAGATAATACGTAAAAACAAGACAAATATTTCATAAAACCCCTGTAAGTTAGGCAACTTTTTAAGCGTATATACAAAACGGGTTGCATAACGGTAATTAAACCAGGGGTAACTATTTCTGTAGTCCAAAATTCAAGCACATAGGACATACATGGACATAAATAAATGCGTGATAATTATGCTGTATCATTTTCAGCAACATTTGTTCAATACAGCATAATTTTTGCTACATTGAATAATAACTACTGTACGTTAAATATATAGCATAAATATATTATATTCCATAATTATTTGTTGTGCTAATTTTTACAACATTTATGCTATACTGACATAAATTGCAGCAAAAATTACAAGATTTATTCTTTCAGTGATATATGAACAAAACATAAATATGACCATTTTCGCCGTAATAATATAATTCAAAACATTTGGTTTGAAAAAACGTTTGGGAAAAAAACAGCTATAAGCATTAGGATTCAAGACGCTATAAGACTTTTCGGTGTAGGCCAAGATTAAACAGATTAAACCTTTTCAGTATGGGCTTTAATGTATGATTTGAGGCTTACCAGACCTCGCAGGCTCAACCCGTTATTAGAAAATATTTTAATAATGGTGAATTAGCATTATAATTTTATTTTGCGAGAAAAAAATATCAATAATAAAAATATTTTTATTTATAACACGGAAAGAATACATTACATAATTTATGCTGCATTTATGTCATTAAATATAAGCATAAATTATACTAAAATAGAACTACATAAATATCTAAACTGTAAAACACAATATTTATGCCATGTCATAAATAGTTATTAAACTTATTATGCAGTAAAGCATAAGTTATGCTGTATTGATCAAATTGTGCTGAAAATGAGCCAGCATAATCAGGGGCGGACTGGGCCTCCCTCCACGGCCCTTCGAGATAACTAAAGAGACGGCCCCCATCCGCTGAGGGGGATTGGGAGGCAAAGCCCCCCAAAATCGCTCCGCAGGTGAAAATTTTACGAAAAAGGGGGCGTAACTAGCTAATTTTAAGTAAAAATTACAATCATTTTACGTAAGAAAAAAAAATAATAAAAAAATAAAAAACTTCCAGGGCAAGAATAGAAAATATTCATGTATAATAAAATTATATTACTTTAATGTTACATGACTAGTAACCTGCGATATCAAATTTTTCTGTATGAATTTTGCTTTGGCAATGTTCATCATCTTTTGAAGAAGAAGAAAAAAATATAAATAAAAAAAAAAAAAAAAAAAAAAAAACTGACAAGAATTCTGAAAGTCCGTCATGAGACATTGGGTTTAAATTAATTTATTTCTATTTAAAACTTTTATTTACAACCTTTATATTGTAGGATCAGTCATCACATAAGATCTTATTATATTATATCAATTTCTAAACTATATATAAGATTCAATGATTTCCTTCCTTCCTTCCTTCCCTTCTTGCTTTTTTTTTTTTTTTTTTTTTTTTTTGCCGGTTGCTGCGAAGACGGCCCGACGGCCCTCTTTAGCCGCGGCCCTTCGAGATAATCTCGAAATCTCGGCGCTCAACCCGCCACTGAGCATAATTATTACGTATTTATTTTTATCCGTGAGTAAATCCATTAATATAAATACCCCAATGTTATATTTAATAATAATTACTACCTTTGTTTCAAGTTTATTTAACAAAAATTGACCACAACAATCCACAAACTTTGATAAGACTTTTAGCTATCTTCGGCGCCGCAAAGTTGTTGTAATAATTTACGAGATCTTTCAGACTCCAAACGCTCGAGAAATACGTCAACTCGCTTGTTGTGTGATGACTGATGAGGTTTTCTGCTGCATTTGAAAGTGCTTTTCTCGTAGTTTCTGTAGTATATAGGAGGGCAATAGTGTCACAAAAAATAAAACAGAATAGTTTGGAGAATAATTTTGCATGTAGCAAAAATTATTGCAAATGGGATTTTGAAATTGGAACCTTTTTTCCCAGTAAAAGTTATTCTTTAGCAAATATATAAGAGGTTAGTTGCTCCGGAAAAAGTTTTAGCCAAGTTTCGCGCAGCTTAAAGAAATTCACCAAAGACGTCGTATCACCGCACTTACAATTTTGTTCACCTTATCAGTGACGTAACTGGTGAACGGCATCGTATTGGTTTAGAACCAAGTACAATCCATCGCCAAATAAAATCGAATGCTACTAAAATGACGATCAACTATATGGTTATATTTAAATGAATGTGCATTTTTTGGTGCAAGAAAACAGAGTTTATACGAACAAAATCTATAATCAATATTATAGATATTACTTGAAATTTGAACGTTTACCGGAAAAAAAAATAGTGCTGGATTTTTAAGAACTAAATAATTAAACCATAGCTAAAAAAATCATAATAATAATAATAATAAAAATTAAAAAAAAAAAAAAAAAAAAAAAAAAAAACAGAACGTAAAAAAATGACATAAGCAAATTATGAATTTTTCTGCCAAAAATATAGCAATAATAAAAGTTAAGTATACGTATACGTAACTATAGAAATTATAGTAAAAAATCACAGTATCAAAAGCAAACACACATTACACACACACACACGAAGTTATATATATAATATATATATATGATAACAAAATCAGCCACACAATATAATTACGACAGATATAGTATCAATTAATGTTATATATAAGAAACAGTATGCGCAAATAAAGTAGAAAATAAAAGCTGCACACTCATCACAAGTTGTGGAAAGTTTTGTTGGTAATAAACAAACTCCAGATATCAAACTCACCAGGCCAGAGAACAGGGGTAAAGTAAACACAGCAGTACGAGCTCAAATATATTGCGAAGTATTTTTAAACTGGCAAAATGAGTCATTTTCCCATATACTGACACATATGTTATTTAGCGCTCACTTATGGCGTCGACTTTAACATAAACGAAACCACCCTATAGTCACTTTTAAATTTCAAATTGTTATTATATAGTATTGGAAGCGAGTTACAGTGCGCGCCTTTCCTACAACTTATATAGGCTTCCTGCGTAGCAAAGGGTCTCAAAGGGTTGCCTACTTGCACACGCGGCGTTGCGTCAATCAAAAAACGTGGAAATTTATAGAGTATAACGTGGTTTCATTCATGTTAAAGTCGACGTCATAAGTGAGTACTAAATAACATTAGCCGGTATAAGGAAATGGCACATTTTGCCAGTTTAAAAATACTTTGCAATTTTTTTTTAAAACATTGATGCTGTTAACAGGTTGAATTAGTTTTTCAAGTATGGTAGAAAAATATAATAAAAAAAATACCTAATTTTCTAAAGAAAATAGCCAAAAACTACGTTTGTACTATACTGAGCAATGTTATTCATTAGTCATTACTCAAGAATAGCATCGAAAAGCACTCAGAATGACGTCATGCGCACACACCCTATAGAACTATATGTACTCAAAGTCAGAGTACCATAAGATCGCGCGTTTCATATAGTGATGTATTTTAAATTTAAATCAAAAGGGTTGTATTTATGTAGATGACTTGTATCTCAAAATCTATAAAGAAAACTTTGAAATTTTATGATGCTATTTGAAAGTTAATAGTAACAGCTATACCTCTATATCATAAAAATTTCAGAATTCGTCACCATCAATTAAGACAGCAAATAATTATTGAAATTAAAGTGTGATCTTATAGTACTAAAACTTAAAAAATAGCATTATATAATTTAAAATCTAGCATAGCGACCCCCTTTTCATTTTATTTTTTTACATTTTTGAAGTATATAATGTATAGTGTTGCTCGTAAACCCTATTTTCTTGCACCAAAAAATGCGCATTCCACTTGAATAACCAAAGGCGATCGTCATTTAGGAGTAGAAAACAGGGTTTACGAACAGCATTATTCTCTGAAATATTTTAGATTTTCCTTTCATTGCAACATTTTAGTCAAATCCTGATTTGTAGCTGATTTCCCGCCATATACTCAAAGTTTTCATTAAATTATCTTTTACTTTGGTAAAAAACACCATTTTTCTTGAATTTAAAAAAAATAACAATAACAGTTCGGCCTGCTATGATAAGCATCTATTTATTTATTTATTTAAAAAAAAAAAAAGCTTTTAATTTTTAATGTCCAGTTTTCTGGATTATAAAATTTAGAGAAGTTACAAAATTAGCCATCATGTGTTTTTTTTATAACATTCCCTAATTTACAAAATAAAACATTTGTAAGTTTTTTTTTTCCCCATCACTTTTTAGGCACAGTCGCAAAATTTTCACTATTTATGTGCAACAATACTTTTTTTAATGGTTGTTTTACATATTGTAAGAAGTCTAGTGAAACTTCCATTAACAAAAAATATATTTGAATGTTCTAAAAACGGTTTTAAAATAGTTATAAAAATAAATAAAAACTTGAATAATTATGAAATAACATATATAATAATTTTAATTTAACACAAAAAAATATACCCATAATGATAACATTTTTTATTTACATTAAAATCCATTAATAAACCCCGATAGTCTTTGTACACATTTGATATGAGATTTCAGCTAACATTGGCGCACAGTTGCTGTAAGTTACGAGATCTTTCAGACTCCAAGCGTTCGAGAAATAAGTCAACTCGCTCGCTGTGTGTCGAGGTTTTCTCGTCCATTTGGCGGTGCTTTTCTCGCAATTCCTGAAGTCATAGGGCAAAGCCAAGATAAATACTAAGCGGTGGAAAATAATTTGCTTAATGTACAGTAAATAGCTCAATATAGCAACATTTATGAATAACAATATAATTTATGTTTTATTATTGCATATTATTTATACTACATATAGCATAATAGTAAAGATGTTCAGAATAATTATGGACGAGACCTAATTGTTGGCGGGGAGAACTACATTTATCATGACTCTATAGTCCCTTGTGGGGTTAGCCAACAACACAGATGTTTTTAGCCTGACCTAGTGATAGACCTCCACAACTTTCTATCCTAACACACTTCTCTTGCTAAAAAAAAAAAAAAAAAAAAAAAAAAAACTCAATAACTATTAAAACCTAGAGACTTCAAACTAGAAAATTTGGTGGCTACCCAAGGTATAGCATAAAAAATACTTTCACTTTAACATGTCTCAATTCAGAACAATTGAGACCCTAAAGTTTTCAAGAATGAATGTAACATTGTGTTTATCATAACAATATCAAAGCCATATAAAGTATTATTCACATGACGCGTAAATTTGACGCGCGTAACAAAGTTGGAACAATGTAAACAAATGGAGCCGTTCACATGGTTTTTGAAAATTACATGTGAACGGCTCCATTTGTTTACATTGTTCCAGCTTTGTTACGTGCGCCGATGCACGTTGACGCGCGTCAAATTTACGCGTCATGTGAATAATACTTTAATAATAGTAATAATAATACAGTACTATTAATGATATCAATATATTATCAAAGTGAAGGATAGGAAAACCAACAAGTGTCTTCCTTTGACGAAGTCCATAGCTAGGTGAAGATCTCGATGGTACAGTTAACACAAATATTTACACTGATTGTCACCCTCGAAACACTTTAAGGGCTGTAAGCTGAAACCTCTAGTTAAACCTTAGTGATATTTTTTTTTTAAATGTTCAAACAATCAAAATAACAACTTAACTATGGTTTAACTAGTTAGTTAGCGTTGCAGCTTACAGGGGTTATTAATGTAAATATTTGTATTACCTGTGCCACCAAGATAATTACCTAGCTACGTAATTCATCATTGTGGTAAAGGCACTTGTTGGTTTTCATTTTCTTTACTGTGATAATACTGTAGGCTATAGTAAACTCTCGATTTCGTAAAATTACATGGGGATGCAGAAAATGGTAATTTCACACAAACAAGAGCTTTCAAATTGCTATGCTTATATGCTGAAGATTCAACTGAGCATTTCACAAAATTTAGAAATTTACAGAATTGAGCTTTACAAAATCGAGAGTGTACTGTATATCCAAACCATAATTGTTTTTATTGTCTAAACAATCAATAATAATATAAAAAAAACTGTTAAAATATAACGTTAGCAAAGTAGGTAGGGAAGAAAGGTAGGTAACACTTACGACAAGTTGTGGAAAACTTCTTTGGTAGTGAAGGACCGCTCTCAACAAACTCCAGATATCAAACTCAGGCCAGAGAACAGGCGTGAAATAAACACAGCAGTACGAGCTCTAAACACAAATAAAGGATGTTAGTAAATGTACTACACTAAACAATATAGACTTCAATTATTTTACACGTACTAAAAAAAAAAAAAAAAAAAAATGTGGTTACATTTGAAATTATTTCAAGAAAAGAATACAAGAAATCAGCAATGTCTAACCAAAGTAAAGAGAGTTTCATATAGATCAGCAAAAATATTGCTAGCACAGAGATAACAAACAAGTAAATAAATACCCAAATAACTAAATATAAAGGATAGAAAAACCAGCAAGGGCCTTACCACAGTAGAAGTTCTATGGAGAGGTCGAGGTCTTGCATGGCACAGTATAATGTTATAAAAGTTTCTTTATAACTTGAGAGCTTTCGTCATATGATAATGACATTATCAATCAAAAGAGAAAATTACTTGAGCACATCACTGAGCAGTGTCTTGTCTTGTACTGCCGTGTTATGCTCTTGCTGGTTTGGAACAGCAAGAGCAAACAGCAAGAGCATAACACGGCAGTACAAGACAAGACACTGCTCAGTGATGTGCTCAAGTAATTTTCTCTTTTGATTGATAATGTCATTATCATATGACGAAAGCTCTCAAGTTATAAAGAAACTTTTATAACATTATACTGTGCCATGCAAGACCTCGACCTCTCCATAGAACTTCTACTGTGGTAAGGCCCTTGCTGGTTTTTCTATCCTTTTCTTTATCATTGATCCTAACCGCGATGGTTTTTTCCTTAAATTGATCAAATAACTAAATAAATAAACAAACTAAAAATTCTCTCATTAGAAGCCTTGTGCGTACAATTTTGCATCCCACATTTTTGTATCTATTTAATTAATTTTTTGTTTGTGTAATGTATCTTTCAATATAGCGTGCTTTAATTAGGATTATCTTTTACTTTTCTTTGATTTGCAAATATTGGATAACTTTAATAAACTCTGAAAGTTTAACTCCAGAACTCTGGAATTTAACTCTGGAAGTTAAAGGCGTAGAACACCTTGAACAAAAAACTTGCCTAATATCCTAACATACCCAAATATCAACATTATTTTGGCCGGAGTCATTGATGTCTAATTTAGTTTCCATTTACAAAATGTCAGTTGCGGGTTTACTACGTCACAGCTCGCCTGGTCCACGCGTGAGGAAACAGGCGGGCTGTGACGTAGTAAACCCGCAACTGACATTTTGTAAATGGAAAATAAATTAGAAATCAATGACTCCGGCCAAAATAATGTTGATATTTAGGTATTTTAGAATATTAGGCAAGTTTTTTTTTTTTTGTTCAAGGCGTTCTACGTCTTTAAGTGGCAAAACCTATTCAAAAATATAATTATATTCTTTGTGCTAGCAAGATTTTCACTTAACTATACGGCTTTCTTTACTATGGTAAGGCCATTGCTGGTTTCTTCAATATTTTTTTTTTTAAATTTTGATTTAGAGCAATGTTTGTTATATTTGTGGTGTTGTGACGTACCTGCCACAACAAGAAGTCACTGAACCTGACTTCTCCTGAGGTCCTGATCAACAAGTCAGGGTGGCTACAGTGAAGACAAGAGTCAATCAGACGTTCACAAACATCAGAGCCAAGCAGCCAGCCTTGCGTCACACCTGACGACACCTCACCAACTGCACTAGCCATCTCATCACGAGCTAACAAGAAAGCAAACAAAGGGGGGCAATCATTAGACCACGAGATACAGCTAACACATTGAAAACCTATCATAGTAAAACCTCCTTATAACGAAATTCAAGTGACCTCAGGAATTGCCACTTAGTTACATAAAAAAAAAGAGCATTTACTGCATTAAGCTGAGAAAAACAATTTATTTATCTTTCATTAGTGATAAGACAATTATGTCATCTTTCTTTTCTTTTTCTGTATAATTTGTAATATGATATAGCTTCAACACGTGCAAATAGTTCTCTGAGCGTAATAACAGAATGGACCTCATAAATTATGTAATGTGTACTATAAAAAAAAAAAAAAATAATAAAAATAAAAAAATAAAAAAATAAAAAAAACTTGCTATAACAAAATGTCATAAATACATGTATAATTTATAAAGGACGTTAAATTTAATTATAAATTTATATTTGCTCAACTAACAATATAATCAATGATAAAGAAAAGGATAGAAAAACCAGCAAGGGCCTTACCACAGTAGAAGTTCTATGGAGAGGTCGAGGTCTTGCATGGCACAGTATAATATATGTTATAAAAGTTTCTTTATAACTTGAGAGCTTTCGTCATATGATAATGACATTATCAATCAAAAGAGAAAATTACTTGAGCACATCACTGAGCAGTGTCTTGTCTTGTACTGCCGTGTTATGCTCTTGCTGGTTTGGAGTTGGTGGAGAGGGGTGGGGGTGGAGTAGGGAATCTGGGAAGGAGTGTGAATGAGTGAGGGAAGGAGTGAGTGAGGGAAAGGGAAAAAGGTGGGGAGGGGAGCGGGAATAGGGTATATTTTTGAAATATGTTAGCGAATATTAAGTCCAGGCAGCCCTTGGGCTTTTCTGGATCTTAATATATGTTGATATGCTAATTCATATTGTCGTAATGTCGCATAGTTGGCTGGGCCCGGAATAGTGCGAAGTATTGTTGATTTATAACATAATTGGAAATTTGATATGCCATGAGAGGCCGCATGTTCAGCCACAGGTTTTTCCATCTCATTGTTTTTTACGGATTGTCTGTGGCCATTCATGCGGTCTCTCGCTTTTTGTGTGGTTAAGCCTATGTAAAATGCTTGACATTTTTCCTGTTGGCCTGTGGTGGGGTTGGTGGTATGTTGGGTACATTCAAGTTTGTAGATTACGTTTTCTGATGTGCATGTATTGTGGCCGTGGATAGGGTATGTAAGGTTGGTGACGGGACTTGTAAACGTTTTGCTGGGGATTTGAGTGATGCATGTATCGCATCTCCTTCCTCTGTTGCTCTGTTTGCCGTTGTTTTGACAGGGGAAAGATCCACTAGGTAGGGGCTTAGGTTTTGGTGTGGGATCAGTATGGGATAAGATTGCTTTAATATTTGGTGGTTGACGGAATGCTATTGGTGGTATTTTTGGTAACAGTAGGTTTGTTTCGGTGGTGGCTAGAATGGGGTGTGCATATTGTAACATCTGTCTGATTTCTTTTTCTAATTTGGGGTGATACGTTGTGATGAAGGGTCGGATAGATTGATTGTCATTATTTGTTTTATTTTGGTCACAAGGTGTTTTGTCGCCCAAACTAAATCTATTGGCAGCTTTTGCTATTTGTTTCTCCACCAGGTGCTTGGGGTAGCCTCTGGTGGAGAAAGCTGTAGTTATGCTGTCAATATATTTAGATTTGGTTTGGTCTGTGTTTGGGATGCGGTTGCCTCGGCATGCTAAGCTAAAGGGAATGGAGCGGATAGTCCTCGGGGGGTGACAGCTATTGTAGTGGAGGTATTGCATCAATCACCTCATGGGTATTAGAGCCGTTGAACACTATTTAGAGAAACGACCTAAGCCCCATGTCCCCACCACTGGATTCCTCTTACAACTGGTGCGGTTTATACTTCAACGCAACAACTTTCACTTCATGAATGAACACTACGAGCAGAAGTGTGGTACGGCTATGGGCACAAGGATGGCCCCATCTTATGCTAACCTTACCATGGGTCTGCTCGAGTGTGAGTTCATGGGGAGACAGAAGTATAAACCGCACCTATGGAAGAGATTCATAGACGATATATTCATGGTTTGGCAACATGGCATCGGCCCACTTCATGAATTCCTAGATGAACTCAACAAATTCTCCTGCCTAAAATTCACTCACTCCACATCACCTAATTCAGCCACCTTCCTCGATGTTGACATCAACATTGATGACGGTAAACTTATCACCTCAATCCACATAAAACCACATGCAATACCTCCACTACAATAGCTGTCACCCCCCGAGGACTATCCGCTCCATTCCCTTTAGCTTAGCATGCCGAGGCAACCGCATCCCAAACACAGACCAAACCAAATCTAAATATATTGACAGCATAACTACAGCTTTCTCCACCAGAGGCTACCCCAAGCACCTGGTGGAGAAACAAATAGCAAAAGCTGCCAATAGATTTAGTTTGGGCGACAAAACACCTTGTGACCAAAATAAAACAAATAATGACAATCAATCTATCCGACCCTTCATCACAACGTATCACCCCAAATTAGAAAAAGAAATCAGACAGATGTTACAATATGCACACCCCATTCTAGCCACCACCGAAACAAACCTACTGTTACCAAAAATACCACCAATAGCATTCCGTCAACCACCAAATATTAAAGCAATCTTATCCCATACTGATCCCACACCAAAACCTAAGCCCCTACCTAGTGGATCTTTCCCCTGTCAAAACAACGGCAAACAGAGCAACAGAGGAAGGAGATGCGATACATGCATCACTCAAATCCCCAGCAAAACGTTTACAAGTCCCGTCACCAACCTTACATACCCTATCCACGGCCACAATACATGCACATCAGAAAACGTAATCTACAAACTTGAATGTACCCAACATACCACCAACCCCACCACAGGCCAACAGGAAAAATGTCAAGCATTTTACATAGGCTTAACCACACAAAAAGCGAGAGACCGCATGAATGGCCACAGACAATCCGTAAAAAACAATGAGATGGAAAAACCTGTGGCTGAACATGCGGCCTCTCATGGCATATCAAATTTCCAATTATGTTATAAATCAACAATACTTCGCACTATTCCGGGCCCAGCCAACTATGCGACATTACGACAATATGAATTAGCATATCAACATATATTAAGATCCAGAAAAGCCCAAGGGCTGCCTGGACTTAATATTCGCTAACATATTTCAAAAATATACCCTATTCCCGCTCCCCTCCCCACCTTTTTCCCTTTCCCTCACTCACTCCTTCCCTCACTCATTCACACTCCTTCCCAGATTCCCTACTCCACCCCCACCCCTCTCCACCAACTCCAAACCAGCAAGAGCATAACACGGCAGTACAAGACAAGACACTGCTCAGTGATGTGCTCAAGTAATTTTCTCTTTTGATTGATAATGTCATTATCATATGACGAAAGCTCTCAAGTTATAAAGAAACTTTTATAACATATATTATACTGTGCCATGCAAGACCTCGACCTCTCCATAGAACTTCTACTGTGGTAAGGCCCTTGCTGGTTTTTCTATCCTTTTCTTTATCATTGATCCTAACCGCGATGGTTTTTTCCTTAAATTGAACTAACAATATAATACAATAATTATTTCATATTGTTTGAAAGAAAGACAGAAGCACATAGATTGTTTATAATGTTTATGGAACCGAGAGCTTTCACCATCGTAATGAATGACATAATCAATCAAAGAAGAAAATTATTTAAGCACATCACAGAGACGCGTGTAGTCTTGTGCTGTATTGTGATGTACAGTACTGGAGTAAATCTCTTCTTTGATTGATAATATTTTGATGACGAAAGCTGAATTACGGTATATACAAACATTTATAACTATGTATATAAATATAAGAAAATAACATTTAGGTTTAGTATGCAAATCATAAAAAGGTAACATAGATTATATAATTAAAGCACAGAGAGGGGGGTTGGGGGGACGCAAATTTGCAAGCTTAAGGCTGCTAATGAGAGAATTTTACTACTGCCTTGAATGGAATGCAACCAAACTCACCTGATTTACCACTCGTCAAGTTGCAGAAACGTGTCTGGCCCTACCCCCATTAAACACGTGCCCGCAACTTGACGAGTGGTAGATCAGGTGAGTTTGGTTGCATTATAATTCAAGGTAGTAGAAAAATTCTCTCATTAGCAGCCTTGAGATTGCATATTTGCATCCCTCCCTTTTTTTGCATCTATTTAAATTAAAGATTTTAGTTTAATATAACTTTCCATAAAACGTGCTTTATTTATATACGTACAATCTATATTATTATTATTATTATTTTGCAAACATTTATAACTAAACTGTTCACTAAACTGTGTGACCTCTCCACACAACTGTGGTAAGTAAGGCCAGTGCTTCTATCGCTATTCTTTTCTACAAAACAAATGACTATGAACATTCTGAATATGTGTTGGGGGGGGGGGGGGGGGGGAGGGTGTTACCTGTATAAGCAAAAGCAACATTGAGGAAGGCTTTGTTGTGATTTCTAGTGATAAGAACTGCTTCTGCAATCAACTGACGTACATCCAGGGGTAACATGTCCAAATTACCAACCACTCGTACACATACCCCATGTTCTTCTAGCTTGTCTCTGAAAAAAAAAAAAATCAAGTATCAGTTATTGAATTTTTACAGTAGGTGCTTAATCAGTAGCCAGTTTAATGTTATCATGATGACGAGCTGATTTCATTGAACTGGCTACTAAAGCTGCTAGCATCAATCAATATTGATTTGCTTATAAGAAAGCTCCAGTAGCCAGTTCAATGTAATCCTTGCTAAGAGGTGATTTCATTGAACTGGCTACTAAAGCTGCTAGCATCAATCAATATTGATTGTATACAAGCTAGAAGCTACATAGTAACCATAGCCCATTGTAATCCTGGTGACGAGCTATAATAACTTTGAACTGGCTACTGCAGCTGTTATAGTATTATCAATATTAATTTACACACAAAGTAGAAGCTTTGTTACTCAGTTTAAAATAATCCAGGTAACGCGACAATTTTACTGAACTGTTTGTTGTAGGTATACAGACCAAAGTTTAAAAAAAAAAAAAAAAAAAAAAATGCACAAAAATAAAATCACATGATCACCTTTCATCTAGGAGTCGTTGAAATTTTTGTTTGGCAAGATCCATTAACCCATCCACTTCTTCTTTACTTCTTTTAAAATTTTCAATACTAAAAGCATAAACTGTAACTTCAGAAATACCCAAATCTAAACACCATTTTAACGTCTCGGCAAGCTTGTCAAACCTAAAAGAAAATAATTATTTTCATTTTAATTTCATAAAGACAAAAACAAGAATGAAATAAAAAATATAAAAGTATCACTAAGTTCTTTAAATTGAGATTTTGTTCACCACAAATGCAAAAATTAAAGAGTAGGTGCCGAAAAATAAACTTAAAAATAATGCTTACCCTTTTCCATGACCCTCAACTTTTTCAATGTTATTCTTTGCTGCAAATCGCCGATTACCATCCATAATAAAAGCTACATGTTTTGGTACATTTCCACTTTTAACTACATTAACACATTTAGTTTGGAACCAATTTAATGTACCTTCACGAATCCAAGACATTTCTTTTAATTAAAAATTTGTAAAACAGAACAAAATTTTCATCAGCTGGCACCGCTGGCACAAAAGTGAGCAACGCCCACTTTTTTTACAACACGTAGAACTACCAACATAATAATAAAAATTAGTGAAACTTCCTCAAAATATAAAATTTTTAAAAAGAAAATATTATAGAAAATATAAAGTAATGCACATATAAAAATTTTAAATCAAAAATTTATTGAAAAATGTATAACATAGACTTATTTATTAAAATAACCCATCTATTTATAATTAATAACTAATTTTCACTAGATTTAGTAAAATTTTTGTTAAGTTTTGGTTACCAAGCAGACGACGCGGCTTGGAGCTCAAATTTACAAAGCTTACGTTAAAAATCTATAAAAATACAAAATATCCAATTTTGGAAATATTTATCACTCAAAAAATTAAAATTAAAATAATAATGATTAATCAGAATAAAATAATAATAAAGTCAACAGTTTTCTTGTTTTTATAACAGGTTTAAAAGTTACAATAAAAAATTAAAATAAAAAACGTAAGCTGTGTGTTTCTATTGTCTACTTTGACATTTCAAGAATCGTGGTGTGTTAAGATTTTCTCTACTATTTTTAATGATTTTGAAGCTTAATTAACTTGATAATTACATAAAAAGCATATAGTTTTTAATTTAAAATATTCAGTAATATAAAATTAAGCTTTATTTGCGTTGTAAATATGTATTTATTTATAAAAAATTAAGATAAAAGTTTGGAGTGGTGTTTGGATATTATACAGGTTAGTGGGGCTGTATTGATTATTTTCCATTTGACGGAGAGAGCTAAAGGAAAAGAGGGGGAAAATAAAATAAAAAGATTTTGGTGCTTGGTTTTCTGCACATAAGAGAGGAAAACTCAAACCAGAGCACATTATATAATAAGAGAGGAAAACTATAACATATAAATTTCAAATAATATAATACAAAATATATTTCCAAATGAGATTTTTTAAAGAAACTCGTTCAAGAATATCTCATTTGCTACCAAAATTAGAATTAAAAATTAAAGTTAAATGTTATATAGATATTACACAAATAACTTATCAAGATAGTGAGCAATTTTTACAATATTATAATGCATCTATTACTACTAAACCTCATTCATATCATTTAATGTATTTAAAACGTTAAAATTGAATTTTATGTTTTTTTAATTGGCAATTTTTTTGTTTTGTTTTTATAGTGCGGTGTGAATACTAGGCTACTTCAAAATGATTGGACTATGGCCGTTATTATGTATTATGTCAGCACTGGCAAGTGAAAATGGGACAATTTCAGACGATGAAGAAATATTCCATGAAGACCATGACGATCATGAAGATTGGCTTACATCTACCTATAATATTTCATTTATTTCATCGATGTTTGGAAACGTGTATTGTGCAAAATGGGGACCTGCAAATCATATGTACTTTCAATTAGCAAATACATTTTTCTTTTTATCATATTTAGCCCCTAATGGTACATATGGTATTTTATATTTAAGATGTACACTTTTAGTTGGATGTGCATTATTTGCATTATGGGGTTGGACAGTTTTATGCTCATTAGATGCATTTTTATGGAATGCTAATTTTGTTGCGATTAATTTTGTTCACGTATGTGTTTTACTTTATTATTTACGACCTGTCAAGTTTTCAAGAGAAATTGAGGAGGTGAGTACAAATTAAAATAATACTCCGTAAACTTGCAATGTTAACTAGTTGAACCCTAGGTTATTTTAATTGTTGTAAAAAAATAATAATAACAACTATGGTTGAACTAAAGGTTGCAGCGTACGGACTTTTTTTTTTCTCTTACAGGAAATGCAGTTCATAAACTCTGTTTTCTGCTACTAAAATTATGGTTACTGATCAAATGTACAAATGCACATTTTTTGGTGCAAGAAAACGGGTTTACGAACAACACTACAGTTTCCGTAGTTGTGAAATTATACCATCGATCTTGTTGCGAAAAAAGGGCCTATCTCGTTTTTTGTCAGTGGAAGCAAAAAGCCTATCTCTTATTTTGTCAGTGGAAGCAAAAGTCCTATCTTGTATTTTGTCAGTGGAAGCAAAAGGCCTATCTCGTTCCCGAACGTTATGTAGATGGCGCTTGAGATAGACCTTTTGCTTCCACTGACAAAATACGAGATAGGCCTTTTTTTCGCAACAAGATCAATATGTACAGTCATTCCAATAAAAAAATGAAATTCTATTGGCATATGGGAATAACATGTATTTAGATAGAGTTTTGCGTCAAAATGAAATCTCCATCTGATAGCATTGAATGGCCATAAGCCAATACAATTTCATTTTTTATTGAAATGATTGTACAAAAATATTTACAAAGCATTAAAAAATACAAGTTTAAAAACATAACTCAAACATTTTTGTCTATAAAAAACTATTAAAGTGAGTTAATTTTAGCAATTGTAATTTCAAATAAATATAATATTTTACAAAATTAAAATTTGCCAGTTGGATATAGTGAAAAAAAAAATATATATATATAATATATGAATTAAATTTAACTAATGACCTGATCAAACATTGCAATATTTTCCATGTGCAAGAAATTTAGTTGCCTACATAATGCAACTTTTAATGGAAATCGCATGCAATCAAAATTATTGCACTGTTTGAACATACCTCAATAAACGTAGGTACACTTTTTAGCTTTTTTTCTGTCAAATTTTAGCATTAATCGATTTTTTCTCTCAAAATAATATTTTCTATCTAATTTGGAAAATTCTGAAAAAATTAAACAAAAATTTCTATATATTTTATTAAAATTTGAAAATGTGGTTATACAGTAATGTAATTTAAAATGATAATAAAACTTTATTATTCGTGCAGTAATTTTGTTAAGTGGAAACAAAAAATAAAATTATCCAACCTTGACTGTACATGAAAATTACCTCACTCTTTATATCTAAAAATTAAAATTATACAGCACATAAAATAAAATAAAATTAATGTTGCAATAAATCAAATTAATTCATATTATAATGTATTATATAAAAAAAATGGTAATTTTTGTTGTAACATACACAAATTATTTAAATTTATGGGTACTATATACTAAAAAAAAAAAAAAAAAAAAAAAAAAAAATCGTGTACATATTTACTTAGGAAATCAAATATACTGTTGAAAGGAAGTACTATAAAAAAGAAAATTACTCATATGGGAAATAAGAAAACTAATACGTAATTTTTATACAAGTACGCAAACAATGGATTTATTTTCAAGGATATCAGCCTTGATTTTTTTTTAATTAATTACTATACAACACTCAAGAGTATATGTATTAAAAAAATAAAAAAATACTAATTAAATTACAAGGGAAGAAAAATTAAATTACCTTTTTAATGGTATTGCTGATAATACTAATTAAATTCTAATAATAAATAGTAATTAAAAAATAGAGGGCGTTACGCTAGCCCCTTATTATTAAACCGTTATGCAACCCGTCGTGCGTGCATGTTTAAAAAGTTGCCTATATTATAGGCGCTTCAAATTTTTATTTTTTATTTTGTAGATTTAAAAAAAAAAAAATTATATTTCTATTATTATTTTTTTAAATTGCATAAAAAATGTTAATAATTGTAAAATATGAAGTTTTAATGCAATATTACAAGTACGATGAAAATAAATGGTTTAATTAATTTTACACTAAGGTAATTATAATTATATAAGAACTTTCATACATTTTTTTGACTGTTCCGGTTTGTAAGTTCTTAATTATCTTTTTATTCTCTTCATTTAACAGTAATGTTGCCAAAAATTAAGGAATTAACAACACTTACTTTTTATATAATGCGTAGAAAATTAGTGAGCGAAAAAGAGACGGAGAGAGAGTAAGAGAGTTTTTTTCTTCCACCAATGCGTAACATTTTAAATATTATTTATCTTAATATAGATAATACTTACAAAAAAAAAATTTGGTTTTTCTCGGACATTACATTCCAAAGTTTATCATGCTTATAGAAAATGAAGAGAAAAAAGAAAAAAAAAATGAAAAAGCGACAAAGTTATAGAAAAAGAAAAGCAAATAATGTTGTAACGTCTTACATTCTCTCTTTCATTTCTCCTTTGTTCTTTTTTTTTTTAATTTTTTTAATGTTTCGGTAGAAAAAAAGAAAAGTAATTTTACAAAGTAAAAGCACTTTTAGTAAAACTTTTTATTGCCAATTTTATAGACACGTTTAAAAAAAAAAAAAGTAATTCAGACAGCTGCTAAAGCTGTGCCAATGTTTTTTTGTTTTATTTTTATATTATATATTATTTCTAACATTGGTACTAACTTTTTTTTTTTATTGTGTGTCTTTTATTCATCGATCCATTTCTGTATATGTTTATAAAAAAAATTGTTGAATATTAAAATCCGGTCGACTTTGCTATTTACTACGTGTTTTACATTTTTTTTTTTTTTGACAGCACATTAGTGAATTTAAAGTGTGCGATAACATTTTAACTGAATATATTTTATTTATTTTTATTTCACTACCGTTTTTATTTTATTTTATTACATAATATATATAAGAGAGAAACATTTTGCGCAATATAAATTTTCATTTATTTCTTATTACCGTGCATGACATATGTAAGCGATCTTTTTCAATTATTATTTTTTTTACCTTCCTGAAAAATATAAATTATTATAGCAGTTTAGATCGTGAAAATAGATTTTAATATACCTACTTAATGTTTGTCTTGGAAATTTATAGTTTTGCCTACTTTTTTTTTTATTATTATTATTAATTTTCCTTAACGACGCCGAAAATTACTTTTTTTTATTTTTGTCGTAAGTTGCGAAGAAAATTGTAGAAGTAAACAATGCTAAACAGAAAATAATAATAATAAATGTTTGTTGATATTACATGAAATGTACGTACAACATCGATTTGTATTAGTCTCAAAATGTTTATAATTAAATATTTTAGTTTATTCGTTTAAAAAAAATCACTTTTTTTTTTTTTTTTTTTTTTTTTTTTTTGAAATGTAAAATACAACAATAAAAAATGTAATGAGTACGTATCCCTCGTTTTAAATTTTCTGGCTCCATTGCCAATGCAGTAGTTTTCTTAAAAAAAAAATTGTCCCTCATTGCTAACAAAAAAAAAAAAAAAAAAAAAAAAAAAAAAAATTCTTTTCCCGCACGGCTTGTAATTGGCTTAGCGTGTTCCACCGTAACACCCATTTCTGTCTATATTTTAAAAATGTCCAATTATTATGTGTATAACTACATACATATAATATCTGTACACAAAACAGTTTATAGTTCTTTAAAGTATTGAAATAAAAATATATATAAATGACTCTTGCAGAAAGAAATATATTAATATTGATCGCTTGTGATAGAAAAATTAGTTCATTCGCCAGAAAGCAAATGTTTACTCACATGCAACACACATAATGTTTAGAATACCTACTGTATACTGATTGTCGAAGAACAGAGGTTATCGGTTTAAAAAATTGTTAAAAATTTTCTATGGCTTAAAACACGTAAAAGTATGTCTAGTATTTCTCATTTAAATTTCTCCAAAATCGGTGGAGTAGTTTTCTCAAAAATCGCAAAAAACGTATTTTTCTCCATAAGCGTAATGTTAAATTAGGGGACCCTTAGCTTTCCCCGCAGCACCCCGCGCGCTAAACCGAAAACGTCCACTGTCGATGCAAGTATAATATTATGATGAGTATAAATGATAATTGGTTTCTCCATTAACATTATAGTATACTCTTTACCACATTTCACTAGTGTCCACGGAAAAAAGTACTGTAGCTAAAAGTTACAATTCAGATATTTTTAAGAACAAATTTTTTCGATATTTTTAATATGTGAATTAAGTTGAAGGCATAGAAAACATGAAACAACATGTTCTTTAACACAAAATGGGATGTACAAAACCGATGATAATTTTTACCAGAATGTAAATGTGGCCCCACAAGAGAGCGTGAAAATAACTGTAGAGTATGCAATTTGCGTGAATATTTCTGTTTATGACGTTAGAAACAGGCAAAAACTAGTATAAAAATGTTGTGCAGGTTGCATAAATCAAAATTTTCTGATCACTGCTACGGCGCTGCAGTTGGGTTTTGAGACCAATTAATGTTATTTATGTAAGTCTCATCAAGTGTTTTGTGATATAAATGCTAATGTTTTCATGTTGTCTATGCCTTTAACTGTTTTCTGCTGAGGAAATAACTTTTATAATAACAAGTTACGCGTTACGCTACAATTCTCCCAATACTACTTCGAGCGGATGTAGTGTAATTAACTATGTAAATTCAAGTGTGATTGGCTAGTAGGTTTATAACACGGCTCTCTGATTGGCTTAGCACCCCGGATGCAGCTTTTGGTAGGAAATACGTTGTTTTGGAATATTAAGTTTATGTTCAAACGTTTTTCAATTCAGTTTATTGGATGGTACTGATGAGTTACGTCTCTGAACAATTTCTGAAATTTATATAGTCCATGTACCCATGCACTGTTAGTTGCTGGTAGTTATAGTTAACATGCACTGCGGGAGTAAACATTTTAAATGCTTTTTAGTATTGAATTTTGGATGATTTTAGGTTTTAGGTACAACTCTTTATGCACTAGAAGTTGGTGTACAAGCATGATCGTTTGGAGACAATGCAAGAAATGTGTAGTATCAGTTTAAAACTATATGCCTATAATATTTTGTTTCGGATCTCTGTGGATAAAAAAATAAGCGAGATCATTATATTGTCGATTGTGATCATATATATTTACCGTGCAAAATTTTTGCTACATTTCTTATGAGAAAATTATACACATAGAATTTGAATTACAATTAAGACTAAAATTTAATATTATATATAAGAATTTCTGTGTAAGGATTACATATAAATAAATAATGCAGCTGTTTTCAAAATATTATGCTTATCGATATTATATATTATATATGTGCATAAATATCAATCTCAATATATTGCCAATAAAACTGAAAGTGTTTACATGTAACATGAGGGCGCTTCTGAAATGTGACACTTAATGGGTTCCACTGCGGTGAAATATGAGAGAGAGAGAGAGAGAGAGAGAGAGAGAGAGAGAGAGAATGCCAAGAATCCCCTATATTTTCCAAGTAGTAGATTACTGCATGCAGAAGCTTTTTTTTTTTTCTTTCATTACGAATTCTTGTTGGAATAAAAATATTATAGGCGTCAAGTTTGTAATTAAGTGTGAGTTCATGGGTAATTCCTTGCCCTCTCTTCTCAGAACACATAAGTGTTATAATACGTTCAACAAGAATTTTATTCTACTTGAGTTCAAGTTATATTTAATCAGATTACTATACAAACGTGTCTGGTGCTAATTACTATTTTATCATGACTGAAATTTTTTTTTGATTATTTTACGTCCTTGTGTTTTATTTATTTTTAATTTATATATATTATTTTGGTATATTGGTATAGCGTGCAAAAAAAATAATAAAAAAATAAATAAATAAAAAATTATAAAGTGAGATAAATTATAATCACGCATCCTAATTTTTGGTATTTTAAAAAAGTGATTACTCTTTACCAGTGCATGGGTACTGCCTACAAGTGAAATATGGTAGAGAGTATATTTTACTCTAATGTTTACAGAGAACTCATGCACTTTTTGTTTGTACTCATACTTGCATCGCCACTAACCTCTACAAGATTGAATATTTAGCGTAAAGTACACTCGTGCCTTTACACACAGTCAAATTATTTGGAATTTCAGAGTATTTCTAATTCCTAAGCATTTGTGCTTTGAGAGTAAATATTAAATTAAAAAAAAAAAAAGTTTGGTGAAAGTTTTTGAAAATATTTAAAAAATAATCATTTTTGTATATTAGAAGTACCATGGAAGTAGGTCCCGAATAAATTAGACAGGTTGCGTTTAATTTGTCCCATATATCATCATATAATATAACATTTGGAGAGATTAACGCTTCAGTCAGATTTATTCGGGACCAATAAATAGTACGTAGCACTAAAATGATAATAAAAATAAAACAAGTACAGAAAATTGAAATTAAAATAGTTATATTAAGCAAGATTTATAAAAAGATCTTGACCCCGCATAGTAAATTTATTGCCAAAATATTAATAAATGTCCTGGGAAGTGACCTATCTGAAAATCTGGCACCACCGACTGGTAATGTTGACATGATATTATACAACGTTGCCAAGTTTAAATATTTTAGGTCATTTCTCAAGTGATATGATATACCTTGATAATAAAACAATCCCTCTTCTTTTTTTTTCTAAATATAAAATTTTATTGCAATAGTTTGTTCTATATAAACAGAAATAAAACACTTTTAACTTTTACTATGCGGTAATCTAATACCTACACTACAAAAGTATCATCACCAAGAGAATACAAGGTTGTTATCGTCTTTAATTATATCCTACACTTAAAAAACACATGCGTAGTGACAATACAATCTTTAGGCTACAACAAAATGACCAAAGCGGTCGCTATACCCCTATTACTTTAAAGAGGAAGTTCAGGGGTTGCAACATGGCTTCTTCAATGTTAAATAATGAGAAGAACTGTTCATAAACTCACATATAATCAATAGCCCCATGGTAGCCCCTTAAACTTGAGCCCATCTAGCGAGATATGCAACCCACTACAACATTTTTTATAGTAAAAAAGTCGTAATAGATATGGAAAGGGTTGCATATCTCGCAGGATGATCACGAGTTTGCGGGGCTACGGAAAGGCTTTGGGTCATCATATGTGAGTTAATGAACAGTTCTTCTCATTATCTATCATTGAAGAAGCCATGTTGTAACCCCTGAACTTTCTCTTTAACTTTATCACCGGCCAACTTACCTGTTAAAATCAGGTAAGGTTACCTTCTACGATGATGCGGCATATGCTTCCGTTTCAATGTACTACACATGCGCAATACGTATAGAAATGGAAGCAGATGTGGGCGAAATAACTTAAAGTCGGCCTCAAAACAGTTGCTTCTTTTCTAGTTAATAAATGGTGTAAAAAGATAAAAATTAAATGAATACAAGTGTAGATGAAGTTGCTATCGAGAAGGTACATAGTAGACCAAACGATCACCTGAAATAAGTATTATGTTCAGCATTAATCAACAATTATAGAAGATCTGGCCTCTCATACGTATCAGTGCGTCAGTGTAGTATAATTTTTACTGCGTTTTAAAAATTGTTCGCCTTTTTTTTTAAACAAATTTATACTGTTATCGATTTTATCTGAATTTTTATTAGAATTTTAGAGATATTATATATTTTTTTAATAATATTTAAAAATTAAATCACGCTGTGATAAAAATCATCTGTCCCAATAGTTATAACATGAAAATAGCATATATATACGCAATGTTAAAAATTAAAAAAAAAAAAAAAAAAAAAAAGTCAATTATAATGAAAAACACCACTGAGCAATTTTATTATTACAATATAAGTCTTAAAATTTTTTTCTTGCTATATCTTTACTAAAATGTATATACCCATATAAAAAAAAACTTCATTATTTTACCACACCCAAACTTATAATACCATGTACTTTACATACAGTACATGCTTCTTTTTTTCTATATATATTTAAGTTTCATTTATAAAATTATGCATTATCGTATTAAAATGAAAATTGCTTCAATATTTCTATTGCTATCTATTTTATATACTGTATTTTATACGTATATATATATATAATATAATAATATATAATATGTATGTGTATATAATATTGAAATGATATACGTTTTTACCATATTTAAATAATGAATAGTAAAAAAATAATAATAATATATATAAAAAATGGTACGTATATAGGCTTATATAAGTGACAATATTGATTTTATAAAAATATATAAAAAGAATAGATTTAACGGCGTTGGCTTTACGTAATATATTCACAACATTTTTCAGTGGAGAAAAAAAATGTGAATATTTTATATAACATGTGTAAGACATCCTTTCTATAAAAGAACTCATTTATAAAACGCAAGATTTACACTTTTTTTATACACACATATATATATATATAAATACATATAGTAAGTAAGCAAAGGGCTGAAATTTATTAGTTTGTTTGTTTTAGTACAAAAGCAGAGCACACCACATATGGTTTTACTTGATATTTACTTTACAATATACAGTATTATATGTACGTATTTCATACTATGCTATCTACAGTTGTACTACCAACAGAATGAAACTCAAGTCATTTGTTAATGGAAAAGAGTTTTAATTAATATTGTGTTATCATGCTACACCAATCTATATAGTCCCAGTCAAGACATTGTCTTATCGACAGGTAAGGACTTTTCCAATCAATGGAAATAGCACACACGGACCGGCCACGGTCTAAATACACAAACCGGCATTGGACATGACAGCCTATAGAAAAACCGTGGAAACTCTAGGCAGGCTGGTCGTGTGCAATCAAATCAATCATGCACCTCTCGAATGCTGTGCGTCGTCATAAAATGCATAGACATGCCAAAAAAAAAAAAAAAAAAAAAAAAAAAATAAAAAAAAAATCAAAAAAAACAAAAACAATTGATATAAATTATTCGTTAAGCTCACAATGATAATAGTTAAATAAAATAATCGTGTCTATTATTATTTAAAAAAAATACAGAAAAAAATACATTTTTGAAATAACGAGATTTAGGCCTGACTGCATATCTGGCCCACTCTTATACTAATGCTAACTCATCTTACATAACAAAATAATTTATACTATATTGTTTAGGGATTATACTTCATAACATAATAGTTACGATTTTCAGCATAATTACTACTTATGTTATAACAAAATAGCAATATTTTCACCCTGCAGTATTATAGTAAAACTGTTTAATGCAGTATAAATTGCAAGTTCTGTGCAGTAAGGTAAAGAAAAAATATTGAAGCAATTTATAAACTATATATTAGAAAAATATTGATACTGTACTACATTGCAAAGTAAGTATAGGAAATGAGAAAAATAGAAGAGAGCGAGAGAGGGAGGGAGAGAGAGAGAGAGAGAGAGAGAGGAAACTTTAAAATGATGCATTTGTTATTAATAATAGCTAGTGACGTACTTACCGAGGTTTTATATATCAAACATGACACATATGTGTTTTAATTTGAGTGCACAATGTGCACATATATCTATCGTATATCATATATATGTACATATAAAAACTCATACCTTTTGAACCCAAGCTAGCTATTCCAATATTTAAATCAATATTTATATTATATATATTGATTTGATTACATAATAATTTCTATACGAACTATAATGTGTACTGAACTGTAACTATGCAATATAGTTTCTATAAATTGCAAAATATAATATTCAGGTTCTATAGGGTGTGTGCATATGACGTCATAATAAATGCGCTTCGATGCCATAATTGAGCAACGAATAACATTGCTCAGCATAAGACAAACGTGGGGTTTTCTTTAGAAAATAAGTATTTTTTTTTTGGTCATTATTATTTTTCTCGCGTACTTGAAAACTTAATTTAACTTGTTAATACATCAATTCTCTCCAAAAAAATTGCTAAGTATTTTTAAACTTGCAAAATGTGTCATTTTTCCATACCAGCCCGTGTTATTTAGTACTCACTTATTGCGTCGACTTTAACATGAATGCACATACAATATAGAAACACGGACAAAAATAAATACGTAATAATTATGCTATGTAGCTTATTTTCAGCAAAATTGATCCAATGCAGCATATTTTATGCTATACTTCATAATTATTAATTACTATGTTACATAGTATATATAAATATTATGTTGTACAACATAATTAATCGTGTGGTTCTAATTTAGCATAATTTATGCACTATTATGAAATAAATACATCACAAATTATGTAATTTATAATCTCCGTGTATAGGATAACATTTGTATGCGTTTATTGTTTATATAAAATGTTATAAGGCATCCTAAACATATAAATAAAAAAATACGTAATTTATGCTGTATTTATGTCATATGGCTTAAACGATGCTAAATTAAAACGACATAAATAATTATGATGTACAGCATAATATTTATAATATGTAACATAGTTATTTTGATGTATAGCATAGATTATGCTGTATTGAACAAATTGTGCTGAAAGTGATCTGGCATAAGACGCATAGATAGACCAGATTGTGTGGAGCAGATTGTGATGAAAATGAGCTAGCATAATATTATTACATATTTATTTTTATCAGTGTATATATGTGTGCATATACATAAATAATATACACAGAGTAAAAAATGTTTTGAGAGAGAGACAGAGACAGAGAATTGAGTTCCATTGACAAAGCTTTTTTTTTTCCTTTTTTTTTTTTTTTTTTTTTTTTTTTTTTTTTTTTTCAATAAAGTACAGTCTGAAAAGTTTAAGAGGTAGGTATATAATATAATGGCTTCCTCATGTAAGTTCGTATAATTACAGAGCGTTGAGCTTTCATCAATTTTTGTGTAAAAATACTCCATAGAATATCTGAAGCAGAAGCTTTACAAATGTATTATTAAAAAGTCACCCAACAAAAGAAGGCAAAAAGTTGATATTTTTTTCTTCCTTTGATTTGGATATACCTTGTTATAAAATAAAAGTTTCAATGCGTATAATACTCAAAAAAAAAAAAACGTTCCGTATTATTTACCCTGTTTGTTTTGTATCAGCTTACATTATAAACGGAAAAAAATGGAAATATAAACAGAGAAATAATTCGAGACACAAACAACATCATTAACAACTCACAAATCATCTTCTTAAAGGAATAGACCAGAGAAAAACATTAGCATTTATATCACAAAACACTTGATGGGACTAACATAAATAACTTTAGTTTGTCTCAAAACCCAATTTTAGCTCCGTAGCAGTGATCAGAAATTTCGATTTATGCAACCCGCACAACATTTTCATACTAATTTTTGCATGTTTCTGACGTCATAAACATGAATATTCACGCAAATTGCATACTTTACAGTATTTTCACGGTCTCTCGTAGGGCTACATTAACAATTTGGTAAAAATTGTCATTAGTTTTGAAGATCCCATTTCGTGTTTATTCATTAAAAAGCACATGTTGTTTTATGTGGTCTATGGCTTTAAAAAAAAAGAAAAAAAAAAAAAAAAAGAAATCGTAGTTTAGCATTGAACAATTCAATGGTTTTAGTAACCCAATTTTGTTAAAATACTTCATAAAACAATTTTGATGCTTACTAGATTTGGGGGTGAGGTAATTTTCTGATAAAGGGTAATCTTATTTCATATATTCTGACATATTCACATGATTTGCGAATTTTTAATTTTAGTTCATTAAAAAAATAATAATAATAATAGTAATAATAATTTTTCAAAAACTGGAAATGTGTAACTTATGTATTTGCGCATAAGAAAAAGTTACCAGCCGTGATGTCTTTTAGCAAATTTTTCAAAAGTCAATTAAAAATACTATTAATGAATTTAAAATTTTGAAATTCAAACTTTTTTGATTTAGGACAATGTTATTCTCTATTAGAATGTGCAACAAAATAACTTTTTTTTTTGGTCTTACTCATTATAAAAAAAATAATTACATAGTTCTCACTATTCTCCAAGTGAATACAATCTCTCTCTCTCTCTCTCTCTCTCTCTCTCTCTCTCTCTCTCTCTCTCTCTCTCTCTCTCTCTCTCTCTCTCTCTCTCTCTCTCTCTCTCTCTCTCTCTCTCTCTTTCTCTCTCTCTCTCACTCTCACTCTCACATACCCACCCACACACATACAAATTAATCCTCTTTGCACTCTAACACTTGATTGATCACAGTTTTAATCCCATGGGCTCGGAATCAACGACTTAATTACACATCACTCGAAGTATCTGTTTAAACTGAGCTTTTATACATATTGGACTTGATATATTAAAATATCGATCCATTTTATTATACCAGCTTATAATGTATATTATATAGTTACTAATAGCAGATAGATTATATTACGTAATTATAATTATAAAAGCATTATTTGTAGTGTGTTCTTGTATCATGGTTGGACTGCAAGATGTTAATTTAATTGTTATGATAATTGAAAGGTCTTTTTTTAATTATTATATGTGTCTTAACAGCTATAGTATCATTCCTAAATTTAATTTGGAGGGGAAAAAAGTGAGAAAATTTTATATAATATATTCTTCTCTTTAACTTTAAAGGTATAACCCAGAGAAAAACATAAGCATTTATATCACAAAAAACTTGATGGGACTTACATAAATAACTTTAGTTTGTCTCAAAACCCAACAGTAGCCCCGTAACAGTGATCAGAAATTTCGATTTATGCAATCCGCACAACATTTTCATACTAATTTTTGCATGTTTCTGACGTCATAAACATGAATACTCACGGAAATTGCATACTTTACAGTATTTTCACGCTCTCTCGTGGGGCTACATTAACATTCTGGTAAAAATTGTCATCAGTTTTGAAGATCCCATTTCGTGTTTATTCATTAAAAAGCACATGTTGTTTTATATGTGGTCTATGGCTTTAAAAGTAAGGATGAAAATCCACAATCTTGTACAACTGAAAAAATTATTATGAAATAATAAAAAAGAAAAATTGATGACATTGGCATCGAGCCGTTTGCCGCAACACTAAATTTTAAAATTTCAAAGCTTTTAATTTCTTTGCAAAGTGAACGAAGTGATAAGATTTGCTAAAACTATCTTAAATTTTGAATTTATTGAATTGTCAGAGTTAGCCCCTATAACCTACTCTCCCTTATTTATAAAAACACAAACATTGTTTAACATTTTTAAAAATACAAATTTTGACTTAACATTATATTTTGTAGAAAAAATTGCATACAAACTAATCTTTTTTTTTTAATTTGCTATATATATATATATATATATATATATATATATATATATATATATATATATATATATATATATATATATATATATATATATATATATATATATATATATATATATATATATATATATATGAGCCTGTAATATAGAACCCAACGATTGCAGTATATATATATATATATATATAAAATATATATAATGATAATTATATAATTTAATTTTGAGCTAAATCCACATTAACTGGCTAAATCACGCATACAACCTCACAACTTAGCCAATTTTTATTATTTTTATTATTATGAAAAGTAACAGTTGAAAAACACAAAATTTCAACTCATGATTTTTTTTTAAACGGAACTGCAATAAGATTGCATAACATGATTTAAATACTATAATCTTTTAAATGACATCATCAATTATTATATAGGGGGCCAAAACTTTGTAAAAATTGAGAGGTACGAATTTTGTATAACCTTCAAAAATATTTTGTATTTTTCAACATAAATTGCGATATTTTGAACTACTTCTTAAGAAAACCAAAATTTATATGACAAAATATTATAAAGTATAGAAAACACATTAAAAACTGTATCTTATATTTGGAATAACCTTTAACATACATACATTATCAATTAAGCGCCGTGTATATATTAATCTCATGTCAAAAGGGTTGAACTTAAAAGGGGATTATTTGTGCTACCACCCTCTCTATACATTTTGTGTTTATACATACGCCCTGCCCTGTAGGCTTATATGTTCATAAATCTAGTAAATTGAACTGCAAATTGATCAATTATTCAATAATATTTTATACAGCAATCGTCTGCACGACTAGAGAGAAATTGCTTTTTCATCAATTATTTTTTTGAAGTAAAATTTTTAATTTCCTGTTCAATCAATAATACAAATATAAAATACGGATGCTCATAAAATTATCGAAACGTTCATAAGGTATTATATTTGTAATAAGTGTTGAATGTACTGTACTGTACAGCTCTGGCCAAAAGTTTGAGAACGATTTGCATAGGCAACCCGCAACCACACTACTTTATGAGAAAATGCAGCGGCTAACGCTGCCCCGTTCTTAAACTTTTGGCCAGAGCTGTACATATGATTGTATGATATTACAAATACAATTTTGAATTAAGCATGCATTTTCTCATAAGAATATGGTGTTGTTCGTATAAACCCTGATTTCTTGCTACTAAAAAAATGCACATCACGTTTGAATAACCATAGTTGATCGTCATTTTAGTTAGCAGAAAACAAGGTTTACGAACGCAGTTATAACATTTAAAATTTAGTATGAGTTTTTAAAATGGTTACAGATAATTAAAAAAATTAAATAAACCATTATACATACATATTATATCCCTTAACCCTTCTGAATACCCTCACAAACTGGGGTTTAACAACTGTAAAGTAGGCAACTTTAGAAATTCATGACGTCATAATAAGTCTATAATAGAAATTATATCTTTATTTTGGACAAAAGGTATATTACGCAAATTTATTGTTTGATGAATAATATAATGAACTTGATACTTGATTTTTAAGTTTGAATTTTTAATAATGTATTAAAAAAACCAAAAAAAAAACTATTTTTCATTTTTCTGATAACATACAAGTTTTTTTTTTTAGTTGAGCCAAAATATTGAAAAAAAGTTTTAATCGGTTTTTCTTTAGTCGTATGTCATGTTATTTTTGTTCAACACGAATATCACGAACGTTTTATACTTTAGCAAAATCAATCCAGATATACGAGAGAGAGAGAGAGAGAGAGAGAGAGAGAGAGCTTACAAATTATACAAAACTATAGGCAGTGCCTATATAATATGCTATGTTATTATGTGTACTGTATACAATACTTCTGTATGTATACTGTATTATGAATGTACTCTATTTTACTGTATTATATACATGCACAAGTTAGTATATAAACATAATACATACTGCACTACATAAAACAGTGATATATAGTATATTATATCATTATACTGTACTAAGTTTCTGTCTATTTATTTGCCTTGCAGGTGTATAATATATAGAATGTAATGTCATACAACAAAATGTATTTTTAATTTTCTACAGAGGGTATAATATTTGTTCCTTTATAATCAATAAACATTATACATAGTTAAACTCTCATTATCATAAATATAAAATTTTGCATTAAAATATACATACACGTAAAGGTTTTAATTATTACAAAAACAATATGATAAAATACTATATAATTAATATAATATTATATGTAATAAATATAATAAAATAGTAATTAAAAAATGAATTATAAAAAACATCATTTTTTTTTCATTCCTATGGAAAAAAAAAGTACTAAAATATCAATTACGTATCAAATTTTTTAAATGCGAAAATTAAGTGGAAAATTAATAATTAAAATAATAATAAACTGATTATGTTTTCCATTATTATTTGTAACTATATGGCATTTTTTTCTTGTATTTTTTTCAATTTCAATAGTATATGAAAAGTAACATACGTCTACAAGAGAAATTAATTAGTTATAATATAATAGAAGGTCTCATTTGTTGGTTGTATACTTTCTGCTTTTTGTATCATCTATATAACTTCACGATTGTATTGATTTTTATTTTGTAAAGACGTAACGTTATTATTGTAACTCATTTCCTTATTTCTCTTCTGTTCTGCCATAAACATCACATCACAGTAACAACAGTTTATACTCTCTCTCTCTCTCTCTCTCTCTCTCTCTCTCTCTCTCTCTCTCTCTCTAACTACAAAATAGAACAGTGGTGAGAGCTTGTAATTAAATTTTACAACGTTGTTAATTACCTTTTAGCAATCATAAAAACTATTGATCTTCATTCATTCCGTAATTGCATTCAGTGAGAAATATTTTCTTATAAAAGAGAATAACTGGAGAATAAGTTTAAGGCTTAAAGCCCTTGTCAACTTACTTTTTTATCATTTAGAATACTAGACTGATAATTACCATACCTTATTATCCATGAATTAGACACGATCACGTTAATTTTGTATTTATTTTTATTTATTTTCATTTTGACTGTTATATCACGTATCTGACGTCACAATGTACCGCCGCCAATCACAGTCACCGCTCTGGTCACGTGATAAATTTAAGCCCCTCCCTCAAGTTCTTCACCCCTATCACGACCCCATCGGTACATTGTGACGTCAGATACGTGTTATAACAGTCAAAAAGAAAATAAATAAAAATAAATACAAAATCAACATGATGCGTGTGTAATTCATGGATAATAAGGTATGGTAATTATCAATCTAATATTCTAAATGATAAAAAAGTAAGTTGACAAAAGGGCATTAATATGAAATACTGCAGTCATCTAATTAAAAATTGTATCCAGGATTTTCTTTTTCCAAACAGATATAATATAATGCTGTTCGTAAACCCTGTTTCCTGCTTTGAAACTGACGATCAAGTTAGTCAAAATAACGGTGATTAAAATAAATACAAAAATAAATACATAATAATTATGCTAACTCAGTGCAGCAACATTTATGCATAACACCATAATTTATACTAACCTGTACGGTCATTTTACTAATAAATAATGACTTTCTATTGGCATTATGGAAATAACATGTATTTAAATGTAGTTTTGTGTCAACTGAAATCTCCAACTGATTGCATTGTATGGCCATAAGTCATATGCCAATAGAAATTCATTTTTAAGTAAAATGAATGTACTATAGTGTACTGTAGTGTGCTTGATTATACTAGATAGCATAGTTGAGATGTTCAGCATAATTACTTATGTTATTAATAACAGAATAGTAACATTATTTGTGCTTTCAATATACTGTAGCAATTTTTCAATGCAGCATAATATTACGTGCAAGGAAATTTTGATTTTTTTTTATGTATTTTTAAGTTATACTTAAATATAAGATAAGATGTTTATGTTTAAGATAAAACCACTTAAATAGAAACTAGTTTTAGGGAGGCTACCCGTGTATTTTTCATTAATTTTTGACAGCTATATAGAAAGTACTTTTCTGTTAAGATATCTTAACAATTGTTGTGTCACTTGCCCGATTGCTGTAGACAATAAAACATGTTTTTTTTTAAACTTGTAACTGATGGCATTTTCTGGTTTTTCAAAGATTAATAAAAAAAAAAAAAATCTAGTGGTTTGAAAATTCCAAAAATTGCTGTATTGGCTAAAATTTTTATGTTCTTTTCAAATATATTAACAAAATTAAACCACAAAAAGTTGTTCTTGTACTCTCTCTCTCTCTCTCTCTCTCTCTCTCTCTCTCTCTCTCTCTCTCTCTCTCTCTCTCTCTCTCTCTAACATTTTCCATATACACTGAATGTAGTTTTAAATATGTTGCATTTACGCCAAGTTTTAAATTAAAATTACTGTATATTGTTTTTATTTGTGTTATTATTTATTATTGTTAGTAGAAATTTGTGTGAAACTCTATTTTTAAAGCATCTTTAGACCTATAAAACCTAGATAATGCAGTATTATAATTTTCATTGCTATGAAAAAGTTTCATTGGATTATAAAATTGCTTGGAGAATATTGAACCAATATTATATGCATAATATTAAACTACAATTAGAGCGGTTCAGTAAATATAACTTGATAACTATACGGTGATTATTATACAGTATTGTTATTCACCATAACAAATGCACTTCCGCCTCTGTGAGTTAATCATTCAATCTAAGTCAGATTTCATTAAGATTAATCTCAGATTATTTAACTTGATCACTGTAATAGATATGAAAGTATAATAAAAAGTTTAAAATTACTATTTAAATAACAGTTTGTTCTGTAAAGTATAGTGATGCTCAATAACAATATGATTGGCTGCCCAAAAAAAAAAAAAAAAAAAAAAAAATGACACATTCATTGGTTGATCTTGTTTTTTGAGCCGATAAAAGTGAATCGCATGTTGAGCATGGACCTTTTTTTGTATGTGTGAAGTTTCGTTCATTCTAATCAGGTATAAAATTCTTAACGAAGAAATAATAATGATTAACCATACATATAAACGTATAGTAAACGGATAATGACGTCATGATCAGGTGTTCTTAAGAAAGGAAAGAAAGGAAGCTAGCTCAATATTTGTGTGTAGTTTACAGAACTATAGGGTACTTGTATTCGATTTCAGCTTGCGCTTTGACTCCACTATTACATTATGTGATTAAAAATGAAGTACAGTAGTACAACTTTTTTTCCAATTAAAATATTTATAATTATGACTGTGTTACAAATAAAAAAACAAATCTCATTATAGTAATGATGAATAGACTATTTTCAGAAATTTCACAAAATATTCCGTAAAAATTATATAAAGCTCTTTCAAATAATTATAGAGAGTGAAAAATAGGGTGGTAAAGTCGCCCCACTCTACGGTATTAAAAATATGGCAAATACTGTATGTATACAATGATTGCTTTTTTATGTAATTACATAGTACAAATGTATGGGAAATTGTCATTACTTTCAACTCAAGTTTTGTAAATTAATTTTTGTTAAATACATTTAATTTTAAATACTTCAAAAATGTCCTATTTTTATAGTCATTCAGAAATAAACCATTTATTGTATGAAAAATTAAAAAAAAAATTAAAAAAAAAAAAAAAAAAAACTTTACATTTGCGCACATTTTTCGTCCAGCCAATATGCTCACTTGGATCTTGTTGAATGGTTCGACAGTTATTAATTATTGTTGAAAGTTATTACCGCAAAACGTCATTTATAAAATAATAGATTTAAAAAAAAAAAAAAAAGCCGCATACTGTAACTTAAATATACAGCAAGGATAGTTTTTCATAATATTATTATAGTGAAGAGGGTCATGTAAGTAATGGATGTTGGAGCGCCAGTTGTAAATCTCTAATGTCTTGCAATGTGGCGTGTTGCGATATATAAGTGTCCGGTGCTGAAGTGTCAACGTGAAATATTAGTCCCCCCCCCCCTCTCTCTCTCTCCCAAGAGACATTAATTGGGAGCACTCTCTCATGTCACAAATTTTTGCTCTGTACATTTTCATGTCTCATGTGACATGTATACTTATAAACAAGATTCATTGATGTAACTGTCTCATTATAAGATTCATTGTCCATATATTTCTAACGCTTTTAGTCACCAAAACTTTGTAAATACAAATTAAATAATAATTAATATTAAGTACAGTACATGGTCGAACATATAGGAAGCAAAATATACCTAACCCTCATTTATTTAAAAAAAAACAATAATAATAATTTAGAATTCAAAATTTTTTATTCATTTCTTTAATCTAACATTCATAACAATTAAAATGTATTAGCTTAGGCTATTGTCTCAAAATGAGATTATGTATATAAATGATTGCAATCAAGTACGCATACATAAAATACAATATCATGTCAATAATTGGTATTACATGTAAATTTGTATTTAAAATGTGTCATCATTCACAAATTTATCAATGAATTAATATTGCCTACTTAGGAAAACTGTTATTAGTTCTCTTTCTAATTGCAATTAAATTAGTTTTCTAACAAATAATCTAATAATATTTAATTTATTAAGTTTTAATTATTAAGGTGCTATTTTCGTACGAACGTTTTCAATATAGCTTAAAAGCTTCTAAAAACCTACAGAAACAATTTTCCGGAAAAAAAAATGTTTTGTCTAAATTGTAAATTTTTTAAAAAGCAAATAATTGTTTACCACAGATGACGTTCATGGATTGCTCGTGGATTTTGCTGTAGTTGCTATATACATGGTGATAGAGTTGTGCGCCCAAAAATCAATGAAAAGTTGTTAAAATAAATCAATGGGTTTTATTTGAAAAAGCTGCCATCACAAAGTTGACAGTTCACATTTTGTAACAAGTGTGGGATGACACAAAATACTTTTTCACAACTCAGTTTTTTTTTTTTTTTTTTCTCAATTTTAGCGACAATTTACTGTTGAGTTGAGTTAAAGTTAAAGTTCAGAGGTTACAACATAGCTTCTTCAATGTTAGATAATGAGAAGAACTGTTCATTAAGGTATTTCTATAGATAGGTAATCCAAAGAGAATATCGTTATTCAATTTTCTGTTGCCTTTAATTTTATTTTATCCTGGAAGTTATATTTTGTTGCCCATTTGATCAATGTAATTTTGACCCGCAATACACGTCTCCAGCTGACCAGTACTTTTCAGCGGGAATCCTCTCTGGATTACATAGGTTATCTACTTACATTACTGTTCATAAACTCACATATGATGACCCAAAGCCCTTCTTGCTCAGAACAGGAAAAACAAGCTTTTTTGGCTATTTTCTTTGGAAAATTAGGCAAACTTATTGTTATTATTTTTCTCACATGCTTGAAATTTAACCTGTTTACATCATCAATGTTCTCAAAAGTATTACTTATACGTTATAATATTTTTAAACTGGCAAAATGTGTCATTTTCCTATACATGATACCATCCTATTATATTGTAAACTTCAAGGTTTATACAGATTTTGAGTATAATACTTAATTTTATTTTATTCTGACTTCGGTCTAGTAGTTCTTTCACGAGACATAATAAAGAGATTTCCGCAATGTTTGGAAATAGGAAATATGTGCATGAGAAACTTTACCTTTTTCCGCACAGCCATGCTGTTAACAACCATTTAATTGCACTATATTATATAACTTTAGGAAATTATAATATATAATATATATATATATATATATATATATATATATATATATATATATATATATATATATATATCGATCTTGTTGCGAAAAAAAGGCCTATCTCGTTTTTTGTCAGTGGAAGCAAAAGGCCTATCTCGTATTTTGTCAGTGGAAGCAAAAGGTCTATCTCGAGCGCCATCTACATAACGTTCGCGAACGAGATAGGCCTTTTGCTTCCACTGACAAAATACGAGATAGGCCTTTTTTTTCGCAACAAGATCGATATATATATATATATATATATATATATATATATATATATATATATATATATATATATATATATATATATATCATCAATACTTTTAAAAATAGTTCTTACATTATTTAAGTATTTTTAAACTGGCAAAATGTGTCATTTTCCCATACCGGGGCTCATTTTATTTATAATAATAATAAATGGTTTTTATTAAGAGGCCACAAAAGGAACAAGCCCACTAGCGTGGTCCTCTGACATTACAGAGCAGTTTCCTATAGAGTAATCATAAATACAATATATATATATATATATATATATATATATATATATATATATATATATATATATATATATATATATATATATATATATTATATATACAATATATATTTATAGTGTTCTTATGGCGTCGGCTTTTATATGAATACACCAACTTATAACGACTATATTACATAGCGTAAATATTATCATTTACAACAAATAACAAATTTTAACAAATTAATAAATTAAAATAAAAATTAATTAATATTTCATCATAAAATATACGTATATATAAATCGTTAGCCAGAACAATATGTTTCATTTCTTGAACAAAATTTATTGTAACTCGGAGAGCTTTGAAATCGAATCAATATAATGAAATATCCTGGCTTTATACAATATTGCTTTTAAGTAATAATATGATACATATTTTATATTTTTTATTTTTTTTTTTATTTGATGATATCAAGTATAATACGTATAGATTGAAATATAGAATTCAGGTCACTTGAGTTTCAATAATGCGTCGTCTGTATGTATGTAGAGTATATAGAAAAACGTCAAACTTTATTAGTATCGGAGACATATTATACATCAAGTATTATTAAATAAAATAGGTCACAATATGTGGTACACTGTAAGAGTTGACGAAATATGTCATAATTAATGGAACGTACTTTTAAATAGGGAATCCAAAGAAATTTTAATGGATAATTTTATTTCAAAAAATTCTAATAAGTCTTAAATCCATTGATATATGAAATTTTCAAATTTTTTAGTTCTTTAAGAATTTTGAACAATTTTTGAAAGTCGGAAAATGACGTCACGGGTGCTAACTTTTAAATGAGCGCACTGGAAAAAGTTACTGACCGTGACGTCATTTCGCGACTTTAAAGAAATTAATTAAAAAAAAAAAAAAAAAAACTTAATGAACTCAAAAAAAAAAAAAAAAAAAAAATTACATATCTATTCATTTAAGACGTATTCTTTTAGAATATGAAATAAAATTACCGCCTACAATTTTTTCTTTTAAGTCTTCCTCATCACTCATGCCCAGGAAAAATAAGACCCATATTTTCTTATTCTTTAGGATTGCATAGAACCATTGATTTTTGAGAAAAAAAAAAAAAACTATACTGCAGTTATAACAGAGAAATTTAAATGAAGCAAACGATAAATTCTCATTTACATAATATTTTAAGCTTAGGAAAAAAAATAAAAAAAAAAAATGGAAAGAAGCTTTGTTGTATCGATATAAAAGTATACTCTGTTTATTTTTTTATTTACTTTTATACACTGCATATTATCATTAAAAATCCAGTATAAAAAATATAAAAATGTATTTTAAACAATATAGTATTATAATAATAATAATACATAATATTTTCAATATTAATATCAAAAAGCACTAGAGGTGATTTTGTGTAAAAATGATATTTTAAAATTTACACAATTTTACTAGTTTTATCTAAAATTATCAATAGAATGCAGAATAGTGTATAAAATTAAAAATGAACAATAATAAGTAATGATTTTCTTATTATATAATAAAAAGTATTTGCTTAAAAATATTCCATTTTATTAACAATTAATACACATTCATGGCAACAAAGATTGAAATAAATACCAAGAAATCAAATTACAAAAAAAAAAAAAAAAAAAAAAAAAAAACTTTTTGAATATTTTTACTGGTGATTCAATTACGATACTTCTGAAAGTTGTAGAGAAATTGCAGATACATCGCATGCTAACTCAAGAGCGTATACACGTGTTTCATTTATTTCAATTTATTACGTAAAACTAATTTATTATATAGCATACCCACTCAAAAATATAAAGTTTATATAATTTAAAATGCCTGTTGGCGTTACAGTATTAAAAAAACAAATTCATTTTAAAACAATAATTTATATAAAAGCAACAACTTTAGAATATTAAAATTTTACACGTTCCTTTAAAGCCATAGACCACATAAAACAACATGTGCTTTTTAATTAATAAACATGAAATGGGATCTTAAGAACTGATGACAATTTTTACGTAATGTGTAAAATAAAAACCAATCTTTGTTTGGATGTCTGAAATATTAAACCCTTATACACAATGCTTCTTACCGGCGGTGACGTGGTTCCAATCAGAGGTGCTCTATAGAAAAAGGCACTGGACCACTAATTTAACATTATGTCTAGGGTGACACTAAAAAAAAAAAAAAAAAAGGCTACAGTACTTCAGTTACGAATCTTAACTTATTTGGGATAAACACTTTTGAGTTGTTAGGACTTAGGAGCAGCTAAAATAATGCATTTTAGCAAATTATTAACAATAGCTAATTTAAGTTAAGTTGTTTTCAGTTGTTTTCAGTTATTTTAGTCAATTTTATATGTTAAATTAGCTATTGTTAATAATTTGCTAAAATGTATTAGCTGCTCGTAGTAACGCAAAAGGTTTGTAAATTAATTGTAAATTGAATTTATGCTTTTTTTTTTTTTTTTTTTTTTTTTTGAGTGGAGAAACACGTTGTGTTGCAACAACAATGTTGTTTCAAGTATTGAGAAAACTAGAAAACTACTGCACCAATTCCGTTTTTTTTTTTTTTTTTTTTTTTTTTTTTTTTCCCAATGAGGGGTAGGCATACCTTAAAGCTATATACATACTCTCCAGACCTAACAACAGGAATTTTTATATCAATTGATACAAAATGGGACACTGAGTAACATTATCCAATTTCATTATTACCTAAATGTAACTCTGCAAAAGAGCTCCAAAAATTATAAAGTTGGCAAAAACGCACTATTGCTGACGTCATGAAAATTTTCAATAGAAAAAGTGTTGCGGGTTGCTTAAAATGAAAAATTTCTTATATACGGCATATAAAAAGGCATGTTATCTGGTCTGGAGAGTCGCTTTAAATCCCTTGTCAACTTACTTTTTTATCATTTATAGAATACTAGATTGATAATTACCATACCTTAATATCCCACGAATTAGACACCATCACGTTGATTTTGTATTTATTTTTGTTTATTTTCTTTTTTGCGGTTATATCACGTATCTGACGTCACAATGTACCGCCGCCAATCACAGTCACCGCTCTGGTCACATGATAAATTTAAGCCCCTTCCTTAAGTTCTTAACTCTTATCACGGCCCCATCTGTACATTGTGACGTTAGATACGTGATATAACCGCAAAAAGGAAAATTAACGAAAATAAATATACAAAATCAACGTGTTGGTGTCTAATTCATGGATAATAAGGTATGGTAATTATCAATCTAGTATTCTAAATGATAAAAAAGTAAGTTGACAAGGGCTTTAACGTGTTTTAACTTTCAAGTCACTTAATTAAAAATAATAAGAAGAAGAAAATTTTGAAAAATTATAACGGTATATTGTAAGAAGCATTCAAAATTGCACACGTTGGTTCATATATTATGTCTTTAAAATAATATTACACAAAAAGATAAATAATGAACTTTAGTCCAGTTAAATCTTATCACCATTACTATATAACCTTATACCCCCTTAATAAATTTTCATATTTTTATTTTTCTTCCTCCTACAAGAAGCTCAATATTCTCTCGTGTCGATGCGATATTATTCGGTTATCAAAAATTCAATTCCTCCCCACGGTGTCTGATATTGATATTTTTTTCTTCTTCTTCTTTTTTCTCAGATTTGAAATTTCAAATGAGATTTTATTCCCAATTCTTTCATAAATTTTGTTATTCTTGACATTAAAGTAGATGTAATATATAAAAGATCAAAATCAAAAGGTCACAGACGTCGTAAAATTTAAAATATATTACTTTCTATAATATATACTTGCGTTTATTCTAATAATAAATTTTATTTCAATTTTAATTTCATGTTTACATGAAGTTTTTCTTTATTAAAGGAATAGACCGGAGAAAAACATAAGCATTTATATCACAAAACACTTGATGGGATTTACAAAAATAACGTTAGTTTGTCCCAAAACCCAAGAGTAGCCCCGTAGCAGAGATTAGAAAATTCGATTTATGCAACCAGCATAACATTTTCATACTAATTTTTGCATGTTTCTGACGTCATAAACATGAATTTTCACGCAAATTGCACACTTTACAGTTTTTTCACGCTCTCTCGTGGGGCTACATTAACATTCTGGTAAAAATTGTCATCAGTTTTGAAGATCCCATTTCGTGTTTATTCATTAAAAAGCAAATGTTGTTTTATGCGGTCTATGGCTTTAATATTCTGTTTAATATTTTATATTATGAATAAAATTATGAATGTAAAATAAAATAATAGAGCTACCGGTGGAATTAAAACAATACCGAAATATTCAAAAATAGCAAATTTAATGCCGTATGAAGCAGCATATTATGTACTGTATAGAATAATATACATACAGCCATAGACCACATAAAACAACATGTGCTTTTTAATGAATAAACAGAAAATGGGATCTTCAAAACTATATGATGACAATTTTTACCAGAATGTTAATGTATGTAACCCCACGAGAGAGAGTGAAAAAACTGTAAAATATGCAATTTGCGTGAAAATTCATGTTTATGACGTCAGAAACATGCATAAATTAGTATGAAAATGTTATGCGGGTTGCATAAATCGAAATTTTCTGATCACTGGTACGGGGCTTTGAGACAAACTGAAGTTATTTATGTAAATTCCATCAATTGTTTTGTGATATAAATGCTTATGTTTTTCTCTGGTCTATTCCTATAAGTAAAAAATAAAATACGTAATATTTATGCTACATTAAACAATTGCTATATATTATATTCTATAGAACTCAAACATTGCTATTTTGTAATAAAAACTTATAGTATTTTTTTTTTTTTTACTTATAATAAGTAAAAGATTAATTATGCTGAACATCATAATCATAACTATGTAATGTTTTGCATAAATATTGCTGCATTGAGCTATTATATAGGGTGGTTTTATTCATGTTAAAGTTGACATCATAAGTGAGTACTAAATAACATTGGCTGGTATAAGAAAATGGCACATTTTGCCAGTTTAAAAATACTTCGCAATTTTTTAGAGAGCATTGATGCTGTTAACAGGTTGAATTAGTACCTCACGTATGCAAGAAAAATAACAATGACCAAAAAATAGCTAATTTTCCAAAGAAAATAGCCAAATCTACGTTTGTCCTATGCTGAGCAATGTTATTCATTGCTCAAGAAGAGCATCGAAAAGCACTCAGAATGACGTCATGCGCACACACCCTATAGAGTTCTATATAGGAATATATATATATTAAGTTAGCATAATTATTATTATTATTATTCATTGTTGTCCGTTCTATATTTCTTTTACCTATGTGAGGAACGTTTTTTATTATTATTTTTTTTTATTTACTTTTTTTTTTTTTTTTTTTTTTTTTAATCAGCAGGAATATAATAAATACATACACAATTTTACTTGTTTTAATATAAGCTAATACAGTATTTATAAAATAATTTTGTTTATAATTATAAGCATCAATACTAATAAAAATTATTTTAATCCTTATTGCGTGGTGCTGTGCTTACCTACACGTACAGTATATCTATGGTTCCTATAGGGTGTTTGCGCATGACGTCATTTTTAATGCGCTTGGACGCCATACTGAAGTAATCAATAACCTTGCTCAGCTTAGGACAAAACTTCATTTTCGGCTATTTCTTTGGGAAATAATTTTTATTATTATTATTATTGTTACATACTTGAAGTACTAATTCAACATATTAACAACATCAATGCTCTCAAAAATATTGCTTGGTATTTTTAAACTAGCAAAATGAGTTATTTTTCTATGTGCATGTTATTGAGTGATCCAACATGGCGTTGACTGCCATGAATGCATACACACTATTTATTATATTATGAAGCGCATGACTTCATGATTTTCTTCCAACCCAAATAATATGGAACTAATACATACAAAGATCACACAATAGTGTTCTAATGAGATAGTTCGTTATCATCATTATTTATTCAGCGATAAATATAATTATTGTAAAAGTTAAAATTGAAAGTATTTGAAAATACGAACAATAAAAAAGTTGAAAATATTGTCTGTAAATTAATTAATCATATGCAATAATGAATTAAATTAAAATTGAAATAGATTATTGTGTATATCGGAAACAGTATATAAAAAAATTTCCCATTGAGGATTTCTCACAACTTCAAACTTCTGTAGTTTGATTTCTCGTGTGTAAAAAGCACGATTTTATTACCTCGCCTCTCTCTCTCTCTCTCTCTCTCTCTCTCTCTCTCTCTCTCTCTCTCTCTCTCTCTCTCTCTCTCGTTCTCTCTCATACACACTAAAATTCACTAGCTGTTGCTCGCCAATTAAATATTGATATCACGTCGCGTTATCAATTATTAATCGCAAAACAAAACGCTATATATACTCTTTTTATGTTTCACTTCCCTCGGTTTTCTGTATATACCATGAAATTTTAATGGACTCTGTGCACAAAATATAATTTTAAAACAAAAGTCTGAGTTAAGCTTTTAGTTTTAGTTTTTTTTTTTTTTTTTTTTTTTTTTTTTTTTTTTTTCCCACTTGGAGATTACAGGTTTACTCTCCAGATTTTGATAGTTTATTGACTTCAAATTCGAATGTATTTTCAATTTATGCTTATTCTTTAAGTTACTGCTTTTGCAATTCGAAATTAAACTGTAGTTCATTGTCAAAATAAACACGAAATAATAATAATAAAAAGAGAATAATAATTGTCCTAAAATATGAGCCATCGATATAAAAATGCAGTTGATGTGCATTTCTACGAAAAAAAATTAAAAACGAATAATTATGGTATAGCCATATTCAGCGAAATTTGTTCAGTACAACATAATTTATGCTATACTATATATAATTATCTTTCATATAGCATAAATCTTATGTCTTATATTACAATCTGTTCCAATTTAGCAACAGTTATGCTATAATGACGTAAATGTAGCATAAATTACGTTAATTTCTTTCTTTCTGTGTTCTTATAAATTGAATAGAAAGGGGATCTTAAGGTTGGAGTGAAACTTAATGATCCATAACTTAACTTAATGATAATAATAATAAATTACGTAATTAATGCTGCATTTAATACTTACTATATTATTGTAGCGCAAAAAAAAAATGTTACTATTTTGGAATAACAAAAGTAATTATGCTAAACGTTTTAACTATTAAGTTATGTATAGCCTAGAAAAATTTATTTTGCATTATTGCCCACAGTTATCGCCCATTTCAAATGACTATTTCAAAAGTTATTTGTTGTGAGGGTTGCATAAATTGAAATTTTGATCACTGCTACGAGTGCTACGGCGTTACAGTTGGGTTTTGAGACCAATTAATGTTATTTATGTAAGTCCCATCAAGTGTTTGTGATATAAATGATTATATTTTTATGTTGTATATGCCTTTAATAGCAAGCTCTATAGCCAGTTAAAACCATATTCTTTCTAGTTTTGGGCGTAGGCTGTATACGTTTATATGCTAAACTTTCCAAATAAATAATATACTGTATATAACCGATGGGTGTTTTTGGTAAAGAAAGGGGCAATTTAAAAAAAACAAAAAGTAAAAAAAGAAAAGAAAAAAAGTAAATACGTAACATAGTGTAATATAACATGTAGTTTGTAAAGAAATGACGTCAAATTGAGAGACAAATGTTCATATTAATAATAAATAGAAAACATTTTGTATTCCTTACAAACTTTTCATACAATGTTTTTTATTAAGAAAATGAGATTTTTCTCTTACTTAAAAACTTTTATTATAGTTGACATTTTTAAATTTTCATCAGTCTCTTACATTATTGTTCTCTACAGGGAAAAATGCCAAAAACAAAAATATTACAAAAAAAGAAAAATATAAATATTTTAAATTTTATATTATGTTAAAAAATAAAAAATAAAACTCGCTCTGACATTTCGTGCGCAGAAAAATAAGTTTTAGAGTAAAAAAAGAAGAAAAAAAAAAGTCGTAGTTTTGTTTAATATTAATAGAAAAAGTTCCGAGGAAATTGTGTGGAGTTTTCTGTGTGGTTCGTGTGTGGCAGAAAAAAAAAAAAAAAAAAAAAGTTCAAGAAACTTCTTGCTTTCGTGATTCGTCTTTTTGTGGAGAAAACCAAATGTTCACATAAATAAGATTTTTTTTTATCTCTTATATACATAAAAACAAACTAACATGCAAATAAATAAACAAGTAAACAATTAAAGAAATAGATAAATAAATCAAATTATTTTAAAATGAGTTTTTATGGATTCAGTTTGCAAATTTCTGTAGAGTATTTATTTGTTTGTTTGTTTATTTATTTAATTATTTATTTTATTTATTTATTAGACACAGATAGTTTACAATAATATTACACGTATAAACATGTTTTACATCACATTTGTCTTGTCAGTTTTACTGAAAAACTAGTACTTAAAGGAATAGACCAGAGAAAAGCACAAGCGTTTATACATCACAAAACACTTGATGGGACTTACGCATAAATAACTTTAGATTGTCTCAAAACCCAACTGTAGTTCCGTTGCAGTGATCAGAAATTTCAATTTATACAACCCGCACAGCATTTTTATACTAATTTTTGCATGTTTCTGACGTCATAAACATGAATTTTTACGCAAATTGCATACTTTACAGTATTTTCACGCTCTCTCGTGGGGCTACATTAACATTCTGGTAAAAATTCAAAATTGTCATTAGTTTTTTAGATCCCATTTTGAGGTTAACGATTAAAAAGAACGGGTTGTTTCATGTTTTCTATGCCTTTAAGTTTTATTATTCTTATTCTTATTTTTTCTTTTCAAATTTACCTAAATTTATAATTTTGATGGTGAATAAAAAATCCCAGACAGATTTTAAATTACTTTCTTCTCAGTTTTTAATGACTTTGACGTGTGGTATATTATACACCAATTTTATATATCGATTGACGCGATATCTGAACACAAATTGCTGTTTCTTTATAAAAAAAAGCACGTATTTTCTATATTATTATTTTTGTGATAAAAATTGTTCTTGGAATTCTTGGCGCAGTGAAATTTTAAAATAACTAATGCAGACTCCAGTGCTTGAAAGGGTAAAAAAAAAAAATAAAAAAAATAATAATAATAATAATAATCAGTATAGAACGTATAATATACAGAACACGAAACAGAATATTTAAAGCCATAGACCACATAAAACAACATGAGCTTTTTAATGAATAAACACGAAATGGGATCTTCAAAACTGATGACAATTTTTACCAGAATGTTAAAGTAGCCCCACGAGAGAGCGTGAAAAAGCTGTAAAGTATGCAATTTGCGTGAAAATTCATGTTTATGACGTCAGAAACATGCAAAAATTAGTATGAAAATGTTGTGCGGGTTGCATAAATAGAAATTTCTGATCACTGCTACGGGGCTACTGTTGGGTTTTCAGACAAACTAAATTTATTTATGTAAGTCCCATCAAGTGTTTTGTGATTTAAATGCTTCTGGTCTATTCCTTTAAAAAAAAAAAGAAACAATCTGTAGAAGTTATGATTTTATAATATGTTTATTTAATAAGACATCGGTAGTTTTACAGTAATATCATGTCTACACTTCGTTATATTCGTCTAGTCAAAATTATGATATAATTACAGGCTAATTTAAAACTTAAAAATTGAACTAAAAGTATTTATATTTTACATACCATTCATGAATTCTTTTACAAATATTCATATACATTGATGCTGTTAGGTTTGTATTGTAATAACAAATTCTGCAATAAAATTAAAGAAGTTTTTATTTTTCTATAAATAAGCTAGCATAATTATTGCGTATATTTTTTTTACATTTGTCAATGAAGTTTTAGTGTTTAAAATAATAGAACTTTTATGTATTTAATTATTAAAAATTAATTTTTATTAGTTCAAAATATGTAAATGTAGATCAATAATAACCCTTCATTATTTTTTTTAGCCGTAGTTGTTTCAAATTGAGGAAAAAAGTAAAGAAAAGAAAAAAAAAATAATAATAACGGTCCCTTATTGCTAAAGGATAGAACTTTATAAAGAGATTCAATGCTTTTCTCGCACCGTTTTAGCGTGTTCCACCTGTTAGCCCAACCATTAAGGGAGTAGGGTACCAACCTTATATATATATATATCAAAAACTAGAAGTGTTTTGGGTCTAAATTTGATTTCATTGTGTAGCTAAGGGTCACACCTAGCCGTGATAAAAATTTCATGATGTTTGACCGTCCCGACAATAAGAAAAAAAAAATATTGAAATTAACATTGGGTCTTATGAGCTTAAAATTTCAAAAAAGCATATAAAATTAATTTGCACGGTGACCCCCCAAAATTTTTATACATTTGAAATTGTCTCAAGCTGAATTATCATGGTGCAAAATTTCAGATTTTTTTGACAAGAAAAGTTTGAGTCTAATGGCCGACGTCGGTACCCATTAATTTGGTTTTGTTTTATTTTCTGTAACTTGATATATGCAGTCAGAATTAAATAAATTATTATTATTTTAAATATTACAATTAATTTTTATATTCTCAATTTTTGTTATCAGAATTTCTAACTTATTTTATCCAGAAAGATTTTATTTTAATAAAATTATTTTGAGAGAAGTAAATTTTGATTACTAATTACTAGAAGAGATAGGTAATCTAAGATTAATTTTAAGGCTTTTTTTATTTCATCTAAAAAGTTTTTTTTTTATTCATTAAACACTAGGTGTACAACATAAAATTTCATATAATTAATTATACAAATAAATCGTTCCTGTGCATATGACGTTAGACTAATACAGTGATTAAAAAAATGTGAACTCAGAAATTAATAAATACAGCTTAGAGACACGTATAGAAGATTTTACTTTTGAAAAACTTCAGATATAATACGTAAATATTTTCAACAAAACTGATGATTACAATTGATTGATTTCAGGTTTACGTTGCTCTATTCCACCCGCTGAAAGTGTCCCGGCATCAGTTTAAGCGCGTGCTTAACTGTATGAAGGAGATCCGACAATTGCGATACCAGGAGGTGTATGCACATGAGAAATCTACCAAAGTTGACTCTCTCTCCCTGGTACTCTCTGGCAAGTAAGTATATACTGGTGGTCATACGAGTGGTGACCAGTTAAGGGTTGTATTTAGATGGCTTAGTTGTATCTCAAAATCTAAAAAAAAAAACTTTTCGAAGCTTTTTATAATGTCATTTGAAATTTAATGGTAACAGCTACATAATCAAAATTTCAGAACCCATGACTATCAGATAAGAGAGAAAATAATTATTGATCTTAACATGGGCTCTTATGGGACTAAAACTTCAAAAAATCTTAATTTAAACTCTCTATAGTATGCGGCAAAACTTTTTTTAATTACATTTTTGAAGATATACTGGTACTTTATTTTAAGGTATATATCACTGAAAATTAAAAAAAAAAATCTTTAAAATTTTTAGTCAATTCCTGCAGTAGCTGATTTCTAGTCTTAAAGGCATAATAAACAATAAACTTACTTTTTTTTTTATCATTAATATACTATTAGAATAACAATTAACATACCTTATTACTTTGTATATATCCATACATTAGGCACGAATACGTTCAATTTGTATTTATTTTCATTTTGATGGTTTAGTTATCTCATCTTATGTCACGAGATTTTGAATTTATAACTTGACTCTGATTGGAGGGATCGACGCGAAAATGTTTCAGTTGAGTTTTTACGTCATTCCCCTCTGCCTCATCAGCTAATCAAATTCAAGTTATAAATTTAAAATATTGTGACGTCAGATACATGATATAATAACTATAAATTGTAAAAAATAATAATAATTAAAAAAAAAAAAAAAAACTTATTCGTGTCCAATTAATAGACAATAAGGTATGTTAATTATTATGATTCTACAATATTATGAATAAAAAAGAGAGTTTATTATGCCTATAATTAAAGTAATTCTCCATATAACTATATAGTATAAGTACATCTTAATATGCTATGTTAAATTCCATAAGGTAATATCACGAAATTTTATGTCTCATTGTCTGCAAAATCTCCAACACACACACCTGCATGTTTTTAATATATATAGACTGCGGACTTCTTCTTATAATATACTATAATAGTACTTCATGCTCATTATGTTATGAATGTATGAGTGAATGTGTAATATCCTGCAGTGCACGCCATGTGTATGTAAAATAACGTACTGCGGTATGTACTGTATATACAGGGTGTTCACAAAGTAGTGATGTTAAATAAAAATGGAATATCTTCAAGAATTTTTAGGCCAGTGGAAGGAAACCACTACCTCGTAAAGAAAATGATTGATAAAATTAAAGATAGGAAAGATAGGAAAAACGTAAAAGTTTTTTTTTTCATGCACATACAATTAACAACCCTTATGGTTTTTATTCCTTTAGGGGTTGAAAACCATAAACATAATTATAAATACATAATTTTAATTTTTTTTTGATAATAACAATAAAAAAATAAATAAAATGAGAATCCATTTTTTAAACTCTTAATTGCTAAAGGTTGGTTTTTCAAAATTAATTTTTGCATATTTTTACAAGGGGAAAGAGGCTAAATGACCTTCAAAGAGCGAGAGAGAGAGAGAGAGAGAGAGAGAGAGAGAGAGAGAGAGAGAGAGAGAGAGAGAGAGAGAGAGAGAGAGAGAGAGAGAAAGTACAGAAAAGGATAATTGAAAATCGTGATTTTGGTTTTCACCCCCAATTGGTGAAACCATAAGGGTTGTTAATGATATGACCATGGAAAAAAGCTTGTACACTTTTCCTATATGTTTGGGTGGTAGTTTCTTTCAAATAGCATACAAATTCATGGATATATTCAAATTTAATGTCAATATACTTAATGGACACCCTGTATAAGTACTGTATTATGTAAGTATGCGAGTACTACACGTGATGGTACCGTGCACGCTGTCTGCAGTATGGGGGGGGGGGGGGAGCAAATATCTCGCAAAATATTGACACGTCAACCGAGCAGGTGTAATAACCAACCGAGCTATTTTTTTACTTTCAAGGTTTTTTTCTTTTAAACTATTTTTTGCTTACTATGACATATTATACGTATTTTGTTACTTTATGATATATGACAAAACAGCTCCACCACGGAAAGAATAAATTAAGTAAGTTATGCTTCATTTATGTCATTATAACATAACTGTGCTAAATTAGAACATTATATGAATATATAAATATTATACTGTTGCAACATAATATTTACATTGCTTCTTAAAGCCTTTGTCAACACCATCACGTTGATTTTTGTATTTATTTTCGTATATTTTCCTTTTTGCGGTTATATCAAGTATCTGACGTCACAATGTACCGCCGCCAATCACAGTCACCGCTCTGGTCACATGATAAATTTAAGCCCCTCCCTCAAGTTCTTTATCCCTATCACGGCCCCATTGGTACATTGTGACGTCAGATACGTGATATAACCGCAAAAAGGAAAATAAACGAAAATAAATACAAAATCAACGTGATCGTGTCTAATTCATGGATAATAAGGTATGGTAATATTGGTAATTATCAGTCTAGTATTCTAAATGATAAAAAAAGTAAGTTGACTAGGGCTTTAAAGAGAAGTTCAGGGTTTACAACATGTCTTCTTCAATGTTAGTTAATGAAAAGAACTGTTCATTAACTCACACATGATGAACCAAAACCCTTCCGTAGCCCCGCAAACTCGTGATCATCCTGCGAGATATGCAACCTGTCTCGTATCTTTTACGTCATAGTTATACGGCTTAACCATAGAAAATTTTATTTAGCGGGCTGCATATCTTGCAGGATGAGCGCAAGTTTGGGGACTACGGAAGGGCTTTGGGACATTATATGTAATTAAGTCAATGAACAGTTCTTCTCATTATCTAACATTGAAGAAGCCATGTTGTAACCCCTGAACTTTCTCTTTAACATAACTATTATGAAGTATAGCACACGTTATGCTGTATTGAATAATTTGTGCTGAAAATCAGCTAGCATAATTATTATAATATACACTCTGGCCAAAACAAGGTCGTTCCAGTCAAAAGCTGTATCCGCGGTGCTAAACCAATCAACTAGCGTGTTATAAACCTACTAGCCAATCACAGTTGACTTTACATTGTTAATTACACTGTATCCGCTCAAACTAATATTGGGAGAAGTGTACATATCTTTATCCGTGAGATAAAAGTTTTACGTTATCCAAATTTTGATTATATGATCTGAATTATTGGATGGATAAGTTATAAATATATCCGTCTTACATTTGGATCAGAGAAATACGCAGTGAAACAAATCAGATTTTTTGAGCTCTCCCTCTCCCTAAATGATTTTTTTTTTCTTCGTTTTCTTGCTTTTTTTTTTTCTGTTATGTATTTTAATCTAGACGATTTGTGATCCATCCAGATAATGCATATTATCTGATAAAATTATGTCCGTGGAATCAGGATTAGCTCTTATCCATCATGCAAATTTTAAAATTATCCAGATTTTGATTTTTTCATTTTTTTTTTTTTTGCCCCAAACGATATAAACAAATACATAAATAAGTGAAGTAAAAAATGTAAATTAATATAATAATAAATTTTTTATAAAGCATAAATAAATGAGTAGTGGAATAAAAAAAATGAAGGTTTTGTTTCTAATTAATTTATCATAATATTAGTATAATTGAAAATTAATAATTAATATTCATTTAATCGATAAAATATGATATTTTATGAATTTATAAAATAATTTCGCTTTTGTTAAAAAAAAATCTTTTATAGATGTAGAGATATAAATTTTAATGACTGTTTGCTCAAAGTTCTTAACGAAACAAACTATTTATAAGGAGGTCAAATGTATCTTTTTCTTTTTTTCTTCAAGTCCTTGATTTTTTTTTTTTGTTACTTTTTATTATATTTAAAATCACAGATGTACAGATGCATGCACTTACATAATATAGAAAACAATTAAAACTTATAAAATTAATTAACATAATTTGTAAGTAGTGTCGTTATTAAAGGAATAGACCAGAGAAAAACATAAGCATTTATATCACAAAACACTTGATGGTATTTACATAAAAAACATTAGTTTGTTTCAAAACCCAACAGTAGCCCCGTAGCAGTGATAAAAAAATTCAATTTATGCAACCCACACAACATTTTCATACTAATTTTTGCATGTTTCTGACGTCATAAACATGAATTTTCACGTAAATTGCATACTTTACAGTATTTTCATGCTCTCTCGTGGGGCTACATTAACATTCTGGTAATTATTGTGAACAGTTTTGAAGATGACATTTCGTGTTTATTCATTAAAAAGCCCATGTTGTTCTATGTGGTCTATGGCTTTAAGTTACAATAAAATCATTAAAATTTATCAATGCAAATTTCAAAAGAAATAAGACATTTTATTGACCCAGGCAGTTCATATAGTAACATTAAAGACGTAGACCACCTTGAACAAAAAATATATATAATATCTTAACTTACCTAAATATCAACGTTGATTTGGCCAGAGTTAAAATTTGACGATTGTTTTTAAATGTCTATAATTTTTATATGTCTTGATGCGAACCTTATGGCAAATTTAGCATTGTACTCGTATAATGATTTTAGGAAAAGAAATGAAATAAATAATTTATTATTATTATTTAATTCTAAATTTGAGTGTGTGTTAAAGCCATAGACCACATAAAACCATATGTGTTATTTAATGAATAATCACGAAATAGGATCTTCAAAACTGATGACAATTTTTATCAGAATGTTTATGTAGCCTCACGAGAGAGCTTGAAAAAACTGTAAAGTATGCAATTTGCATATAAAAATTCATGTTTGTGACGTCAAAAACATGCAAAAATTATTATGAAAATGTTGTGTGTGTTGCATAAATCGAATTTTCTGATCACTGCTACTGGCTACTATTGGATTCTGAGACAAACTAAAGTTATTTATGTAAATCCCATCACGTGTTTTGTGATATAAATGCTAATGTTTTTCTCTGGTCTATGCCTTTAAGAATGAGTACAACATTTCATAAAGTTTTAGCTTTTGTAATATACAAGAACTTTTTTGACGTGTCATTTGAATAATAATAATGAAAATAAAAATAATATAACCAACCGAGTCTATACACCTAAAGTTATATTAAAGGCATAGAAAACATGAAACAACAAGTTCTTTTTAATCATTAAACACAAAATGGTATAAAACTTAAGATAATTTTTAACAAAATGTAAATATAAATGCGGCCTCACAAGAGAGCGTGAAAAAACTGTAAAGTATGCAATTTGCGTGAATATTTCTGTTTATGACGTCAGAAACTGGCAAAAACTAGTATGAAAATGTTGTGCCGGTTGCATAAATCGAAAAAAATTTTTATCACTGCTACGGCGTTTCAGTTGGTTTTGAGACCAATTAGTGTTTTTGTGATGTAAATGTTAATGTTTTCATGTTGTCTATGCCTTTAAATTGTTCTACGTTACATTGTATAATTGTACGTTTCAGATTGGTGGTATCTCAGAACGGTAGAGCCCTACACATCGTGTTCCCACATCAGTTCTTGGACTCACCGGAGTGGTTTGGTGTCTCCACGGATGAATACTTCCAAGTAAGTTCACCCTTACTACCCTTGACTTCAACCTTGCCACCCTTGAGTTTATATAAGAGCTCGCCAAGTAATGGAATACAAGTTTTTAATGGCAAGCAATGACATAGTTCTTCACTTTTTTTTTTTTTTTTTTTTTTTTTTTTTATATCAATTTACGTTTTTTTAAAGGTCAAAATAGTCCAACTTCCATAGATCTATAACACTCTAAAAATTGATGCATTACTTTAGTTACAAATACTAACTTATTTAAGATATACACTTTTAAGTTATTATGAGTAGCTAAAATAATGCATTTTAGCAAGTTATTAAAAATAGCTAATTTAAGTTGTTTTTAGATTTTTTAAGTTTTTAAAGCTATTTTAAGTTAAATTAGGTATTGTTTATAATTTGCTAAAATGCATTATTTTAGCTACTAATAATAACTTAAAAGTGTATATTATCTTAAATAAGTTAGGATTCGTAACTAAAGTAATGCACTAGTTTTTAGAGTGAAGATGCTTACTTATGTTAGAGTATAAAAAAATAGCACGAAAAAAAAAGCGTTGTGTTAAAACGAAATTTCATATCTTACATACACGGAAATAATAACGTATACATTTATGTCATTTTAGCAAAAATTATGCTAATTTAGAACAACATAATTTTGATGCTATATAACATAATTATTATGAGTAATATGCTATATGCTGCACAGAAAACATAAATTTAAGAAATTATTCAGTTAGATGTACTCTTCAGTACAAACCAATAACTTGGCTGAAAGTTTAAACAGTAACTCTTTAGTATATAAACGTAATTTATTTCATCGGTAAACAGTATATTAAGCTCTTTAGATCTTAAAAAACTTTGTATACATCTAACAAATTTATAATAATAATAATAATAAAAAACATTATAATAGTAATGCTGTTCATAATCCTTTTCTCTGCTCCTAAAATGAAGATCAACTTTGGTTATTCTAATGGAATGCGCATTTTTTAGTGCAAGAAAACAGGGTTTATGAACAGCATTAGCAACTCTTTTGTAACTTTTTTCCGTGTGCTAAAATTTAAGTGTACGTAATAATTATGCTATATGGCCTGTTTTCAGCAACATAATTTGTATTATAAATAAATAATCGTCTTTATTCAAAAAAGGCATAAAAGAAAAAAAAAAAACTACTTTTGAAATTATACTATAATGCATAAATGTACTGTACAGGTAGTTTTCATACCACTATACGTTACGTAGCATATTACTTAATATTAATCGGGCAGTTGCGGGTTTATGACGTCACAGTTCGCCTGTTTCCGCGCGCGTGGACTAGTGAGCTGTGACGTCATTAACCCACAGCTGCTATTTCGTAAAAGGACAATAAATTAAAAATCAATGACTCCGGCCAAATCAACATAAATATTAAGACATAGGTAAGGATATTAGACTTTTTTTTTTTTTTTTTTTTTTTTTTTTTTTGCTCATTTTCTACGCCTTTATATTACAATATTTTTACTTGTAAAATTTTGTTAGTTTTCCTGATTAATTTGTTTGTATGTTACCAGGTATCCATCACTGCTATGGAAGAAGCCCGCGTACTCACGTGGCACCGAGATAAACTCAAGCTTAGCATAATGACAGACCAATTTCTTCAAGCCGTCTTTGATCACATTCTCGGACGCGACGTCGTCAAGAAATTGATGCAGGTATTTCACCATCATATTTTTACTGTTGTACTAAACACGTTATGTAAATTTTATATTGCAAAATTTACATTAAGAAGTATTAATAATATGTAGAAATATTATTGATATATATTATATATATATATATAATTGATTGATTGATTAATTAGCTTTTTGTATGTTGACTCTGCTTGGGGTACGAAATTTTGAACTTGCAACTTGTTTTCACTTTTCGTTCAATTCATTAAGACGTTCCGTAGCATACTATTTTTATTCATTTAATTTTCTGAAGGTGCTAAAAAATTGTATATTCCATTTCGTTATTAGCTATAATTTTTTTTTAACTTACTTCATTTAAATGCTTTTTATAAAAGGGGAAAAAAAAAAAAAAAAAAAAAAAATCAGAATATTAAATTTTATGCTAGAACTTAAACTGTACTAAAACTGTACTGTACTGAAATTTTAAAAGCATTGTACTATATTTATTATTTTTATTTTATCTTTATTTTTGGCATTATGGATACGTGTTGTAATAATATTTCCTAAAACTAAAGACAATACTAATTAAGTTTATAAATTTAATGTCATGCAAAAGTTGATCTGTAATTTATGCAAGTAAAAAAAGTATAAAATTCCGAGTTCAGATTGAATAGTAATTATATATGAAATGGAACGAAAAGTGATCGAAAGCTTGTTTTTTTTTCTTTCCTTATTTGGGTTTTGTTTGATTTAGTGAAGTGTGGCTTTACTACTTTCTTATAGTTTCCTTTGCATTGTGTGAATGCTTTTTCTTGCTAGTTTTTATATATTTAATATAAGTGATAATAGTATAGCTTATATTATAAACCTTAATTATTAATATATTTTAATTAAAATCCAATATGAAAATATTAATAATAATAAAAAGGTTTGAACTATTAAAATTGTCAAACTAATTGAAGAAGATAGAAGATGGAGTTCAAAATTTCTGAACTTATATATTATGGTACTGTATAGTCAATTTTCTCGTTTCTCGTTATTTTTATTGATTTATGTATATAGATCAATATAATTTATTTTATGTTTTACCTTTCATAGAATTAGATCATGCCACGCGATTTTTTTTATTTATTATACTTATATAAACTTATAAAAAATTGGCGTTTATTTTTTTTTTTATTATTTTTTTAATAAAAGCTAGTTGAATACGCACTTACTATAATTATTACTTTAGTTATTATTTTGAAATGTATTGAATTTAGTTATGGTTATTTTTGCTATTAAAAAAAAAAAAAAAAAAAAAAAAAAAAAAAAAAAAAAAAAAAACTATTAGAAACGTTTTTTTATGTTATATATATTTTTTTCTTCTTCCTAGATATTTTCTTGGTTAGAAAATGTAGTACGCTATGCAGAGTTGATGTACTTGTAAACAGTAATTATTTTGCACATTATTTTGAATTGAGGGTTGGTGTACAATTTCAAATTTGTAGAATTACGTCGTTTTTTTCCGTCTTTTTTTTTTTTTTCTTTTTTTTTTTTTTTTCATATTAATTGAAAATGATCAACAGTATTGTATATTCAAATCTAAATGAGTTAATTTAATTTTACGAGATAAAAATTTCTTGTTGCCCTGCGATGTAACATAATTATAGGTCGAGTACTCTTTGAATACGAATTTAAAATAATTTAAGAAAATAAAAGTCTTTTCCATTTTATATATTCTACTTAAGAAACAATTTTTTAACAGACAAATTTAAGAACCTTTTACAAAAGTCATAAGATTCTGCTCATATTGACTTTTTTTTTTATATTTTTGCATTTTTTTATATAAATTGCAAAAAAAAAAAAAAAAAAAAAAAAAAAAAAAAAAAAAATCGTATGTATTATGAAAGCTATAACTTATAAACAACAAAAAATTATAAGTTTTTATGTAAATTTGTCAAATTTAGTTTTGCTGAACTTTACAAAACTGTTTATTCATATTTGATTTTCATGTGCTATATTTATTTTGATTGAAACGATATTTTCTCATAAGAAAAGCATTGTAAAAACTATATTTGCAATTATTTAAAAAAAATCGTATTAATATAGTTTTAAAATAGTCACATAATTAAAATTCTAAATTTTTTTATTACTTTTTTTTTTTTTCAGAAATACGGTAATACAGTTTTAGCAAATGGCAAAGAAATATTTATTTATGATGAATTTTGATAACAAAAATTTGAAATTGTATTTACAATCTTTGTAGAAACAAATTACTAGAAAACCTGTAACGTAATATTAAAGCTTTAATCAATATATTAAATTTACAATATAGGTAAAAAAAAAAAAAATAATAATAATAATAATAATAATAATAAAAAAGCTAATGCACATACAAATATACAGATTAAGAAATATTTAGATCGGTTTGCTGTGATGTTCCGTTCCAGATGCCAATTCTTGCAAGTTCACAAAGTCAACCTGATGAATTTTTGGATGACAATGATGAACTATATGATGATGATGATGATGATGATTTGGATCCAGTAGTAGTGGTCTGAAAGCACCTTTCAAATCTTTAGTCGTTATAATATACCTCCTTTTTGTTCATTTTAAATATTTTATATTTCTTTTTTTTTATAATACAGCAAAATTTTAGTGACTTCAATTATATACAAATTGTATTTAAAGTTCCAACTTTTGTTTTTTTATATATATAGGGTGTATTTGCATGACGTCATACTGAATGCGCTTCGACTCCATACTGAAGGAAATAATAACATTGCTCAGCTTAGGACAAACGTCGTTACTGCGGTTATTTTCGTTGGGGAAAATTAGTAAATTTTGTTGCTATTATTTTTTTTTTTCGCTTACTTGAAAACCTAATTCAACAAAATTAACAGTATCAATGCTTTTAAATTGCTTATTTTTAAACTCGCAATTTTGGGACGTACATTTGTCATCTTTTCGTGGTTTGGAGTAAAAAATAATAATAATTAAAAAAACAACAACAGAGGTTACAAACATGATTAATTAGTATAGAAGTAACGCTTATGACGTCAACAGTATTGATACTATTGATATTTTAACTATAAACAATTTAATGACTTAACAAAGTGTTAGTACCGAAACCGAATGAAGAAAAAAGTTAGAAACCAAACTTTGACGTTATTTGATTAGGTGCGTTCAAATTTTCATTTAAATGTAACATTGCGCATCAGCAAATTGTTAAAATGTGCTGTGTTTAACATGGGAATAATATTATTTTCCTATATACGCAAAGTTAAAACAATAAATAAAAACGTGAATGCACCTAGACTTTATAAAATGTGTGAAGTAATTTTTGTTTTTATTGTTCGATTCTGAACACAACAATTTTTTTTGAATTTTAGCGAAAATATTTGTATAGATTTTTCCCCTCTTCTTTTTTAAAATTAACGATGCCCTGTGGATCTAAAATTTTGCTGTAATTCGTGTGTATCCTTATATGGAATGAATCTTTTTTTGTGAAGATAATTTTTCTTTGAAATTCTATACAAAAATAAAAACCAAAATTTTCTCCCTTTCAGAATTATTGAAATATATTGCACATGTAGATATTATGTATAATGCATGTTTTGAAAGAAAATTTATCAGCTTTTTTTAATCGCATGTTTGCATGTTGGTTTTCACTGTATTTGTGGAGTTGTGTGTCGTTTTTAACTGTTGTAATTTAAAATATTTGAGTAATCCCAAAATTGAAGTTATTATAAATGTTTCTGTTTATACAAACCTAAAAACTTTTCATATCATTACAGGAAGCGAAAACAAATTTCGTGTTACATTTGATTTGATTTTTTTCCCCACTTTTCCAAGCGTTTTAAAATATTTTTGCGTTGTATAGTTCTTAATTTTTTCTAATTTATCAAAACTAGATTATATTAGCACTCAAGCAAGATCACAAACGACACACAAAATTTATTTTGGCTTCCTCAAATTATCTTCAACTTCATTTTTTTTTTCCTTCCCAATGGAATAAATTTTTTGGCATATTTTATAATTCAAAATTTAATTCATGTTTTTTCATCACAAAATAAGCAGCGTAAATCAAAGTTAGATAAATTTTACATTTCATTATCTTCTCTCTCTCTCTCTCTCTCTCTCTCTCTCTCTCTCTCTCTCTCTCTCTCTCTCTGTTTTTGTTTTTAAAACGTTTATACAACTAAAACCTAAAGTTTAAATGCTTTAATTAAACAGATTAAATAAGTAAAAAAAAAAAAAAAAAACTACTAATATTTATTATTATGTAATGATTTTGCTAGTTTAATAAAAAAATAATAAATAAAAGTAGTTATCAAATATACCATACATTACAGTCCGTGAGATAATAGTGTTGTTCGTAAGCCTTGTTTTCTTGCACCAAAAAATGCGCATTCCATTTGATTAACTATAGCCGATCGTCATTTTAGTAGCAGAAAACAGGGTTTACGAACAGCATTAATGGCGTTATTCGTAAACACTATTTTCTTGCACTAAAAAATGCGCATTCTATTTAAATAGTCAAAGTTGATCGTCATTTTAGAGAACAGGTTATACGAACAGCATCAATCTTTCACATGCCTGCCTTTGTCAATGCAGTTGCGTCCTATTGAATATAGAAACCCCCAGTAGGACTGGCTTAAAAAAAAAAAAAAAAAAAAAAAAATCAATGTTGAGATAGGACTATTATTTAACAGATTAAAATGCAGATCAAATACTATATAGATCAGTGATTATTATACATACACATATTATTTATGTCTCTCTGGAAAACTTATAAATTAGGCAACCCGCGCTACAACTTGTATTGTAGATCCGGAATTAATGACGTCATGAATTCCTAAAGTTGCCTTCATTTCAGTTTTTTAAGCCCAGTTTGTGAGGCTACAGAAGGGTTGATATGTGTATGAATGATGGTCGTATCTCATGAATTTTACGTTTTTGATTGATTATTTTGAAGCCTTTATCCCTTCTATAATCATAAAAATCACAATAAAAAAAATAAAAGCTTGAATATTTTTTTTTCCTATTTTTATTACTATTCTTATTTATTTATATATCTGCTTATTTATTTATTTATAAAAAAAAATATTTATCTACGTTCAACCTTTGAAAACAATCATTACTTTATTTTATTCACGGACAAAAATAAACACGTAATAGTAGACCCCTTGCGCTTTGTCGCCATGTTTGTGGTGCGTAATGCATTGTCCAGCATAGGAGCAACGTAATTTCTCCTAGTTTTTAACATAAAAAGAGTTTATTTCAACTGAACAAATGTTTCTCATATTCTTCGAGCATATTAGAAGCTAGAAATAAGGCTTTGATTGAGGTTTGGAGCTTCTTTTGCTATTAAAAAAAATATGCGTTTTTCCTATGCTGGTCTATGTATTTCTGACCAACAAAAAGGCGGCTCTTAAATATGAGTGCAACCGGTCTATATAGCTCAATTTCAGAAACAGAAATCATAAAAACATAATTTATGTAATATTGAATAACAGTAACTATTACTCAGCATTACAGATAAACCAGCAAAATTCTTTGTTAAATAGCCACATACTTTATTTTATTACACTAATGCAGTATTACGTAATATATTTTATCCGTGTTTATTATAATTACTTTAAAATTAATGAAATAAATTTGTATACGATTTACGCTACTTATTTACCTATGACTGGCACCCTAATTGTGCACCACCAAAAATAAACAATGAGGAAGACCTAAAAATGAGAGGGCTGTTTTATTTCATATTCTAACAGAACACATCGTTCTGAAGCGATAAATATGCGAATTTCTAATTTTTTACTTCATTAAATATTTTTAGTTCATTTCTGAGAGTCAAAAAATGTCAGTAATGTATGCTTGGGGGCATAGGAAATTGTTACCGACATTTTGTGACTTTTAAAAATTAATTAAAAATTGCTGAAAATTAGAAATTCACAGATTTATAGATTCAGGGGGATGAAGTTTTTTAGAATATGCAATAAAATTACTCCGTCAATTGTTTTGGTCTTCCTGATTAGGCCAGGTTTGTGATATGTTGAGTGTTGATCGCAGGTGAGCGAGACCATGGCTGCCAGTCACAATGGACACCTGCCCAATAGTCTGGACGATGGAGAAGATAAGCCCATGTTGCTCATCAAGAAGCCGGGAGATGGTCCAGGGATTACGGCGCTCATTAACCGACAGCTTCAAGGTAGGATTGGGACCTCCCGATATTACGTCATGTATAGGGAGGGCATTTGAGGAAACCATCTTTTTAGGACTTGGTTCATATATTGGTCCGTATTTGAAACAGGTGGCATAGTGTGTTAGTCACTCAAAAAAAAAAAAAAAAAAAAAAGCATCTCATTCATGAAATTTTTAAATAATACCGACGTTTCGCAGGTATACAAAAATAAATTACGTAATAATTATGCTAGCTCAATATAGCAACATTTATGCAAAATTTATGCTATATTGTATAGTGATTATACTACAATAAGCATAATAGTTAAGATATTCAGCATAATTACTTATGTTAATTATATTACAAAATAGCAACATCTGTGATTTACAGCATAAATTACGTAATTTATTTTTTTTACGTTGCGGGAAAACACGAACGAAATATTTAAACCTATAACTGTATTATTATCTATTAATAATTATAATTTTTACGTATTAGTATAACAAAAATGAAAATATTTTTAAAATTTGATTTAAATAGCATAATACTTTGGTTTAGTTACATGAGAAAGTTTTATTTGTAATAAATAAAATAAGCAGCAGATATTTTTTTTTCTTTTTAGTTAAGACAAGATGCAATAAAAATTAAAATATGTCTGAAAATTTTTATAGCTGCAGATCTTGTAAAGTAACCTGTGTAAGATGTTCTGTTAAAGTATTTATAATATTTTAATAGAATAAATCTTTGTTAATAGTTTTAATATGTTTGCATATTTATAATAGACTTAAAATGAAAGAATATTCGACTAAATTAATGGAAATTCTAATGCTTTAAATTATAAAATAAAAATATGTTATATTAATCTATATAGGGTCTAATTTAAAATCAGTGGGTTTAAATTATTAATGAGGAGGGGGGTAAAAACCGTGTTCCTTAAAAAAAAAAAAATTATTATTTGAATCATAGACATAAAGGAATATGTCTATGATTTGAAGTATTTTGAATGATTTGCGATTTAATCACCAAAAGTCTTGATTATATAATAATAAATAAATATTTTATGTTAAATTTCCCCCTCTTTTTTCTAGAATATAAATAAGTCAGATTATGTCAAAAATGTTGGACAAAATATTTTCATCTCATATTTTTGTTGTACTCATCATCATGTCCCAGAATGTCAAAATATACTGTGACATAAGTTTGATAATCCTGCAAATGTTACTACTGCACTCAATGTCTCTATAATACGGCCTGACAAAGATGAACAATTTTAAAGGCGTGGAACACCTTGAACATAAAAAGTTGTGTAATATCCTAACAAACCTAAAAATCAACGTTGATTTGGCTGGAGTCATTGATTTCTAATTTATTTTCCATTCACAAAATGTCACTGACGTCACAAAGCCCGGTTTACGTGCGCGTAAAACAAGCAAGCTGTGACAGTTTACGCGCGCGTAAAACAAGAGAGCTGTGACGTCAGGGACCGCCAGTGGCATTTTGTGAATGGAAAATAGGTTAGAAATCAATGACTCTGGCCAAATCAACGTTGATTTTCAGATTTGTTAGGATATTACACAACTTTTTTGTTCAAGGTGTTCTTCGCCTTTAAGTTAAACAAGATTGATGTTTTTTTATCAAAATTTTTTTAAATGATAATGATTTATTATTATAATTTTTTTTTACGATATTTTAGCACATTTTTTCATTTTTTATTATTTAATTGATTTAATTAATATTTTATACATTTGTATGGAAAAATAAAGTATGAAATCAATAATAATCATTATTCCGTAACGTGAATTGAATAACTGATATTTTTCAGTTATAAATAATTATGCTGTACAACATATAACCATTGTGCTATATGTGTAATATAGTCGCTATACAATATAGCATAAATTATGTTGTTACTTGTTATGAATTAACATCGCTATCGAATTTGAGCTATATAGCATAATTATTACGTATTTGTTCGTATGCTAACTTATTTACTTATAGTTAATTTTATTATTTTTATTTGTTTACGAATCTTATACTAAAATTAAAAAAAAAAAAAAAGATTGATAAATCCAAGATGGGATGGGACTATCATACGTATGCAAAATACACATAAAATCATATCTCTTGACCTGTCTCGCAAACCTGAAGAGAAAAGTTGTAAAGTAGACAATCTGTTTTTTAAATTCTATTGCAGATCTGAAATTCTTGATGCCATGAATTCCAAAGTTTGCATACTTTATGTATTTTTTTTTAACCCCAATATGCAAGCGTACAGTCCTTTTACTAAAAAAAAAAAAAAAAAAAAAAAAAAAGGATTTCGATTGTCATATTATGGAAATATCATATGTTTAAATAGAGTTTTGCGTTCCCAAAATCTCCATCTATCTCATTATAGCCATAAGCCATAAGAAATCCATTTGTTAATAAAAAATACTGTACAAAAATGTCCCATCTCGTGATTTATCTATTTGTTTTGAATACACGACAATTTTAACGACGTAGAACACTTTGAACAAAAAACATCTCTAATATCCTAACATGTCTAAATATCAACGTTGATTTGGCCAGAGTCATTGATTTCTAATTTATTTTCCATTCATAAAATGACAGCTGCGGGTTTGTGACGTCACAGCTCACTAGTCCACGCGCACGGAAACAGGTGAGGTGTAATGTCACAAACCCGCAGCTGTGATTGGAAAATAAATTAGAAATCAATTACTCCGGCCAAATCAACGTTGATATTCAGGTATGTTAGGGTATTAGAAATGTTTTTTGTTCAAGGTGTTCTACACCTTTAACATAATATAATAATATGACACAATGTTTTATTTTTCGTCCCGTAAGTATTTCTACCCCTTTACGTATAGATATATTATTATTTTTTAATATATATTTGACTGTCGATCTTTTTCGTACCTTCATCTTTGCAGCTATTGACATAAACCTATAGCATCTCAAATGATTTGTAATTAAAAATATTTATTTTTGATATAATATTTTATTCTTACATTGGGAATTATTTTGTTTTTGACCCTATCAGGTATTCCTAGGATTAGGTATTACTATTGCGGTAAGTGAGAGACAAACAATCGATGTATTATCCTATCTATGTGGCATTGCGTGCATGACCCCTTTCATGTGTTTATATATTATATTACCCTTTTAACCCCACTATCTATATGTGTTAATTAATTTTCTATATATTGTATGTATATCTCTAAATGTTTATTAATAAGCGGTAAGCCATACCTGTATTGGCTATTTGATGTACATTTTACACAGTATTATATTCTTTATTAATTGATTTATTTATTTTTTATTTTTTTATTTTTTTTTTTTTCCAAATATGATAGTGATGTGCATTTTTTTATCATATATATTATAATAGTTTTTTGCGTGACTAATAAATATTTTAAATATATTGGAAGTCTGTAACTATTATTGATTTTTTTTTAAGAGGTGATAAAGAAAACTTTTAATAATATTCTTGAAATTAGCTAATTTTGAGCTTTCAGCATCAGTTTTATATATTTTTTTTCCTTCTTCTTTTAAGAATTAATTAATACAAATTGCTTCAAATTATTTGCGTTCTTTTTTCATGTGTTTTCGAAATTACCCTACATATTTCTTGTAACTTGTAACCTTTTTTATTTCAATTTTCATTATTAATTTCTGATTATTAACCGAGATAGAGGTAAAAATGGTTCTAATCGGCTATAAGACTTTAAAAATTGCAAAAGAATCAAAATAAAAGTATTAAAAAAAAAAATGAAATGCACAACACTAAATAACTTCTTCTTATTTTTTTTTTTTTACTTTTTTATTTTAATTATATTAATGACTAATAAATTAAATGCGAAATAATTTATTAAACGCACATAAATAAAACATTACTGAACTTTTAATTATTATTAATAATAATAATGAAACAATAAATTAGTCTATAATATCTAAATATCTAATATAATATCTAATATCTTTAACAATTTTAAATGCAATTCAATTATTTTTTTGAACTCCGATCCCTCTCATATTAAACTCTAAAACATGTTTTTGCGTCGGAAAGGACATTGGTTCATTTGTTAAACCCCTAAATTGAGTTATTAACCCAGTCAAATTTGCTCGTGAAAGGGATGTAAAATGCTTACAAAAAGTAGTTTTTGCTGTAATAACCTATAGTTGAAAATAAACGAGGCATGCGCACAAAATTTTAGCACTAAAGTGGAAGACTAAAATATTTTTAGGGGTAATTTTATTTTATATTCTAAAAGAGGACATTGTCCAGAAAAGATTGATTTACAAATTTCTCAATTTTGAGTTCATTATAGGTATTTTTAATTAATTTTTGAAAATCAAAAGGTGACACTTTAGCATGTGGAAAAATGTTACTGCCTGTGACGTCATTTCATGACTTTCAAAAATTAATTAACAATACTGAATTAATTCAAAATTATAAATTCGCATATCTATCGATTCAGAACAATGTCTTCTTTTAGAAATTGAAATAAAATTTCCTTTTAAAATTTGTTTGGTCTTCTTCCATTAATTAAAAACTTTTTTTGTCAATTGACAAGCAAAGTAAAAGTAATTTCGTAATTCTGACTGCATTTTGGAATTTGTCGTAAAATTAAAAGAATGAAATACAGTTTCTTTCTTTTATTGAATTTATTCAATAAACACTATTAAAAAATAAATTGATTATTTTTCATAATAGTTCCCTGACGCCATAAAAAAACTTAAATCCTCTTTTTTTTAGTTTGTTACTGTGGAAACGGAAAAAATAAATTAGGTAATTTAATTTTCATTACATGACTAATATATTCAATTATATTGTATGAAGAGCACAAAAACGTTGCCCTACAAATGTATGCTGAAAATCTGAACTATTATTATATGACATAGTATAATCGCTACACAATATAATGTAAATTATCATCTTATGCATAAATATTGGATACAATGAGCTAGCATAATTATTATGAATTTATTTTTATCCCATGTATGCACAAAAAAAAATATAAATAAAAAAAAGTCGCAGCAATAAAAATGAATAAACGATAATTTTAGGGATGGCACTCTTAACTAAAGAATACTTTTATAAGTATTGTTTTAGCTCTTTTTTTCATGAAAGACTAGCTTGTCTTGTACTTGTTGTTTCTTTCTTTCTTTCTTCTTTTTTTTTTTTTTTTTTTTAATTTTTATTATATCGTGTTTTTTTTGTTGATGCTGCTGATATTTTCCAATACTGCCAATACCCTAAAAAAAAAATAACAACAACAAAAATGCCACTTTCTCCAAATTATACATTTTACATCCTAATTTGCAGTCAATAATTATCAAATTACTTTACCTTTTAACTTGTGTATTCTAAATTTGTAGTTAATTGAAAAATAGTAAAATAAATAATGCCAAATTTTTAGTAGACGTATAAAATGCATTTTTGAACTAAACATAGCTTCAACCTTGTAGTTTCCTAATAATTAAATCATATACAGTCGCACATCAATACATTATCTACTTTCGGTTCAAAAATTTTAATTTATTTCGCACAACATTAAAATTTTTATGTTTTTTTCACCATCATCCACACCACATTTTTATTTTAGTTTATGAGTTGTTTTATACAAAACATTTTTAAGTTGAAAACCAATGTTGTAGCATGAACCTTTTTTACATGGCTAAAGAAAATATTGAATAAATTTGAACTTTTTGGATTGTATGGGTTTTATTGGAAATAGCAAGTAAAGTTTATATTTATACTATTTTATATATATATATATATATATATATATATATATATATATACAGGGGCGTATCCAGGATTTTGCGACGGGAGGGGTCCAGCCTATATTGAGCATAGGAAAAGGGGGGAAACCACCCCCTTTTCCTATGCTTTTTCAGACCTGACGGGGGGGGGGGGGGGCCAGACCCCCAAACCCCCCCTGGATACGCCCCTGTATATATATATATATATATATATATAATGTATATTTTTATTAAAAAATAAAATAAAAAAGTAAATAAACATTTTTGCTATTTATCTTCATAACTTTATGAGTTAAATCTTTTTATGATAAAATAGCACTGAGAAATAAAAAAAATTATCTTTAATTAATATTGCCGTTTTTATATAAGTCCTTTTGGAAACGCTTTATTAAATTTATCTGTAAATCATGTGCCAATTTGTACAAAAATTATTACAAAAAAAACTTTAAATTAATATACATATCCATATAATATCCATATACATACATATACATCCATATACATACATATAATATCCATATACATATCTTAAAAAAGACAAAATTCTAAATGTCCAATGTCCCATTCCTGTTCATGATTGGGAGAATCACTTTAAAGAGATATTAAACTGTAAGAATCTTTCATCAGAAGATTCATTGAATTTAATTAGTTTAATAGATAATTATTCATCGGATATAATTTTTAAACCTATCTCTACCTTGGAATTAAATTCTGTTATTAACTCCATGAAAAATAATAAGGCAGCTGGCCCGGATTGTATTTCAAAGGAACATATTGCTGTCTGGGGTTTGCTTTCGGGCAACTGTTTAGCTAACTTTTTTAATCTATGTATTGAAAATAAGAAATTACCTCAAGTCTGGAAACAGTCTCGTTTAAAAGTTTTGTATAAAGGTAAAGGTAATATTCTGTCCACTAACTCCTATAGAGGAATTGCAAACTGTTACATCATGTTCAAAATGTTTGATAAAGTTATTTGTAAGAGAGTTTTTGATTGCACTAAGGATCTTATCCCAGATATACAGTTTGGGTTTATGCCAGGCAGATCAACAATTCAAGCCGTTAAATATTTGCATGCTCAGATTTTAAAAGATGTAGCTGAACCAAAAAGTTGTACATTCGTGCTATTCATTGACTTTCTAAAAGCATTCGACCTGGTTGATAGAAAGTTATTATTAAGTAAACTTATCGAAACTAAAAAGCTTCCGAAAGAAATACTTGTTGCTCTGGCCCTGCTACTGGAAGTCAATTTTGTAACTGTAAATGATGGTTTACTTCTCTCGGACCCTATCTTGCAAAGCAATGGAGTTTTGCAGGGGGGCCCGAGTAGTCCTCTTTTGTACAACCTTTTAACCTATGATATACTAACTATAATCGAGGAAATTGTTAATTTAATAGCAGATGATCCTGAGATCTTTCTCAGTATCTATGCTGATGATTTGGCTATTATATGTAAAAACTTAGAAAAATTACAGAAAATTTTGGATAAATTAGTTAAATGGGCCTCTCTAAATGGGTTAAAAATAAATGCGAATAAAACAAAAATAATGAAGTTTAAATATGCAAGTGGTGGCCGCCCAAAAACAAACCCTCCTCCGGAAAATATCTACTGTAATGGAACTAAATTGGAGTTTGTAAGCTCATTTAAATATCTAGGTATTACCTTACAGCAATCAGGCAAGACATTTGCAGCTCATGTCAAAGATAGAAGCAAAAGTGCCATCACAGCATCCTTCACCATATCAAACGTACATTTGCTATCTCTGAAAACGGCCATAAAACTTTTTCACCTGAAAATATCACCTGTAGCATCTTATGGAATAGAGATTTTCTGGTCATATCTAACCATCACAGACTTCAACTTATTAGAGTCTGTAAAATCTCGTTTTCTTAAGAGAGCAATGTGCCTCTCAAAATATACAAAATCTAGACTAGTTTATGAACTTTCAGGAGAGGAGTTTTATGTACGGGAGCTGAGATTAAAATTTAATTTGCCAGAAACTGAAAATTTTATTAAGTTTGTTCAAATTAGAGAAAATAAAACCGATGATATTAATCTATCATTTTATAATACACCAGCTGTAAAAAATGATACATGGAAAAACTCAAATCAGAGGAATCGTAATATTATCACCCGCTACGCGGCACACGGTTTTCATCACAAAATTTGTAACACTAAAGAATATCATATTTGTAATAATAATTGTATCTGCTCCTTGTGTGGGATGTCATGTGAACAGTATCATCTCCTCACATGTTCTAGGAGACATTTAAGTATGGCCTACTATGCCGAGGGCACTGATCAACATGTATAATACTGTTATTTGATCTTGATATTATATGTAATGTTTATGAGTTGAATGTTTAGATGTATGTTGTACACGCAATGTGTTTAATAAATAAATAAAAAAAAAAAAAAAAAAAAAAAAAAAAAAATTAATAATCGTCATTTTTTATCATAATATTTGAGGGGGGGGGGGGGGGGAAATCGATGTTGAGTTTTGGGGCGACTTTTAAGATTAGCAATTTTTTCCCTAAGGGAACCAAATAAATAGATATTGATATCGACAAAGAACGGTAGTAAAAATAATGAAATCTACTTTGAAAACTATTCTTTCCCTTATCATATAAGCACCAACTTTACCAATTTTATAATGAATAATTTGCGTAGATTATTAAAGAATACATTTGTATTACAATTGAATTAATAAACATAATTATTGTTGAAATATTCCTTTGATCATTTTTGATATTCCAATTATCATTTTAAAAAAAGTTCAAATTTATTATTAACAAATTAAAAACTGGAAAAAAAAATCCAACTATGAAACGTATGGCTTTCTGACTAAATGTATTTTAAATATTATAATTAGAACCTGTGTTCCTCCGGCACGCTGTATGTCGATGTCTAAACCTCCCGCTCTCCTAAATTTGCATAAAACAGGAAAACTGGTGTGTTTCAGCCGCAGACCCGAATGCTTGGCGACTTGGTAGAATTGATGAAGCGGACCATGAGACTTCAGTGTGACACTAACCTATTATTGGCTAATTATAATTAAGCCAATTAAAAAATATTTCAGTGTTTCCTTATAAATATATAAATATAATAATAATAACAAAATAACAAAATAATCAGGAAAACTCAGGCGATGGACTTTAAAAAAAAATAATATAAAAAAAAATAAGCCACGTATTTGTAAAAAGATGAGTAATAGGGAAGAATGTGAAAAATATTTTTGGTCTAGTATTTTTTTTTTTTAAGATGTAAATTTGAAACTTTCCGCCCATATTGTATTATTTTGTGTTTTTAATCCATGCATAATAGCACCTAAGGAAAAAAAATTTTAAGCATACAAAAAGTATTTGTAAAAGAGAGAGAGAGAGAGAAAAAACGCTATATAAGCAATAAAATTATGAATGTGCAATAATTTCGCCAAATCCCCCCCCCCCCCCCCCTACTCTTCTTTATATCGTAGATAAATCAAAACCCTTGCAGCTCACCTTTAATAAATTTTAATACTTCAATAAGGGTTTATAGCAATATCAAGATATCCTTTGGCTAAACCAAAGCGTCCCAGCTCCCCCCAACTTTATAATTTTGGTGCGAATCTCACAATATGTTGTGGAAAATGTAGTTCACTCAATTAAGATTTAAAATTTTACTATTTTTTGTTAAATAATCGTGCTAGTTTTTCATCCGATGAGAGAAATTTACGCGGAGTTGAAATGGTAAAAAAAAAAAATAAATAATAATAATAATGAATTGATGATAAGAAAAAAAATCGCTCGTGAATGCTTACAAATAGTACTACAAAAGAACTACTTAGTTCTTGCCGTAATAATCTAGTTGAAAATAAATGAAGCATGCGCACAAAATTATAGCATTATAATGTAAAAGACCAAAATAATATTTTAGGAGATAATTTTATTTCATATTCTCAAAGAGGACATTATTCTGAATCGATATAGATATGTAAATTTTTAATTTTTAAGTTTATTAACTATTTTTTAAATTGTTTTTAAAGATCGAATAGGAAAAAGTTAGTATAGGAAAAAGTTAATAACAAAGATGTCATTTCACGACTTTTAAAAAATAATTAAAAATACTTAATGAACTAAAAAATTAAAAATTTGCATATCTATCGATTTAGAACAATGTCTTCTTTCTTCTTTTAGAATATGCAATAAAACAACCCTCTAAAGTGTTGTAGTCTTCCTCATTATTACATACTTGTTGCCACATGGACGAGATAACTAACTTACGTAACGTAAGTTCAAATTAGATAAAATATTTATAATGTTTTCTCAACCAGGCGACGACTTATTATTCTTCAAATAATAAAGTCATATTATACCATAATTTTGTGAAACATTTTTTTCCATGCTTTTTTTCATATACGAGACCTTAAATCACGAAATATTTTTCACATCCCCCCGCTTGTCTATTTGTTACAATATTTAATGTAAATACTTACATAATATATATATAAATATACCTATATAACCTTGTGATTCCCGAGTTACGACTATAACTTCTATTTGATATTGAAGTTATAATAATCATAAATATAAAATCTTCAAAACCAAATGTTCTCTGACTATATACTCAATGTTATTATTGTAAATAAGACTTTTCCCCCATTTTATTGTGGCACATACATTTTAAAACAACAGATATATATGAGTAACAATCTTTTAAATATAAGTATATAATATATAGAGATAATGTAATACATTTTAATATCATTTTTACATGTACTATAGACACATTGTAATTGAAAATATATATATTAATTTTAAATATTAGGAAAAAAATCATCTTTGCGATAGTTGATAATTAAAAAGATTTGATAGAAAAACACATAGATAGAAAAAATTGGGGAATAGGAGATAGTATGAGCGTATACAGGGACGCGAGGTAAAGAAAATATTCTAACCCAGGCCATAATTAAATATAAGCGTATGTAAAGTGGCTCATATTGCTTTGTAGAAAGCGACCTTCATTTGAAAAAGGGGAATTTTGGCTTGCCTATCTATCTATGTGTTTTTCTCATGAGCCGCTTTACATACGCTTTATATTTAATTTCAGCCTGGGTAAGAATATTTTCTCTACCTCGCGTCTCTGTATAAGCTCATACTATCTCCCATTCCCCAATTTTTCCAATCTATCTGTGTTTTTCCATCAAATTTTTTAGATATTATTATTATTTTCTCTGTTATCCAATGGGTACAGTTTCATGTTGAAAAGGGTGGATTCATATAAAAGTGGACGCCATATGTGAGCACTAAATAACATGAGCCAGTATGGGAAAAATGTCATATTTTGCCCGTTTAAAAATACTTCAGCAATAATTTTAAAATCAAGAGTATTGATGCTGTTTACAGCTTGTATTTCAAGTATATGCGAGCAAAATAATAATAGTTACTTATTTTTTAAAGTAAATCGTTAAAATCGACGTTTTGTCCAATGCTAAGCAATATGTTATTCATTTACTCTAGTATGGCGTCTAAATGCATTCAGTATGACGTCATGCGCATTCATTGTATCTGAAGAATTAGAATTTTTCTAGTATTTTATTTTTGGAAGTCCTGTTTTTTATTAATTCAACAGGAATTGATCACTTGTCTTGAAGAACAGTAGTTTTTTTTCTTCTTCTTCTTCATTGAATTACTATTAAAATTTAATATTTATACTATTACAATGTGTCCAAAATTTTAACCCCCTAAAAGTGCTATAATTAATATATTTGTTAAAGAAAAGTAAAAATCTAAATGACTTTAGTAAAACAAAACCTGTCTAAGCCAGCTTCTATTTAAACATTTTACCCTTGTTGTAAATATAGCAAAGAAAAAAAAATCCTTTTAGATATTTAAATAATAGACTATTTTTTAATAAACATTTTAAAAAGACAAACTTATATAGCTACAATTATACTAAAGTAAATGCTTTTAACATTTTAACTCTTATTGTATACTTTTTATTAATTCTAGAGGTAAAATGTTTAACATAAAATAGACTGTATCATTTTTATATAGATTCAAAGTATAGCTCAATTAAATGAATGCCCCTGTATTATTAGATTTGTTATTTGGATAAAGGGAAATGTTTACTTTATTATGTGTTAGGATATTGGACTGAGCTTGACTTTTCTTTCTTTTAAATTATATAGGTAGTATTTTTTATAGTTATATAGTTAATGGCTATAATTGTAATTGAGTATTTAAAAACTTTATGAGGATTATTAAAATAATTGTATTTATAATTAAAAAGTAATTTTTATCACTTTGAGTAGCTGGCATTAAAAAAAAAAAAAGTTGGTGTTTCACATATTTTTAATTTAGTGCGTATATATGTCTCACATATAACGTAAAAGTTACGTGTCTCGACGCGCGTTAACCGATAAACAAATTTGAAACAATGTAAACAAATGAAGTTATTAACATGGTTTTTGAAAATTACATAATATGTGAATATATATCCGTTTGATTTCATTGATAAACTTTGTTTATCCGTTTTGACAAACGTCGACGCATTACGTTATATGTAAACAATACTTTAAAATGAGTTCTATGTGATGCATTTCTTAAAGGAATAGACCAGAGAAAAACATAAGCATTTATATCACAAAACACTTAATGGGACTTATACTTAAATAACTTTAGTTTGTCTCAAAACCCAACTGTAGCAGTAGTGATCAAAAAATTCGATTTATGCAACGCGCACAACACTTTCATACTAAATTTTACATGTTTCTGACGTCAGAAACATGAATAGACACGCAAATTGCATACTTTACAGTATTTTAACACACTCTTGTGGGGCTACATTAACATTCTGCTAAAAATTGTCAACAGTTTTGAAGATCCTATTTCGTGTTTATTCATTAAAAAGCACATGCTGTTTTATGTGGTCTATGGCTTTAAGTGAAAATAAAGAATATGTGAAAATAACTTTAGGAAGATAAAATAATAAGACCGGAATTTCATTTTAAAGCAATGCGCGCAATATTTTTACCATTTTTGTTTTTTGGTAATAGTATTTTATTCTTTCACATTGCAGAAATGCATTTACGCCAGTAATATATTATATCCCTACATTTAGTGAATCCATTTATAAGTAAAATTACTAATAAATTACTTAAAAAATCCATTAAAATTAATTTCAATGAGCTGTTTCAGAAATATTGACACATTCTATAAATAGTATATAATTTAAATTAATCAAAAAGAAATAATACATTATTATTTACATAATTTAAAATTAATTTCTAAGTCATTTTATGATATTTAAAATCTTGATTTAAAAGTTTTAAAAAAATGAATCAAATGGACGGTTTTTAAAATGTGATTCAAAACACCTAAATGTTCTATACTACAATCTCCTAACTCCCTTTTTGCTGAAATGTATTCATTTGTTATTTTTGTTTGTTAAATCAAGATTTAAATATTTTAAGAAAACTTGTGGAAGACTTATATACTTAAAATATGTTTGATAAAATTTCTAGATTTTTTTTTTTTTTTTTTTTTTAAATTTTGTGTACTTTGAACGTATGTATATCTTTTAAATAATGTAAAAAAAATCAAAATGTATTTTCTAAATGTTAGAAACATATTCTTGTCTATATTTCTTGATTTCAAACATAACTGATATTAAAAAAATTATCAAAATATTCCATCACAAAAAAAGCAAGATTATAAAATTTTCCTTTTATATACTTAAGTCGTAATTTTTAAATTTATTTTCATGCTTTTTATTAACGCTGTGATATTTTATACATATTAATTAATGCTGTGCTAATTACTAATCTTATGTACTTAATTATATCAGAGTCTGCTGCTTGAAAAACAAACTTTTTTAGTTTGTTTAATTCTATAAAAGATTCTGAATGGACCACTTGCAATGAACAAACAATTTAAAATAAATTTTAACAAAAAATTTAATATTAAAATAAATATTTATTATAAATACTTTGTAACAATTAAAAAAAAAATTCATTGCAAGTATTCCATTAGTTTAATTATTTTTTTGCTCTCTAATTCATAATCAAATTATATAATTCTCATTTTTATATTTAAAATAAACTGTTTTAAGTATTTTTTAATTATAATACGTATATTTCCATCCAATATTGTATCAGTTTTATTTAAAAAAATATATAACTGGATAAATATTAGTTGATTTACCAAAGAGGTTAAAGAGTTTTAACAAAAGAAACATTAAAAAAATTGTATTAGTTTGCTTTCAAATAAAAACTAAAAAAAAATGAAATAATGGAAGTTAGCAATACATTATGCAAACTCATCAGGCCATTAACAGCCTTTTAAAAAAAGGTTCACATTGTCGTTTTACAATGTTAAAAATTTTGTTTCAGTTTTTAATAACATTATATTAGAAAATTTTGTTTTATTATTATTAATTTTTTAATGTAGGTACATGTTCAAAAGTTTCATTCACATATCGCGTAAATTTGACGCGCGTCGACGAATAAACAAAGTTTGATCAATGTAAACAAATGGAACGGTTCATATGTAATTTTCAAATACATTTTTCCGCCAATTTGTTTATCTGTCGACTAAGGTCCATATAATAAAGAGGTTGAGCGCATTCGATTTCATTTTGGCATGGATTGTACTTGGTTCTATAAGCCAATACGATGCCGTTCACCAGTATTACGTCACTGATAAGGTGAACATAATTGTAAGTGTCGATATGACGTCTTTAGTGAATTTCTTTAAGTTGCGTGATCTTGGTCAAAACTTTTCCCGGAGCAACTAACCTCTTATATATGGACCTTGTCTGTCGACCTGCGTCAAATTTACGCGTCATGTGAATAATACTTTAAAAGATAAAGAAATACCAGCAAAGGTTTCTCCACAGTAGAAGTTCTATGTGGCACAGAGTTTATTTAATGTTTATTTAACTGAGAGCTTATTTAGTAATATCGTAATGATATTATCAAATCAAAGAAGAGATATACTTGAGCACATTACAGAGTAACGACACTTGTACAAGTATGTGGCATTGTATACAAGACTACTTGGGACAAGTAATTTTATTCTTTGATTGATAATGTCATTACAATATAACGAAAGCTCTCAGTTATATAAATATTATAACTAAAACTGTGTGCCACGTGAGACCTCAACCTTTCCATACAACTTCTTAAGACCCTTGCTGGTATTTCTATCCTTTTATTTATTATTGATCCTAACCGCGATGGTTATTTCCTTAAATTATAATAAATGTGTAAAATTTAACATATTTGTGCACAATGTATCCCACCTCTAAATATATGTAAACATATGCTGGCTATAGACCTTCACTTTGTATAATTTTTAATTTGTTTTGTTATGTGGTGTGCCTTTTTATGTAACAAAAATGTCAACAAACTAAAATATAATATATATGGGTGTTTTAAGAAGAAAATTAAGTGTTTGCGTAATAAAGAAAAAAACTGTGTCTTCTGAAATATTATATTGTAATCTAAAGACTGGTTTATTATTTTTCTTTGTAAAAAATAAATTGAAGTAAAAAAAGATCAAATTATTGATTTTTTTTTTTAATTGATAAAAAACAATTATCATTGTGTTCTAATATATATATATTAAAATATGAAAAAAAAAAATCTCCAAAAAATAATAACTTTTTTATTACTTTTTTCACCCGATTCCCGTTTGTTCCCCCATTTTTCTATTTCATAAAATAAATAAAAAATAAAATTCTATGTATCTAATTATACCAAATCTGTATGTAATTTTATGATAAATTATTTTAAGGCACTGGGTGACCAATTTGGAGCGGAAATAGTCAAAAGAGGAACTTCGTTTTCAAAACAATTCTTTCTAGCATTATAAACATATCGAATAAAACAAATACTATAATTTTCAAGTAAAATTGAATGAATTAAGGGGGTAGGTGAACGACTGATATCTCGCAAACTAGGATGGTTGCGAATAATAATAAATATCACAAAGTTAAGAAGAAATGTTACTTAAAAATTTAGTTATGTCAAACATATGAAAACACGATCAAATATTTAAGTTATTCTACTTTAAAGATTACACTCAAACGTGGAAATTAAAATTTTAGCGGCAAATGTTAGTCAATAATTTAGAAACTTTCTTAAAATTATGGTTTTTATTATTTCATTTATGGTTTTGGAACAACAAAATATATTTTAAATTTCTCGATTTCATTTAAAAATTATAGTGTTTGTTTTGCTGGAAATAAATAATGTACAAATAGTTATTGTGACAATATAGTTACTCTTTTAACTATTTCCAGTCCACGTCGGTCACCTTCTACATTAAAAAACGCTGGCCAAGTCTGCCAACATGTTGTGTATTATTTGTGTGCTGGCAACACATCTCTTCACTATAGGGTAATTTGCAAAGTTTTGAGGTTAGGCTAGTGTACATAACAAACAAAATATGTACACTGAATTATGTATTTTTATTTTCAAGTCGTCACAACATACACTTATGTAAAGACGCAGTTTTACAAAACATTCATCCATTTATATATCGAGGGTGCTCCGCTATAATGTCCTAAGTCCACTTGACCTTGAAAAATAAAAAATCGTCTGATCAACCCCAAATTTTGGATTTATCCATTTCAGGTCATTTGCAGCAAAAAATATTTTTCAAGGTCAAATGGACTTAGGACATTATAGCGGAGCACCCTCGATATATATATATATATATATATATATATATATATATATATATATATATATATATACAGTATATATATATATATATATATATATATATATATATATATATATATATATACAGTATATATATATATATATATATATATATATATATATATATATATATATATATATATATATATATTTGTGCTTATAACATCATACAAGCAGAAAAAAAAGTAATGTAAAATTTTATTAAAAAAATAAATAAAGTTAAAAAAAAAATCACACTTACCAATAATTTTTTCCGTTTCAGGAACTTGAAGGAAAAAAAAAGAAAAAAAAAGACACTTTAGTTGAAATAAAGAAAATTAAAAAAACATTTTGGTTTTGATATACAGTATTATCAAAGTAGATAACCTACGAACACCTTACCACAATGAGGTGAATCACTTTGTGACATCAAGATCTTCACCTAGCTATTGACTTCATCATAGTAAGGAGCTAATAGAAGGCGTTGCAAAAGTAGGTTTAGTGAGAAAATAAACAAACTCACAGCCCAACAATACAATACTAACAAAGTGCTAGCAGACGACTTAAAAGTTCCTGCCTACATTTAACATGCTTTCTTATGGGGCAATGAAACAGCTATAACTTGAGTTAGAATTATTTTTCAGAGCTGAAATTTTTACTGTAGCTTACTGAGCCTACAAGCTTTTGTTTTCCTGGATTTCAAGTGATTTGGTTAAAAATGATTTGTTCACCCAATTAACTTAAAATCCAGGAAAACAAAAGCTTTGAGGCTCAGTAAGCTACAGTAAAAATTTCAGCTCTGAAAAAGAATTTTAACTCAATGTTATAGCTGCTGCATTCCACCATAAGAAAGCATGTTAAATTGAGACAGGAACACCAAATCGTTTACTAGCACTTTGTTAGTATTATTGGGCTGTGAGTTTGTTTACTTTCTCACTAAACCTACTTTTGCAACGTCTGCTATTGGTTTCTAAAGGTAGAGACAGTGGTAAAAATATCGTGTTTTTATTGTGACAGCGATAATAAACTAGCTCTCTGATTGGCTAGTGGGTTCTTTCTAGCCAATCAGAGAGCTAGTTACTATTGCTGTCACAATAAAAACGCAAAATTTTTACCAGTCTCTACCTTTGACCTATTTTTTCATAGGAAAATACATTAAACTGTAAGCCTAATTATTTTATAAAAAAATAGAGCACAGAGTAAGAGCAATTTTTACAGTCTTTACTCATTTTTAACTACACACAAAATTACAAAACACAAACACACAATTTATTTCACTTAACTCAACTACAAATCAAACAAGATTTTTATACCTCAAATTTTGGAATTTTAAGGACCATTAACACGTTATAAAAAAATACAAAAAGAAGACTAATAAACAGCAAAATAATTTACTGAAATGTTTTCAAGAAGCGTAGTCAATAGAAAAGCTACATTTTTTTAAGTGCACGGGAAACATAAATTTAATAAATTATTTAGATACATATCAATAACTCTTTAGTACTAAACAATAACTCTCTTGCAAAAAGTTTAAAGAGTAACTCAATAGTACAAACGTAAACTCTTTAACGGTAAATAGTTAACTCTTTAGATTCTAAAAAGTTTAGTATGTATCTAAAGAATTTATTATGAAAAAAGTCTAAATAGTAACTCTTTAGATAATTTTTTCCGTGTGGATAATTTTTATAAAATTATTTTGAAGTGTGATAAAGATTAAAATTAAAAATTAGGGCAGTTTTTTTTCCTTTTTTTTTTTTTCTTCATAATGTCATGAATAGAGTGATGCCGAATATATTATTAAAAGCAGAAATACAAAAGTTAGTTTTGCTTGCATCAATTTAGAAATAAATAATTTTTAAAATTTGGCCAACAGTACCATCGACTTTTAAATAACATTCAAAATTTAGGGGTGAATTTTTTTTTTAATTTCAGAGATATGAACGTTAAACACAACCAAAATAATTAACAACGCATTTAATTAATTCCTAAGTTTTTTTTTAATGCATTTTTCCAAAAAAAAAGCTTAATTTCTTACTGAAGTTGTTTAAACTTTTTAAAAATTTTAGAGCACTAGAAATATTTTTACGTACTTTATTTTTAAGAGTTACAACAAGTGTTGATGAAAATGTACTGCAAATACTTTTTAACATGACATTAACATGTTTAGTCAATAAGTGGTACAAAGTATACATTTTAATTGTGATAGTAAAAAATAGTAAAAAATAGTAAAATTGTTTATTAAATGCTGAAAAAAAAATCAATTTCATACATCGATCTTATTGCGAAAAAAAGGCCTATCTCGTTTTTTGTCAGTGGAAGCAAAAGGTGTATCTCGTATTTTATCAGTGGAAGCAAAAGGCCTATCTCATTCCCGAACGTTATGGCGACAGCGCTCGAGATAGGCCTTTTGCTTCCACTGACAAAATACGAGATACGCCTTTTGCTTCCACTGACAAAAAACGAGATAGGCCTTTTTTTCGCAACAAGATCGATATCAATAATAATAAAAAAAAAATTAGCTCTATCAGAATATGCATTACAAATATTTTTATATTAGGGGCTGATTCACCCCTAACTGACACAGAAACTTTGGGTGTGATTCATTACAGCACTTAAGTTACTTAAAGGTTCTAAAAATCCTAATAACCTAGGATTACTAGGCGTTACCCAGGAATGAGGAAGACCATATAATAATAATAAGGGGGGGGGGGGGATTTTTACTAAATATTCTAAAAGAGAACTTTGTCCTGAATTGATTGATATGCGAATTTCTAATTTTTTAATTCATTTTAATTTTTTAAAAATAGAAAAATAATGTCCTGATAGGTAATTTATGCATGTGGGCATAGGAAAAAGTTACCGACCATAAAGTAATTTCACGACTTAAAAAAATTAATTAAAAATACCTAATGAACTAAAAAATTAGCAATTTGCATTCTTATAGATTCAGAATACATAAATTATAATGAATCTCTATTTTTTTAATTATTATTATTATTGTCTTTCTCATTCCAAGGTCACTCCTAAGTGCTTAATAAATGTCACCTTATGTATATGAATGGTTATACTGCAGCTCTGACACTGCCTCGGCCGCCTACTTCTTCTTCTTATCGTCAAGCACCGCCAGTCGCTCCAAGAGCGGGGGATGTGAGTGATGCCAGGCAGAGTAGAGCCAGTCGTACACGGGGAAGCCGAGGTTGTCTTGGTTCAACTTGATGAGAGCGGCACCCAGTTGTTTGGCCTTACCCATGGTGACGGCAAAGGCGTCGGCTTGGAACTCAAACCTACGACTGAGGCTGGTCAGTATGAAGCCCAGGAGCTGTGAAGTCAACATTTGGTGTTAGACATTGGGTCGTTGCATTCATATAACAGTCTACACCATATGTGAGCACTAAATAACATGGGCTGGTATTGGAATACATATGACTAAAAACACTTTGCAATGTTTATGAGAGTATTGATGTTGTTAACAGGTTGAATTGGGTTTTCAAGTATGCCAGAAAAATAATAGTATAATTACAAATAATAATAATAATAATTTTCTAAAAAAAATAGCAAAAAAAAAAAAAAAAAAAAAAAAAAAAAAAAGTTGTTTGCCTTATGCTGAGCAATTTTATTCATTGCTCCAGCATGATGTTATGAGCAAACACCACAGAGTCTAGCATAAATAAATATTGTATCAAACTTCTTTCAATAAAATAAAGCTTCTAATCTTTTACAAATTTTCAAAAAATGAACAATCTAAAATTTACAAACTCGTGACTACCTGAAACTTCTGCTATGCGTAAAAAACAGTTGCATGGTGATTTATTCATATTACTGCGAGAAGATCGATATGTAACTATGTAATTGCAATGTGACTAAGCAACGATGAATCATAATATCTAGTGTCAAGATAGTATAATAAAAGTAGGCTCACAAGACGGTTGCGACGTCACACGTATAGTTTCATTCATATAATTTAACATTGTTGTTAAGGTGGTATAATTTGCCCTTGTACTGTCGTCAGAACTCGGTTTCCTTCATAAAACTTCAAAATTTGACATACGTCATACAAGGTGACTGTAAACAGACCCACGTGGTCTCTCAGGTACAATACACTATGTACCTGGAAGAGGAGGAAGGACACAAAAATTCCCCTGTTTTGGCGCTAAATTTCCCCTCTTGTTTTGATTCACCTTGTGTGCCTGTTGTGTGATGTTTCATGCCTGTTGCTACCAAGGTAAACTACACCACCTTCTATATATCGTCTCTATCGCGTCAAAACGTTTCAAGTGAAATTATCACGAGTCACGAGCGCGCTAAACGTTCCATCTGACACAGTAAACCCTATGTAGATGGAACGTTTGGCGAGCTCGTGATAATTTCACTAGAAACGTTTTGACGCGATAGAGACGATATACATTTTGATTGTTGTTAACTATATGCATGATGTCACAGCCGCTAGTGAGTCACCCCTGATAGCGAGAGGCATACTTACAGCATTGTATGGAGCAAAGACGTACTGCAGGACGATCACCATGCCAACCAGCACAGGCTTCTCATTGTAGAAGCCAAAGGCGCGATACATCGGCTCGTACTGACACATGAAGCCAAAAGCAGCAAACATCAGGAACAAGTTCACCTGGGGGAACATTTAATATTTTATCACGCTCCATACAGTGTAGAACATGCCATCCTTACAAACATATAAAGTTCAAGGCATAGAACACCTTCAACAAAAAAGTTGCATAATATCCTAACAAACCTGAAAATCAACGTTGATTTCGCCAGAGTAATTTATTTCTAATTTATTTTCCATTCACAAAATGACACTGGCAGTCACTGACGTCACAGCTCGCCCGGTTTACGCGCGCGTGGACAAGGTGAGCTGTGACTTCAGTGATTGCCAGCGGCATTTTGTGCATGGAAAATAAATTAGAAATCAATGACTTCGGCCAAATCAACGTTGATTTTCAGGTTTGTTAGGATATTACACAACTTTGTTGTTGAAGGTGTTCTACACCTTTCAGTAAACATAACAATAAAAACAAATTAATTGTAGTAAGAAAATCATTGATATTGTAGAAAAATCAAATTCTATGACACTCTAGTATCAAAGATAACGTAAAAGAATCTGTGGTCAATTTGTAAATCAGATTTCCAATGGTAAATACATAAATTTGAAGACTTTTTGCACCCTTAAACAACATTAATGTTGTTTATTATTGTTTTCATTTTTAATTGAAGTTTAATAAGACCAATGCTTGCTATGAACTGACTGGAAACATATTTCTATTTTACTATAATAATAGCACATATTTTATTGATCCAAATGCACCTCATCAAGGCAAAGTTAATGGCAGCTCATTAAGTCACATGTGCAAAGTTTTTTTTTTTTTTTTATTAAAAAGACTGCCTTATGAACTTGTCTATGTAAATACTATCAAGCAGAGTGACTTTGGCCAAATGTTGAACAATTATTTGCTCCCAGAAACTACTACCCATTAAAGCTCACAGAAAAGTGAAACAAAAACTAGAGTAAAGCTTGATTTTTGCACTTTTTTTTTTTTTTTTTTTTTTTGTAGTGTATTTAATTTATTTATCAATAATAAAGAAAAGGATAGAATTACAAGCAAGGGCCTTACTACAGTAGAAGTTCTATGGAGAGGTTGAGGTCTCACGTGGCACAGTATTTTGTTATAAAAAATTTCATTTCTTAACTGAGAGCTTTTGTCATATCGATGGCTCCTCGGAAAACTGAACTATCTATAGTCTCCAAGCCTCAAATTTGGAACATCTGCGCTCTTCGCCTCTCCCAATATTGAAGCATCTGTAATGGAGCGCTGGTAAGAGATGCTTCAAAGTCAGGAGAGGCGGAGAGCGCAGATGTTCCAAATTTGAGGCGCGCGAAGACTATAGATAGTTCAGTTTTCCGCGGAGCCATCGATATGTTAATGTCATTAACATATGAAGGGATACGCGGCATTTTGGTACTACTGCAATCTCCGCGGGTGCAATTTTGGCACATCTGTATTCTCCTCGCTCCCCTTGTTTGAAACATCATTATACGCTTAACCTGCACAGATGTGCCATTTACAGTTGAAAATGTCATATGTGCTAAAATTGCACCCACGAAGATTGCCCGATTGCACCACCCTAAATGTAGCGTAGCCCTCGATATAACGAAAGCTCTCAGTTTGTAAAACGAACTTTTTAATAACAAAATACTGTGCCACGCAAGGCCTCAACCTCTCCATAGAACTTGTACTGTGGTAAGGCTCTTGCTGATAATTCTAGTTCTACCCTTTTCTTTATTATTGATCCTAACCGGGATGTTTTTTTTCCTTAATTTGATTAATTATTATTATTTTTTTTTTTTTTTTTTTTTAGTTTTTGTTTCACGTTTCTATGAGCTTTAGTTAGGGAGTAAATAATTCTTAAAATTTTGACAAAAGTCACCCCACCTGATGGAACATGTTGTCGTTGCCTCACCTGCATGATGATGATATTCTTGGCGACGTGGTTTAACTGCCAGTGCCCTAACTCATGAGCCAGCACGGCAAGCACTTCCTCGTCACTGCAACCCTTCTTCTCCTCTTTCTCTCCCGACTTCTCCTTTGTCTCCTCCTTCTCTACAGACTCCTCTTTCTTCTCCTCCTCTGCCTTGCTCTCTGTCTCTCCTCCCTCCTTGGGCAAACTGAAGTCCTTGAGCAGAGTGTCAAACAAGACTATACGTTTGTTCTTGAAGAAGCCGTAGAAGTAAGCATTGCTGTGCACCGAGCGCTTAGAGCCTGAAAAATAACAAAACAACATTAGTCTTTGCAAAATTATTAAGGGAGTAGGGTACCGACATTGGCCATTAGACTCAAAATTTTATCATCAAAAAAATCTGAAATTTTGCACAATGATACCGGCACTTCAGCTTGAAAAATTTCAAATACTGTACATAGAATATAAAAATTTTGGGGGGTCACCGTGCAAATTAAAATTTTTTATGATTTTTTGAAACTATAAGCCTATAAGGCCCAATGTTAATTTCAACAATTATTAACATTTTTTTTTTTTTTTTGGGACTGTCAAACATCTTGAAATTTTTATCACAGCTAGGTTTGACCCTTAGCTACAAAATGACACTAAATTTAGACCCAAAACACATTCTAGTTTTTGAGATATAAGGTCGGTATTAGTACCCTTCTCCCTTAAATGCAATTTTTATGCTATCAGTTTTCATATATACATCTTGCATAGGTATCCTTGCACTTGGCTGCCATCTTAGTGGCAGAAAATTACTATTCTAACATAGAAGAAATAGCAGCACTGGCCTTACGTTCCATAGTAGAAGTTGTATGGAGAGGTTGAGGTCTCACGTGACACACATTTTTTTCTTTTAATGTTTGTATAACTGAGAGCTTTTGTCATTGCGATGACATTTTTAGTCAAACAAGAAAATTATTTGAGCACATCACAATGTACAGTATACTCTGTGCGACGTGAGACCTCAATCTCTCCGTAGAACTTCTACTGTGGCAAGTAAGGCATATCCTTGTCTTTAACATTGATCTTGCTGCCAAGTATGTTTACTATGTATATATGTTTGTCTCTGATGCTTTACCTTCAACGACGTACAACTTGTAGAGAGGGAAGTGAATGCTGGCTGCCAGTTCCTCAATACTGCTTCTCAGTTTACCCTCAGGCAGGGGTGTGTACTTGTCAAAGAGAGGGGCGATGTAGTCGGGGTAGACAGTCATCAAGAACAGCATGACGATGGTGCAGAACAGCCAGAGATACACAAAGAACAAGTCTCCTCCCCAGTGTACGATAGCAACCAGGCCTGCGACCAGGGGTAGCGTGATGGCTTGTCCTACTAGCAGGCTCTTGATCTTGTCTTTGATGTAGAAACCTACAGTCTGAAACATGAACGATACTTAATAATAATAATTTATGAATTGGGCAAAATTAGGCATACAATCTCAAAGTTGTATGGCAGTATTAAAGTGATGTACACACCCTTTTACTGTTGTCAGAACTTGGTTCTCTTCGTAAAACATCAAAATTTGACATACGTCATGCAAGGTGATTGTCAACAGACCCATGTGGTCTCTAAAGTACAATACAGTATGTACAGCTCTGGCCAAAAGTTTGAGAACGATTTGCATAGGCTACCCGCAACCACACTACGTTATCTTTATGCGAAAACGCAGCGGCTGCCGCTGCCCCGTTCTCTAACTTTTGGCCAGAGCTGTACCTGGATAGGAGGGACAAAAAAAAAAAAAAAAAAAAATCCCCTCTTACGCCAAGAAATTTTCCCTCCTGTTTTGATTCACCTTGACCTTGAATGACATTTCATACCTGGTGCTACCTATACAAACTACACCACTTTCTATATACATCTTGTACAACCTCTTCAGAAGAAACCAGTGCTGGCGTTACCATAGTGAAGAGAGTCCCATAGTTTGGCTAAAATATTTCTAGCTAGAGAAAACTGAGTATGGGTGTGTGTGCCTTCTACAGTCCTTCAGTCTTTACTCAATAAGTCTGTAAGAACTGAAGAAGGCACAAACACATACACTGATTTCTATTGGAGTTTAGTGCCAAAAGCTAACCTATATGTTAGTTTTTTTTTTTTTTTTTTTTTTTTTTTTTTTTTGCTAGCAAGATTTTTACTAAACTATGATACTTTCTTCACTATGGTAAGGCCACCACTGGTTTCCTCTATCCTTTTTCTTTTATATCATCAACCTAACCATGATGGTTTATTTTCCTTAATTTTCCATAATTTGACTGTAGTTGACGTTAAAGTCCCTAGAAAATACTAAGTACTCTCATCCCTTACAAATTCTTAATATTTTTTATTTTATTTACTGTACCATTATATTATTATTTTTTTAATTGTTGAGAGGTCACGATTGTCATTTAACTGCATGTTATTTGAGTGAGATTTTTAAAGGATTTGGTGAGAATACTTTGTATTTGCGAGGGACTTGAGCTGATATGAAGCTGTACAGGCGTCCTACCTGCTTGTTGAAGCCATGTTTCTCCTCCAGTACAAAGGTGTGGTACACAGAGAATGGTAAGTCCATGAGGGTGCTCAGGAGGTTTGTCAACAAGAGGAAGGCCATGCTGACCTGAATCTCAGAGCCTGCATCCAAGCCAACTGCATTGAGTAGCAGTTCAGATTGGACCCAGAAATATCGGAAACCATCGAGCAACATGAAAATCTGAAATAGAAAATATGTACATTGGCTTATAGCCAGTCATATTGTAATGGAGTTTTGATTTATGAAGAAGGAAAAGCATACACATATTTTAAATCAAGCAACCAAGAAAATGATGGAAATTTTAAGATGCGGCAGAAAACTCATCTTATTCCCTTTCCAGCCATTATTTCCACATATGTGATCCCATAGTTATTTTTTATTAGTATCCTAAAACGCATAAAATGCAACGAACAAAAACTTGTGTAATGACAGGTAATATCCTAACATACTGGTACCTGAAAATCAACATTGATTTGGTTGATTTCTAATTTATTTATCATGATGTGGATATCAAAATAATTACAAATAACTTAGAAATTAATGACTCCATTCAAATCACAGTTGATGTTAGGATATTACAATACATGGCATGTGACAGCTTTTATTGTAAACATGTTCTATGCCTTTAAACTGCAATGGTGCTTAATTTAGTGCTATGCTTAACCTCTTAGATCTTTGACTTACAGTAGACAGAATGCTAGAGATGAAGCCCTTAATGATGGAAAAACTACTTTTGTCCTTGCCATACAATCTAGCCTTGGTGTACGTTGTAGGGGTGAGAATTCCCTCAAGTTCCTTGGGAACTTTCTCCATGTTGCTGTAGATCAAGTGCTGTAATCATAAAGGAGGATTAACAAAAGGTTTATACATGCCACTACACGGAAAACTCGAGGTAAAAAAAAAAAAAACAACTTTGAAGCTGAAAGTAAAATTGAAGTGATAAAAAAAAAGTAATAAAAAAGGTACCGTAACTTCTTTTCATTGACAAAAATCCAAATGAAAGAGCAGCTAATTACAATATTCTCAAAAGCTGTAAAGGCAGCTTTTTCATTTTTGCTCTGCATACTGGTTCCGAAAATAATCTGACCGATTAAAGTTTTTCCGTATAAATTATTTTGAGATAAGAATTTTGTGGTCTTTTTTTTTTTTTTTTTTTTTATTATTATTTTTTTTAGATCAGTGTAGAATTAGGGGAGTAGTAAGATAATATAAAATCAGTTGACTCTATGCATATTAGATGATGTTTATCTTCTTAACCAATAAAGGTAGAGAGGTGAAACGAAACTTAAAAATACCCTAGAGTATACGATTAGACTCTATGGTAGCAGTAAAACTGACCTCAAATCAATATTTCTAAAAAATAACATTAAAAAGACATATACTATTGACATAATAAAGTAACAACAGTTTTGAAGCTGACTATAAGCAATTTCGATCACAACTGCTTCCGTTTTTACTTACTACGCATGCACAGTACGTTGAAATAGAAGCAGATGTGAGCTAAAGTGCGTATAGTCAGCTTCAAAACTGTTGTGTCTTTACTAGTCAGTAGACTGATATATATATAATACACATTGATGTTGCAGCAAACAATTGACTGATAAAGGAACAACTGTTTTGAAGCCGACTATTAGCAATTTCAATCACATCCGCTTCCGTTTCGACTTACTGCGCATGCGTAATAAGAAGAAACAGAAGCGGATGTGACCAAAATTGCTTATCAGCCTCAAAACCGTTGTTCCTTTACTAGTCAATATGTGTATCTCGTTTGTTATATCAGTGAAAGCAAAAATATGTATCACGTTTTTTGTCCCGGTGAGCAAAATGAGTAAGTTGTTTCCGAACTTAAAGACACACTTAATGCTAAAAATAAGTATTTTTTTTATTCTTCTACAAATTAGTTGTTTATTTTACTTTTCTAGCCCGCAGGATAAGCAAGGCCCGCGACGGTAATGAGGGGGAAATGTGACGCACTACTTCCCCCCTACTTTATAAGTAAAAAGTTTGTGAACCTTCTCAGGTAAGCAGCAGGTAGAGCGCAAGAGATATTTTTTACTCTCCCAGTAGAGGGGCGTGTTCCCTCGCGTATCCCACCGGCTAGAGACGTTAAATAAACAAATAATAACTATTGACATGATTTGGAGAAGAATAAAAAATACAGTACAGTATTGTACTTATTTTTGGGGTTAAGTGCAGTGTATCTTTAATGTAGACTGCTCGACTTACACATATTGCTTAAGGTACCTGGACAAAAGGTATCAGGGGTAGAACTGCCTTGTATGACAAGACTTAAAGAGGGGGGGGGGGATAGAAAGTTTCATAATGGCTCAAAATTAATTAAAATTCTTATGAAGGGACAAGTCCCACCTCAGTTCTACCCCGACAGGTACATACATACTATACAGTATTTCTTTGCGCATAATAACAAAGGTATTGCTGTTACTAAACATACTTACTTGACGTATAGATAGATACAACTCCCATAAATATTCCAACCATTGGAAAACTAAAATTGCATAAACCAAATGCACGTCCTGCCACTCCATATTTCTGCAACAGTTCAGTCCTTTGTGTGCTGAAATAAAAGCAAAGAATTCTCTTTAGATATTTACAAATATCAGAGGAAACAAACACGATAAAATTATAGATAATGATTTGTAACTTCCGTTCAGTAAACAGTTTTATCTGATATAAATATGTATATTACATAAAAATAAAGGAAAATTGTGAGGCTTTCATAATGGCGTGCGGATGAAGCATGACGGGAAGTCGATTTTGAACCCCGCATTTTTAGTCAATTTTACGATATTTTACTAAATTTACCTGCTCAAATAAACTATGGACGTGTAAATAGCTACTGAGACTTTTATCAGTAGCAAAAAAAATAATTATTCTGTCTTGTTACGTCACTTATTGAAGTAAGAAATTTTTGTGACGCCACACCAAAACAAAACGCGCCGGCTAACAGCTGGAAATTTTCCATTGATACCAACAACGCAAAATTTAACTAAAAAATAAAAAAGTGTTTATGTCCCACCAAGATACTTAAATATGGAACTTTTTTGTAAAAATATTCAATTGAAGATACTATTTTTTTTTGATACAATAAATGCTATAAAATAAGTTAATTTGTGCCTGGTTTTTGTGGCGTATTTTGGTATTCAAAACTTTGTTATGTTGCCATTTTGTAAAAAAATTTCCGGATAAAAATTTGGTGAACCGATTTTTGCTGGATTTTTGTGAAGCTCTGTATTTTGAAGTCGTTTTATGGTAAGAAATAATCTAAATATCTACTTAATTTCTTAATAACTATATCAAATGCTAATTTTAATATTTCGGCAGCTACTTGCCACGTTTTTTTACCGTTATTGTTTGTTTTAAATCAAGTAAAAATAGAAAAAACGAGAGGGCATTGACACGAGGCTGTCAAAGGGTGGTTCATATGCGGGCGAACTCATTTTTACCCAAATGAAACACACCGTAATATGACCTTAATTTAAATGGAAAAGTTGATGGTCAATTAAATTCATTAAATTGAAGTCAGTAGTTTTGATGACTAACATTTAATATAAACCAGGGTTCGACCGGGTTTTTAAACCTGGATTTTTGCCGGGTGGTTTTTTTTATAAAAAAACGGGCAATAAGATTTTTAAAAAATCCGGTTAAAAAAAAAAAAAACTATATTAACAGTTGAAATTCTTAATTTACTTGTATTATGTACTTATTGTGTACATACTAGCTGTACTATGAATAAATAAACCTCTATGATATTTGATGTGTTTTTTTGTTGTTGTTTTTTTCAAATGACTAAAAAATATGCTAGATGATATTATTTTATTATTTTTATGTTATTATATTGTGAAAATTAAAAATTTTTTTTTTTTTTTTTTTTTTTTTAAAACGGGCTAAAAAACCCGGTTTTACCTGCCGGCTGGTTTTATTAAAATAACTGGGTTTAATCCGAACCCTGATATAAACCTATATCATACCCTGGGCCATGGATATATGCCCTGGGCATTCAAAATTATAAGTTTACATTATTATAATATTCATTACCGGTCAAGTGGTTTGGTGCCTGGCCAAACTGTTATAAATGATTTACACGTACCCCTTGTATAAATATAAAACAAAAACTAAAAGGTAGTGCAAAAATCAAGCTTTAGTTAAGTTTTTGTTTCATGTTTCTATGAGCTTGCCAACGTACCACCTCAAGTGGCGATAACACATTTACATAATTAAATTCATAAATCTAAATGCATCCGGAGCATTTTATAGCATACAGTACATAAATATATATTTAGACGAGAGAGAGGGGGGGGGGGTACGTAGTTTAAACTATTTTCAACACAATTAACTCTTTGTTTGCAGGTACAGTATATCCTAGAGATGTCTGAAGAAATTGTACTAGATGCTGCACAATGGCGAATTGAAGCTGAACAACAAATCAATGATATTCGCAATCACGTGAAGTTCGTTGATATCTCGGAGCAGCTGGAAAGCACCCAATCTGGGGTCCATATCAACTTGACAACCTTAGAGGGTGCAAACGTGTGTGTCTCCCTCTCAGCCCAAGGTTTCAAAGTGGTCGGGGACTCTCACGACTCGACCTTAGGGTCAAAGTTTGGGGAGAGATCATACGAGACTCCGTACGCTCTCTTAACAAGCATCAGTCCTGGATACCAGACTTCTGTTGGAGAAGAGTTGATGAAGTCGCTCGCAAAACTTAGTGAGGAGCAATGAGGGTAAGTAGGCTCAATTTAGAGTTAAAGGATGTCTGGCGTAAAAATGTAATTTTTTACTATTAATCGATTACTGTAACTTAATTAGACTTATACCACAAAAAAAGTCGAAAAAATACCATTAATTAGATATCTTTCTAATTATTAACAAAATTCTCGTGAAGTAGAGCCTACTTCACGAAGAAAGTGCACAACGGCAACAGCGCTCCCTATATTCTATGCTAGATTTGGTGACTTTCTTTATCTGATTGGCCTGAGATTCCGCCGTCACCTGAGAAATGACCACTGAGAAAGGGTTGAAAAAAATAACAATGCAAGTACCGCTAGTACTCGCATTGTTATTCTTTATTTCGCACACCTGCCAAGATTTGGAGGGGCTAAAATATACTTCTTGCAATGCAAGTACCCACTCAGTAATAAAAAATAATGCAGAGTTTCACCTGAGACTGACTGAGGTAACTCGTTACTTTAGTGTGTAATCAGTATATATCTGAAAGAGGGAGAATTCTCCTATTTCTAAAATAAATTTCTCCTACTTTTCATTATTACTTTCAAAATATTTGTTCCAATGTTGCCGATGTCTGAAAATCTATATTAGTTAATTAGCTAATTAATGGGTTAATAATCAAAATTTTTGAATGAAACTTTTTGAGTTATTATTTAAAATTAGCTTGCTTTAGTTTATAATGAAAATTAGACATTTTTTCATGACGCCAGACATTCTTTAAGTACAGTCAACCAGGGTGAAATTGAAAGCCAATCACAGACCTGGTTTCAAAGTGCTCTTTGTCTAGCGAGATAGGAAAAGTGAAAGCTTGCATACAATTGGAGTTTCAATTTCACCCCGGTCGACTGTATTCAAGACTTTTAGGTACACCTGTGTACAATTTTCAAAGAGGGCGGCAACGGCTGCTGCATTTTCTCATAAAGATAACAGGTTTCTTAAAGGCGTGCCGGGATAACACCTTGAACAAAAAACTTGCCTAATATCCTAACTTACCTAAGTATTAGCTAGGTATTAACGTTGATTTGGCCGGAGTCATTGATTTTTAATTTATTTTTCATTCTCAAAATACCAGATGCAATTTTATGATGTCACAGCTCACTGATCCACTTGCACCGAAACAGATGAGTTGTGACACCATAAACCTGCATCTGCTATTTTGTGAATGGAAAATAAATTAGAAATCAATGACTCCAGCCATTTTACTGCCATTACAATGTTGATATTTAGTGCCGGAAAGCTAGCGCTCGGGCTGACTTGGGAATTTTCAATCGGACTTGTAAACATGCTCTGATAACAAGACGGCTTATCGGACATAGCCAATCGCTCTCCAATCAGTTCTTTTTGCTCTGGGACTGATTGACGGCTGCGCCGGCCTTTAATGGGGAGATACGTACATAATCTAAAGTTGCACAGGAAATGATAAGTGACCTCTAATTTCCTTAGTTAGCACTGGGGATTTATAATTATAATTACAGTATTTATTTTTTACTGCAGAAATAGAGATAGAAAATTTAAATGGGAAATACCTACTAGACAAATTTTTAACAAGCTTTAAACTACCCAATTATTATTCTTACTGTTAGTTCTATTTCAATTTAAGGAAAAAAACATCGCAGTCAGGATCAATAATAAAGAAAAGGATAGCATTACCAGCGCTGACCTTACCACAGTAGAAGTTCTATGGAGAGGTCGAGGTCTCACGTGGCACAGTATTTTGTTATAAAAAAGTTTATTTTATAACTGAGAGCTTTCATCATGTTAATGACATTAATTAATCACTAGTGATTCCCTAACTCCACCCCCATCTCTCCCCACCAACTCCAAATCAGCAGGAGCATAACACGGCAGTACAAGACTTTTGATTGATAATGTCATTAACATATGACAAAAGCTCTCAGTTAAAAAATTAACTTTTTCATAACAAAATACTGTGCCACGCGAGACCTCAACCTCTCTATACAACTTCTACTGTGGTTAGGCCCTTGCTGGTAATTCTATCCTTTTCTTTATTATTGTTGTTAGTTTCATTTGATCACAAATGACACCTAATGGGTTAAGGAATAGAACCAGTGCATAATTTGGTGCGTACTGTATGCTATACTTGCTAGAAAATTTGTTTCTTCTCGTAGTCTCAATATTTTAAGTTTTAAATTATTATAAATTGTAACAAATATTCACTAATAAATATTTTGTACGTAAAATTAAAAAAAAATTATCATGTTACAAGATTATCTGTACAAATTTTTTATATTTTAGAATGTTGCTAATTTAAATAAAGTATTTTTTTTATTATTTAATTGATGAAATTAAAATTTAATTTAATAATTTCAAAATTTGAAATTTGTAATTTGCAAGCTTGAATTTCCATAAAATTGCGTGGTTTTTAATTGTGTATTTATTATTAATATAAAAATTAATGTTGTACATCCTATATGTTTATAATAAATAAATAAATAAATAAATAACAAAATATATGTATAAAAAAAATGTACGCAAATGTGTGACATTTTTTATTTATTTATTTTTTTTTTGCTTGTTTCAAAATAATAAATAAATAAACTTAAAGGCATAGACAACATGAAAATATTGGCATTTACATCACAAAATACTTGATGGGACTTGCATAAATAACTTTAGTTTGTCTCAAAACCCAATTGTAGCGCCGTAGCAGTGATCAGAATTTTTTTTTTCATTTATGTAACCCGCACAACATTTCCATACTAGTTTTTGCATGTTTCTGACATCGTAAACAGAAATATTCATGCAAATTGCACACTTTACAGTTTTGTCATGCTCTCTTGTGGGGCCACATTTACATTCTGGTAAAAATTATCATAAGTTTTGTAGATCTCATTTTGTGTTTAATAATTAGGAGAAAAAAATGAATAAACAATTTTGAATTTGAATTAAAAAGAACGTGATGTTTCATGTTTTCTATGCCTTTAAAGCAGTAAAATAAAATATTGTTCAGTTAAACTACTAAGCTATCATAACTTTTACTTTCATTACACTCTCATACCATGTCATTAATGTTTACATAAAGAAGGTGCTTATAGGGTCTTTGCATTCATGTTATAATATCGATGCCATGTTGGATAACTCAATAACATGGTTGGCATAGGGAAAAAAATCTTTTTGCCAGTTTAAAAACACTATGCAATATTTTTGAGAGCATTGATGCTGTAATTATGTTCAATTAGTATCTCAAGTATGTGAGAAACATAACAATAACAAAAAATTAACTGATTTCCCAAAGAAAATTGGCTTAAATAAAGTTTGTCCTATGCTGAGCAATGTTATGCACTACTCCAGTATGGCCTCCAAGCGCATAAATATGACGTCATCCGCATACACCCTAGGGGTACGAATAGGTCGGTATAGGGGGATGAAAACACCCTTCAAACAAAAAGCGGTAAATTTGACAAGTAAGGCCACCTAGCGTGTAAGGCCTAAAATAAATTTAGCAGACGACAAAAAAACAGGTAATTACTTTTTTTCTTATTACGAATATTGTACAATTTTAACATTTTTCTCTCATAAGACACAATTAAAACTAATTAATCATATATTTAAATATTTACTTTATTAAATAATAATTGAATTATATAGTTAAAAATGTGTTACAAAAGTTCAAAGTTGAATGACCTTTTGACAGATCATTGAAAACACGCCCATCTGTACCATAATATAGATTTCTCAATTAAAATCTTAAATATCATTAAATAATCATTCTTATAGTGTCAATATTAATTTGATATCAATTTTCAAACAATATTGTGATTATTATTTGAAATATTTGAGTTGTAATTTGAAATCTAGAATATATTCTCAACAAGTTTTAACTTTTACTTTCAATATATTTACTTTCTTACGTGATATTTAAACTTTAGATGTAAGTAATGAATTTAATTAACAATTGGGGTGAGTAAAGAATTGAAATTATACGTAATTAACCAGAAATATACATAAAAATATTTTATAGGCATAAAAATTAAAAATTTTTAAAAAAATTCTGTAACGTAGGTTTTCTATTATATAGCCAATGATTTGACCTATTTAAAGAAATATAGTTTGATCATTATCTTATAAACTAATTTTTTGAAAAAACGTTTAAATAAATATAATGTAGTTAAATTTTATATGTTAAACTTAAAAATTGTATTATAATTAATTTAGCAGTGAATATTTAAAGATTATATTTAAGTGTGTATAACTGCGAATCTTTGAATTAATAAAACAAAAAATGGTTGGTGTTATATTTTTATTAGTATTTGTATTGTTATTATTATTATTTTATACATTGTATTTATATCATGATTATACTGAACATATTACGAAGAAAAAAAGAAAGAAAAAATAGAGATATTCTTCTGAAATTCTTCCACTTGAATTTTTTTAAACTTACTATCATAATTATATAAAGTCTAATTTAAGTGGCCAATATTTGTTTTTCTCTCCTTCATGGGTCCTTAAGACTTTATCATAGAAAGATATTATCGTTAATTTCCAAATAATGCGAAACGTTCACGGAAAAAAAAAAAAAAAAAAAAAAACGCTGTTTAGAGCACAAATTTTGTTAAAAAAAAAAGTAATTATGCTGAACATCTTAACTATTATATGCTATGTAGTATAATCAGTATACAATTGGAGATTATCGGTTTACAAAATTCTTAAAAAAAAATCTATGGCTTATTAAAACACGTAAAAGTATGTCTAGTATTTCTCATTTAATTTTCTCCAAAATCGGTGGAGTAGTTTTCTCAAAAATCGCATAAAAAGTGTTTTTCCCCATAAGCGTAATGTTAAATTAGGGGACCCTTATAGCTTTCCCCGCGTCTCCCCTGCGCGCTAAACCGATAAGCTCCATTGTGTTTTGCGTATAAATGTTGCTGCATTGAGCATCATAATTATTACTTATTTATTTGTGTACGTGCGTATATAGCACCATGTAAATTTGTAATATATTTTTTCTCTCTGATCTGATGGTCAAGGGTTTTCAAATTTTTATCATGGGAATTTTTTCTCGTTGATTTCCAAATTATATATATAAAAAAAGTAGTAAATTTTCAATTTTAAAGATACGAGGGTTTTTAATATACATATATAGTTTATAAAATTTGATGTAAAATTTGATGACGTCTTGTTGAGTTTATATTCTACGTGACGATGTGAGAGTATTGATTGAAACACAGAGGGTGTATTGTTTGTTTAATATATATATATATATATGACACACGTACAAACGGTACAAAACAAATAAAAGAGAAGATTTGCAAGGAAAAGGAAAAGTGGCACAAAGTAAATATAGGGCACTAGGTTCATGCCTATGCAAGGAATCGATACAAGAGCGTGTGCTGGAAAAAGTGAACTCAATTGAAAATTGAAATATAGAATCATTTCCTTGTTGAGAAGCTACGAGATCACTTCACGTTACCAGGGTTCTATTCCATATATAAAAGGGTGAGAATAATTTAAATTGTACGTTGTTTCAAGAAAAATTACATTTTATTAGTATTGTATATACTAAATAATAATTACTGAAACAAATTTATTATATTTAATTTTTAGTGTATAAAAATAATTTCAAATTCATAATTTTTATAAAAATAATATTATTAATAATACTGTATCATGATTCTGTGATTTTACTGAAAATTGTTAATGGAGCGTATCGGTTTAGTGCGCGGGGAAAGCTAAGGGTCCCCTAATTTAACATTACGCTTATAGGGAAAAATAGTTTGTGTTTTTCTTTAATTTTTCAGAAAACTGCTCCACACGAACAAAAATAAATACGTAATAATTATGCTAGCTTATTTTCAGTACAAATGGTTCAATACAGTATAACATAATCTATGGCTATACTTATGCATAATAACTATGTTACATAGCATAAATATTATGTTGTACAGCATAATGATTCATATTGTTCTAATAATTTAGCATAATTTATGTTATAATGATATAAATGCAACATTTTATTCTTTTCGTGCACCGATTTCGGATAAATTTAAATGAGAAATACTATACATACTTCTATGTGTTTTATATTTAATAAGACATAGAAAATTTTTGAGATTTTTTTTTAAACCGATAGCCTCCATGGCCTCCATTGTGAGTGTTTCCTATTAAAGTATTTCTTAATTATATTTGAACGTTAGGGTCCGTTTAATTTTATTTGTCTTGTCACTTTATTGCTTATTTATTTAACAAAAAAAAAAAAAAAAAAAAAAAAAACATATATACGTAGGTCCATGAATAGGTGATTTTAACTCAAAGAAATAAAAATATTTTTATTGTTAAAGCCATAGACCACATAAAACAACCTGTGCTTTTTAATGAATAAACACAAAATGGGATCTTCAAAACTGTTGACAATTTTTACCAGAATGTTAATGTAGCCCCACGAGAGAGCGTGGAAATACTGTAAAATATGCAATTGGCGTGAAATTTCATGTTTATGACGTCAGAAACATGCAAAAATTAGTATGAAAAATGTTGTGTGGGTTGTATAAATCGACGTTTCTGATCACTGGTACGGAGCTACTGTTGGGTTTTGAGACAAACTTAAGTTATTTATGTAAGTCCCATCAAGTGTTTTGTGATATAAATGCTTATGTTTTTCTCTGGTCTATTCCTTTAAATTCACTGTAAATAAATTGTAAAAATATAAGTATTAATATTGTTTTAGTAAATAATTGACAATTCCATGATGTATAACCTTCAACAGATGTGATTTTTTTTTATTGCAATTGATTGTAAAGAGATTGGAAATAAAGAAATTTTGAATTTGAATTTTGAACAAATTGATACAAATTCTGCTAGTGTTTATTTTTATTATTTATTAATTAAATGAAATACTTAAGATTTTAAAAAACAAATTAAAAATTACTTTAATATAATTTTTAAGTGATAATATTACACATCATTATAGTAGAGAACTATACTAACAAGTAAGTATTAAGCAATTTCTATCGTTAACTTAAAAAACAAATTATATTAAATTAAAAATACTCGCGGTGCCCAATAAAAACAAACAAACAAAAAAATGTTAAAAAAATCGAATTATTTCATTAAAAAAAAATCGATCTTTTCGTTGGTAAATTAGTTTAATTGGTTGAAGAGTAAATTGGTTTTATTTGAATTTACATGGAAAGTTGATTTATAAATTTAATATTGAAACATTTGTGTTTGCTAATTAGTAAAAGATGACGTTTCAAATTATATAACTTTTTTTATTTCTCCGCAATGTAAATGTTTAACAAAAAATTGGAATATTTTTGTACAAGCCTAATTAATATGTTGAATTAAAAGCAGAAAGAATAAATTACGTAATTTATGCTGTGTTTATGTCATTTTAGAATAAATTCTACTCAATTAGATCATCATTAATAATAATTCTGCAAAACATAATAATTCTGCTATATAACACAATTATTTTCCATTATAGCATAAATTATTCCGTATTGCACAAATTGTGCTGAAGATTAGCTTAATTATTACGTATGTATTTTTGTCCGTGTAGCAAAAAAAAAAAAAAAAGAGAGAGAGAGAGAGAGAGAGAGAGAGAGAGAGAGAGAGAGAGAGAAAAGAAAAAAAGAAATGTATAATGCTGGATTTTACTTCAGAAATACATTATGTTAAAATAGAAAATTGGAATAATAAAAATAAATAATAATAAAATAGATCAATATATGAATACATACTCGTATAGAATAATGATAAATGATAATATTGATTCCAATTCGTTCGATCTGGTTTCATACTAGATATATCTTCGATATCTTTTTAAATTCAAGTAAGAAAACTAACAAATGCACTGTGTTATTCATATCGGTATATACAGAAGGAAGGACCGTGGAAAAAAAAAAAAAAAAACTCGGATAAGCCCCTACCTGTGCGCAGCTCGCCGACACGCTAAACCTGTGCGCAATGACAAGTCCTTTTATCCGAGAACCTTGTTTCAGACATTCGTTATATCAATATAGGTCTTTCGTAGAGTTCTAGAATGGGACTCTAATCTTCTAAGACTCGAATCAATCCGTGTTACTGCGCACTTTTACTGGCTAATCCTTTTATTTTGATGTATTGGTTTTATCTGATCATGCATGCAAATGTCTTTTATAATTTTAGTATTTCAATAAGTAGTCAATATAACTAATTAGTACAGAATTATATTGTATAAACTATGCAATAGTTTGATATCAATTTATGGAAATATTAAAAACAAAATTCTTGGAGTGATCCTAACTTCATAATATATCAAACGAACGTTTTTTTTTTCGATTTGAAAATGAAAATCCACAAACTCTTTCAAGTTTTAATATGAACAAAACGAGACATTCTGAAAAACCCTAATTAATTATAACCCATTTATTTTAGGTTGCCTGTAACGCCTAATTCGTATCGTGCTCTTGGCAGTATACGAGTGAAAAAACTGATTTTAATAAAATAATTTATCATGTTTCACTATTTTTGTGTTTATTTTCATTTGTTAATTTTAAAATATAAACCTCAATATATATATATTATTTATTTATTATGTTATATATATTCAACATTTACCATGACAGCCTATAGGTTGGTTTCATTCATGTTAAAGTCGACGCCATAAGTGAGCGCTAAATAACATGGGCCAGTATAGGAAAATGACTCATTTTGCCAGTTTAAAAATATTTCGCAATATTTTTAAGAGCATTGATGCTGTTAATAGGTTGAATTAAGTGTTTCAAGTATGCAAGAAAAATTATAATAACCAAAAAATTGCTAAAATTCCAAAGAAGTTAGCTATGCTAGTCCTATGCTGAGCAATGTTATTCATTGCTCAAGAAGAGCATCGAAAAGCACTCAAAATGACGTCATGCGCACACACTCTATAGAAACCGTGAAATCTTGTAGACAGTCTGGTCGGTGCAATCACACTAATTACGTATTTATAAAATTGAGGTGGTTAATTAACAATTAACCTCAGATATGTGATTGAACTTTTTTTTTTTTTTTTTTTTTTCAGTATAACTTTTTATTGCCTTCAATATCTTGTATACCAAATTTCAAATCGATTAGTTCCTCGGTTATGTGTGGAAAAATAACATGGGAAACATAGGATGCCTTAAACTCGATCACCATGTTATTTTTTCCCCCCACATAAGTGATAGACAAATCGGTTTGAAATTTGGTGTACATGTACAGCTCTGGCCAAAAGTTCCCGAACGATTTGCATAGGCAACCCGCAACTTCACTATGCTATCTTTATGGGAAAACGCAGCGGCCGCCGCTGCCCCGTTCGGGAACTTTTGGCCAGAGCCGTACATATTGAAGACAATAGTGTTGTTCTTAACCCTGTTCTCTGCTCATAAAATGACGATCGCCTTTGGTTATTCAAATGGGATCTGCATTTTTTGGTGTAACAGAACAGGGTTTACAAACAGCATTATTAGTGTTGTTCGTAAACCCTGTTGTTGTTTTTTGCTCCTAAAAATGCGCAATATATTTGAATAACCATAGTTGATCGTCATTTTAGGAGCAGAGAACAAGGTTTACGATCACCATTAATACAATCTTATGTCGGAAAAAATAATCATAATAATAAAAAGCAAAAGCAAAAAAAAAAAAAAAAAGTTGCATCACGTCTGAGATTAATTGCTAAAGTTTCGATGCGAATACATTGTTCTGGCATATGAGAAGAAAGTAAAATTATGTCTGTACTTCCACCTTACATAATACTGTACTGTAGATTGCTGACACCAGAGATGTGTTTGGTTATGCTTGCAGTCGAGATGTGCGAGAGTATTCAACAGTTCGAGGTGTGGGACAGTGCGCGGGAGAAGTCGCAGAGTGTCGAGGCATCAACTCTGCACGATCTCGTCATGGAAGGTAAATATAAAACTCAGGTGTAGTTTTGTTTGTACTCTTGTTATTGTACGACAAAAGGAAAAAAAACAGATAATTTAATTTCTTATTTCATGAGAGGAAATCGTCCTGAATCGATCGATATTTTTAATTAATTTTTTTTAAATTAAAAAATAATGTCGTGGTCGGAAACTTATGTTTGTGGGTATAGAAAAAAGTTACTGACCGTGATGTCATTTTGCAACTTTTAAAAATAATTAATGAACTCAAAAATTAGAAATTTGCACATCTATCGATACAGGGCAATGTCCTTTCTTATAATATGAAATAAAATAAATAAAGTAAAATTAACTCTTGACTCACTGGTTCAAATATTCGCAGCGTCTGCTGCACTTGGCGTCCCCGTGGCTCGCGTCTGCCTGGAACAAGATGGTACTGAAGTGGACGATGAAGAATACTTTGCTACCCTTGAGGGAGGCACCCCTCTCATGGTGCTAACTGAGTCCGAGCGCTGGATGCCGTTTGCCGCCAGGTACTATAAACTGTAGCTCGAAAAGTTATGCAAAGTGTAGTAATCAATGTATAAGCATATCTGTAAGCAAAAGCAATAAAGTAAAAAAACTCAATATCAAGTTTGCATTGGTTTTAGTCTGACTTTATAGCCCTCCACCCTACAACCTTTCTATCATTGCACACTAGTATTTGATTTATAGTATTTGGGGTATCGGTGTACACTTTCCTTCTTTTTATAGAGTTGGAGTTTATCACATGTTAAATATGCAAACTTGGCTAGTTTTTTTTATTTTTATTTATTATTATTATTATTATTTTTATGGCACTTAAAGGCGTAAAACACCTTGAACAAAAAAGTTGCTTAATATCCTAACAAACCTGAAAATCAACGGTGATTTGGCTGGAGTCATTGATTTCTAATTTATTTTCCATTCACAAAATGCCGCTGCCGGTCACTGACGTCACAGTTCGCCTGGTCCACGCACAAGTAAACTGGGCGAGCTGTGACGTCAGTGACCGGCAGCGGCATTTTGTGAATGGAAAATAAATTAGAAATCAATAATGACTCTGGCCAAATTAGATTTAATTTCAGTTTTTTTATTTTTATTTGATTTGCTGTTGATTTTCAGGTTTGTTAGGATATTACGCAACTTTTTTGTTCAAGGTGTTCTACGTCTTTATTTTGTAAATTTGATTGTAGTTTTTAATTTTCATTTTGGTGCTGTATTTTTGATAGTAAGATATCAGTATATTTAGTTACGTATAACCACTTTGTCTCTCTTCTTAATAATGTTATTGTGTAGATCTACAGTGTTAATTAGGCATGCAAAGGTTGACGCAGGCTGGTTTTAGGGATTATAGACACAAGAAACGAAAAGTTTGTTATTATTACAGGCTCAGTAAATTATCTTCTTCTGTATTATACATTATTTTTTTTAAGTGGTTAGTTCCTTCATATTTAATCATTGCTAAATTACCTTTAAAAAAAATACTTAAAGCAACTTCATAAATAACTTAATTAATAAAATATATTAAAGTAATTCCTTTATATTTGTATAAAATGAAATGAATGAAAGTATTTCAGTAATCTTTGTTTTGATTTTTTATTTTTTTTTTTTTATTTTTTTTTTTTTTATTTTTTTTTTTTTTTTTGTAATGAATACTATGCGAGAGTTTCATTTTTCATTTACTTGTTTGTGCTTTTTTTTTTTTTTTTTTTTTAAATTTTTTATAAGATAATTTTAAAGTGCTTATCTTGTATTTCCTGTAGACATTTCCATGATTACAGTATTTGCTAATGCGATTTTGTCGCCTCCACTCCACTTCAACAAATAGTCATTAGAAACAGTTCTAATAGTCAAAAAATTTATATATATAAAAATAAATAATAATAATAAAAAAAACTGTTTTAGAATAGGAAACATACATGAAAAAAAAAAAACATCGAGGTTAATGCTACTAAAACAATAGGATAGAAATAGAATGAGAGAAATTAGAGCACTGCGTGTATTGAAAGATAATGCAAAGCAAAGTTCTCTAATTATCAAAATTATCAAAATTAGAGAACTTCTCTTTCCATTATCTTTCAATACACGGTGCTATAATTTCTCTCGTATTTCTATCCTATTGTTTTTGTTTTAGAATATACGTATGTATAAAAACATATCGAGGGCTACGCGGCATTTCGTTACTAGTGCAATCTCCGCGGATGCATTTTTGGCACATGTGCATTCTCCGTGTACATTCTGTGTACAGAACTGTCATTAGTAGGAGTGGCGTAGATTGCACATGTGCCAAAATTGCACCCGCAGAGATTGCACAATAAGTGCCGAAATGCCGCGTAGCCCTCGATATGCCAGGAAGAAATTGTAAGGAAAGGGCAAGTGGAAACTTAGAGCCTCCCCAAAGTGAAGTGGTATATAGGGTACTATATGTGATCTGTATTAGCAAGATTAGTATTGTTAGTATATAGTAGCCTACTGTATATATTTTATATTGTATTATATCATTAGCATGGTGTTGTTAGTAAGGTTTTTTACATTGAGCTTTAGGACTCAGATTTATTTATTTATTTCAAGCATCACTATCTGAGAGCACAATCCACATATCTGCAAAAGCAACAAAGTTCAAAACAATATACAACAAGATAAAAGTTTGAACTTTGTTGGTTTTGCAGATACACGATTTTAAAGTTCTCTTCATGGTTTGTGCTCTAATGTACTCAAACTCAATATTGAACACAATATTTTAGTCAAGTGTAGAAAGTGTTACAGTAAAGGATAGGCGTTAAGTTAGCTTACACACGTTGGTATATAATTTCAGGTACCAGTTACGTTTAGACGAGAAATCACGTCGTACTCCACCGAGTGGCGATGATTTTGAGGAGCTCGGTAACATGGATCCCGATTATCTCACGGACATCGTGCCTGATAAAGTTTTTGCTGAGGCGATGAGGGAGGCTTGTCTCGCTGCACGTCTGCCAGCCACTCAGACGACGAGAGAGGCTGTTGAGCCCTTGTGATCTCGTGCCTCACCGCTCTCGCATACGCTCTACATCAGCTGTTGATCTCAAACCTCTCGTTCAAGCCTACCATCATTATTATTTATTAAAGTCAATTTTTACTTCAGTTATTTCAAGTATATAAAATCTTAAATTAAATAATACTACAGTATACATCAATTTGTCGGCTCAGAATAATATTGTCATAACAACAACAAAAATCTTTGTCCCATGTAAATCAGTGGCTTAATTTCCTATGACAATTTTTTTGCAGTTGCGACAACACTATGCTCATCCGACAAATGCTATCATTTAATTTGTATTTATTCCAAGTAAATTTTTTGTTATTAAATGACTTTAGAACTGTTCAATAGAGAGTATACTATAATTTTGTCTGCTTTTTATAATTCAATTGACATCTCTTTTAAACTGTAAAACAGACTGGATCTGAACAGGCTCAACCAGATTTTATTTCTCAAATTATGAGACGGAACATAGAAAAAATAACATTAATTTGCCGCGTCCAGAATTGCAACATATTGCATTAAGGTATGTTATTTATGGTTTAATTTTTCAACTAAAATCAAATATTATATTATTTTATCTAAATTTATTGTAAAATCTCATTGAATTACGTATCTTTAAATAATTTTAAACAAAACCTACTATTTATAAAATATAAAATTAAGTTGTTATTTTCTTTGCTATCTCAATGTTTTTAAAGTAATTTTTTTAACAAAAAGAAACTATAGCAGTTGGTTATAATAAATTAAAAGGAAAGGAAACTAGCATAACCATAGAGTCCTACACTGAAAGAATAAATTACGTAATTTATGCTGCATATATATCATTATAGCATAAATGATGCTAAATTGGAAAAGCATAAATATTTATGCTATGTAACATAGTTATTATGCAGTATAGCATAAATTATGCTGTATTGCACAAATTGTGCTGAAAATGAGCCAGCATAATTATTACGTATTTATTTTTGTTGGTGTATGTACTGTATAGTTTGGGGGGGGGGGGGGGGGGGGGGAATGCTAGCATACAGATTTGGATAACTTTTGGTTTTAAGAAAGGAATATGTGAGTGTGTGTGTGTGTGTGTGCCATTGGAAGTTCTTAAAGAAAAACTAAAGATAATTTTTTCATCATTAAAGTCTTGTTAAGTCTGTAAAGCCTTATAGACAGCAGTCCTTTCTTAGCAATTTTCTTAGCGCAGCGATAAAGTTTGTACCATGCTAACTTTATGGACACTATCACAGGGGTGGGATAAGAATTGTGATAAGAAACGACCGCTGTCTTGAGCTTAAAGGCATAGAACACCTTAAACAAAAAAGTTGCGTAATATCCTAACAAATCTGAAAATCAACGTTGATTTCGCCGGAGTCATTGATTTCTAATTTATTTTCCATTCTCAAAATGCCGCTGCAGGTCACTGACGTCACAGCTTGCCTGGTCCATGCGCAAGTAAACAGGGCGAGCTGTGACGTCAGTGACCGGCAGCAGCATTTTGTGAATGGAAAATAAATTAGAAATCAATGACTTTGGCCAAATCAACGTTGATTTTCAGGTTTGTTAGGATAATACGCAACTTTTTTGTTCAAGGTGTTCTACGCCTTTAAGGACTCTGACAAAGTCACACATTCTCTTGTACCAAAAGCTCTCTAATAAGTTGTTTACTATCTGTGTACTAGCAAGATCAAACTATTGGACATTTATCTCTTCACTATGCTAAAGATTTACTATATTGATGTTGTTGGGAGTAATACGTGTAACTCGTTTTTTGTCTCGCATGGCAATATGTGTAACTCTTATTTTGTCACGCGAAGCAAAATGGAGCACCATCTGCATAACATTTGGAAACGACTTACACATTCATTGCTTCGCGTGACAAAAAAACGAGATACACATATTGCTCGCAACATCATCAATATCATTTTTTTTAAACCCAATTTAAGCATTTCTTTCCTCTTCTTTTTTAATAATATTTATTTTTATCCTCCATATATATTTATATTTTCATGACTTTTTACCAAATAAAACTATATAACGCAGGATAAGACCAATAAACCCTGCACAAAAAAAAAAAAATAATAAAAAAAATAAAAAAAAATAAAATTCTAAATAACAACTTTGTCAGAAATATTAATATTTCTTTAAATGAATATAAAATTTTTAAAAACAAAAAAGAATAAATTGGCTTGAAAGTCTATTTTAAAATATATGAAAAGTATTGAAGTTTTATTACAAATCAAATTATATAATAATAATAATAATAATAAATTTTATATCAAAAAATACTCTTATCTATAAAATCAATTTTGATTCTGGTTGATTGTAAATTTTATAAAATTGTTGAAATTAAACTAATTTGGAGCAGGCTCATATTTTGACATTGTTATGGAATATTGTTAAATAATATAATTGTAACTTTAGGAAATCAATACTTTTCATAAACAACTAAATAAATAAAATAAAATGCCCAATAAATTAAACTTACAAAATTTTGTATGGATTGCAATGCACATTAAACTCATACTTTTTATCAAATCCAATAAAATTAACAACTTAATATGTGTACACATAAAAAATATGTAATGCATGCTGCATTTTATGTTAGCATAACAATTCATATTTTTGAATTGCATAAATAATTATGTTGTATGATACTGATAATTTATTTTATCATTAAAACAGAAAAATGGCTAATTTTTAATTCTTTATCTTACAAGAAAAAAAAAATAAGAAAAAAAAAAACGCGCAAAATTTAAATAATAAAATATATGATAACAAGTGCGTGTATAGTGTAATTATTATTCTATACAGCATAATTACTTTGCAGATATTATGTTGTTATGAATAATTGTTACTGAAATCAGAAGAAAAAAAATGTAAAAAAAAAAAAAAAAAAAAAAAAAAAAAACTATTGGAATTTTACATGAAAAATTTAGCCACTGCATTTTTTTTAAACTCTTAACAAATTTAAATGTTAAAAAAAATGTTAATTAATTTATTGGGCAAACAAAATCTATTTAAGTAATTATAATAAAAGGCACCGAGATAATCAGTAGATTGAAGTGTAAACCAGTGTTGTCGTTGAATAGAAAATATTGTACGAGATATTGTGGCTTATTGTACAACATAGAATGAGGCAATGTGAAATCCCAAACTAAAGTATAATATACCCCACCCCCCATGCTTTCCTAAAATACACAATTAACTCAAAAAAAGACCAATTAAATTGTATTTTATATGATGATGTATGTATAGTAATATGACTTGGTATTTAATTGGTGTTATTTTTGAGTTAAGTGCATTTTAGAGATTCTAATTAAAAAGAATTTTTGTACCAAAGTAACAGGAAAAATTACTGGAGAAAAAACAACAACTATGAAATAAAACGTGTAAAAAAAAATAATATTAGGTAGCGTAGCATATTATACAAAAATTGCTGCATTTTCAGAATGTGACTTTTTGTTTAATCATTTTATTTTCTTCTTTGGATTATAAGGCTAGTTTAAGTATTTAATTGTTGAAAAGTTATATTTTGCTTATCCTATCGCATGGATATATTCCTATGGATAAGACTTAGGTTGGCAGCTGTGTTAATGAAAACTTTAAAAATATATAGGCCTATTATTAACGTCTTCTTTTAAAATAAAGCTAAAAAGTTGAAACCTAAAATTTTGGATATCCAAGTTATATAGGATTGGACTTATTAGTAGAATCAAAAATGCTCTCAATTTAAAATTTTCTAATTGCTATGAATTGAGAATTGACTTTTTACATTTAAACAACTATTTGTTAGCACGCCAACAATTTAGGCACAATTTGGACGTTTTCTCAAAAAAAAAAAAAAAAAAACGGCAATGCTAAAAAATTTTAGCATGTCCTTTAAAAGTACTAGGTATGTTATAAGATAACTATTCTCAATTAATTTCTAACACAATTTGGAGGGGGGGAAAAAGTCCTTTTGAAAATGCAATAAAAATATTTTATGCTAAAACCTATAATAAATACAAAAATTAAAGGAATTAATAGTGACACTTTTCATGTGGTAAAATAAAAAAGTCAACGTAATTCCTTTAAAAATGTACCCTAATTTGAAAACAGCTTCTGATAAAGTATCAAATAAATTCCCACAGTTAAAATAAGTGCTAAAAAAAGTTAAAAAAAAAAAAAAAAAAAAAAATTAAAGGCCAAGTTATTAGCATCTCTAAAATGCAATAAATACTAAAATTTTATTCTAAAAAGATAAAAATATTTTAAAAAAAGTAAAAAACTTAGATAACAACTGCTTAATTGCTATAAATATATATATGCTTAGCAATTTAACTATTGTGTGGAAAATTCTTATATATACTGCTCACTTAAAAACAGGCACTATATACTCAAATATAGGGAAAATATATGTATAAAAAAAAGCTCACTTTTTAAAATAACATGATAATAAAAACAAATTCTAAATATACAACATTTTTAACACAATTTTTAAACATGAGTGCATTTTTTTATTAAATGATTTTAAATATTGATTTTGATTTTTACTAAATAAAACTTCTTCATGGCCTTACATGTCATATTCAAGTGTGCCTATCTATAATGACAGTTTTATTTTACTAATAATTGCAATCAGTAAGAGGGGAAGTAATTTTGTGTGGCTGACTTTTTTGCTTCAACTTTTTTTTTTTTTTTTTTTTTTTTTAATGATTTATTAAAGCTATATTTTTTATGATGTGTGTTCAAAAATTAAGAATAAAATTTTAGTAGAAAACAGTACAGAGATATTGAATTGAAAATTAATAAAACATGACAATTCTCTTACTCATATAGTTCATTGGGACTTGGGATCAAATGTGTAGACAAGTTCTAGTAAAAAAAATAGTTCAATTTAAATAGACGTCAAAAAAGTAAGGAGTTTTTTTTTTTTTTTTTTTTTTTTTTTTTTTTAATATAATATTTTAGATTTTCTAAATAACTATACGCCAATACAAATTACTTATTTAATGACCAATTTATTTATTAGGGATTATAATTTTTAGCATTTCCTGTTATTACTATGTATTTAAAAATATATATTGGGAAATTTTCATTATTCTTTCCATCTTCTATAATTTAATTGTGATTTTTTGAACTATTAAAAAAAAAAAAAAAAAAAAAAAAAAAAGCCACAAACACAAAAATATCTAAGACCTCTACAATTTCTACAATAATTTTTTTTTTTTAATGTTAAGCAACAAAATTTTTCTCTAAAGTTTTATATATATATATTTTTTAATTAAGAAATTTGCACTCAAAAAAAGATAAATAAAAATTTAAAACAATTTTTACCATGGAAGCCTATACTATAAATAAAAAAAACAGTTTTTAATACTATATGATATATGACAACAGATCAGGGACATATTTAATACTGAAATGTTTGTACTAAAAAACCGCAATGTGCTGATATATATATATATTATAAATAATAATTATATACTGTATGCTAATTAAAATTTGTATGATCAATAGAATGAAACATTGTAGGGACATATCATGCGTACTGGAAAGTTACAAAATTAAGCTATTTTTTAATGAAATACAGTTTTCTTTTACTTGTACTACCTGGCTAGCTACGTCACCTAAAGTTATCATTATTATAAGATTTACCTTTGCTCTACCTGGATAGCTACTTCACCACTGTAAGTTCCTTTTTTTTTTTTTTTTTTTTTTTTTTTTTTTTTTTTTTTTTTAGTTTTATTTAAAATACTATTCAAAATCAATCCAAAATAACATTTAAGTTTTTTTATAAAATTTGAAATTATAATTTTTATTTTTTCATTGTAACATACTTACAATTTTATTACAAATTCAAAGAAAACATATTAACGCACGCACCACTAAAAAACTGACTTTTTTGTAAAAAGTAAATTAAAATAAAATTTAACATAAAAATAAATAGTTATAATGTGGAATTATTATAATTAATACTAAATTTAAAAGAATTCAAACAATTTTATTATAATTTTGATAAAGAATAGCTTAATTTTGTATGAAATATGTAAAAAAAAAATCCCAATCCACGTATAGAAAAACATAAAAAAAAACATAAATTTTGACAAAACAAGAAGATCAGATTTTTACCACTGTTATTTACCTATTAGAGATGTTTGAGTATAAAAATGTATACCTTTGTACATACATAGACTGATAATAATGTAATACTGTTATCATAGGATGAGTGTTGAAGAAATCACCTATTTGTTACCCACTTAAAACACGGATCAAAATAATTATGCAATAATAAAGTTCTAATAGACTGTCTTCAATTTTTCTCCTAGATTTTTTTTTTTTTTTTTTTTTTTTTTGTGTTTTTACATTTTTGATTGGCCATAAAGTAATAAAAGATAATTGTTTTATGAAGAATTAAATTTTAAAAAAAGGCCAATAAAAAAATTGTAATTTTCCCATATGGTTATTGAAAATCTCCCTCATAATTTGTGCTATTATGACATATTTTTTCAAATAAGGAATTTTCAAAAATGACCTCAATTAAACAATATAAAAATTAAAAATGTATGCTATATATTTGTATAGCTACTATGTTATACATATAGCATAATAACAGTTATATTATACAGCATTAATAATTATTATTATTATAAGTACACCTTGTGTTTAATAAATAAAATAATAATAATTATGCTATATTACAGAATAGTAATATTTAATTGGATGTCTGCAATAATTCATATTTTATAAATCTCGTAATTTATTTTGTCCGTGTTCAAAAAGCAATTGTTCAATTTCTACCTTAAAATTTTCTAAGCAAAAAAATTGGGGAAAAAAAAAAGGAAAAAAAAAAGGAAAGAAAGAAAGAAAAAAAAAAAAAAAAAAAAAAAAGAGAGAGAGATAAGCATCAAAATCCTAATTTTTTTATTGGTTTTATTAGAAAATTGGTGCTCTAATGAGATTTCTAATTTATTAGTAAACAGAATTTTCTTGTTTAATTATTTTTCGATTTAAAAGCATTATGCTGGTACCTTTTTACATATTATTGTCTTTCACTTTTTTATTAATTATTATTTTTTTAAGATAAATAAAAATATTTATAAAAGGACATAAAGAAAAGAGCTCGTACTGTACATCATAAAACATTTAATCTATTAGCATCAACAAGTTTTTGCTTTGAAAATTTAAACTGAAATTGAAGTTTTGCTTTTTTTAAAAATTACTCCTCTACTATGAACCTATAATATGTCGTGACCATAACTTTAAATGAACTTAATTAAGAATGCTTTTAACATTTTATTGTATAATCTCTCTTTTTAAATGTGTCTTAATGTTTATGTATGTATTCCACAAATTTTATATTAGGCCTATGCACGTTTGTTCTTAAATTTTAAAATATACACTTTTAACACTGTTTGTTTTTAAAACTATCAATCTTTACCTATTATGATTTTTTTTTTTTTTTTTTTTTACTTCGTCCAATTTTTAGCATAACGGCTAAAAATTAAAAAAGATCAGCTAATGAAAAAGATAATAAAAAAAATTGGGGGTAATTTTATTGCATTTTCTAAAAGATGAAATTGTTTATAAATAGATAGATATGCAAATTTCTAATTTTTATGTTCATCGAGTATTTTCAATTAATTTTTGAAAGTTGCAAAATGACGTCACAGTCGGGTAACTTTGGCATAATGAAAAAGTTACTGACCTTGATGTCATTGTGTGATTTTCAAAAATTAATTAAAAATATGTAATGATATCAAATATTTAAAATTAGTATAATACTCAATTCAAAATAATGTCCTCTTTTAGAATATGAAACCTTTTTTTTTCTATCTTTCTTTATCTTCCCTTCTCTAATTGAAAAGGATTCATTTTGGCTTCAAAGATGGATTCATGCATTGCATGTAAGCCAAAAAAATTGAATGTGTAATATTAATTTTTTTTTTTAATAATTGCGTACTATAATGCAAAAAAAGATTGATAGCGTACAATTTTTGCAATGTGCCAAAATCTTGTTACTTCCAAGCACTTCTTTGTATTTTAAACTCTAAAAATATTGTGTGCCAAAATTGATGTTTAATCCTAATTATTATGCACAAATAATCTTCTGCAATTTTTGTGTCTATGTAAAACTAAATAATTGGTTGTATAGCCATAACAATAATAATAATAATAACAATGTATGTGCTCAATGTATTAAAATAGTCAATATTACAATTTCAAAGCCTAATTTATTAAGTTATTGCAACAAAAAATAATGATTCAGTTTCAGTGTTAAATAATAAAATGGCAGTTTAATTTAAAATAGTTAACATTCATAATTTTTACAAAAGAAATGTAAACCAAAATATTTATTGTTCCTATTTTGAAATTTTTATGTTAATTGTTCAGTATTTTTAATTTAAATAAAATAAAAAAAAATGAAATATAATAATTTCTCATAAAGAATTTTTAAACATTTGTATTAGTGTTGCAAAAAAAAATGTAGTTCTATACAAAATACTGCTTAAATAAAAAGGTTTTAAAAAGAAAATGTATTTATTTCAATAAAAAAAAAAACAATCTTTTTAAACTTTATTATTATTATTACTTTATTTAGAATTCTAAAAAGTACAAATTCTATATAATTTCTAATTTTTGATAAAGCATGAGCAAATTTCTAGTACAGTATACAATATTTTTATCATTTCAATTCAATTTCTTTTTGCTCTTAATTTTGTCCCTATTAAAATGTTAATAGCTATTATTACAAAAATTAAAAAAAAAAAAAAAAAAGTTATATGCCTATATAAGATACGTATATTTAGTTAGGTACAGTATACTACAAAAAAAATATCTCCCCCTCTATTCCCTATTCCCCTTTACGTTGCCATTCTGCTCCTATCTTATACATACAAAAAAAAAGTTGCGTTACCAACCAGCTGTTTCCGGTTTTAGAGGCGGAGTTTCTCTGTACTGTACCTAACTAAATATACGTATCTTAGTTATATAACACCACACAGCTGGATAGATCCATCATTTCCATGAACGTGTGATTTAAAAGAAATGAATGAGATGAGATTAACTTGTGACTTGACGTGGCCCACTACCACCTTGCACTATCAGGTCAGGACTGACTGCATGGTCGGAGACATGAATACAATTTGATGCCTCCGCGTCAAAAGCGAGCATGTACACTTACCAGATTTCCAACAAAACGACTATCTACACTTTCTGAGCAGCGCTGTAACTCGACTAGCGGCAATAAGCTTAACATTGCAGATTTTCGGCAGCGGAAAGTGTAGATAGTCGTTTTATCGGAAATCTGGAAAGTGTAGATGCTCGCTTTTGACGCATTTTCGATTTGTAAAGCCTAAACATCTCTGTTACAGTTTTACCTGTGAAACACTGACATGCGCACAGACATAATGTGTGGAGAACATGAGAGCATATTCAGTGGATACCATGGGCTCTAAAAAGAGCCGCATTATATCAACCAGCACGCATCAACTACTATGACACATGCTAAGTTTTATTTATTATTATTATTATTTTTTTTTAGAAAGAACAGAAATATAAAAGAAACAATTAAAGTCAGAAATTAAATTATGATAGCTAATTAAATTTTGAGTCATTTTAAATTATAGTTAAATTTGGTGTCATTTTAAATTACAATTAAATTTGGAATCATTTTAAACTGTGTCAGTCACTATTGATAAAACAATTTTATTGTCAAAGAAGGTAAAAAATAAACAAAAAAGTTAACATTAATTCAAAATTTTGTACGTTAACATAATTCATATTGGTTCAAAAATACACAAAACCACAAGAAATGCAAAAAGTTTAATTCAATTAACCTTGTACAAATTTTGTATTTAAAAACTTAAATTTAAAAGAATATCTATATAATTCTTTAAGTACTGTATTCACTTTTTTTTTCTTAGCAAAATTAAAATTACAGTGTAATTAATTAATAATAATTATTTACAAAAAAAAGAAATAAAAATAATAAAAAACTTTTTGTTTTTTGACACCATATCTAAGCAAAAAAAGTAACATTGTAAAGAAAAATAGCAATGAAAAATACATAGCGTAAATATTCGTTAAAAAATTTGTGTATACTAAAATGAGTTGTTTTAATCAAAGAAAATACGTACGTAACGTTGACAGAAAGCAATGTTTAATTTTTTATCTTGGCTAAAGGTGTGTAAAATATTTATTATTTTTTTCCTCAAACATGGCATAATTAAAAATACTAAAGGCGTAGAACACTTTGAACAAAAAACATATGGCTAATATCCTAAGATACCTAAATATCAACGTTGATTTGGCCAGAGTCATTGATTTCTAATTTATTTTCCATACCCAAAATAGCAGATGCGGATTTATGACGTCACAGCTCGCCTGTTTCCGTGCTTGTGGACTAGTGAACTGTGACGTCACAAACCCGCACCTGGGATTTTCTGAATAGAAAATAAATTAGAAACCAATGACTCTGGCCAAATCAACGTTGATATTTAGGTATTTTAGGATATTACAAAAGTTTTTTGTTCAAGGTGTTCTACGCCTTTAAAAAAGAACTCTCAAAAAATGTTGAGAAACCTGATTCTTTTTAGTCAGTTTTTTCCGTTCATCTTGCGATCCCACAAAATTATAAAAAGTACAACTTGATTTATAAAGCTAATGGAAGATTTAGACATGTTTACATTTACAATTTCATGAAGTAGATTATAGTGATTTATTTCTAAAGAAACATCAATTTTTTGGGTGGTACAAGGAACAAGCATAAACTATTTTTATTGCATTATCTTGAAAGTCACTATAGTAATTTATTTGATTTCTTTATAATTTAATTTGTACAAATATTTTGTAAACTTTTTTTTTAATGGAGCTTACTTGTAAAACGCCAATCACAGTTGGTACAAAAAAAAAATCTAAAAAAAAAAAAAAAAAAAATGAAATGATTTTATGAAAAATTAAAGACTTTCAGAATATGCAATACAGTCAACTATGTATACACAGATGACTTTGAACACCCAAATATCTCAACCCCAAATTCGCACAAGAAATCATTATGTATAGGTATATTTATATTTTATAATGATTCATATTATTAATTATGATAAATTGAAAGAAAAGGATAGGAGAAAACCAGCAAGGGCCTTACCATAGTGAAGAGAGTCCCATATAGTTCGGTGAAAATCTTGCTAGCACAGTTATTTTATATCTGTGCTAGCAAGATTTTCACCGAACTATGGGACTCTCTTCACTATGGTAAGGCCCTTGCTGGTTTTCTCCTATCCTTTTCTTTCAATTTATCATACCTAACCGCGATGGTTTATTTTCCTTAATATACCTATACCTACATATTATTAATTATACAAGAATTCAAAAAAAAAAAAAAAAAAGAACAAAAGAACAAAAGAACAAAAAAGAAAGAAAGAAAGAAATGAATGCATGAATGAATGCATGAATGAATGAATGAATGAATGAATGAATGAATGAATGAATGAATGAATGAATGAATGAATGAATGAATGAATGAATGAATGAATGAATGAATGAATGAATACCGATCAAAGAGATAAGAATAATTGGGCATTATGCTTTGACCTCTCATTTTGTTATGTAACAACATTAAGCATAATACAATATATGTACTCTAATATTAGTAACAAATGTTAAATAGTTAAGTCTCTTATTTCTATTAAGTATATAATTATATATTAGTTTTATTTTTACAATAGTAGCCTATTAAAAAAAATACAAACAATAAAAATGCATGTAATGTTAAACTTATGTATAATAATTATGTTAATACTTAAAATTAAGTGGCAGTGAAAAAGCTTTGTTCCATCATTTGTATAATTATTATAGTTGGCAGTGGAAATATGGAAACATCAGTTCATTACAATTATACAGTATTTCTCTTATTTGGACCAGGCTCAAAAACATTCAAAATATCATTGTTCAAAACCCCTGCTACATTTCATGACAAATTTTCAATTAAGTTTAATAATATATTAAGTGAAGAGAAGAAAAGAAGCCTTTAAGTTTTTAGAATTAATTTTTGTGAAAATTTAGTGTCATTAAAAACACGGAATTTTGTCTTTAAGAAATCTCTTAAAGGCGTAGAACACCTTGAACAAAAAAGTTGCGCAATATCCTAACAAACCTGAAAATCAACGTTGATTTGGCCAGAGTCATTTATTTCTAATTTATTTTCCATTCACAAAATACCGCTGCCGGTCACTGACGTCACAGCTCGCCGGTTTACGCGCGCTTAAAACAAGCGAGCTGTGACGTCAGTGACCGGCAGTGGTATTTTGTGAATGGAAAATAAATTATAAATAAATGACTCTGGCCAAATCAACGTTGATTTTCAGGTTTGTTATGATATTATGCAACTTTTTTGTTCAAGGTGTTCTACGCCTTTAAATTCTAGTCTTAAAAAAAAAAAAAAAAAAAAAAAAAAAAAAAAAAGGCATTTTAATACAGCAATCACAAATGCAGTAATGATTATTAATTTATAATTGTAACTATTTAAAAAAAAAAGGTCTGTTATTATTACTTATATTAGGTTATATCAAATTTTGAGCTAATTCGAACAGTTAAATCTTTTTTTTTTTTTTTTTTTTTTTTAACTTTTTATTCTATTAATTGTTAATATTTTTGACCATTTACAAAATATTTAAGTACTTTTTTTTTACATGTTTTTATTTTACTGGTCATTTACTATTTTTATTAGCAAGTAGCTGGTAAATTTTTATAAATTTTATAATACTTATTACACTTATAAATGTATACCATATCATTATGTTACACAATGAGGTTAAAAGTTAACCACTCACTTGTCCATTTACTTAACTTTTACACTGAGAGTTCAGACTGTATTGCTTGAGTCCGAGGGGTGGGAGGGATGTTCAACACATCAATCACTCTTCTTCTGGACTTGATGTCAAGATTGAGCTATTCTCTTGTTTGTTGAAGAGTCCATTGACTTTAAGAGTTTGGACTGCAAGATGAGGTATTGATTGAGTCCAGGTGGCATGCTCAACTCAATGGACTCTTCCTCTGGACTTGATGTCAAGCTATTCTCTTGTCCATTGGCAAGTCCATTAATTTTAAGAGTTTGGACTGCAAGATGACGTAGTGATTGAGTCCAGGTGGCATGCTCAACTCAATGGACTCTTCCTCTGAACTTGATGTCAAGATTTAGCTATTCTCTTGTCCATTAGCAAGTCCACTGACTTTAAGAGTTTGGACTGCATGATGAGGTATTGATTGAGTCCAGGTGGCTTGCTCAACTCAATGGACTCTTCCTCTGAACTTGATGTCAAGATTTAGCTATTCTCTTGTCCATTAGCAAGTCCACTGACTTTAAGAGTTTGGACTGCATGATGAGGTATTGATTGAGTCCAGGTGGCTTGCTCAACTCAATGGACTCTTCCTCTGAACTTGATGTCAAGATTTAGCTATTCTCTTGTCCATTGGCAAGTCCATTGACTTGCTCTGACAGTTCGGACTGCATGAGGAGGTATTGCTTAAGTCCAGGAGGACAAACTTCATTTAGTAAACACGGCAGACTCTTTTCGGATTCCTGGACTTTGTCTAACATGGAGAGTCGCACTGCACAGCGAGCTAGCTCTCGCAGACTTCGTGGTGTTTCTGTAACACAAGACAATAGACATAGAGGAAAACTTAACAAAATGAGAAATTAAAAATTTCAGAGGATATTTTAGCATAAAAACATCACCATCAAAATAATAATAATAAATAAATAAATAAAAAGCTTGAAAAATTGTACAGGGCAGCTGCTTCATTTAGATTTGGTAAACTGAGTATGGTACAGAGAGAAACCAGCACTGGTCTTATCATAATGGTCTCATGGTTTGGTGACAAATCTTTCTAACTCAGATTAAATTAAAAAAAAAAAAAAAAAAAAAACTTTTGGATTTTTATGCCAAAAGCTATCCAATGCGTTTTTTTTATTTCTTTTCTTTTTTTTTTTTTTTTTTTGTGGTAGCAAGATTTTCACCAAACTATTAGACTATGGGAAAAAAAAAGTTCCATCAGAGTTTTTACGCTGCTCCCCCTCTGCCTCATCAGCCAATCAGAGTCAAGTTATAAACTCAAAATATTGTAACGTTAGATAAACTAAACCATCAAAATAAATACAAATCAACATGTTGATATCTAATTTATGAATAATAAGGTAAGATAATTATTATTCTAAATTTAAAAAAGTATGTTTATTGATAATGTTCTTCACCCTCCCCCCCCCCCCCCCCCTTTGTGCTCAAAAACATGGATAAAAGAAAGACAAAAACCTAACGCTTTTTAGATTGTAATGCGTTTTTTTCTTCTCTCTCTCTCTCTCTCTCTCTCTCTCTCTCTCTCTCTCTCTCTCTCTCTCTCTCTCTCTCTCTCTCTCTCTCTCTCTCTCTCTCTCTCTCTTTGAGCAAGGGAACAGTTTTTTACAAACATCTATAAATAAGACTTACGCTGAAACTCTGCAAACTTGCTGAGTATCCACGACTTCTGTTCCCCTCTCCCAGTCAACTTGTGCTGCAAATGTTCCATGTAATTCTTGAGTGCAACGTACATCTCGGTACCATGCGGCACATAACCAAACTTTGAGAGAAACTTTAACCAATCTTCAGCACGTTTCACTTCAGAGTCTATGATTGGATTAAACACTAGCAAAAACATAGGAGGTCCTATCCAATATGGAAGCATTTTTTTAACCATCCTTACATCAGATGTAAGAAATGAAACAAATAATGCATCAGGAATCTTGTATTTACTTTTTAAATGTGATAGTCGCATTTCACGAGAGAGTTTTCTATCCGAGTTATTCATAACATATGAGATTACCAAGGCAGTTGAGTTTATATTAACACCTCTTTCTATGAAATCTTCAACCATATCTAATGGATATTCAGGGGTACCTAGGAGTAATGTGAGGGGTGATACGGAATTTTCAGGAGTTTCCGAGATTTTATATCCAGCCTCTAGCATCATTCTAACAGCCTCTTTTGTGATATTTTTGAAAGGACGATTAGAACAAAGAAGAAGGCTAATCGGCTCCAGGAATGATCTCTCAAAAAAGTAAGTTTCTGTACATAAATTAACAGCACATTTTGTTAGTAAAGATGGCTCTTTACAGTTGGTTTTTATGAATAATTTAAATAAATTAAATACGCATTGAGTGTTTACTAATGGATTATGGAAGTTTTCTAAAATGAAGGTTTGTGGGTGATGGTTTGATGAGAAATTTGGTTTTGTTCCTGGATTATTAAATACTGGTAAATTAAATAAATATTCAGCTATTTCATGAGCAGGATTATTTTCTGTTTGAAGACTGAAATCATATATACATTGTTCACATATAATTGATAATATATTCATTCCATTTTCATCGGACACTAATGGATTTGCACCATTTTCAATTAACAATTTCACAGCTTCTAAGTCTTTTTTTGTTACTACAGTAAAAAGAGCATTTTTACCATTATTTGCTATGCACGATGCATCCGCACCCAAGTCCAATAACTTTCGTATTACTGTAGCACTTGTACCGTGAATCATAAGCAGCGTATAACCAAAATCATCTTTTGAATTTATATTACAATTTTCAATATTTTTTAATGAATATTCAATAATTTCAAAACTAAATCTTTTATTTCTAGCAAATTGTAACCAATCTATTGTATTTTCAATTCTAGCACCATTTTCTAGTAAAAATTTCACTTTTTCTTCACCTACCGGTAAATCTTTTATTATAATATGATGTAACGGAGTCCATCCTTTTTTATCAGTCTTATTAATATCAGTTTTATCTATATTTAATAGATATTTGATTTGATCTAAGGAGTTAGCATATGATATTGCGTGATTTCCTGATGACGTGCATAGTCTAGCACCTAGCTCAAGTAACAGTTCTATCATTTCCATGTCATAGTCTACGCCAGTCCAGTCTTTCTTGGAGATTGTGTTGTGTAGCGGCGACATGCCCGTGCAATCTTCAGCGTTGACGTCAGCTCCGTGCTTCACGAGCAATCTCGCCAAGTCCAAGCATTCTTCTTTGTTAGTGTAATTACCGTCGTCTGCTCGATCTTCCAGGCAGTAGAAGTGACGTCCTCCCACTGAAGCAGCAAAATAATGGTACAGTTAAATTAAAATATTACATAAATGAAGGGGGGGGGGGACATCACGGTTACCCAAATACAAGGATAAAATGAGAAATTAGAGCACTGCATATTTAAAATTAATGCAAAGCAAAATTATCTAACTTTGATAGTTAAAGGGAGGGGGATTCAAATTAATTCACTATACCACTATACTGGTAGCTATTGCTAGGGAATTTTTTGTTTTATAAAAAAAAAACTTTAAAAAACGGGATTCTGTGCACCAAAAAAAAAAAAAAAAAAATCTTATTTTGATACTGTAGTTAAAGGGAGAGGCATGCAAATTAATTTACTCGCCATTGCTATGAATTCTTTTTATGGAAAGAATTTGGGATTTTGTGAAGGGGGGGGGGGAAATAAAAAGACTAATTTTGATAATGTAGTTAAAGATTCAAATCGATTCATTAGCCATTGCTAGGACATTTATTATTATTATTGTATGAAAATCTTACTGGTTTGCACAATGCAGGACTCTAAATCATGCAGGGGACAACACTTCTCTGCTAAAGTTGTCTACTTACAATGATGCAATGGTGACATATCGTTATCATCCGCCATGGTGACAGTATGTGGGTTGCTCTCAATGAGTAACGTAATCATCTCAAAGTAGAGAATCTTCTTACACGACATACACAGTGGGGTCTGTCCGTCAATATTGCGTTCTTCTGTGAGGTGTGGAACCTTGGCCAGCAGGTGGCGTATCATCAGTTCTTGGCGTAGGAAGTCGCTTTGCTCGTAGCACACTCCAACAGCTCTGTATATGTGACATGCTCAAGCTTTAGTTTTACCATCCGCAAGTACCCTAGTACAGTACATACTCAACACATTAGCCATGCTTCTTACCAATCATAAAAATTGGAAGACGAAGGAAAAAAAGGGGAGGGGGGGGGTCATCGGGTCAGCTAGCAGAGTAATACGGGGAAAGCAAAGGGTTCCATAAACATTATGCTTATGATTTTTTTTTTTTTTTTTCTATGAGAAAAATACTTTACCGATTCCGGAGAGATATAAATGAGAAATACTAAATATACTTTTATGTGTTTTAACCCATAGATTTCTATTATTTATTTATTTTTTTTAATATTTTTTGTTTCAAACTGGTAACTGATAATCTATAAGTTACAGGCCGCAGTTATCGGCAGGCTCTTTTTACGGCGAAAGTAATAAGTTTACGAGATTCTAACTAGAACCAATCTATCTTAGAATTCCGTCTACTTGCCATACCACTACCTACAAACTATTTTAACACTAAAGAGAGCCAAGATAAACTACCGAAAATAGGGGGTGCCGATAACTACGGCAGTGTCGGTTTGGCTGCTTTTCTCAACAATACTATAGGAATTTCAACCTTAAGACCCTTAAGCTGCCAATAACTAGTGCAATTACCATACACATACATACACTGTACATACATGAGACATGAGTGTACGTATACAGCATACGTAGTTATGTATGTATACCGTGTATACGTACAAAAAAAATGACTTACCTGTGTAAAAGATTACGTCCATCGCAATCTCTAATTAATAAATCTGACTCATCAGTGATTTCTTGCAGTAACTCTTGTAATTTTCCTAGCATAACGAGCTCAAATATGTGTTCTCTGTTTGCTCTAGGGCGTGAAGGCGGTGCCGCCGATGTCGAGGATGAAGAAGGTCCATCTTCAGTCTATCAAAATTACCAATTAAAATTCAAAATATATAAAAATTTATACATTACATACCTCAGAATTTCTTCTTTTTCTATTCATTATTAATAAAACATTTATTTTTAAGTTATATTTAAGTTATAAAACAATATTTACAAATATTTTTTAGACAGAAAAGAACGAACAGGTGATTTTTTGTTTTGTTTACGATCAATAGTCAAGGATACCAACATTTCAAAATTATTTTTTATGTATTTTTTAGTGTTAGCCCCTGAAATGTAGGCAACTTTTTTAGCAGTTGCGAAAAGCAGGGTGCCTAAACTTCAGGAATTTAGGGGAAATTTGAATTGAATTGAATACTCGTGCAGGTGCATATTGTTTGTTTTCAATACTGAAATTTTATTCACAGAATACTGATATTTAAAATTATATATAAAAAACAATAACATGTAATTAAATAAATAATAAAATTTTTACATGCCAAAAAAATATATATTTTTTTTTTTTTTGTAGAGAAAAAGAAAGGCAACGTATAGATTCATAAAAAAAAATGTTTGAATTATGACTTTCCCAGCTTAATTAATTTTTGCTTGTTTTATAACATTTATTTACATTACTTTCAATTTTAGTAAAATTTTATTTTGTTGCCTACATTGATTAAAGTCCAAAAAAATTAAAAATTCAAGTATTCAAGTGCTGCTCCCTAGCGTGGAAATAAAAATTCTTAAAATAAGTAAATTACTAAATATCTTTATTTTATAATAATTTAACCTATTTTAATATATAAGTTTATCGACATTTCTAAAAATCCGATGCTTGAATAAGGTAAAGCAAGAAAAAATTATGAGAATAAAATAAATTCATACATTTTAAATTTCTTAAATATTTCGCGGATCTCGTAAATTTCTCGCGATTTCACGTTTTTCTCAGCTGAGAACGAGATAAATTTAAGATGGCGGGCTTGGGACCAAGACCAGCTCGCTCAGGTTCAGGTTTAGGACGATCTATAGGTCCTGATTCTTCAATGTCGAATTCAGGAATTACTGAACCTCATAGAGAATTATTTGATGCATGCAGAGCAGGTGATTTGGTACGTGTAAAACGATTAGTAACGGCACACACAGTGAATGCAAGAGACACTGCAGGGCGGAAGTCAACTCCTCTGCATTTTGCTGCAGGTAATTTTTGCGATTAATATTTCATATTTGTTAAATTTATGTATATTTAATTACTTAATAATAAATAAACTATAGTGATTAATCAATATTATGTAAATCAAGGTCTATCTGACATTTACAAAGCTTTTTTTTTTATTATTTTTTTTTCTTAAAAGAATTTGGCCCCCTAGTGCGCATCCTTGATCGTAAACAAAAACGTCATCGTTTCCATTTATTTTTAAAATAAGTTGCAATAATAAATATCATCTTTATTATTGTTCATAAATTAATTAAGTGTGAAATAATATATTATTTGGTATTACCCATCTCTTACATAATATAAGAAGAAGAAGAAAGTGCAAAAAATTTACGCGATATAAACACGGGCGCACTTTCACTTATTATTTTTGTCCTTTATTTATTATTATTAAAAAATCCTTGAGCCATCACATTTCCGCCTTTTTGATTGTATTAATTGATGCTCTCAAGTATAAACTTTTTGATTCATTATCTGATAATAACTTAATTAGAGAAACTTTTCTTTAACTTATGAATATAGTCAGTAACATACATATATAACATGTAACAAAATTTTCTATTATGTCGTACATATTATTTTATTATTAGACATGGATACGAAAACTTATGATTTTATTGTTGCGTTTTGTCGTACAGGTTATGGTCGCCGTGAAGTTGTAGAATTTCTTTTAGCTGCTGGTGCTTCAATACAAGCTAGGGATGATGGTGGATTACATCCTTTACATAATGCTTGTTCTTTTGGACATGCAGATGTGGTACGTAAAAATATCACCATACTTTATTATTATATATTTCTTTCTTCAAGTAGGGCGACATTAGCTAAATTTTCAATTATTATTTACTCCCTAAAGGCGTAGAACACCTTGAACAAAAAAAAGTTTTGTACGGTAATATCCTAACAAACCTGAAAATCAACGTTGATTTGTCCGGAGTCATTGATTTCTAATTTATTTTCCATTCACAAAATGGCATGAGCGGTCAATGACGTTACAGCTTGCGTTGTCCACGCTCGCGTAAAACAGGCAAGCTGTACATTGACCGCTTGCTCCATTTTGTAAATGGAAAATTAATTATAAATCAATGACTCCGGCCAAATCAACATTAATTTTCAGGTTTGTTAGGATTTTACACAACTTTTTTGTTCAAGGTGTTCCACGCCTTTAACTAAAACTCAGAGAAATGTGAAATAAATCTTAAAAATGGTGAAAAATCAAGCTTTAATTTTTGTATTATATTTCTGTGGGCTTTAGTTAGGAAAGTTAAATGATCTTTGAAATTTTACAAAAAAGTCCCCCCTCTTGGTGGTAATATATGATTTTTTATATATCGATCTTGTTGCGAAAAAAAGGCGTATCTCGTATTTTGTCAGGGGAAGCAAAAGGCATATCTCGTATTTTGTCAGGGGAAGCAAAAGGCCTATCTCGGTTTTTGTCAGTGGAAGCAAAAGGCCTATCTCGAGCGCCATCTCCATAACGTTTGGGAACGAGATAGGCCTTTTGCTTCCACTGACAAAAAACGAGATAGGCCTTTTGCTTCCACTGACAAAAAACGAGATAGGCCTTTTTTTCGCAACAAGATCGATATATATATATATATATATATATATTTATAAATATGTGAAAACACCTGAAAATCATTGAATTAATGCACAGACAAAAATAAATACATGCAGTAATAATTATACTATCTCATTTTCAGCACAATTTGTTCAATACAACATAAGCTGTGCAATGATTTGCTTCATAATAGCTTTGTTACAAAGCATAAATTGATGCCTCCAAGTCAAAAGCGAGCATCTACACTTTCCAGATTTCCGACAAAACGACTATCTACACTTTCCGAGCAGCGCTGTAACTCAACTACCATTCATATTGCAGATGCTCGGCGGCGGAAAATGGAGATAGTCGTTTTATCAGAAATCTGGAAAGTGTAGATGCTCACTTTTGAAACGGAGGCATCGAAATATTGTTCTAATTTAGCATCTTTTATGTGCTTATTACTGTACAGTCAACCGGGGTGAAACTGAAAACCAATCACAGAGCTGCTTTCAAAGTGCTCTGTGTCTAGCGCGATAGGGAAAAGTGAAAGCTTGCATACGATTAGAGTTTCAATTTCACTCCGGTTGCCAGTATATAACTTACCTAATTACGTGTAATATGTATATTAAGGAAAATAAACCACCGCGGTTAGGTATGATAAATTGAAAGAAAAGGATAGGAGAAAACCAGCAAGGGCCTTACCATAGTGAAGAGAGTCCCATAGTTCGATGAAAATCTTGCTAGCACAGATATAAAATAGCTAACACATTGGAAATATTTCGGCAATCGACTCCAAGAGAGATATGGAGCGTGTTATGCCTTCATCAGTCCTTACAGACTCAGAGAGAAACTATGAATGATCTGTAAGGACTGATGAAGGCATAACACGCTCCATATCTCTCTTGGAGTCGATTGCCGAAATATTTCCAATGTGTTAGTTATTTTATATCTGTGCTAGCAAGATTTTCACCGAACTATGGGATTCTCTTCACTATGGTAAGGCCCTTGCTGGTTTTCTCCTAATTACGTGTAAATATATTAAGCCAACTGACAGAGTATTTATTGGTACAGTAATTACTTACCTAATTTCCCGCAGGTGAGATTACTATTGCAAGCTGGTGCTAGCCCCAACACGAGGGATAACTGGAATTATACTCCTCTGCATGAGGCAGCTATCAAAGGAAAGGTGGATGTGTGCATAGGTAAGCACTTGATTGAGTTATATTTCATAAGTATTAGGTGTAAGAGAAATTGTATGAATTAGACTTGTAAAGTGAAGGTTCAAAGAGAAGATTAACCATTTTGGTTTGAATAAGTTACCAAAGAAAAGGCTAGAAAAAAACAACAACACGATAAAGTCCGTAGCTAGGTGATGATCTTATTGGCACAGTGAACGCAAATATTTGCATTAATTACAGTCATAGCAACTGAAGAAGAGGGCTGTCACTTTCAAAACGTCTTAAAGGCATAGAACACCCTGAACAAAAAAGTTGTGTAATATCCTAACAAACCTGAAAATCAACTTTGATTTGGCCGGAGTCATTGATTTCTTATTTATCTTCCATTCTCAAAATGCCGCTGCCGGTCACTGACGTCACAGCTTGCTTGTTTTACGCGTGCATTGTTCAAGGTGTTCTACGCCTTTAATCAATGTAAATATTTGTGTTAACTGTGCAATACCTAGCTACGGACTACATCGTGGTAAGAAGCTTGTTGATTTGCCTATTCTTTCTTTTGATTACACATTAACCATGTTTCAATCTTTGTGTTTTAGCTTTACTGCAACACGGTGCAGACCCAAGTATTCGTAACTCCGAGGGTAAGACAGCACTAGAGCTGGCCGAGGGTTCTGCCAGGGCTGTATTGTCTGGTGAATATCGTAAGGAGGAATTGCTAGAGGCAGCTCGAGCAGGAGGAGAGGAGAAACTGGCTGCCCTGCTCAACCCTCTCAATGTTAACTGTCATGCTAGTGACGGTCGCAGGTCCACGCCTCTACACCTGGCCGCTGGATACAACAGAGCTAGGGTCGTGCAGTTGTTACTGCAGCACGGAGCAGACGTACATGCTAAGGATAAGGGGTGAGTCAACTTTGACAATTAAAGGCATAGACAACATGAAAACATAAGCATTTATATCATAAAACACACGATGGGACTTACATAAATAACATTAATTGGTATCAAACCCCACTGAAGCGCCTTAGCAGTCATCAGAAAATTTCAATTTATGCAACCCGCACAACATTTTCATACTAATTTTTGCCTGTTTCTGATGTCATAAACAGAAATATTCACGCAAATTGCATACTTTACAGTATTTTCACCCTCTCTTGTGGGGCCACATTACATTTACATTCTGGTAAAAATTATCATCAGTTCTGTAGATCCCATTTTGTGTTTAATGATTAAAAAGAATGATTTATTTTATATTTTCTATGCCTTTAAATCCTAGCATACATTTTTAACAGTTAAAACATTTGCAAAACCATATAAAAAAAAAAAACAAAAAAAAATTAAAAAATCGGTTGCACTTTAAATTATGTATATACTGTAGTTAAATTTATAAATTCATTAAGTTATAGAAAAAAATTCAGTACCAAGAAATTTCTAACTCAAAATATGGTGTTGCATGCCACTGTAGAAGTTCTATAGAGAAGTCTCACATGACACAGTTTACTTATGTACACACATATGATGAAAGCTCTCAGTTATAAAATAAACTTTTATAACAAAATATTATATAATTATAAGAAAGAACCCATTTCGGTTTAATATACAAATCAAAGAAAAGTAATAGATCAATAATTAAAGCACGTTATATTGAAAATTATATGACGCGGGAATCTTTAATTAAAATAGATACAACAATAAGGGGGAAGCAAAAATACAAGCTCAAGGATGCTAATTAGAGAATTTTACTGCCGTGATTGTAATGCAACCAAACTAACCCAATTTACCACTCGTGTTTCGCCCTACCCCCTCTCAAAATATTGTGTTTCCATGAACTTAAATACCGAACTGTTAATTATTAATTAACAGAAAATAATTCATTCAGTGAATCACGATACACATCAAGTGGTTTTGGGGCTCTTCAGCTCAATGATCCAATAATTACGAAGCATAGATACAGGGATGAACATGCATCGCTCTGCATCTTTACCTCGCAAAGGTTGGTGGCAAACTGGCTACTCGCTCGCGCGTCTCGCTAGCAACCTGCAACCTCCAGCTAATTCTCCAATTAGCAGCCTTGAGCTTGTATTTTTGTGTCCCCCTTATTGTTGTATCTATTGTAATTAAAGATTCCCGCGTCATACAATATTCAATATAATGTGCTTTAATTATTGATCTATTACTTTTCTTTGTTTTTTATAACAAAATACTGTCCATGCGAGACCTCAATCTCTCCATAGACATTCTTCTGTGGTAAGGCCCTTGCTGGTAATTCTATCCTTATTCTTTATTATTGATCCTAACCGCGGTGGTTTTTCCTTACATTGATCGTAACTTTGTTGGAAGATTAAAAAAAATATGCGAACACCCACAAAAAAGACCTCTATGCATCTTTGTATATTGTACACTTTATCATGTTGGACATATATTATTTAACGATGTTCTCCACAGAGGCTTGGTTCCCCTACACAACGCATGCAGCTATGGCCACTTTGAGGTGACAGAGCTACTGATCAAGCACGGAGCAAGCGTCAACGCCATGGACCTATGGCAGTTCACGCCTCTGCATGAGGCAGCCAGTAAGGCTAGAGTAGAGGTCTGCTCTTTGTTACTGAGCGAGGGAGCAGACCCTACGTTATTGAACTGTCACTCAAAGTCTGCCATCGACGTGGCTCCTACTAGAGAACTGCAAGAGAGACTTGCACGTAAGTCATTTTACCACTTGTCTATATTAAAAAGTAATATTTAACAAGAGGGAGTCTAATTTGGTGTGGAAATAGTCAAAAGTTGAACTTTATTTTCACATTAGTTTTTTTCTACGTTATTTATATCCAGTAAAACAAATACCGTAGTTATAATTTTCAAATAAAAGAATAAATAAAAAAAAAATAAAAAAAAGTCTGAAATGAAATTTTAAACATATCTTAAAACAACTGGAGGAAGCAAGTGAAGTATGTCAGGATAGGAAGTTGTAGAGGTCTATCACTGGGTCAGGATAAAACATCTGTGTTGTTGGCTTACCCTGAAAGGGATTATAGCGTCATGATATGTATGTATGTCTTTTTGCTTCATGTTAATTGTGTATATTGCCAAGACATTATGTGAACATGTATTGTTTCAGATGAATACAAAGGTCACTGCTTACTGGAGGCATGCAGACAAGCAGATCCCACTAAAGTGAAGAAGTTCTTGTCACAAGAAGTAGCAAACTTTAGGCATCCATACTCTGGAGATACCCCCTTGGTGAGTTATTTGATGTTAAATTGTAGCTGATCAATAAACTTACTTCTTTATCATTCATAATATTACTATAATAATAATTAGCATACCTTGTTATCCATAGCTTAAACATGAACATGTGGATTTGGTATTTACAGTAAACTCTCAATTTTGTGAAATCACAAGGGACCAGGGTTGGCAAGTGGTTTCAATGAGCCGGTAATTACCATGGTAATTACCGGTAATTGCCGGCACGGACTTTACCTCATAAATGCCGGTAATTACCACCAAATGAAAAAAAATTAAAATAATGGTTTTTACAGTGCAACAAATGAAATTTATGCAATAACAATGCTTATTTTTAAGAGTTTAAGTTTAATAGAAGTTGCAATATTAAGATAAATAATGAATTAAACACATTTTAATTACTGTTATCGTTATCAATCAAATAAATCCATAAAAAAAGTTTTATTCAGGACATGTCAGGAATCTCCCATGGTCATTAGGTCTCCCACTGGCAAGGGTCAATTATGTTATTTCTGGCTTGGTATAGGGCTTAACATATGCTAAATTGAGGTTTTAAATATTTCAGCTTCAGAATCTTGAAAACTTTAAACCGTACATCAACGTATATTAAAAAGCACAGCTCAGAAGTCTTTAGGATGTGAATGAGAACGAGGTAAATAATGTGCACAAAGTTGACACCAAATTAAGATCTGGGTTTCACCAAAAATTTCAGTTCTTCATTCTTGACCTTTCAAATATAGTAATGTCTTTTTGATGATTTAAAAAAATAATAATAATAATAATAAAATCAGCTTTGAGAATTTTAAAGTCAGCTCTTTCAGTGATTTTCTGGTGAAACTCAACTGAAGTCATTTTTGAACACATTTTTCACCTTGCTCCTTTGACTGGGATTTTTTCCAGGTCTAAATATTTTTTGAGTAGTGCTTTTTACTTCATGGTGATGTGTAACTTAATGTGTGTTAAAGTTTCTGAAGCAAGCAATTGAAATTTTAAAAGCTTCAATTTCACATGGTAAGCCAGACCAAACTTAACATAAAACTATAACAATGAATGGCCCTTGCCAGTGACTTGTCCTGATTATGGTGAAGCTGCCTACTGAAAGAAATAAAATCGTTATTGCATTGACATTTTTAATTATTTTAAGTCATACTAAATATTAAATTGTAAATAATAAATGGGGTATTTTTTTTCTGTACTTCTTTCATTTTAGGGAAAAGAGGGTGCGAGGCATAATATTCTAAATTATCTTGAAGACTTTTTTTATTTTTATTTTATTATTATTATTATTATTATTTTGTTATATAACAAAATCAAATTCATATGAATTAATGAAATTACTTATTTGATATATTATGGGGCAATGATTTAATTGTTACAAACCTATAAAAATTCATCACTTAAAATTAGTCCCCTCCCCTTGCCTTTACACAGTAAGCATAAGAAGAACATATCATGTTTATATCTTTCATCTTTTTTACTTATTATTTACCCTGTGATGGAAGCCTCCTCCTCTCTTTTCCACAAAAATTCCCAAACACCACCCATATAACTTGCCCCCCAAACTCCCCTTGCACCAAAGAAATAATTTTCTTAAAGTTATTTTGACTTAATATTGGTATATGCCACTAAAAGCCAGTAAATGCCAGTAAGTGCCAGTAATTACCAGTAAAAGCCGGTAATTACCAGTAAATGCCACCGGCATGGACTTTATCATAAAAGCCGGCTTTAATGCCAACCCTGCAAGGGACCCAGAAAATGTCCATTTTATAAAATTGAATTTCACAAAATCAATAGCTTTTACACTGCTGAGTCTGCTGTGGACTCAGCTAAGCATTTCACAAAATCAAGACATTCACAGAATTGAACTTCCCAAAATCAAGAGTTTACTGTATTTTTATTTTGACAATTTACTTTTCACTTGTCTTACGTCACAATATTTTGAATTTATAACTTGACTGCCTCATCAGCCAATCAAAATCACCAAAGAAAAAAAAAATCTATTATTGGTAAATGCAACAATTTTTGTTGTTTGTTACCAGCACTGTGCCTCAGCAGCTCCGTACCCTAAACGTCGTCAAGTAGTTGACAGTCTGGTACGTAAGGGAGCTCAGCTGAGTGAGAAGAACAAGGAGATGTTAGCGCCTCTTCACGTAGCTGCAGACTGCTCTCATCTCGACGTAGTAGAGGCATTGCTTAGGCATGGAGCCAAAGTCAATGCTTTAGATGCTCTCGGACAAACTGGTGAGTCAGTAACCTTGTCTGGTCTCTACAGTTGGGAGAAACTATAACTGTTTTCAGGTAAAAAAAAAAAAAAAAAAAAAGTTTTATAACATAATTTTATTATTAGGCCTATTATTTTGCAAATCTTGTTGGGGGGGGGGGGGGGAGAAAAAACAAGAGTAGAAAACATAATTCAGGAATAACTTTGTTATATAGGTATAACATGCAATAAAATATCAATTATGACCTTGCAATAATGGGGGGGGGGGGGGGAATGGAGTGAGATTACTTGCTATTTTCTACCTGATGGCCTGAGGGCATCTTGTGGTGATATTTTGGGTAATTGATTCATTGCCTACATTCCCAGCTTCTCCCAACTGATAAATTGAATATCTAAGTCTCTGATAAATCATGCCTATGATGCAATTGTATATTTAAACTAACATTTGTTTGCAGCTCTCCACAGATGTGCCAGAGATGACAACGTCCAGGCATGTCGTATCTTATTGTCGTACAGTATTGACTCCACCATAGTATCACTGCAAGGCTACACTGCATCCCAGCTTGCCACGGAGAACGTTCTCAAAATACTGCAAGGTAAGAATACTTGCAAAGAAAATAGGATAGAGACCATAGTGAAGAGAATCCCATAGCTCCAGTCTTGTAGTTGTTAACGTTAAGTTAATTAATTAGTTGGTTATTTCCATAATATATATTAACAATATTGCGATAAGTAACATTTAACATTACAGTTATAGATTGACAAAAATTGAAGTTAACATAGCGATAACTATAACGTTATGTTTTGAAGTAAATTTTTACTTTATACTGACTAAAAAAATACAAAATCAACTGACGAGGTGAGAGAAATAATAAATAAAAAATAAATGCTTATTTATAAATAAATGTAAGTAAAATATTAACTTCACAAATAATTAAACTTATAAAAAAGTCATAAAAAATACATATTGGCTAAAAAAAACTGTTAACGTGATAGTTAATGTAAGGTAACGTTAAAGATAATGATAATAATAAAAATAAAAATTCATTAAACTTTTTTTTTTCCTTCAGATCCTCCTGCAGGCAGCCTCGATGTTGAAGGTCAGCTGCTTGAGTGCGCCAAGGCTGGAGATTTAGAGCAAGTGAAACGCTTGCTCGGTGCTTTCCCTCACATTGTCAACTGTAGAGACCTTGACGGACGTCACTCCACCCCCCTTCACTTTGCCGCTGGCTACAACAGAGTCTCAGTCGTGGAGTTCTTGCTAGCGCACGGTGCTGACGTGCATTCAAAAGACAAAGGGTGAGTTAGACTTAACTATATGTACCTGAAAGAAATCAAGTACTTAAAAAATTAATCATTTCTAAATCACCAGATGGAAACTGTATACAGTATTGATGTTGTTGCAAACAATATATGTATCTTGTTATTTGTCACCTGTAGCAAAATAAGAATATCTCGTTTTTCGTCACGCAAAGCAATATGTGTAAGTCGAGCGCTATCTACATAACGTTTGGAAAGGACTTACACATTTTGCTTCACGTGACAAATAATGAGATACACATTTTGTTACGAGTGACAAATAACAAGATAGATATTTTGCAAACCGTGACAAAAGACGAGATACACATATTGTTCGCAACAACATTGATATACCTCGTAACCTTGTTAATTGGGAAGGAAACTTGTAAAGTATGAAACCATATTTTCAATTTCTATTTGGAAAAAAAACAGACCTGTATTTTGTGAAGTCATTTCAAAAGTTACCTACTTAACAGTTTTTTTTTTTTTTTTTTTTTTTTCCACTTTACTCTTAAAAAAGAATTTGCAAGTCAGAAGTCATGTAAGGGAGATTGATATCCCAAACAGAGATAGATAAGTTGATGAAGTATAAACACTAAACTGTATGTTGTTTGTATTAACAGAGGCTTGGTTCCCCTACATAACGCCTGCAGTTACGGTCACTTTGAGGTGACGGAACTTCTGGTGAAACACGGAGCTAGCGTCAACGTGGCAGATCTATGGAAGTTTACACCTCTTCACGAGGCTGCAGCCAAGGGAAAATACGAGATTGTCAAACTACTGCTCAAGGTATGTGTCTCTATTATAATTGTAATTAGAAGGACATGTAAGAAGTTGAGGCTCAACGTTATAATGTTAGAGCTAGGCTTGGGCTTGGTAAGTCAGTTTTGTTATTGTTTGTTGCAGCACGGTGCAGACGCCAGTAAGAAGAACAGAGATGGCTCTACGCCACTAGACTTGGTACGTGAGTGTGACCAAGAAGTGGCAGATCTCTTACGTGGCAACGCTGCATTGCTTGACGCTGCTAAGAAAGGCAACTTGGCTAGGGTACAACGTCTACTTAGTCCAGAAAATATCAACTGTCGGGACGCTCAAGGCAGGAACTCAACACCGCTGCATCTAGCTGGTACGTCAAAGTGTTCATTTTAATTTGGTGACTTAACATTCTAACAATTGCAGTCTAGGAGTTTTGTATTTATTTATTTTTTTTATATGTATATTTTTTTTTTTTTAGAAATTTTAGCAAAAAATTTGCTTTATTTAGGAGAGCATGAAAGACCCGTTTCTACAGCTTTTCTATGAGTTTATTACTATATTGGTGTTCCGCAAAAATAACCAAGAGTAAATTTATCATAACTTTTTAAGTTCTAGCACTTAATTATAAGTTTATTTTTAATTGGTCACTTTTAAAAACCAATAATAAAACTCATTAAAAAAAAAAATGTTGATTAGCCCCCTAAAAAAAGCACAAGTACAAAAAAAAAAAGAAAAAGAAAAAAGAAACAGCAACAACAACTTGTGTTTGTTGATGTGAGAGTGAGTTTATACGTGATGTTTCAGCTGGGTACAACAACCTGGAGGTTGCTGAGTATTTACTAGAACAAGGTGCAGACGTGAATGCTCAGGACAAGGGAGGTTTGATTCCTCTCCACAACGCCAGCTCTTACGGACACTTGGACATTGCAGCACTGCTAATCAAGCACAGCACTGTGGTCAATGCCACAGACAAGTGGGGCTTCACACCTCTGCACGAGGCTGCACAGAAAGGCAGGACACAGCTGTGTGCTCTACTGGTAAGTACTTAGGCTGTGTGCCATATATCTGTCTGAAGTAGGGGGAGAAATACTCTGAAACTAAACTAGAGGCGCCAGTGTTGTGTTTAGTATATATTTTGTATGCCCTATAGACTTAATGAATATTCAATATAAATTAAGTATTAGGACATCAGTTCAAAAAAAAAAAAATGGTATATTTTTAAAGTACATAATTTACACAGTATTTTGCAAATCTTTTTAACTCATGATAGAACTATCATGTTACAGCTACTATTGAAAGTTGATTTTTATCACCTCATCACAACTTTGTTATTTAAAATGCTTTCCCGCAAGTTATATTGTGTTACCAATTTGATCAATGTAATTTTGACCCGCAATACACGTCTCCAGCTGACCAGTACTTTTCAGCGGACATCCTCTTTGGATCACATAAGTTATCTACTTACATTATAGTGTTGTATCATTACTTTCAAACAATAATTGAATTTACTACTAGTCCTCTAAAAAATTGAACAAAATTCTTTAAAAAAAAAAAAAGTGCTAGATGATTAATCAAAATATATTTCAACCTTCTGCTATAACATAAAATGTGTTCCTCTGTATTCCAGCTGG